>CM064567.1:21526546-22018993 GCA_032716605.1 Paralithodes platypus | reverse complement strand
CCTGCTACTTAATGGCTCTATACTCAAACCTTACTAAAAGTTAACACCGACTTTGATAGTAATTTGTATCGAGTTCTACATATAATTGATTGAAAAAAGTGCATAGGCCACATACACTGAAATGCATACCGTTTATAGTATGTATGGTATTGAAGAAATGGAAGAAACTGATTGAAATGATAGACGAAACAATCAATAACAGTCGCAACACTATTCCAGCCAATCTTTGCCTTTAGTCCTTTCCTGTTATGATATAAAAGCCCGACTGTGTAAGTAATTTGAGAACCTAGGAGTAGATCGTAGAGGGCACGTTGATGTGTATTGCAATAATGGTGAACATAATAACCTGAATACTGTATGAGATTGCATTTAATTACTGTATTATTATATTGAAATCACATTGTCTTGATCGTAGAAAGTATTGCAATGAGAGAGAGACACACACACACGCAGAGAGAGAGAGAGAGAGAGAGAGAGAGAAGCAGATGACCACTACAGCCAGGATTCGTGTAACCCACGTTGTGCATAGAATCTCATTTTGAAAATACAATTATACAGTTTATTGTATTAATAAATGTTATATGTCGGCCAATGTAAGCATGTGCAAAGATGGGTTAACAATAATTTACTCTACATGAGAACAATCATCTCCAATCACTAACTGCCAGCTAGAGAAGGAAAGTGGGGGAGTTGGGGATAGTTTGAGGGTGGAAGGTGGGGGTAGACTTGGACCCGACTCCCCCCTTTCACCTGCCCAGGGTGGAGTAGGGAATGGAAGGACCCACCCTTGAGCAAGTTTTAGTACGCGTGAGTGTACATCCAGCAGCGTCAGAATTTCCTCCCGCTCCATGTTGGTGGTGAACGATAATATTTGAGGTTTTGGGGTTCCCTACGTCACAGACCTACTGCGCATGCGCAGAACTGGGAACATTTTAACGTAGGGGATTGATGTTTAGATCGTCACTTTAACAATACATTAAAGCAAAGTTCAAACTTATAAAATTCACTTCAATAGACAAAGCTGTAGTAGGCTACGTATCTTACTGTGTCCTTCAGTAAATTGTGATGTTGTTAGGGCACTGTTTTCACTCAAAAAAAGGGAATATTTTCAAGAGCATTAATCGAGCTGTTTACATTGTCCGCCATGATATGAAGGATATGTTAGTATTTTGAGTAGTAATGTGTTAGTATGTTGAGCAGTAATGTGTTCGTATGTTGCATAGTGTTTTGTTATAATGTTGAGTAATAATGTGTAAGTATGTTGAGTAGTAGTGTGTTAGTATTTTGAGTAGTAATGTGTTAAAATGTTGAGTATTATTATGATGTGTTAGTATGTTGAATAATAATGTGTTAGTAAAAAAAAAAAATGAAAAGTGGGGATTGGGCCTGAGTATATAGAATATAATAGAATGTTGTGTAGCAATGTGCTAGTATGTTGAGCAATAAAATGTTGTCATACATGGTATTAATGTGTTATTATTGTGTAATGATAATCATTATTAATTTACTAGAATGTTTGTATTGTTTTTGTATGTATTATTTGAATGTGTTAATATTTTGAAAAAGTAACGTGTTACTATGCTTGGTATATAGTTACTGTATGTGTTAATATGTTTAGTCGAAAGACATTAATGAGTTCGGTTGTAATGAGTTAGTATGTTTGGTATTAAGGCATTATAATATTTGTTATTGCATACGTCAGTCTGTTAGGTATTAATGTGTTAGCATATTTATTAGCCCTGTATTTTTTTTAGTGATGTAACAGTACGTTAGGTATTAAAGTTGAACTATGTTTGGTATTATAACATAAAAAATGTGTTGCATTAATGTAATACTGTGTGTTTGGAAGTAATATTTCCGGATTTATAGTATAAACTGACCATATTAGTTTAACCTTTTGAAAGCCCACTGACACCGACTAACTGACTTGGCAGATTACACATTACTGAAACATAAACATGTAAAATATATACCTCATGCAAATAATTTAATAAATCAAATATGAATAACTTGTTGATATGGCAATATTATTATGACGTCACAGGTGGTTCAGCAATGAGAATACAATCTTAATATTACCCCCTCCCCAAGAAAAATAAATGTTAGTTTGATATTCAACCACTACAGACTCATGTATCAGACCAAGATCAAATAATAGCTTTATAAATCCTTTTGATCATTTGACATTTGACCAATTTATATGAATCTTGACTCATAAGGTTATGGGTGGAATTGTAACTGCTAATTGCCACGATTTAATTAATTATTCATCCGATTTTTACTAAGGTAAATATTATATATAAGATGTGTATGCTCTACGTAAGTACTCATCATAGTGTACTATATATATTTATGGAAGAAATCAAGAAATGTAGTGGGCGATTATGGGTATGAAATGATGTGGTGAAGATTATACAATTCAATACGGTGACCGCTTGTCTAAGTGAAATATATTGATAATTATCAATCATTAGTATGACGAGTCGTTTTTATAATTATGACAAATATGTCGGTGTTTTATTCTCCTCAAGAAAGGTATCTAATATGAAAATCATTTCGTCAACCCTTTGACTTCCCCAAAGTGTTACTAATATGTATAAACTCGTATACTATTAGCTACAATATAATGGAACTCGCTGGCATCATACCGAAATATAATGGAACTCGCTGGCATCATACCGAAATATAATGGAACTCGCTGGCATCATACCGAAATATAATGGAACTCGCTGGCATCATACCGAAATATAATGGAACTTGCTGGCATCATACCGAAATATAATGGAACTTGCTGGCATCATACCGAAATATAATGGAACTTGCTGGCATCATACCGAAAGAATGGAACTTGCTGGCATCATACCGAAATATAATGGAACTTGCTGGCATCATACGAAATATAATGGAACGTTGGCATCATACCGAAATATAATGGAACTTGCTGCATCATACCGAAATATAATGGAACTTGCTGGCATCATACCGAAATATAATGGAACTCGCTGGCATCATACCGAAATATAATGGAACTTGCTGGCATCATACCGAAATATAATGGAACTTGCTGGCATCATACCGAAATATAATGGAACTTGCTGGCATCATACCGAAATATAATGGAACTTGCTGGCATCATACCGAAATATAATGGAACTTGCTGGCATTCATGCCGAAATATAATGGAACTTGCTGGCATCATACCGAAATATAATGGAACTTGCTGGCATCATACCGAAAATAATGGAACTTGCTGGCATCATACCGAAATATAATGGAACTTGCTGGCATCATACCGAAATATAATGGAACTTGCTGGCATCATACCGAAATATAATGGAACTTGCTGGCATCATACCGAAATATAATGGAACTTGCTGGCATCATACCGAAATATAATGGAACTTGCTGGCATCATACCGAAATATAATGGAACTTGCTGGCATCATACCGAAATATAATGGAACTTGCTGGCATCATACCGAATATAATGGAACTTGCTGGCATCATACCGAAATATAATGGAACTTGCTGGCATCATGCCGAAATATAATGGAACGTGCTGGCATCAATACCGAAATATAATGGAACTTGCTGGCATCATACCGAAATATAATGGAACTTGCTGGCATCATACCGAAATATAATGGAACTTGCTGGCATCATACCGAAATATAATGGAACTTGCTGGCATCATACCGAAATATAATGGAACTTGCTGGCATCATACCGAAAGGATTTAATGAATATTCAAACAAACAAAATTCCTGTACATAATATATATTCGTTGGTACAATTATATATAATGTACGCCCTACTTTTTAGTTGGAATAAATACATATTTTTTTCCACTGAAACCACAAAGCTTGAAACGTGATATTATGTTTTCCTAATATCATGAAAGGATTTATGAAATAGTTCAAATTATAAAAGGATTTGTGAAATTGTTAAATGTTCAAACTGGATGAAGCTGTACGATATATATATATATTAGTTTGCCTATTTGAAGACCTTTACAAAAAATTGTTTTCAATTTTGAAAACATTCCGTGCTATTCAGGTGCTCATTTAATTCCTGGCGAGCGATAACAAGCCTGCAATTTAGGAGGATCCTACCTTCGGCCGGTATATTATTGTAACGAAAAAAACACACAAATTTATCACGCAAGGTGGTCTTGGGGATATTTTTTAAAGCTTGATGGAGGTCTAGGGAGGAACTAAAAATAATAATAAGAAAAATAATAAATTAATAATCTTAAAAATAATCTCCCCTTAAGATACAGTTAGTTGACGGATTGTGTACCTTTTATAATTGGAACAAAAAGGAAATTGTATGGTCCGATATATAGTTATAGTCTAGCTACCAATAGAAGATTTAAGTCAACTTAGAAAGGACCTCTATGAATCAAAGAAGTAAGGACTTTCATAAATGGCGCTGTCACACAATTAGTTAATAATAATAATAATAATCTTCGGGTTACTTATATACCGCCCGTATCTCCTCCTTCGAGGATTCACAAGCGCTTGGCTTTCTTTAGTCTACCAGAGACCATTACCCATCCCCCTTGCTGGGGAGATGGTAACCGCCGGCTAAATCCCAGAAAAACTTTTCAATCTGAGCGGGGATTGAACGCGAGACCTTCAAGATGGGAAACAGGCATGCTATCAACTGAGCCAGCCGGACGGCTGGCAACAGTCATCAGTCAACAGTCATCAAGAGTGGCACTGTCATTAATAAGCCTAAATTGGGACTAGAGTGAGAGTGAGAGGTGGTGTAGACTGGAGGGGGGTGGGGAGGGGGAATTAAGGAGGAGAAGAAGAAATGAGGAGAAAGGAGAGCAGAGTAGGGTGGAGGCATTAAGAGGAGAAGAAAGGGCGATCTAGGAAAGGAGAGGAGAGGACGGGTGAGGGATAGAGGAGAGGAGAGGAGGAGGCAATAGGGGGAGGCAAAGGGATAGCAGGATAGGAGAGTAGGAACAGAGGCCAGTTGAGGAGAGGTGTGATAGAAGAGTAGAGGAGAGGTAGGATAGGAGAGAAGAAACAGAGGAGGGGTGGGATAGGAGAGTAGAGGAGAAGTGGGATAGGAGAGTAGAGGAGGGGTGGGATAGGAGAGTAGAGGAGAGGTAGGATAGGAGAGTAGAGGAGAGGTGGGATAGGAGAGTAGAGGAGAGGTGGGATAGGAGAGTAGAGGAGAGGTGGGATAGGAGAGTAGAGGAGAGGTAGGATAGGAGAGGTGGGATAGGAGAGTAGAGGAGAGGTGGGATAGGAGAGTAGAGAGAGGTAGGAAAAGTGGGATAGGAGAGTAGAGGAGAAGTAGGATAGGAGTGTAGAGGAGAAGTGGGATAGGAGAGTAGAGGAGAGGTGGGATAGGAGAGTAGAGGAGAGGTATAAATAGAGAGAGGAGTGTCGGATAGGAGAGTAGAACAGAGACCAACGAGGGGTGGGATAGGAGAGTAGAGGAGAGGTAGGATAGGAGAGAAGAACAGAGACCAACAGAGGGGGGATAGGAATAGAGGAGAGGTAGGATAGGAGAGAAGAAAGAGACAGAGGAGGGGTGGGATAGGAGAATAGAGGAGAGGTAGGATAGGAGAGAAGAAACAGAGACCAACAGAGGAGGGGTGGGATAGGAGAATAGAGGAGAGGTAGGATAGGAGAGAAGAAACAGAGACCAACAGAGGAGGGGTGGGATAGGAGAATAGAGGAGAGGTAGGATAGGAGAGAAGAAACAGAGACCAACAGAGGAGGGGTGGGATAGGAGAGTAGAGGAGAGGTAGGATAGGAGAGTAGAGGAGAGGTAGGATAGGAGAGTAGAGGAGAGGTAGGATAGGAGAGTAGAGGAGAGGTGGGATAGGAGAGTAGAGGAGAGGTGGATAGGAGAGTAGAGGAGAGAGATAGGATAGTAGAGGGGTGTGATAGGAGAGTAGAGGAGAGGTAGGATAGGAGAGTAGAGGAGAGGTGGGATAGGAGAGTAGAGGAGAGGTGGGAGAGGAGAGTAGAGGAGAGGTAGGATAGGAGAGTAGAGGAGAGGTGGGATAGGAGAGTAGAGGAGAGGTAGGATAGGAGAGAAGAAACAGAGACCAACAGAGGAGGGGTGGGATAGGAGAGTAGAGGAGAGGTAGGATAGGAGAGTAGAGGAGAGGTAGGATAGGAGAGTAGAGGAGAGGTGGGATAAGAGAATAGAGGAGAGGTAGGATAGGAGAGTAGAGGAGAGGTAGGATAGGAGAGTAGAGGAGAGGTAGGATAGGAGAGTAGAGGAGAGGTGGGATAGGAGAGTAGAGGAGAGGTGGGATAGGAGAGTAGAGGAGAGGTGGGATAGGAGAGTAGAGGAGAGGTGGGATAGAGAGAGAGAGGTGGATAGGAGAAGAGGAGAGGTAGGATAGGAGAGTAGAGGAGAGGTGAGGATAGGAGAGTAGAGGAGAGGTGGGATAGGAGAGTAGAGGAGAGGTGGGATAGGAGAGTAGAGGAGAGGTGGGATAGGAGAGTAGAGGAGGGGTGGGATAGGAGAGTAGAGGAGAGGTGGGATAGGAGAGTAGAGGAGAGGTAGGATAGGACAGTAGAGGAGAGGTGGGATAGGAGAGTAGAGGAGAGGTGGGATAGGAGAGTAGAGGAGAGGTGTGATAGGAGAGTAGAGGAGAGGTGGGATAGGAGAGTAGAGGAGAGGTAGGATAGGAGAGAAGACACAGAGACCAACAGAGGAGAGGTGGGATAGGAGAGTAGAGGAGAGGTCGGATAGGAGAGTAGAGGAGAGGTAGGATAGGAGAGTAGAGGAGAGGTAGGATAGGAGAGAAGAATCAGAGACCAACAGAGGAGAGGTGGGATAGGAGAGTAGAGAAGAGGTGTGATAGGAGAGTAGAGGAGAGGTGGGATAGGAGAGTAGAGGAGAGGTAGGATAGGAGAGAAGAAACAGAGACCAAGAGGAGAGGTGGATAGGAGAGTAGAGGAGGGGTAGGATAGGAGAGTAGAGGAGAGGTGGGATAGGAGAGTAGATGAGAGGTGGGATAGGAAAGTAGAGGAGAGGTAGGATAGGAAAGAGGAGAGGATAGGAGAGAGGAGAGTGATAGGAGTAGAGAGAGGTGGGATAGGAGAGTAGAGGAGAGGTGGGATAGGAGAGTAGAGGAGAGGTGTGATAGGAGAGTAGAGGAGAGGTAGGATAGGAGTAGAGGAGAGGGATAGGAAAGTAGAGGAGAGGTAGATAGGAGAGTAGAGGAGAGGAGAGAGTAGAGGAGAGGTGAGATAGGAGAGTAGAGGAGAGGTGGGATAGGAGAGTAGAGGAGAGGTAGGATAGGAGAGGTGGGGTAGGAGAGTAGAGGAGAGGTGAGATAGGAGAGTAGGGAGAGGTGGATAGGAGTGTAGAGGAGAGGTGGGATAGGAGAGTAGAGGAGAGGTGGGATAGGAGAGTAGACGAGAGGTAGAATAGGAGAGTAGAGGAGAGTGGGATAGGAGAGTAGAGGAGAGGTAGGATAGGAGTGTAGAGGAGAGGTGGCGATAGGAGAGTAGAGGAGAGGTGGGATAGGAGAGTAGAGGAGAGGTGAAGGAGAGAGGAGAGTAGAGGGAGAGAGAGGGGGTGATAGGAGAGTAGAGGAGAGGTGGGATAGGAGTAGAGGAGAGGTAGGATAGGACAGTAGAGGAGAGGTGGATAGGAGAGTAGAGGAGAGGTGGGATAGGAGAGTAGAGGAGAGGTAGAATAGGAGAGTAGAGGAGAGGTAGGATAGGAGAGAGGAGAGGGATAAGGAGAGTAGAGGAGAGGGGGATAGGAGAGTAGAGGAGAGGTGGGATGGAGAGTAGAGGAGAGGTGGGATAGAGTAGAGGAGAGGTGGGAGGAGAGTAGAGGAGGGTGGGATAGGAGAGTAGAGGAGAGGTGGGATAGGAGAGTAGAGGAGAGGTAGGATAGAATAGAGGAGAGGTGGGATAGGAGAGTAGAGGAGAGGTGGGATAGGAGAGTAGAGGAGAGGTAGGATAGGAGAGTAGAGGAGAGGTGGGATAGGAGAGTAGAGGAGAGGTAGGATAGGAGAGGTGGGATAGGAGAGTAGAGGAGAGGTGGGATAGGAGAGTAGAGGAGAGGTAGGATAGGAGAGTAGAGGAGAGGTAGGATAGGAGAGAAGAATCAGAGACCAACAGAGGAGAGGTGGGATAGGAGAGTAGAGAAGAGGTGTGATAGGAGAGTAGAGGAGAGGTGGGATAGGAGAGTAGAGGAGAGGTAGGATAGGAGAGAAGAAACAGAGACCAACAGAGGAGAGGTGGGATAGGAGAGTAGAGGAGAGGTAGGATAGGAGAGTAGAGGAGAGGTGGGATAGGAGAGTAGATGAGAGGTGGGAGAGAGGTAGGATAGAGTAGAGAGAGGTGTGATAGGAGAGTAGAGGAGAGGTAGGATAGGAGAGTAGAGGAGGAGGGGGGATAGGAGAGTAGAGAGGTGGGATACGAGAGTAGAGGAGAGGTGAGAGAGAGTAGGAGAGGTAGGATAGGAGAGTAGAGGAGAGGTGTGATAGGAGAGTAGAGGAGAGGTAGGATAGGAGAGTAGAGGAGAGGTGGGATAGGAGAGTAGAGGAGAGGGGGATAGGGAGAGAGGAGAGGTGGGATAGGAGAGAAGAAGGTAGGATAGGAGAGTAGAGGAGAGGGTAGGATAGGAGAGTAGAGGAGAGTGAGATAGGAGAGTAGAGGAGAGGTGGGATTGGAGAGTAGAGGATAGGGATAGGAGAGTAGAGGAGAGGTGGGATAGGAGAGAGAGGTGGGATAGGAGAGTAGAGGAGTGGGATAGGAGAGTAGGAGAGGTAGGAAGAGTAGAGGAGAGGGGAAGAGTAGATAGGAGAGTAGAGGAGAGGTGGGATAGGAGAGAGGAGAGGGGGGATAGGGAGAGTAGAGGAGAGGTGGGATAGGATAGTAGAGGAGGGGTGGGATAGGAGAGTAGAGGAGAGGTGGGATAGGAGAGTAGAGGAGAGGTAGGATAGGACAGTAGAGGAGAGGTGGGATAGGAGAGTAGAGGAGAGGTGGGATAGGAGAGTAGAGGAGAGGTAGGATAGGAGAGTAGAAGAGAGGTGGGATAGGAGAGTAGAGGAGAGGTGTGATAGGAGAGTAGAGGAGAGGTGGGATAGGAGAGTAGAGGAGAGGTAGGATAGGAGAGAAGACACAGAGACCAACAGAGGAGAGGTGGGATAGGAGAGTAGAGGAGAGGTGGGATAGGAGAGTAGAGGAGAGGTAGGATAGGAGAGTAGAGGAGAGGTAGGATAGGAGAGAAGAATCAGAGACCAACAGAGGAGAGGTGGGATAGGAGAGTAGAGGAGAGGTGTGATAGGAGAGTAGAGGAGAGGTGGGATAGGAGAGTAGAGGAGAGGTAGGATAGGAGAGAAGAAACAGAGACCAACAGAGGAGAGGTGGGATAGGAGAGTAGAGGAGAGGTAGGATAGGAGAGTAGAGGAGAGGTGGGATAGGAGAGTAGATGAGAGGTGGGATAGGAAAGTAGAGGAGAGGTAGGATAGGAAAGTAGAGGAGAGGTGTGATAGGAGAGTAGAGGAGAGGTAGGATAGGAGAGTAGAGGAGAGGTGGGATAGGAGAGTAGAGGAGAGGTGGGATAGGAGAGTAGAGGAGAGGTGTGATAGGAGAGTAGAGGAGAGGTAGGATAGGAGAGTAGAGGAGAGGTGTGATAGGAGAGTAGAGGAGAGGTAGGATAGGAGAGGTGGGATAGGAGAGTAGAGGAGAGGTGGGATAGGAGAGTAGAGGAGAGGTGGGATAGGAGAGTAGAAGAGAGGTAGGATAGGAGAGTAGAGGAGAGGTAGGATAGGAGAGTAGAGGAGAGGTGAGATAGGAGAGTAGAGGAGAGGTGGGATAGGAGAGTAGAGGAGAGGTGGGATAGGAGAGTAGAGGAGAGGTGGGATAGGAGAGTAGAGAAGAGGTAGGATAGGAGAGTAGAGGAGAGGTGGGATAGGAGAGTAGAGGAGAGGTAGGATAGGAGAGTAGAGGAGAGGTGGGATTGGAGAGTAGAGGAGAGGTGGGATAGGAGAGTTAGAGGAGAGGTAGGATAGGAGAGTAGAGGAGAGGTGGGATAGGAGAGTAGAGGAGAGGTAGGATAGGAGAGTAGAGGAGAGGTGGGATAGGAGAGTAGAGGAGAGGTGGGATAGGAGAGTTAGAGGAGAGGTAGGATAGGAGAGTAGAGGAGAGGTGGGATAGGAGAGTAGAGGAGAGGTGGGATAGGAGAGTAGAGGAGAGGTGGGATAGGAGAGTAGAGAAGAGGTAGGATAGGAGAGTAGAGGAGAGGTGGGATAGGAGAGTAGAGGAGAGGTAGGATAGGAGAGTAGAGGAGAGGTGGGATGGAGAGTAGAGGAGAGGTGGGATAGGAGAGTTAGAGGAGAGGTAGGATAGGAGAGTAGAGGAGAGGTGGGATAGGAGAGTAGAGGAGAGGTAGGATAGGAGAGTAGAGGAGAGGTGGGATTGGAGAGTAGAGGAGAGGTGGGATAGGAGAGTTAGAGGAGAGGTAGGATAGGAGAGTAGAGGAGAGGTGGGATAGGAGAGTAGAGGAGAGGTGGGATAGGAGAGTAGAGGAGGGGTGGGATAGGAGAGTAGAGGAGAGGTGGGATAGGAGAGTAGAGGAGAGGTAGGATAGGAGAGTTAGAGGAGAGGTAGGATAGGAGAGTTAGAGGAGAGGTAGGATAGGAGAGTTAGAGGAGAGGTGGGATAGGAGAGTTAGAGGAGAGGTGGGATAGGAGAGTTAGAGGAGAGGTAGGATAGGAGAGTAGGAACAGAGACCAACAAAGGAGAGGCAGGATGGGATAGGTGGGGTATACACAGGAGGATGGGATAGGTGGGGTATACACAGGAGGATGGGATAGGTGGGGTATACACAGGAGGATGGGATAGGTGGGGTATACACAGGAGGATGGGATAGGTGGGGTATACACAGGAGGATGGGATAGGTGGGGTATACACAGGAGGATGGGATAGGTGGGGTATACACAGGAGGATGGGATAGGTGGGGTATACACAGGAGGAGGTTTGTGGTAGACATAAGGTAATTACCCGGTTGTCAGTTGCACAGTGTTGGGGTCTTAACCACACCACACCTGGGTAACCATCACTGACACTCAGACCTTAAAGGGGTAGGGTTCATTTAGTAGATTCATTATTTGTATATTTATCATTGTTTTAGTTCCCTCCCTTCACCTCCATCAAGCTTAATAAATTATCCTAATAAGATCCTCTTTCAAGATAAATTTGTCCATTTTTCGGTAGAAAAATGCCCCGACCGAAAATTAGAAGCTCGCTATCGCTCGCCAAGAAAAAATTGACACCTTAATGGCACGGAAGGTCTTTATATTGATAAAAAAAATGAGACGAAATGTCTTAAAATCGACAAACTAATGAGGCGAATATCTTAGAATCTCAAAACAAATATGGCTAAACATGATGGAGAAAGGGGTTCCTAAAAAGCAACTACCACCCCCTTAACCACGCTACACCTGGGTATCCATCACCGACACTCAGACCTTAAACCCTTGACTCCGATAGGCCTTTCTCCATCTTAACCCGTTCAGCACCATGCTGGCTAAAAATATATGATTTTATGCAGCTTAAGAAGGACCTATGTTACTAAGAGGGTTTATTGAGATCGTATTTACCCATTTGAGTCGTACATTTTTTTTTTTTTTTTTTTTTTTTTTTTTTTTTTTAATATTCCAACTTACTTCCTCTCGGGCATAGGCTGAGAGCCTTAACATTCACCGCTTTACAATGAACAGTGAAGCCCGTGAAGTCTTGTTCCAATCTAGGGAGTGAGACATGTGAAGCACGTAGAGTACAACGAGCACCTGCCATCTTGCCTTCACATGAGGCACGGTGCTCACTCATGGCCCGAAACGACCCCATCTCTGAAACCACCTCGTTCCCGTGCTTCACTGTCTCATCCCCTACACTCGGACTCTCACACTTACACACACACAAAACGCCACTTGTTGAGCAGATAACTCATAGGTAGATTGTAACCTAAACAATATCGTGTAATGGTAACCAGAATATGATGCAAACTACGTAATGGTGGTGAAGGGGTTAACCCGTCGTGGGCTAGCATACTTAAGGGGAGGCAGACCGTTTTTCTGGATCCCCTTCACCCTAATGTTTAGCCCCACTAGTTTTGAAATTATAAGAAGTTCGGCCCATTAGTTTCGCGATTTTAACACCTTTCGCCCCATTTCGTTATCAATTTTAAGACCTTACGTACCATTTAGGTGTCGATTTTTTCCTGGCGAGCGATAGCAATTTTAAGAGGAATCGGCCTTCGGCCAGGACATTTTTCTACCGAAAAATTTACAAATCTATCTTGAAGGCGGGGGGAGGGGGACTAAGCTTGATGGAGGTCTAGGGAGGAAACTAAAAAAAAATATATGAATAAATTAATTAATAGACCAAACAAACGGTCTGCCTCCCCTTAAGGTAAAATGTACACCCCTGTGCTAAGATTTATTGTCTCTGTAAAATGGTCTCACTATAAGTATTAAAGAAGGAAAACCTTAAGGGGGGGGGGGGGTCACCGGCTTTTTTTCTCTTTCTCTCCTTTTCCCTTTCCATGGCTTGTATCCATTCGGCCCCATTCAGCCAACTGTTTTAAGACTTTTATCCCCATCCAGGCGTCGATTTCTTCCTGGCGAGCGATAGCGAGCCAGCATTGTATGGAGAAATCCGGCTTCGCCGGAGACATTATTCTATCGAAAAATGTACAAATTTAGCTTGCTATCAACACAAAAATATATATATGATGGGTCGCTACTGCTCGCCAGGAAAATATTGACACCTGGATGGGGGTAAAAGTCTTAAAACAGTAGGCTGAATGGGGCCGAATGGATACAAGCCAAAGAGAAAGGGAGAAAAAGAAAAAAAAGCGAGGTGGGCTCCCTTAAACCTTCCACGGAGCCAAGTTCACAACACCAGGATGTGGTGAGGGGAATTTGTTGTTATTACCGCCAAAATTGTAACTTTGGCCATTGACTGCAAAGATTAAGAATTGTATTTCTATTGAACAACTGAGTGTATACTGTACATTTGTAACATATATATATCACATCAAAATAATACTGTATATGCCTCGTAGTTCCTAAGAAATGAAAGATTTGATTTATGAATTGACCTCTCAATCATCCTGTTATGTAAAGAGACAATGGAGTAATATATATATATATATATAAACATATATATATATATATATATATATATATATATATATATATATATATATATATATATATATATATAGAGAGAGAGAGAGAGAGAGAGAGAGAGAGAGAGAGAGCAAGATATATACAGTGTATATATATATATATATATATATATATATATATATATATATATATATATATAGAGAGAGAGAGAGAGATATATATACAGTGTATATATATATATATATATATATATATATATATATATATATATATGTATATATATATATAGATATATAGATATATACAGTATATATATATATATACTGTGTATATATATATACAGTATATATATATTTTTTGTTTTTACTGTATTGGAAATATTCATCTATCTTATCTGTTAACAGACTCATTGATCCCCAAGGGGGTGGACAAGAATTAATCGCCTCCATAATCCTAGGCATTTTGTTTACTTTTCAAGTTTGTTGTCGGGAGAGGGTTGCTAAACCAAATTGCTGTGCACTGTGTGTGAGATACACCAACAATGTTATCGTATTGTTGGAGTGGCTGTGGATGACTTCTGTAACCAGAGTAATAAGCTCACCCATGCTAATCAGGTGCTATCAAATATCTGTGAATATGCAACACTGGTCTACCGCATCTCTAATGTCCGCCATTGCAGTGAAAAGTACGGAAGTCCATGCCCTTTGGCCAATAAACCTTTTGAGTACCCATGGGATGGCAAACCCTGGACATCCCACACACGAGTCACAAGCGGTACCACTCACCTGCGCAGGCTGAGTGGTAATTATCAAAATGCTATAATAATATATATTAAGTTTTTAATAAAGTACTGTGCATGAGAACGAAACTACTGTTCGTGCTTTTGTGTGCACTTATTTTATCTTTTTTGTTCTTTTCTCTTTTTTTCATGTGGTTATTCTGTTGTTAATTAATGGTGGTCTACAATAAAAATAACACACAAAGCATAAAGCTCTTACCTGATGATTTTGCTAGCTCAGATGATTATTTGGCACTATTCAAGATGGTGGAAGGTAGGCAGGCTTAACTATTGTTAGTGGGGCAAGGATCTGGGACAGTGTCTAGGCTAGGCTAATTCATGGTAATTTACGTTAATCTAGCCTCTAACTTCCTAATAGTTAATGATGTGAATATATATGATAGATGTAATGAATAATGAAGCTAAAACACCTAACTCTGAAAGGATGACACAGAACTGCTTAGGGAATTGATTAGACGGAGGTTGGTAAGAGAGAGACGAGAAACACGCTTTGGAGTCCCTCATTTCTGTCTCCGCAAGCGCAGTGCGTTCGGTAAATACATCTCATTAGTTTGCACTGAGAAACAACACAGTAGTATGATTGGAATAATAAGATGCTACTTACCCATATTTAGCTATAGAATCATTTATTCTTCTCGAAATATAAAGCATTCAACTTAAGGCTACGGAAGCGTTCAACTTAAGACTACAGATAGGATACGTAACGCTACCTCAACCCAGATTACGTAGCATTGATCCTGTTCATATTATTAGAGTATGGACATTCCTATGTCTCAACCTTGGGACTGTAAGCTGTTTAGTAGCCTGTAACTCTTACAAGGCTCCGAGGTTATTAATTGAAGCTTCGAGGTGTTGGGTTTTTCATATGTCGCTCTAGATCGTCACAGTGGAGCTTCAAGGTGTTGGTTGCTTCATTTCTGCCACACAAGTTGACGACACCTTATTTGTACACGTCACTTGAATGGAGAAAGCAGCTATACGGTCGTTCACAGCATCTTCGAATATGGTCGGGTCATCTTCTATGACGATATAGAGGGTGTTTTCTTATCGTGTCGGTGTAGCCAGGATATGTGTAGACCAATTATCCTGACTAATTGGACGTTATCAAAATAACGGTGTACCGCAATCTTATCATATAAATTTATTTTATTAGATTCACTTAATATACACAATACATATGTGACTTTAACACATTTCAGAATAATCCAAATATAAATTGACGATATTCTACAGAAACAGGATCATTTTTTAAATTAATAAATGAATGATTTGGTAATACAAACAATTACTGTCAATATCACAATGATGCACGGGTCTTTGTTTCTATATGTTTATAATATTATAATGCTGCAGCGAGATATGATAGCTTTTCAGTCATAATATATTTTAAATACGAGCAATATATTTAGATTGAATTACTGTAAACAGATTGCCTCACGTTAGTCCTTGCTGATTTTGCTCTCTCTCTCTCTCTCTCTCTCTCTCATATATAGGCAAATATGTATCAATATAATATGATAAATGTATTCAACAAGAAGTGAAGTAAGTCTACACCTAAATTATAAATCGAATATAAACTCTCGTCGACCTACATTAACTGTTTTGAGTTTCCTTATATACCGGTATGTGTTAATGAGACAATGATTTGTGTGTGTATGTATGTGTATGGGTAGGCATTTGTGTTTGTATGTATTTGTGTGTGTATGTATTATTGTGATTGATTTGTGTGTTATGTATTAGTGTGTATCTATGTATTTAGGCGTGTATAAATTATTTGACTATGATTTATGTGTGTATGCATTTGTGTGTATATCTATTTTTGTGTGGATGTATTTTTGTGTATGTATGTATTTTTGTGACTGATTTGTGTGTGTATGCATTTGTATGTGCATGTTTTTGTGCGTCCATGTATTATTGTAACTATGATTTGTGTGTGTATGTATATTTCTGTATATATATATATATATATATATATATATATACCGTATATATATATACAAAAAAAAAATATATATATATATATATACAGTATATATATATATATACGTATATATATATATATATATATATACAGTATACACATATAATCTGTGGAAATTGTAGGCACCAATCGATCAGGGCTAGACCCAGGTGAGGTTATAGGCATGTGATAAAGAGTCGCTGGAACTCCTGTTTCATTTGTTTGGCCTCTCTTACTGATTTTCTTTGTGCCTCATTTACACTGAGAGCAATCCAGCTAGCTCTCACAAATACCTCCTCCTCCTATCCAATTCACTACACTAAACATGCACGCAGCACACCACACTTCATTCCTCCACACCAAAATTTAAAAAAATTATGAATTTTTGCCCAGCCTCGGAGTCCCCAGGGGGGGGGGGGGAGGGGTGATCACAAATGCCGCCACACCCGACCGACCATCCCCTGACGACCCTACAAAATTACCTGGACCTTGGCCTGTTACTCTTTCTATTAATTTCTGCAATATTCGTGGACTTTCCTCTAACTTTCACTCTGTTGAACACCATCTCTCCTCCTACAAACCTGATCTTCTATTCCTCACCGAAACTCAGGTGTCTGTAGCAACATCCAGCAGCCCCTTCTCTGTACCCTCCTACTTTCTCTATCTTAGTTTCAAAGCCAAAGGCGGATGTTGTGCATATGTGCACAACAAACTCACTTGCTCTCGTGTTCCCGATTTCGACTCCTCTGAATTACCAACTTTATGGCTCAAACTTTCCTGTCATTCTCTTACTAAATATTTCTGTGCTGTCTATCTTTCCCCTAACTCTACCAACTTTCCCAAATTCTTTGACTATCTAAACTCTACAGTGGAACACATTCTATCCATTTCTCCTTTCTCAGAAATCTTCATATTATGAGATTTCAACGTTCACCACCGCCAATGGCTCTCCTCTCACACTACTGACCCATCTGGTCAACAAGCCTACGTCTTTTCTATCCTAAATGACCTAGAGCAGTTAGTTCAGCAACCCACCCGTATTCTTGACTTGTTTCTAACTTCTAACCCTTCTTCTTATACTGTCGATCTTTTCTCTCCTTTGGGCTCCTCTAACCATAAACTTATCTCTGTCACCTGTCCTATCTCTCCAGTACGGCCACCCGATCCTCCTAGCCGGTGGCGCTTGTGGCACTTTGGTGCTGCCGACTGGGAGGCTCTCCGGCAGTACTTCTTTGATTTCCCATGGAATGATTTCTGCTTCCGTGGCCGGGGACCCTCGGAGAGTGCTGAACGCATTACCGAGGTAATCCTATCGGGCATGAAATCATACATTCCATTCTCTTTCTCTCAGACAAATGCTAAAAAATCTTGGTTTACTCACGCCTGTTCTACTGCTGTCCGCAATAAGGAAGAAGCATTCAAACGGTACCGACGTCTTAAAACTCAAGACTCTCATTCTTCCTATGTTTCTGCCAGGAATCAAGCCAAATCTGTTCTTAGACTTGCCAAACACTCTTTCATCAATAATAAATGCACTGAACTATCCAACTCTAGTTCTTCCCAAGCTTTCTGGCATCTAGCCAAAAACCTCTCCAACAATTTCTCTTCCTCATCTTTCCCTCCCCTTTCCCACTCTGATGGCACAACCATCACTTCTTCCTCTGACAAAGCTAAACTCTTCGCTCAAACTTTTGCTAGAAACTCCACCTTGGATGATTCTGGTGTTATTCCTCCCTCTCCACCCTCCTCTCTCTTACTTATGCCTAATATCCTAATCTCTTCTAAAGATGTACTTTCTACCCTCTCTGGGCTTAATACTAATAAGGCGTACGGTCCGGACGGTGTTCCTCCTGTTGTTCTCAAAAACTGTGCTTCCGTGCTGACTCCCTGCCTAGGCAAACTCTGTCGTCTCTGTCTATCCTCTAACGTCTTCCCTTCATGCTGGAAGTTTGCTCACATTCAACTTGCTCCAAAGAAGGGTGACCGCTCTCAACCCTCCAACTATCGTCCAATTGCTCTCATCTCTTGTCTTTCTAAAGTTTTGAAACTATTCTTGCTTCCAAATTTCTTAAGCATTTCTCTTCTCATAATCTGCTCTCAGATCGCCAGTATGGCTTCCTTAAGGGTCGCTCTACTGGTGATCTTCTTTCATATCTTACTAACTCTTGGTCATCCTCCTTTCGGGACTTCGGTGAGACTTTTTCTATTGCACTAGACATATCAAAAGCCTTCGATAGAGTCTGGCACAAATCTTTAATTTCTAAACTACCCTCCTTCGGTTTCTATCCCTCCATCTGTGCCTTTTTCTCTAATTTCCTTTCCGGCCGTTCCATAGCCGTGGTTGTGGACGGCCATTGTTCACTTCCTCACCCTATAAACTCCGATGTTCCTCAGGGCTCTGTCCTATCTCCTATTCTCTTTCTAATTTTTAAAAATGATCTCCTCAACTGTACCTCAATTCCCATCCATTCATATGCAGACGACTCAACCTAACACTACTCCATTAGTTTTTCAGAACGCCCCAGCCAGCAATCCCTCAACGACAAATGTAATGAAGCCATAGAACTCTTAAATTCTGATCTAAATACTATCTCCAATTGGTGCAGAGAAAACCTTGTTACCTTTAATGCTTCCAAAACCCAATTTCTCCATCTATCTACCCATCAGGAACTCCCTGCGGACTATTGTGACGCTCACCGCTTCCCCCAGAACCACATGGCTTACTCGCTAGGTCGGATTGTCAGCGACTAAACCGGCTCCCCCTCCGGGTCCTCACTTGGAGGGTGGGTGGCTAGACACCCTGCAGGACTAAAAGCAATACCTGTCAAAGGGCGGATGAACTACTGTATATATTAGTCAACGGCCATTTAGCAAACTTATGGTATTTTACCATGATGGATGTTTAGGATGTTGCCATAGCCTGCACCAAGGTCTTCCATTGTCCGTTTACATCCATCCCTGCTGTTTGGTGCTAGACAACAACTTTCCTTCCTTTTCCTGTAATCTCCTGTTTTTTTCCCCACGGTGGTTAGCAGGCCAATGAGGAAGACTTTTGAGTCTGGTGGATTTTCAGGAGATTTGGCATTCTTTTTCTGTTTCCCGTCTTTTCTAAATAAATAAAATCCACCGCTACTGCTCCCCCCTGGATATGGTGTCTTTGGGGCTTGTTTTATACCTTACCCAGATGTGATGGCTCCGTCTGGATCGACCTGTTTATATCCATCTTTATGTATTTGTATATGGATTGCCTTCAACTTTTCCTGTTTTTGTTTCTACTTTTGTCCGGTGATATAGAAGTTAATCCCGGTCCTCACAGACAACCTGTTACAAGTTGTCGTGTATTTTATTCCAATATTCGTGGTCTCTATAAGAACATCAATAATCTTACATTGGCATCTGTTGATTATGATATTGTCTTTTGTTCTGAAACCCTTGTCTCTGGTTATAGAGATTATTCTGAACTTCTTATACCTAACTTCGGTAAACCAGTTCTTATTCGGCGTGATTCTATTCCTCGTGCTCGTGGAATGAGCTTGTATATTAGATCTGGGTATAATGCTCAGCACTTAACTAAGCATATTTGTAAATGCCATGAGATGCAGTTAGTTAAAGTTTCCAGCAAGTATCATAATCATTACATTTTTAGCCTGTACAGAAATCCTGATGTTAACAATGACATATGACTGCCTTTTAACAGCCATGGCTTCAGTACAGTCTGTAGATGTCAAATCTTTTATTTTTGTTGGTGATGTCAATGCGCATCATCAAGAGTGGTTGAACTCGGTCTCTCCAACTAATAGAAATGGTCATGCTGCATTGGATTTTGCAAACTTATCTGGCTGTGAACAGCTAATCCAAGGACCTACTCATATGTCTGGAAATTGTCTTGATCTAGTACTAACAGACATTCCTGGCGTTGTAGAAACCTCCGTTCTTGTACCTGTTGGCACTTCCGACCACAATGCCATCATGTGTAAAATTAATCTTGATTTTTCTGTTCCTGATATTACTCTCTCACGTAAAGTCTACCTTAAATCCCGGGTTAACTGGGACAACGTTTGTAATGATGTTTGTAATATTGAGTGGAATCACATACTAAGATCTCATGACCCGGTTTCAGCTCTCAACAATTCCCTTCTTGGTATCCTTCGCAAAAGAGTTCCATCAAAGACAATTAAGTCTCGTATCAGGGATAAAGCATGGTTTAATGATGACTGCAAGCGTGCATTTGATGACAAACAGGCTGCATATCGTCTATGGAGGCGTAATCAAACCCCCTTGCATTGGGAAAATTATGTTTTTAAAAGGGCAGCTGCGCAGAGAGTTTATGATGGTGCTGAGAGGGATTATAACTCCCATCTTCAGGATGTTCTGGCAGGAGCTACACAGCCTCATAAATGGTGGTCCGCTTTGAAATCCTCTTTATTTGGAATAGATTCCTCCATGCCTCCTCTTTGTGATTCTGATGGCTCCTGATCCATTATCGAAGGCCAATATTCTATCTAATAATTTTATTAATAAGCAGAGTAATCAGGAATTGTCTTTGCCATTGACATGTTTCCCTAGACCCAACCTCAATTCAATGGCATTCAAATCAGCTGAACTGAAAAGGTACTTGCTGGATCTTGATACCTATGGTGGCACAGACCCGGATGGGTTTTTCCCTCTCTTTTTTAAAAAGGTTGCAGTGGTCTTGGCACCTAAATTGGCAGTGGTGTTTAGGTTGCTTTTGTAATCAGGTAGTTTTCCTCTTTGCTGGCGTAAGGCTATTATCACTCCTATTCCAAAGGGAAATACTGCCTCATCATCTCCTAATGACTATCGCCCTATCTCCATTACACCTATCCTATCCAAGCTCTATGAGAGGCTTTTGTCCAGACGCCTTTCCTCTTATAGTAATAGTCATAATTTGATACCAAACTCACAGTTTGGTTTTCGTAAGGGACTGGGTACATGTGATGCACTTCTGACACTCACCCATGACTTGCAATCTTCATTGGACCAGGGACATGAGTCTCGTGTCGTGGCTATTGACTTTAGTTCTGCTTTTGATTTAGTCAATCATAAAGCACTTCTGTTTAAGTTACAGCTCATTGGTATTGGTGGCAATTTTTTAAGGATCTTTGAAGATTTTTTGACGAAAAGATCTCAGTCTGTGGTCATTGATGGGTGTCATTCACCTTCTGTTACTGTTGTTTCTGGTGTTCCACAAGGCAGTGTCCTTGGGCCTTTGCTTTTTATTATTTTTACTGCTGACCTGTGTTCCGAGCTTGAAAATAAACTAATCTCCTATGCTGATGATACAACTTTATATGCGTCAATTGCATCACCAATAGATCGACACGTAATTGCTACTGCTCTGAATAGGGATTTAGCCAAAATTACATCATGGTGTGAACTTTGGGGCATGAAACTTAATGCTAGTAAAACACACTCCATTATCATCAGCAGATCTCGTACCTTGGATCCTCCCCATCCTTATCTACAAGTTTCTGGTGAGCAAATTGAGAATGTGGATACTCTGCGTTTGTTAGGAGTTACTCTTGATCCCAAACTTACTTTTGAAAAGCATATTCGTTCTTTCTCCTCTTCCATTTCCCAAAAAATTGGTCTGCTTTGCAAGGTTTATAAAACATTTGCTTGTGACACCACAGTTATCAAGTCTTTTTATGCTTTTATTTTGCCACATTTCGAGTACTGCTCACCTGTCTGGTTGTCAGCAGCTGACTGTCATCTCAAGTTGCTTGACAGGTCGCTAAATTCCATCAGTTTTATTCTACCTAATTTGTCTCTTGATCTGTGTCATCGACGTAAAGTTGGTGCCCTTAGTCTTTTATTTAAAGTTTTTAACAACCCTCAGCATCCCTTACATGCGGTTCTGCCTGGGCCCTATGTCCGGGCTCGTGCAACTAGATTCACAAGCAATCTTAATTATCTTGCCATGAGCCGTGTTAATTTTTCTACTACACAGTTTTCACGGTGTTTTGTGCCGGCCATGGTTGACTTGTGGAATAAGTTGCCAAATGAGCTAGTCAATTCAGCTAATATCTCCATTTTTAAGTCTAGAGTTAATGCTTTTTTGTAGCATTAATTCTAATTTTTAAACTTATTTTATTCTATTTTATTGTATTATATTTAAGCTTGATATCCTCCACTGCAAAATATGTTATCTGTGTTTAATATGTGTATGTGTACGGTACAGTATACAGTGTATGTTTTTATTTTTTCCTAAGTTGCCATAGTCTCTCTCCAGTGCCTCCGGGTGTTTTGTGTGGATTGATCTTGATGGTGTTTCTGCACCCTGGTTGGAGACTTCGGCATCTCATATAATAATAATAATAATAATAATAGGACTCGCCAGGGCAGAGAATGTAGCTACAGACTACCTATCATTGTGTACTTTCCTTCTCGAGAAAGCTTGTGTTGCAGACAGTTCAGAACTGTTCTTTGTTTTCGTCTGTCACAATCCTTTCTATTTTATTTAGTCAATTGAAAGTATTGTGTTATATAGTTGAATGATGGGAAGGCGAGCGGGAGAGAGAGAGAGAGAGAGAGACCAGGTGGTGTGACTTGGTGGTGAGTGTGGCGCGTGGCCGGCCCCCTTACATAGGCCTCGCGGGATTCGTTGCCTCCTGCCTAACACGGCCTACTAGGCGGCTGCTTACTGGGCGACTGTCGCGCGCCCTCGTGCCATTCCTGCGAACTGGGACTCCACCCATGCGGTCCCTGGAAATATCCTGGTCAGATCCGTTCCAGACAGCATACTCTAAGCATCTCCCTTGAACTGTTCCACACTCTTGTCTTAGAATCTTTCTCTTCTACTGCCTCTATCATTTCCACTACTTCCTCACCTTTTATTAATATCAATCCCCCTCTGGTTCCCTGCATCCACACCTTGAATTGGTGGCCAGACTGTATTATATGCTGGATCTCACATTTCTTATGTACTAGGCTAAGGTTGAAGATAGTCATTGTCTTTTTGGGAGATTGTATTGCTCGGACTGTCTCCATCAATCACTAATGTTTCTATAGGGTTAAATAATGCTAGACTAGGGATCAGGTACCTTGCTGTTGGTGTTTTCACTGTGTGTAGGCTACTTTTGAGCTGCACAACAATACGGATTCTGTGGGTTACCTGGGTGGATCTTTTGTCTGTGTACCTTGGAGTTTAGACTGTGTAGTGCGTGAGGGCTGCTTGCCTAATCCACCCAACACTGTTCTAACTCTATTTGCTTTTACTTTTGAGGGTCGCCAGGAGGATACTCGATACTTGTGATCGAGAATCCTCAAGAGAGCACCCCTTCATATTAACGTAATCAGGCCGCACAGACCCAAGGTCCACACTAGGCTAGGAGCTGCCTTGCTCCACCAGAATTCTGTGCCTTTGCGCATCCCAGCTAGACTTTATTAACCCGGGTAGACATTAGCTGGATTAGATCATATACTCTTTTATGCATACCCATTATTTCTACACAAGCATTTTGAGGTCTAGGTTGCTGTAGAGAGACACAACCAGCATAGACCGGTTTTGTTAATAGGAGTACTACTTTTTCGTGGCGAGCATTATTACTGTTGCACCGCTTATAATATTCTTGTGTCCAATAATATTATAGGTCCAGCCTTTTTGTGTATTTAGCCTACACGTGCATTGTCCTGCCTCTTGCTATTTTGTGGTTCCATTTCCGATACGTTCTTCTTAGTAGCATCCGACATTATTCAGAAGATTCCTTGTTCGGTGCTTGAGGACTTTACAACACTTTCTTTCATAAAGGAGTGACAGATATTATTGATTAGAGTAACGTTAAGTAAACCTTCTTCTTGTTTGCATTAGATCACTCTTGTGATTTAATTAAGTTAACTATCTTTTCCTTGTGTACCATAACTAAGCAACCATATATTATAGGTAATAGGCTGTTTCAGAGAACATCAGCCTATAGTAGAAGCACATAGATACTGAGAGTTAAGATACCCCGCTATCGCAGATATAACTCTGGAGGGTATATGTGTTCTTTGTTCGACGGGATTATATATCAGGGGTTGGATCTAGCGTTTCTGTTGTTGCATTTATGCCAGTCTAGTCCAATGTATAAGAGCCACTGATTTATACAAGACCCGATCGTAACAAATGGCGACCTAGCTCATGATTTGGTGAACTGACATATAATTGCAGGTTATTGTGCAGATTTTTCTCACAGTTTAGGCAGTGAACATTTGTTGATTTTGTGGAATATTTTTGAGGACATGCAAGAATTATTTTTTTAGCAAAGTAATATAGCACTTAAGCTGTCTCCGAGAATTTTTTATTGTGAATATTGTGGTATAAGAGTTTGGGGTACTTCTTTTTTGTGTATCAAAGTGAAAAATCTTCAGTGAGCATCATGTTTTATAGCGGATCAGTGCAGGATGAAGACACAGTACGTGATGTAGAAGCTGAGGAGCAGCAGCATGGGCAGGTTGTTAACTTGGTGAACAGTGAGGAGGATGCAAGGAATTTTTTACAATGGCCTGTTACTTCCGACCGGTTGGTGGGTATGAATCGGTACGGTCTCCAGTGCTTAGCCGCAGCTATCGGCCATGTATGTACTAGTGGCATGACCAAGGATGACCTGATGACGTGTGTGCTGGGCGGGGTGACTGGCGTACGAGGTAGGGTGAGTGCTCAGAGCCCTTTGGCCGAGCCTCCCCTTCACTCGACTCCCAATCCTCCTATTGGAGTACCGACCCTGAGCACGCTTCCGCAGGTGGGTAGTGACTGGCAGGGTGGTTTGCCCCTGGGGGGATCACCAGGTATTTCTAACATCATTGCATCTCCTCCTCCTCCTCAAGGTTTGACCCCGGAGATGCTCTTTCAGCTCGAGCTAGCTAAGATAGAAGAGAGAAAAGGGCTAGCTAAGATAGAAGAGAGAAAAGAGCTGGCTAGGATGCAGCAACAGACGAGGGAAGCTGAGCTTAGGACTGAACTAGAATCTACAAGATACTGTGCCGACATGGATTTAGAGAAGTCTCGTGTTGAGACGACGGGACAGCGACTCGGTACTGGAAACCGTGCGCATGATCAGTCTCTGTCGCACCTTCTCAAACTGGTCCCTGTATTTGACGAGTCTGGTGTCACAGAGTTTTTCAATAGATTTGAGAAGAAGTGCCGGGAGCATCAGTGGCCTGAAGTTAAGTGGGCGGCCCTTGTGTCCTCTAGACTCGTAGGTAAGGGGCTCAAGGCTTACGATACACTGCCTTTGGAGTCCTGCGTTGTTTATGAGGAGCTCAAGGAGGCTGTCCTGCGGGCATATGAGCTACAACACGAGACATATAGGTTAAAGTTCCAGGGTGTGACTAAGGGGCGAGACAGTACCTTCTTGGAGCACGCCCGGGACCTGTCTGACACTATGGGAAACTGGCTCAGATCAGAGAAGACAACTACGTTTGATGAGATGAAACAGTTGATGCTTCTAGACCAGTTTTATAAGTGTACGGGCGGCGACTTGACTTTAAACCTTAAAGAGAAGAACCCAAGAACTCTCGTAGAAGCAGCAGAGATGGCTGATCGTCGGTTGTCACTAATTCGGGGGTGCGGCTCTGCACAGAGAAACGATGTAGGCATTAAGGAGCGTTACCCTCCCCCTCCCCGGACTATGGACACATAAATTTAAAAGCAATGACACCAAGACTGATCACAAACCTAGCACCGCCCCATTTAAGAAGGGTCAGGGGACTTTTACACCTCAGTATAAGTCCAAGGGGAAATTTGAGTGTTATCACTGTCACGAAGAGGGGCACATGGCAAAAGCTTGTCCGAGCAGACCTCCCGGCGGCTGTGTCATTGTCTCGCAGCATTGGGGTGTTCCAGAAGTCTTCTGTGTTTGCTGGAGGCATAAGATCAGAGGATGGAGCACCGCCAGTGAAGAAGGATCCGGAAGGCTCGAACCCTGTCCGCGATGCCTTTTGCGACCATAGAGGGCATGGCTGCGTGAAGTGGGGGGGCAAGAAGCACGGGGTACAGCTTTTGCGTGACACAGGTGCCTCTCAGACACTCTTGAAGAATTTCACTGGTAGACCCATAAACGCGGCGCGGGTAGTTGTGGTGCAGGGAGTTAATGCAACTAGGTCATACCCGCTTGTTAGAATGGAGCTTGAAGTTGACGGTGTGACTCGCGAACTGGATGTGGGAATCGTGGAGAAATTGCCTGTTGGGGGCGTCGACCTCCTTCTCGGCAATGACTTTGCGGTGCCTGCTTCTAAGGTTTCACCCTTAGTCGTTGCCGAGGAGCTGGCCGACGTGAGTAGGGAGGAACAGGAGTGGGTTGAGAAGTGTCAGGTGCAACCAACGGCGTGTGTTGTAACCAGATCTCTCGCATCCAGGGAGTCACAGCCTAACCAACAGTCTTCAAATAAGTGGAGGAACGGTCACGAGAAGGTGCTGAAAGCTGATACGGTGGAGAGTCTAGTACCAGCAGCGCTTCTCGGGGACTCAGTATTAGCACCGTTAGTAGAGTCTGGAGAAGCACCACCACCTGTCACTGAGAGTGTAGAGGCAGGGCTTAAAGAGACTCAGAGGCAGCAACGGTATACACGGAGAGAGCAACGGGATGCAAAGTTCGATGTTGGGGGAGGGCATGAGTTGTTTCGCAAACACTTAGACAGGCTAGCTCCCTCAGATATTCGCAAATTGCAGCTAGAAGACCCGGAGGTTCTAAAGTGTAGTGACGGTGCTGTCGAACTTGAGAGTAGAGAACGAATGTTGCGTAGTCTGGAGTTGGCTGGCCGCAATTGTGGTAGGCTCTCAGGCCCTCATGAAGGACAGGTACGACCACAAGGTGAAACTCAGGGAGTTTCACGTGGGTCAGGAGGTGTTGATACTACTCCCTCTTGTAGGTCACCCCTTATCCGCAAAGTACGCTGGTCCTTGTAGGGTAGCAGAGAAGCTCTCGGACTTAGATTACCTGGTGGCCACTCCAGACAGGCGTAAGAGGAATCAGTTATGTCATGTCAACCTGATGGAGGAGTATGTGAGGCGCCCACCTGAGCCTCTCACTGTCCCCGTGATGACTTTCAGCAGTCAAGGTGGAGAAGGAGAACGGGACAGTCATGCGCAGGTGGATGACAACTGGGATTATCATGTTTCTGCAGATCAGTGGGCGGGAAACACGAGACAGGCGGCTCATGAGGCTTTGCAACACCTACCTGAGCAACAGCGTGTAGCTGTCGAGCGCCTATTCTGTTTATACCCTACTGTATTTGCGGAACACCCAGGCCTCACTACTCATGAGGTGCACGACGTTGATTTCGGAGACCACCCACCCTTCAAATCAGTGCCCTATAGGGTGCCCCCTATTAAACTTCCGGCCCTCCGGGCGGAGTTGGAGTATATGTTGCAACAGGGACTGATCGAGAAGGGGGCGGTAAAGTGGACATCTCCCGTAACGCTGCAACCTAAGCCAGATGGCAAGGTGCGCTTCTGTGTTGATTACCGCAGGCTAAACGGCTTGACTCCCACCAACCCATATCCTCTTCCCCGGGTCGATGACTGTGTGACAAGATTGGCAGGGCCAAGTTGTTGACCCAGGTGGAGCTGGTAAAAGGTTACTGGCAGGTGCCTTTGTCTGAACGGGCGAAAGAGGTGTGTGGTTTTGTGGTGGATGGTGCTACATATCGTTGTAATGTCATGCCGTACGGTCTAAAGAACGCACCAGCGACCTTCCAAAGCTTGATGAACGAGTTAGTGGCTGACATTCCGAACTGTACCGTGTACCTGGACGACGTCATTATCTACGATGACGATTTCAAGAGCCACTGTGAACATGTAGAATCCCTATTTAAGAAATTAAGTGAGGCAAACTTGGTGGTCAACCTGGGAAAGTGTGATTTTGTGCGGGCTACCGTGCAGTATCTGGGGTTCATGGTGGGTTTGGGCCAGGTGTGCCCCCCACAGAACAAGATATTGGCTATTAACCACTTCCCCAGGCCGTCCACCAAGAAGCAGATCATGAGGTTTTTGGGCATGATTGGTTACTACCGCCGCTTTATAAAGGGCTATTCTACTGTCCTGGCTCCTCTGACGGACCTATTAGCCAAAGATAGAAAGTTTAAGTGGACGCCTGAGTGTGAGAGGGCTTTTTTGCTAGTAAAACACCTGTTGTGTACTCACCCAATCCTCAGGGCCCTGGACTTTAGCCGACCATTCCAGCTGGCAACTGATGCCAGTGGTGTGGGGGCTGGTGCCGTTCTGATGCAATCAGACGAAGATGGGCTGGAGCACCCAGTCAGTTTATTCTCAAAAAAGTTCAACTCGGCGCAGAAGAACTATTCAGTAGTTGAGAAGGAACTGCTGGCGATTGTGCTAGCGCTCAGGCACTTTGAGGTGTATGTTCCAGCCTATGGACCAGTTGTGGTGATCTACACCGACCATCACCCCCTCAAGTTCCTGAATCAATTCCATAACCGGAATATGAGGCTGACCAGGTGGTCATTAATGTTGCAGGAATACAACCTAGACATACGCCATATTGCCGGTTCTGAGAATGTGATTGCAGATTGCTTATCGAGGGTGGAAGACCCGGGGTAGATCATCACAAGGGTAGCCTACTACTTTGGTTTGATTAGTATGTTTACGTCTGGTGCTTGTTGGCTTGCGTGTGTAGCCCAGCGTATTGGGTCGTAAAGTAGGAGTTGCTGTGTTGGTATAGAAGAAAAAACTAGGCTTGCCCCTGTAGTGCAGCCGCCATAAACTTATTAAAAATATAAAAATCCTATAAAAACTCTTTCTTTGATAGTTAAATTTTGTTTTAAGTATGTTATAGCAGAAATTCTGAGTTGTTCTCCTCTCAGAAGGCTGGGCTAGTGAAGCTCGCTCTTATGAGCATAACTATGTAATTTAATCTATTGTGTTGGGAAGGGTTGTTCATTTTTATAATGTGTTATTTTGATGAGAACTGTGCTTTACATTTCATTGTCGCTGGGTGGCTAGGAGTGGCGAATTGTGTATGGGTTCTGCGTGTCAGATTTAGAGCTCATAGTTGGAGCCTCTTAAAAATCTTGGGTGGGGTGTGACGCTCACCGCTTCCCCCAGAACCGCATGGCATACTCGCTAGGACTCGCCAGGGCAGAGAATGTAGCTACAGACTACCTATCATTGTGTACTTTCCTTCTCGAGAAAGCTTGTGTTGCAGACAGTTCAGAACTGTTCTTTGTTTTCGTCTGTCACAATCCTTTCTATTTTATTTAGTCAATTGAAAGTATTGTGTTAAATAGTTGAATGATGGGAAGGCGAGCGGGAGAGAGAGAGAGAGAGAGACCAGGTGGTGTGACTTGGTGGTGAGTGTGGCGCGTGGCCGGCCCCCTTACATAGGCCTCACGGGATTCGTTGCCTCCTGCCTAACACGGCCTACTAGGCGGCTGCTTACTGGGCGACTGTCGCGCGCCCTCGTGCCATTCCTGCGAACTGGGACTCCACCCATGCGGTCCCTGGAAATATCCTGGTCAGATCCGTCCCAGACAGCATACTCTAAGCATCTCCCTTGAACTGTTCCACACTCTTGTCTTAGAATCTTTCTCTTCTACTGCCTCTATCATTTCCACTACTTCCTCACCTTTTATTAATATCAATCCCCCTCTGGTTCCCTGCATCCACACCTTGAATTGGTGGCCAGACTGTATTATATGCTGGATCTCACATTTCTTATGTACTAGGCTAAGGTTGAAGATAGTCATTGTCTTTTTGGGAGATTGTATTGCTCGGACTGTCTCCATCAATCACTAATGTTTCTACAGGGTTAAATAATGCTAGACTAGGGATCAGGTACCTTGCTGTTGGTGTTTTCACTGTGTGTAGGCTACTTTTGAGCTGCACGACACTACGGATTCTGTGGGTTACCTGGGTGGATCTTTTGTCTGTGTACCTTGGAGTTTAGACTGTGTAGTGCGTGAGGGCTGCTTGCCTAATCCACCCAACACTGTTCTAACTCTATTTGCTTTTACTTTTGAGGGTCGCCAGGAGGATACTCGATACTTGTGATCGAGAATCCTCAAGAGAGCACCCCTTCATATTAACGTAATCAGGCCGCACAGACCCAAGGTCCACACTAGGCTAGGAGCTGCCTTGCTCCACCAGAATTCTGTGCCTTTGCGCATCCCAGCTAGACTTTATTAACCCGGGTAGACATTAGCTGGATTAGATCATATACTCTTTTATGGATACCCATTGTTTCTACACAAGCATTTTGAGGTCTAGGTTGCTGTAGAGAGACACAACCAGCATAGACCGGTTTTGTTAATAGGAGTACTACTTTTTCGTGGCGAGCATTATTACTGTTGCACCGCTTATAATATTCTTGTGTCCAATAACATTATAGGTCCAGCCTTTTTGTGTATTTAGCCTACACGTGCATTGTCCTGCCTCCTGCTATTTTGTGGTTCCATTTCCGATACGTTCTTCTTAGTAGCACCCGACATTATTCAGAAGATTCCTTGTTCGGTGCTTGAGGACTTTACAACACTTTCTTTCATAAAGGAGTGACAGATATTATTGATTAGAGAAACGTTAAGTAAACCTTCTTCTTGTTTGCATTAGATCACTCTTGTGATTTAATTAAGTTAACTATCTTTTCCTTGTGTACCATAACTAAGCACCCATATGTTATAGGTAATAGGCTGTTTCAGAGAACATCAGCCTATAGTAGAAGCACATAGATACTGAGAGTTAAGATACCCCGCTATCGCAGATATAACTCTGGAGGGTATATGTGTTCTTTGTTCGACGGGATTATATATCAGGGGTTGGATCTAGCGTTTCCGTTGTTGCATTTATGCCAGTCTAGTCCAATGTATAAGAGCCACTGATTTATACGAGACCCGATCGTAACACTATCCCTTATTCTTCAACAATTCAAAAATCAATCCTCCATCTTCTTTCAATATTCTTGGTGTCTCTTTTTCTTCTGCTCTCAGTTGAAAGGACCATATTACCTGTCTTGCTAAGGCAGCCTCCAAGAAGCTGGGTGTGCTCAACCACCTTAGGTTTTTTTTTTCCCCTGCACAGCTTCTTGCTCTGTAGTACAGGGGCATAGTGCGTCCCTGTATTGAGGATTGTTCACATGTGTGGGGAGGTTCCTCTCACACCGCTCTCCTAGACAAAGTTGAAAGGAAGGCCTTTCGTATCATTAACTCCGGTCCACTCACCAACTCTTTGCAAACTCTCTCTCTTCGCCGCAATGTTGCATCTCTCTCGCTATTCTATCACTACTATAATAATCAGTGTTCCACAGAGCTTTCCCAGTGTATACCACCTCCTTTACGTAGGGCACGTGATACCCGTCTTGCAACTCAATCCCACCCCTACTCTGTGCAACTCTCCAACCCAAGAGTGAAACGTTACTCTCAAACTTTCTTCTACTCAACAGCTGAGCTCTGGAACTCTCTCCCAGAATCAGTCTTTCCCTCTTCCTATGACTTAAATTGCTTCAAACTCCAAGTGTCCAGGCATTTTGGCTCGAACGTCCCTTGATTTTGGCCCTGTCACTCTTTCAACTATGGGGGAGGCACTCGCTATAGGCAGTTCTGCCGTTTGCCTCCTCAATCACATAGAAAAAAAATATATATATATATATATATATATATATATTCATTAATACTTTACATTAAACTACATATATATATATATATATATATATATATATATATATATATATACCGGTATATAATATATATATATATATATATATATATATATATATATATATATATATATATTTGGTGTTGTCACTTAAGATGACGTCCATTTTCCTAAGATATTCCTCCTTGTCATGAATCACGAGGCAGGAAGCTTTATCCGCACGACGGATGATGATGTTGGGGTTGTCTCTTAATTGTTTGGCAGCTTGGAAGTGTTGTTTGTTGAGGATTTTGCTATGGTGAGTTCCTCTGGCTTTGGCGGCTTCAGCGAGGAGAGTGGGTTGTAGGGCGGGAGTAGTGGTGACCTTGCCATCCTTCTTGAGTCGTAGGATGTCGTCCAGGAGGATTTCCGTTTATATATATATATATATATATATATATATATATATATAGTATATATATGTCCTTGAATGTACAGTACATGCTTGTCCGTTGGTAGGAATGGTCACTAACACATGAAATCGGGACAAATACTGCAAAAACATGGCTGTATTTGATAACTTATATAGTTTAATGTAAAGTATTATTGTAAAGTATTAATGAACTGTATTAATGTATAGTATTAATGTGGTTCAGGTCAGGGGTTTGCCGTTTAGTATTCAAAATAGAATTATCTTACTCTCATAATTACCTCTCCAAAATTAGTTTTTTGCCTTCAACTCGCTTAAAGTCAACTGCATAAGTTGAAGTAATTAAACTAAAGGTTTCTAAACACCATTGATGATCACAAAGGTTTAAAGTATCCCTTAAGAATGCTACCACGCCACACGTGCGTGAAAGGGTTAATGTAAAGTATTAATGTGCTGTATTAATGTATAGAATTAATTTAAAAGTATTAATGTATAGTACTAATGTAAAGTATTAACCCTCTAAAGCTCCAATACTCGATTTGCGTATTCGTGAAGGGTGTGCCTAAATGCAGCAATACACTAAGAGCGTTTTGATGATTTCAAAAATTCGGTAAAAATAAGCCCAATATGCAATTTGAGTCAAGTTCTGGCAGAGGAAAGGGTCGGATAAGTGTTACAATGATAAACATTTGGCAACACTGCTCTCAGTCAACCCTACAGTCCAGAGAAATAAAAAAAGCGAGAGTTTCTCAGTCTATGTTTGTCAGTAAAGCAGGAATGTCGCTCCCAATCCATTTAAAGATGGCGGATTTATCGGCTTGACTACGGGTATGTGTCTCTAATATACTATATGATAGGGTTATATGTCATGGAATAGTTTCTTTTTACTATATGTATATAGTGTTAAGGAATATATGTGAACTGTGTGAAGGTTTTGAAGACAAAACCCTAATGAAGGTTCTATTATGTCAGCCAACGAACTCCCATTGATAAATATTCATAAAAATCCAATATTAGTAGTATGGACTTCGGGTTTTTTATACTCATCTATACAACTATTTATATGCATCACCAATATTTATATCTCTTATCCATCTCCCCAGAAAATAAATCAACAATAACAAACGCTACTGTACAGAGCTCTGAGTCCAAAATCGGCGGGCGTATACTCTTCTGTCATTATCTTCATATATAAAATATTATTGATAATAGACAATGTATGTTTTCATTATTGGAAACAGCGTGGAAAATACTAGTCATCTCATATATATAAATTTTAATTCGTCACTGAAAATTCGGGTATATAACAGGGACTGAAGAGTAAACTGATGCTGCATATTATTTTTTTATTTTTTTAATCAGCTATGGTAAAATTTATGATATTATATTTTGTTGTGGGTTTTGATGCTGGAATATAGTAGATTGGGCTTTCTTCTTTCAATAGAGATATAATAGATTGCACTAAGCATTACGTAATTCTTGTGGCTGAAAATCAAAATAGAATGAATGTTTTTGTCATGCATAATTATTACTCTCCATTTACCGATTTTGAAGAAAACATATAGGCCTATATGAACACAGCTATTTATGATGAATAACTTATGATGGCATATTTTCAATGAGCGTAAAAACACCTATTCTTTCATATATATTTTGTATTACTTTGCATAATTATAACAAATTATGACCATGTAAACACGGAAAGACGATACAAAATAGTGTTTATTTTGCCATTTTCAATGTGATTATTTTATCTTACGGTAGTAGTGGTAATAAGTTTCCTAGATACTTAACTGAACGTGAGAGAATTAATGTATAGTATTAATGTATAGTATTAATGTAAAGTATTAATGTATAGTATTAATGTATTATACTAATGTAAAGTATTAATGTATAGTATTAATGTATAGTATTAATGTAAAGTATTAATGTATAGTATTAATGTATAGTATTAATGTAAAGTATTAATGTATAGTATTAATGTAAAGTATTAATGTATAGTATTAATGTATAGTATTAATGTAAAGTATTAATGTATAGTATTAATGTATAGTATTAATGTATAGTATTAATGTATTATACTAATGTAAAGTATTAATGTATAGTATTAATGTATAGTATTAATGTATAGTATTAATGTATAGTATTAATGTATAGTATTAATGTATAGTATTAATGTATAGTATTAATGTATAGTATTAATGTATAGTAGTATTAATGTATAGTATTAATGTATAGTATTAATGTATAGTATTAATGTATAGTATTAATGTATAGTATTAATGTATAGTATTAATGTATAGTATTAATGTATAGTATTAATGTATAGTATTAATGTATAGTATTAATGTATAGTATTAATGTATAGTATTAATGTATAGTATTAATGTATAGTATTAATGTAAAGTATTAATGTATAGTATTAATGTATAGTATTAATGTATAGTATTAATGTATTATACTAATGTAAAGTATTAATGTATAGTATTAATGTATAGTATTAATGTATAGTATTAATGTATAGTATTAATGTATAGTATTAATGTATAGTATTAATGTATAGTATTAATGTATAGTATTAATGTATAGTAATGTATAGTATTAATGTATAGTATTAATGTATAGTATTAATGTATAGTATTAATGTATAGTATTAATGTATAGTATTAATGTATAGTATTAATGTATAGTATTAATGTAGTATTAATGTATAGTATTAATGTATAGTATTAATGTATAGTATTAATGTATAGTATTAATGTATAGTATTAATGTATAGTATTAATGTATTATACTAATGTAAAGTATTAATGCGTAGTATTAATGTATTATACTGATGTAAAGTATAAATATATAGTATTAATGTAAAGTATTAATGCGTAGTATTAATGTATTATACTGATGTAACGTATAAATATATAGTATTAATGTAAAGTATTAATGTACTGTATAGTATTAATGTATAGTATTAATGTACTGTATAGTATTAATGTATAGTATTAATGTAAAGTATTAATGTATAGTATTAATGTATAGTATTAATGTATAGTATTAATGTATAGTATTAATGTATAGTATTAATGTATAGTATTAATGTATAGTATTAATGTATAGTATTAATGTATAGTATTAATGTACTGTATAGTATTAATGTATAGTATTAATGTATAGTATTAATGTATAGTATTAATGTATAGTATTAATGTATAGTATTAATGTATAGTATTAATGTAAAGTATTAATGTATAGTATTAATGTACTGTATAGTATTAATGTATAGTATTAATGTATAGTATTAATGTATAGTATTAATGTATAGTATTAATGTATAGTATTAATGTATAGTATTAATGTATAGTATTAATGTATAGTATTAATGTATAGTATTAATGTATAGTATTAATGTATAGTATTAATGTATAGTATTAATGTATAGTATTAATGTATAGTATTAATGCGTAGTATTAATGTATTGTACTGATGTAATGTATAAATATATAGTATTAATGTAAAGTATTAATGTACTGTATAGTATTAATGTATAGTATTAATGTACTGTATAGTATTAATGTATAGTATTAATGTATAGTATTAATGTATAGTATTAATGTAAAGTATTAATGTACTGTATACATACACATACATACATTGGTTTAACGTCATTTTTCCATTACATGCATTGTAACGGCTCGGACGGGGTTGCCTTTCAGTAGTTGGTGTACTGTAGTACAATAAAGTCCTGCCACAGCACTGCCTCATCAAGTCATCACTGTGGCTGATGTTGGTATAGTGCTAACCGTGCCTCAGCAAGACTCAACAGAGTTCCCCTGCAGCACTTGCACCTGCAGTATCTGCAACCACACCAGCCTTAACAGTGTTACAACAAGACAGCACCATAACAAGACTCTACTGTATATTAGGCAATTGGACTATAGAACAATAAAGTCCTGCCCCAACACTGCTCCAACATGCAAACACTGTTGCCGACACAGGTGTGGTGCCAAACGGCGTCCAGGTAAGACTCAGTCCCCTGTGGCACCTATCCGCACCCCACCAGCCTCGGCAGTGCCATACCAAGACAGTGCTAAGATAAAGACTTTATTGTCTAGTAATGGCTGTTGGTCCACAAGTCTATCGCCATCCCCCCTATTAGTCGCCTTGTACGACACGCAGTAGGATGCGTGAGGCATATTCTTTTTTTCCTCCACCATTAGATGAAGGCCCCCTTACCCCCTGGGGGGGTATTAATGTATAGTATTAATGTAAAGTATTAATGTATAGTATTAATGTAAAGTATTAATGTATAGTATTAATGTATAGTATTAATGTAAAGTATTAATGTACTGTATAGTATTAATGTATAGTATTAATGTAAAGTATTAATGTACTGTATAGTATTAATGTATAGTATTAATGTAAAGTATTAATGTATAGTATTAATGTAAAGTATTAATGTATAGTATTAATGTAAAGTATTAATGTATAGTATTAATGTAAAGTATTAATGTATAGTATTAATGTACTGTATAGTATTAATGTATAGTATTAATGTAAAGTATTAATGTAAAGTATTAATGTATAGTATTAATGTAAAGTATTAATGTATAGTATTAATGTATAGTATTAATGTAAAGTATTAATGTATAGTATTAATGTAAAGTATTAATGTATAGTATTAATGTATAGTATTAATGTAAAGTATTAATGTATAGTATTAATGTAAAGTATTAATGTACTGTATAGTATTAATGTATAGTATTAAAGTATAGTATTAATGTAAAGTATTAATGTATAGTATTAATATACTGTATAGTATTAATGTATAGAATTAAAGTATAGTATAATTGTAAAGTATTAATGTATAGTATTAATGTAAAGTATTAATGTATAGTATTTATGCATAGTACTGATGTAAAGTATTAATGTATAGTATTAATGTAAAGTATTAATGTACTGTATAGTATTAATGTATAGTATTAATGTAAAGTATTAATGTACTGTATAGTATTAATGTATAGTATTAAAGTATAGTATAATTGTAAAGTATTAATGTATAGTATTTATGCATAGTACTAATGTAAAGTATTAATGTATTGTATTAATGTAAAGGAGTGAAAGCAAGAGCAGAGGAAGTATGTGGTTAAGGAGAGTTGGTGGCAGAAGTATTAGGAAGGGAAGCGAGTGGTGGAACAATACAGTGAGAAAGGCAGTTGAGGAGAAGAGACAGTGGTTTGAGAGGGCTTTATAGGGTGGAAGTGTTGAGGTATGGGAGAGGTACAAGAAAAAAAGGAGGGAGGCGAAACGGAAGATTAGAGAAGCGAAGGAAAGTTCAAATGAAAAGTGGGGTCAAAGCCTGAGAGTTTTGAGGAATGTAAGATGTTCTGGAAGGAGGTAACTAGACTAAGGAAAGGAGAACAAAAGTGGGAAGAGTCGGTCACAAATTATAATTGAAAGTTATTAGTGGAAGGTTTGCAAGTGAGGAAAATATTATGTTGAATATTTGTAATCTTTGCCGAATGTAAGAGACGGAAGAGAGGCAGTAATTGAAGCAGTGGCTGATGGAGGTAGGTTACCCAGGCTACACAGGTGGCAGGGAATAAATGAAAGGGTTGAGAAGAATGAGGTGAATGAAGCAGTGAGACAAATGAGAGCGGGTGAAGCAGAAGGTATGGACGGTATTGCTGTGGAGTGTATTAATAAGGGAGGAGATGTGATAATAGATTGCCTGGTGAGACTATCAATGTTTGCTTTGTTGTGTCAATGGTACCATTAGACAGGAGTGGTGCATGTATTGTGTTTCTGTATAAGGGGAAGGGAGACCGCCAGGAGTGTTCAAGTTACAGAGGTATTAATTTATTATCGTTGTTGGAAAGCTGTATGACAGGGTGTTGATAGAGAGGGTAGTAAAGGGTACAGAAGGTGCAATAGAAGAAAAACAGTGCGCTGTTTTGGATGGGAAGAGGGTGTGTGGATCAGATTTTTTTCAGTAAGACCGCTGTGCGAAAAGTATTTAGAAAAAAGTAAGGAGTTTTTTTTCAGATAGAGAAGCAATGTGGAAGGTGCTAAGGATTTACGAAATTGAAGGAAATTTGTTAGGAGCAGTCAAGAGTTTTTATAAAGAGAACAGTGTGTGTGTTAGAGTAGGGAATAAGTTGAGTGAATGATTTGAGGTAAATGTAGGTCTGCGATAGCGTTGTGTAATGTCACCCAGGTTGTTTGATGTCTATATGGATGGTGTGGTGAGGAAGGTAAACATGAGATCTATAGGTAGAGGATTGGGTTTATTAGAAAAGAATGGTGGTGAATGGGAGTTGAATCAGTTGCTGTTTGCTGATGACACAGCACTGGTGGCGGATTCTGAGGAGAAGCTGCAGCGAGTAGTATAAGAGTTTGGTGTGGTATGTGGGAGGAGGAATTTGAAGGTGAATGTCAATAAAAGTAAAGTGATGGTGTGTAATAGAGATGCTCGTAGGTAAATCTAAAGGACGACTGGATGGGGAAATACTGGAACAAGTGGAGTGTTTTAAATATCTAAGAGTAATAAGCAGGGATGCAGCTGTGGGAATGGAGGTAGGACAGAGAGTGTGTGAGGGAAGGAAAGTTTTCGGAGCACTGGGAAGAATGTAGAAGGTGAGAAATCTCGGAATGAAAGCTAAAAGTGTAATGTATCAAGGGATAGTTGTACCAACAGTGATGTATGAGGTTGAGACTGAATGTACAAGAAAAAAGAAGGTTGGATGTAATGGAGATGAGCTGCTTGAGGAGTATGTGTGGAGTGACGCGTAGAGACAGATTGAGGAATGAAGAGGTACGCAAGAGAGTGGGAAAACAGAAACCTTTATCAGCCAGAGTGGAAAGAAGGGTGCTATGCTGGTATGAACATGTTGAACGCATGGGAGATGAAAGGCTTACAAAGAGAATATACGAGTCAGAAACAAGGGCAAATAGATTGAGAGGAATACCTCGGAGGAGATGGAGAGATTGTGAAAAAAAGTGTTGAAGATAGAGAGATGACTGAAGAACAGGCAAGGGAAGTGGTGATGAATAGGAATGAGTGGAGAATGTATGTGAATCGACGAGTGATAACGCGGTTGTAGGGAGTGGGGACGGATGCTAGTTGGACTAGATAGTAGTCTGTCAGGTGCCCGGCCCGGGTAGCCGGTATATATATGAAGGGGCCTGCCTGGAAGTATGTGGGCAGGCATTGTGGTGTAGTTCCACTGTAAGTCTTCCTGCTGTGACCTCTACGGCAGGTCTGGGACCTGATAATATGTTGCCGGAGACCCCTTATGGTCCTTGATCTCTGGGTCTTCTGGGTGACCAGGAGAGTTTATGCAGGTTAGGTGGATATCTAGGAATCAAATGCATGGGGAAAATTGTATGGAATTTTAACATTCTCACAACTATATTTGTTTTCAACTAATTCTAAGAATTACATTTACAGCAAAGTAGTAATCAATATCAATGAATTTCAACCCCTCCACATGGATAATGCCTTATGAATGTCTTCATATTTCATTAGACGATATTATAGAACTTACGAAGGGTCTGTTATATTATTTGATTTATGAAGGACCTACGATTTAATTTCTAGATACCGATTCTAATATACATACATACATACACACAAGCTTATAGACCGCTTCATCCACAGAGAGCGTACTGTAGTACAGTACAATAAAGACTTGCCACAACACAGCCCTATCTTGTCATAACAGTGGCCGATGTTGGTATAGCGCTAACAGTGTATCAGCAAGACTCAACAAAGTCCCCCTGAAACACTTACATCTGGCGAATCCACACCACACCAGCCTTAACCGTGCTACAATAAGGCAGTAACAAGAAATCACCATAACTGTTACAGAGGCTAACTGCACTACCGAAGTGGTGGGCGGTGGGGTCACTGCATCCCTACGCCAGAGAGAGAAAGGCCGACTTGTGTCATTGGGCTGCGAGATTAAGACACTAAGGAACCCTGGAGCACACTATTATGGCCCCACGGCCTTCACCACTCTCAGGAAAATATATTGAAATAAGAATGATGAAATATGTAAAGTCAGAACTGGCTATGGGAAGTAGAGGACACCAACCTTCACTCTGACAGATTCAGCCCACCACATCTCTAACGTTAGCTACAATGTTAAACATTAATGTGTTATTAATGTACTAAAGCTGCTAGTGTATTAATATACTACCAGTATACTTCATTTCTGTATTTATCATGAGTTGAGGTTACCTAATTTAATAGTCAACCCAAACCCTATCCACCACCACTTATATGGTACTATACCTTACTTGAAATTATTGCTAAAATAGCAGATTGTTGTATATTCGTTCCATCAGAAATATCGTTGATTAATCTATTCCATCAGTTATTCGGCTGACTGTGTTTGTATGAAAGTATACCCTGTTCATTATAGGTAGACCAAAACTCTTCACTACTAACCTCTATAACTCAACAACTACTACTTAAGGGGGGTGACCTGCTTTTTGTTATTTCTGACCTTTTCTCTCTTTCTCTGGCTTGTATCCATTCGGCCCCATTCAGCCAACTATTTTAAGACGGTTATCCCCATCTAGGTGTCGATTTCTTCCTGGCGAACGATAGCGAGCCAGAGTTATATGAAGAAATCCGGCTTCGCCGGAGACATTTTTTTATCGAAAAATGTACAAATTTAGCCTGCTGTCAAACAAAAATTAAAAATATGCAGGCTCGCTACCGCTCACCAGTAAAAAATTGACACCTGGATGGGATAAACGTCTTAAAACAGTAGGCTGAATGGGGCCAAATGGACTATAGTGTGCTAGCGCCTATGTCTGGCCTACCTATAATGAATGGACTATAGTGTGCTAGCACCTATGTCTGGCCTACCTATAATGAATGGACTATATTGTGCTAGCGCCTATGTCTGGCCTACCTATAATGAATGGACTATAGTGTGCTAGCGCCTATGTCTGGCCTACCTATAATGAATGGACTATAGTGTGCTAGCGCCTATGTCTGGCCTACCTATAATGAATGGACTATAGTGTGCTAGCGCCTATGTCTGGCCTACCTATAATGAATGGACTATAGTGTGCTAGCACCTATGTCTGGCCTACCTATAATGAATGGACTATAGTGTGCTAGCGCCTATGTCTGGCCTACCTATAATGAATGGACTATAGTGTGCTAGCGCCTATGTCTGGCCTACCTATAATGAATGGACTATAGTGCGCTAGCGCCTATGTCTGGCCTACCTATAATGAATGGACTATAGTGTGCTAGCGCCTATGTCTGGCCTACCTATAATGAATGGACTATAGTGTGCTAGCGCCTATGTCTGGCCTACCTATAATGAATGGACTATAGTGTGCTAGCGCCTATGTCTGGCCTACCTATAATGAATGGACTATAGTGTGCTAGCGCCTATGTCTGGCCTACCTATAATGAATGGACTATAGTGTGCTAGCGCCTATGTCTGGCCTACCTATAATGAATGGACTATAGTGCGCTAGCGCCTATGTCTGGCCTACCTATAATGAATGGACTATAGTGTGCTAGCGCCTATGTCTGGCCTACCTATAATGAATGGACTATAGTGTGCTAGCGCCTATGTCTGGCCTATCTATAATGAATGGACTATAGTGTGCTAGCGCCTATGTCTGGCCTACCTATAATGAATGGACTATAGTGTGCTAGCGCCTATGTCTGGCCTACCTATAATGAATGGACTATAGTGTGCTAGCGCCTATGTCTGGCCTACCTATAATGAATGGACTATAGTGTGCTAGCGCCTATGTCTGGCCTACCTATAATGAATGGACTATAGTGTGCTAGCGCCTATGTCTGGCCTACCTATAATGAATGGACTATAGTGAGCTAGCGCCTATGTCTGGCCTACCTATAATGAATGGACTATAGTGAGCTAGCGCCTATGTCTGGCCTACCTATAATGAATGGACTATAGTGAGCTAGCGCCTATGTCTGGCCTACCTATAATGAATGGACTATAGTGAGCTAGCGCCTATGTCTGGCCTACCTATAATAAATGGACTATAGTGTGCTAGCACCTATGTCTGGCCTACCTATAATGAATGGACTATAGTGTGCTAGCGCCTATGTCTGGCCTACCTATAATGAATGAGCTAGCGCCTATGTCTAGCCTACCTATAATGAATGGACTATAGTGAGCTAGCGCCTATGTCTGGCCTACCTATAATGAATGGACTATAGTGTGCTAGCGCCTATGTCTGGCCTACCTATAATGAATGGACTATAGTGTGCTAGCGCCTATGTCTGGCCTACCTATAATGAAGGGACTATAGTGTGCTAGCGCCTATGTCTGGCCTACCTATAATGAATGGACAATAGTGTGCTAGCGCCTATGTCTGGCCTACCTATAATGAATGGACTATAGTGTGCTAGCGCCTATGTCTGGCCTACCTATAATGAATGGACTATAGTGTGCTAGCGCCTATGTCTGGCCTACCTATAATGAATGGACTATAGTGCGCTAGCGCCTATGTCTGGCCTACCTATAATGAATGGACTATAGTGTGCTAGCGCCTATGTCTGGCCTACCTATAATGAATGGACTATAGTGTGCTAGCGCCTATGTCTGGCCTACCTATAATGAATGGACTATAGTGTGCTAGCGCCTATGTCTGGCCTACCTATAATGAATGGACTATAGTGTGCTAGCGCCTATGTCTGGCCTACCTATAATGAATGGACTATAGTGTGCTAGCGCCTATGTCTGGCCTACCTATAATGAATGGACTATAGTGAGCTAGCGCCTATGTCTGGCCTACCTATAATGAATGGACTATAGTGAGCTAGCGCCTATGTCTGGCCTACCTATAATGAATGGACTATAGTGAGCTAGCGCCTATGTCTGGCCTACCTATAATGAATGGACTATAGTGAGCTAGTGCCTATGTCTGGCCTACCTATAATAAATGGACTATAGTGTGCTAGCACCTATGTCTGGCCTACCTATAATGAATGGACTATAGTGTGCTAGCGCAGATGTCTGGCCTACCTATAATGAATGAGCTAGCGCCTATGTCTGGCCTACCTATAATGAATGGACTATAGTGAGCTAGCGCCCTATGTCTGGCCTACCTATAATGAATGGACTATAGTGTGCTAGCACCTATGTCTGGCCTACCTATAATGAATGGACTATAGTGTGCTAGCGCCTATGTCTGGCCTACCTATAATGAATGGACTATAGTGTGCTAGCGCCTATGTCTGGCCTACCTATAATGAATGGACAATAGTGTGCTAGTGCCTATGTCTGGCCTACCTATAATGAATGGACTATAGTGAGCTAGCGCCCTATGTCTGGCCTACCTATAATGAATGGACTATAGTGTGCTAGCACCTATGTCTGGCCTACCTATAATGAATGGACTATAGTGTGCTAGCGCCTATGTCTGGCCTACCTATAATGAATGGACTATAGTGTGCTAGCGCCTATGTCTGGCCTACCTATAATGAATGGACAATAGTGTGCTAGTGCCTATGTCTGGCCTACCTATAATGAATGGACTATAGTGTGCTAGCGCCTATGTCTGGCCTACCTATAATGAATGGACTATAGTGTGCTAGCGCCTATGTCTGGCCTACCTATAATGAATGGACTATAGTGAGCTAGCGCCTATGTCTGGCCTACCTATAATGAATGGACTATAGTGTGCTAGCACCTATGTCTGGCCTACCTATAATGAATGGACTATAGTGTGCTAGCGCCTATGTCTGGCCTACCTATAATGAATGGCCTATAGTGTGCTAGCGCCTATGTCTGGCCTACCTATAATGAATGGACTATAGTGTGCTAGCGCCTATGTCTGGCCTACCTATAATGAATGGACTATAGTGAGCTAGCGCCTATGTCTGGCCTACCTATAATGAATGGACTATAGTGTGCTAGCGCCTATGTCTGGCCTACCTATAATGAATGGACTATAGTGTGCTAGCGCCTATGTCTGGCCTACCTATAATGAATGGACTATAGTGTGCTAGCGCCTATGTCTGGCCTACCTATAATGAAGGGACTATAGTGTGCTAGCGCCTATGTCTGGCCTACCTATAATGAATGGACTATAGTGTGCTAGCGCCTATGTCTGGCCTACCTATAATGGATGGTCTATAGTGTGCTAGCGCCTATGTCTGGCCTACCTATAATGAAGGGACTATAGTGTGCTAGCGCCTATGTCTGGCCTACCTATAATGAAGGGACTATAGTGTGCTAGCGCCTATGTCTGGCCTACCTATAATGAATGGACTATAGTGTGCTAGCGCCTATGTCTGGCCTACCTATAATGGATGGTCTATAGTGTGCTAGCGCCTATGTCTGGCCTACCTATAATGAAGGGACTATAGTGTGCTAGCGCCTATGTCTGGCCTACCTATAATGAATGGACTATAGTGTGCTAGCGCCTATGTCTGGCCTACCTATAATGAATGGACTATAGTGTGCTAGTGCCTATGTCTGGCCTACCTATAATGAATGGACTATAGTGTGCTAGCACCTATGTCTGGCCTACCTATAATGAATGGACTATAGTGTGCTAGCGCCTATGTCTGGCCTACCTATAATGAAGGGACTATAGTGTGCTAGCGCCTATGTCTGGCCTACCTATAATGAATGGACTATAGTGTGCTAGCGCCTATGTCTGGCCTACCTATAATGAATGGACTATAGTGTGCTAGCGCCTATGTCTGGCCTACCTATAATGAATGGACTATAGTGTGCTAGCGCCTATGTCTGGCCTACCTATAATGAATGGACTATAGTGTGCTAGCGCCTATGTCTGGCCTACCTATAATGAATGGACTATAGTGTGCTAGCGCCTATGTCTGGCCTGCCTATAATGAATGGACTATAGTGTGCTAGCGCCTATGTCTGGCCTACCTATAATGAATGGACTATAGTGTGCTAGCGCCTATGTCTGGCCTACCTATAATGAATGGACTATAGTGTGCTAGCGCCGATGTCTGGCCTACCTATAATGAATGGACTATAGTGTGCTAGCGCCTATGTCTGGCCTACCTATAATGAATGGACTATAGTGTGCTAGTGCCTATGTCTGGCCTACCTATAATGAATGGACTATAGGGTGCTAGCGCCTATGTCTGGCCTACCTATAATGAATGGACTATAGTGTGCTAGCGCCTATGTCTGGCCTACCTATAATGAATGGACTATAGTGTGCTAGCGCCTATGTCTGGCCTACCTATAATGAATGGACTATAGTGTGCTAGCGCCTATGTCTGGCCTACCTATAATGAATGGACTATGTCTGGCCTACCTATAATGAATGGACTATAGTGTGCTAGCACCTATGTCTGGCCTACCTATAATGAATGGACTATAGTGTGCTAGCGCCTATGTCTGGCCTACCTATAATGAATGGACTATAGTGTGCTAGCGCCTACGTCTGGCCTACCTATAATGAATGGACTATAGTGTGCTAGCGCCTATGTCTGGCCTACCTATAATGAATGGACTATAGTGTGCTAGCGCCTATGTCTGGCCTACCTATAATGAATGGACTATAGTGTGCTAGCGCCTATGTCTGGCCTACCTATAATGAATGGACTATAGTGTGCTAGCGCCTATGTCTGGCCTACCTATAATGAATGGACTATAGTGTGCTAGCGCCTATGTCTGGCCTACCTATAATGAATGGACTATAGTGTGCTAGCGCCTATGTCTGGCCTACCTATAATGAATGGACTATAGTGTGCTAGCGCCGATGTCTGGCCTACCTATAATGAATGGACTATAGTGTGCTAGCGCCTATGTCTGGCCTACCTATAATGAAGGGACTATAGTGTGCTAGCGCCTATGTCTGGCCTACCTATAATGAATGGACTATAGTGTGCTAGCGCCTATGTCTGGCCTACCTATAATGAATGGACTATAGTGTGCTAGCGCCTATGTCTGGCCTACCTATAATGAATGGACTATAGTGTGCTAGCGCCTATGCTCACCTTTTTTATAATATTATAATAAATGTCAATCCTTTATTAGTGTATTTATTTATATGCAATCTTATAACAAAAACACTACTCTATCTGCGTGCTATGTAAATAATATGCCTTCACTGTTAACAATACATTATACATTTAATATATTTTCAAAATTCGACAATCAAGATGAGAACATGACCATTTCATGTCAAGTTAAGATAAAACTAGCATTGGACAAGCAAACTAATCAGGATCATTAGATATTTTGTCTACTTGCGTTCCATTGTAAAGTAATGTAATCCTTTGCAATCTACAATTATGTTAAATATTTTAGATCAAATTTGAGGTAAAGTGGTGCAGAATTTCTCCGATTTCCGTATTCCCGGTAGAATATATAGTGCTCTGTAGGTCACCGTGGCCGACACTGACTGTATATTAATCTGGTGTTACAGCACCATAACCGTCTGGCTGGTATTCCCGGTAGAATATATAGTGCTCTGTAGGTCACCGTGGCCGACACTGACTGTATATTAATCTGGTGTTACAGCACCATAACCGTCTGGCTGGTATTCCCGGTAGAATATATAGTGCTCTGTAGGTCACCGTGGCCGACACTGACTGTATATTAATCTGGTGTTACAGCACCATAACCGTCTGGCTGGTATTCTCAATGTCATACCATCATCCCTACAAATTTTACGCAGAGGAGAACGTTAATATATAATATATAATATTATATACATATATATAAATATTTTTGTTTTCTAGGTGAGTAAGGGAGACAAAATGCAGAACTGCCCATAGCAAGTGCCTCCCCCGTAGATGAAAGAGTGACAGGGCCAAAATCAAGGGACGTTCGAGCCAAAATGCCTGGACACACGGAGTTTGAATCAATTTAAGTCATAGGAGGAGGGAAAGACTGATTCTGGGAGAGAGTTCCAGAGCTCAGCTCATGAATAGAAGAAAGATTTAGAGTAACGTTGCGCTCTTGGGTTGAAGAGTTGTACAGAGTAGGGATGTGATTGTGTTGCAAGACGGGTACCACTTACCCTACGTAGAGGAGGTGGTACACACTGGGAGTGGGAGAGCTCTGAAGAGAACTGATTATTGTAGTAGTGATAGAATAGTGAGAGAGATGCAACATTACGGCGAAGAGAGAGAGTTTGCAAAGAGTTGGTGATTGGGCGGGAATTAATTATACGAAAGGCCTTCATTTCTACTTTGTCTAGAAGTGTGGTGTGAGAGGATCCTCCCCACATATGTGAACAATACTCAATACAAGGACGCACTGTGCCCCTGTACAGAGCAATAAGCTGTGCAGGGGTAAAGAACTCCTTGAGGTGGTTGAGCACACCCAGCTTCTGGGAGGCTGCCTTAGCAAGACTGGTAATATGGTCCTTCCAAGTGAAAGCAGAAGAAATAGAGACCCCAAGAATATTGAGAGAAGATGAAGGATTGATTTTTGTATTGTTCAAGAATAAGAGATAGTCCTTTGGAAGTTCCGGTCGGGTAGATAGATGGAGAAATTGGGTTTTGGAAGCATTAAAGGTAACATGGTTTTCTCTGCCTCAATTGGAAATAGTAGTTAGATCAGAAAATAAGTGTTCTATGGCTTCATTACGTTTGTATTTGAAGGATTGCTGTCTGGGGCGTTCTGGAAAACTAATTGAGTAATGTAAGGTAGAGTCGTCTGCGTATGAATGGATGGGACTGGAGGTACAGTTGAGAAGATCATTTATGAAAATTAGAAAGAGAATAGGAGATAGGACAGAGCCCAGAGGAACACCGGAGTTTATAGGATAAGGAAGTGAGCGATGGCCGTCCACAACCGCAGCTATGGAACGGCCGGAAAGGAAATTAGAGATAAAGTCACAGATAAAGGTATAGAAACCGAAGGAGGGTAGTTTAGAAATTAAAGATTTGTACCAGACTCTATCGAAGGCCTTCGATATGTCTAGTGCAATAGAAAAATTCTCACCGAAGTCCCAAAAAGAGGATGACCAAGAGTTAGTAAGATATGAAAGAAGATCACCAGTAGAGCAACCCTTAACCGTTTCTCTGCGGGCATATTTCCGCCAATTTCCGCCATATTAGGGCTCACTCAGGCACTCCAGATTGACTAGGCAAGTCTCTAAATTAAATTGAATTTATTCAGCCGAAAATTAGAAGAAAATAGCTTCAAAATGACACCAAAACGAGATTCGTAGCTCGCGGGGTTCACCCGCAGCGCTACCATAGACATTCGCTAAATTTAGCAATTCTCGCTAATGTCTCGCTACATTTGCCTTTGGCAGCACTGTATTTTTTTTCTTTTCTATGTGAGTGAGGGAGACAAAAGGCAAAACTGCCTGTATCGAGTGCCTACCCCAGAGTTGAAAAGTGACAGGGCCTAAATCAAGGGATGTTCGAGCCAAAGTGCCTGGACACACGGAGTTTGCAGCAATTTAAGTCATAGGAAGAGGGGAAGACTGATTCTGGGAGAGAGTTCCAGAGCTCAGCAGTTGAATAGAAGAAAGTCTGAGAATACTGTTTCACTCTTGGGTTGGAGAGTTGCACAGAGTAGGGGTGGGAGACTCTGATTCAGAGCCTTCAGTGCCACGGCCACCTGGTTGGGAGAAGGAGGTGAAGCCTGTCGCGCTCCCGCTCCCTTGCACTCGATTTTGCAGGCTTTAAGAGGCTTTACAAGCCTCTGAAAATTGCCATGGCGTTTGGAAACATCTCCCGCAGGAAAAGGGTTAAGGAAGCCATACTGGTGATCTGAGAGCAGATTATGAGAAGAGAAATGCTTAACCCTTTGAGTACCAGTGACGTGTTATATTTTATTCTAGCTATATTTTGACGATATTTTGCAGCTCAGGAAGGATCTGCGGTGGTTAAAAGGGTTGATTGAGATATATTGAAGCCTTATTGTTGCTAGAGGTCCTTCCTAAGCTGAATAAAATCGTCTAATAGTAGCCAGAATCTGATGAAAACGATGTCCCTGGTACTGTATGGGTTAAGAAATTTGGAAGCAAGAATAGTTTCAAAAACTTTAGAGATACAAGAGATGATAGCAAATGGACGATAGTTGGAGGGTTGAGAGCAGTCACACTTCTTTGGGACAGGTTGAATGAGGGCAAACTTCCAGCATGAAGGGAAAACGTTAGAGGAGAGACAGAGACGAAAGAGTTTGCGTAGGCAGGGAGTCAGCACGGAAGCACAGGTTTTGAGTACAACAGGAGGAACAACGTCCGGACCGTACGCCTTCTTAGTATTAAGCCCAGAGAGGGTAGAAAGTACATCTTTAGAAGAGATTAGAATATTAGGCATAAGTAGGAGAGAGGGGGGTGGAGAGGGAGGAATAGCACCGGAATCATCCAAGGTGGAGTTTCTAGCAAATGTTTGAGCGAAGTGTTCAGCTTTGTCAGAGGAAGAAGTGATGGTTGTGCCATCATAGTGGAAAAGGGGAGGGAAAGACGAGGAAGAAAAATCGTTGGAGAGGTTTTTGGCTAGATGCCAGATAGCTTGGGAAGAGCTAGAGTTGGATAGTTCAGTGCATTTATTAATAATGAAAGAGTGCTTGCAAGTCGTAGAACAGATTTGGCTTGATTCCGGGCAGAAACATAGGAAGAATGAGATTCTTGATTTTTAAGGCGTCGATACCAATTGAATGCTTCCCCCTTGTTGCGGACAGCAGTAGAACAAGCGTGAGTAAACCAAGATTTTTTTGCATTAGACTGAGAGAAAGAAAATGGAATGTACGCTTCCATGCCCGAGAGGATTACCTCGGTAATGCGTTCAGCACTCTCCGAGGGTCCTCGGCCATGGAAGCAGAAGTCATTCCATGGGAAATCAAAGAAGAACCGCCGAAGAGCCTCCCAGTCGGCAGCGCCAAAGTGCCACAAGGCCCGTCGGCTGGGAGGATCGGGTGGCCGTACTAGAGAGATAGGATAGGTAAAGGAGATAAGTTTATGGTCAGAGAAGCCCAAAGGAGAGAAAAGATTGACAGTATATGAAGAAGGGTTAGAAGTCAGAAAAAAGTCAAGAATTTTTGGCCAATCTCCGAAGCGATCCGGGATACAGGTGGGTTGCTGGACCAGCTGCTCTAGGTCATTTAGGATAGAAAAGACGAAGGCTTGTTCACCAGGTTGGTCAGTAGTAAGAGAGGAGAGCCATTGGCAATGGTGAATGTTGAAATCTCCTCCTAAGATGGAGATTTCCGAGAAGGGAGAGATGGATAGAATGTGTTCCACTTTAGAGTTTAGATAGTCAAAGAATTTGGGAGAGTCGGTAGAGTTAGGGGATAGATAGACAGGACAGAAATATTTAAAATGAGAATGACAGGAGCCATAAAGTTGAGATTTCAGAGAAGTCGAAATCGGGAACATGAGAGCAAGTGAGTTTGTTGTGCACGTATGCACAACATCCGCCTTTGGCTTTGAAACTAGGATAGAGAAAGTAGGAGGATACAGAGATGGGGCTGCTGGCAGTATCCTCAGACACCTGGGTTTCAGTGAGGAAAAGAAGATCAGGTTTGGAGGAGGAGAGATGGTGTTCAACAGAGTGAAAATTAGAGGAAAGGCCGCGAATATTGCAAAAGTTGATAGTAAGAGTGACAGGCCATTGCCCAGAGCATTCAGAGGGGTCGTCAGGGGAAGGTCAGGCGGGTGTTGGGGCATTTATGGTTCCCCCTATCCCCCCTCTCCGAGGCTTGGCGCATGTTCATCATTATGTTACTTTCTTTTATTTATTTTTTGTGGAAGTAGGGAGTGTGGTGTGCATGTTTAAGTGTCGTGAAGTAGATAGGAGGAGGAGGTGTTTGTGAGATCTGGCTGGACTACTCTCAGTGTAAGTGAGGCACAAAGGGAATCAGTAAGAGAGGCCAACAAATTAAACAGGAGTTCCAGCGACTCCTTATCAAATGCCTGCAGCCTCTCCTGGTTATGGCCCTGTTCGATTGGTGCCTACAATCTACCCCCATTCCCCCTATTAGTCGCCTTGTACGACACGCTGTAGGATGCGTGGGGCATATTCTTTTTGTTTCTCCACCATAAGATGAAGGCCCCCTTACCCCCGGGGGCGGGGGGTAATATATATATATATATATATATAGAGAGAGAGAGAGAGAGAGAGAGAGAGAGAGAGAGAGAAAGAGAGAGAGCAAATACAAACGTAAATATTCACTTGACCTAACCTTACCTAATATACACTAACTAATCATACCTGTACAAACGCAATTTCTATCATAAATATTTCAATTGGGTTAAGAGGGTAGGTGTTATATATTTGTTTACTTATTTATATCTTTATTATTATTTTAGTTTCCTCCCTAGGCCTCCATCAAGCTTAGAAAAACATCCTAGAGATAAATTTGTACATTTTTACGGTAGAAAAATGTCCCGGCCAAAGGCCGATTCCTCCAAAATTACAGGCTCGTTATCGCTTGCCAGGAAAGAAATTGACACCTAAATGGTATGAAAGGTCTTAACCCTTACTGTACCGGCGACGTAAGTTGACACCTAAATGGTATGAAAGGTCTTAACCCTTACTGTACCGGCGACGTAAGTTGACACCTAAATGGTATGAAAGGTCTTAACCCTTACTGTACCGGCGACGTAAGTTGGCCGACAGTAAAAAAGTAACTCGCCAGTATCAGAGGCGATCGACGTCCGTCAGTAATATGCGGTCCTTGTAACTGCCAGTATCGAGCGGTAGCTGCTAACATGATTTGTAAACACTGCTCTGAGGAATTGGCAACACTTTTCAGCTTGGTTGCAAGCCTCCACAGGTTGTCTGGGCAAGTGCTTCACCAACTTTTGAGGTGGGAGGATGTTCTCTCTTGCCTCTGAAGCCATTTTGGCCACACTGCCTGCTACTGGTGGGTACATTTATGGTAATATCCTCTGGTATAGTAGAAGTTAATATTGACAAATAAATGGGGGCGAAAGGTCTTAAAACCGACAACTAATGCAACGAACGTCTTAAAATTTAAAAACTAATGGGGCTAAACATGAGGGAGAAGGGGGCCCAAAAAACAATACGACATACCTCCTCTTAAGCCAATTACAGTATATGTAGGCTTGGTTACGTTTGGTTAGATCAGGATAGTTTATAATTATGATTGTACAGTAGGTGTTATTGTCTTAGGTCAGAGCCACTAGATTATGATTGTACAGTAGGTGTTATTGTCTTAGGTCAGAGCCACTAGATTATGATTGTACAGTAGGTGTTATTGTCTTAGGTCAGAGCCACTAGATTATGATTGTACAGTAGGTGTTATTGTCTTAGGTCAGAGCCACTAGAATGATTGTACAGTAGGTGTTATTGTCTTAGGTCAGAGCCACTAGATTATGATTGTACAGTAGGTTATTGTCTTAGGTCAGAGCCACTAGATTATGATTGTACAGTAGGTGTTATTGTCTTAGGTCAGAGCCACTAGATTATGATTGTACAGTAGGTGTTATTGTCTTAGGTCAGAGCCACTAGATTATGATTGTACAGTAGGTGTTATTGTCTTAGGTCAGAGCCACTAGATTATGATTGTACAGTAGGTGTTATTGTCTTAGGTCAGAGCCACTAGATTATGATTGTACAGTAGGTGTTATTGTCTTAGGTCAGAGCCACTAGATTATGATTGTACAGTAGGTGTTATTGTCTTAGGTCAGAGCCACTAGATTATGATTGTACAGTAGGTGTTATTGTCTTAGGTCAGAGCCACTAGATTATGATTGTACAGTAGGTTATTGTCTTAGGTCAGAGCCACTAGATTATGATTGTACAGTAGGTGTTATTGTCGTAGGTCAGAGCCACTAGATTATGATTGTACAGTAGGTGTTATTGTCTTAGGTCAGAGCCACTAGATTATGATTGTACAGTAGGTGTTATTGTCTTAGGTCAGAGCCACTAGATTATGATTGTACAGTAGGTGTTATTGTCTTAGGTCAGAGCCACTAGATTATGATTGTACAGTAGGTGTTATTGTCTTAGGTCAGAGCCACTAGATTATGATTGTACAGTAGGTGTTTATGTCTTAGGTCAGAGCCACTAGATTATGATTGTACAGTAGGTGTTATTGTCTTAGGTCAGAGCCACTAGATTATGATTGTACAGTAGGTGTTATTGTCTTAGGTCAGAGCCACTAGATTATGATTGTACAGTAGGTGTTATTGTCTTAGGTCAGAGCCACTAGATTATGATTGTACAGTAGGTGTTATTGTCTTAGGTCAGAGCCACTAGATTATGATTGTACAGTAGGTGTTATTGTCTTAGGTCAGAGCCACTAGATTATGATTGTACAGTAGGTGTTATTGTCTTAGGTCAGAGCCACTAGATTATGATTGTACAGTAGGTGTTATTGTCTTAGGTCAGAGCCACTAGATTATGATTGTACAGTAGGTGTTATTGTCTTAGGTCAGAGCCACTAGATTATGATTGTACAGTAGGTGTTATTGTCTTAGGTCAGAGCCACTAGATTATGATTGTACAGTAGGTGTTATTGTCTTAGGTCAGAGCCACTAGATTATGATTGTACAGTAGGTGTTATTGTCTTAGGTCAGAGCCACTAGATTATGATTGTACAGTAGGTGTTATTGTCTTAGGTCAGAGCCACTAGATTATGATTGTACAGTAGGTGTTATTGTCGTAGGTCAGAGCCACTAGATTATGATTGTACAGTAGGTGTTATTGTCTTAGGTCAGAGCCACTAGATTATGATTGTACAGTAGGTGTTATTGTCTTAGGTCAGAGCCACTAGATTATGATTGTACAGTAGGTGTTATTGTCTTAGGTCAGAGCCACTAGATTATGATTGTACAGTAGGTGTTATTGTCTTAGGTCAGAGCCACTAGATTATGATTGTACAGTAGGTGTTATTGTCTTAGGTCAGAGCCACTAGATTATGATTGTACAGTAGGTGTTATTGTCTTAGGTCAGAGCCACTAGATTATGATTGTACAGTAGGTGTTATTGTCTTAGGTCAGAGCCACTAGATTATGATTGTACAGTAGGTGTTATTGTCTTAGGTCAGAGCCACTAGATTATGATTGTACAGTAGGTGTTATTGTCTTAGGTCAGAGCCACTAGATTATGATTGTACAGTAGGTGTTATTGTCTTAGGGTCAGAGCCACTAGATTATGATTGTACAGTAGGTGTTATTGTCTTAGGTCAGAGCCACTAGATTATGATTGTACAGTAGGTGTTATTGTCTTAGGTCAGAGCCACTAGATTATGATTGTACAGTAGGTGTTATTGTCTTAGGTCAGAGCCACTAGATTATGATTGTACAGTAGGTGTTATTGTCTTAGGTCAGAGCCACTAGATTATGATTGTACAGTAGGTGTTATTGTCTTAGGTCAGAGCCACTAGATTATGATTGTACAGTAGGTGTTATTGTCTTAGGTCAGAGCCACTAGATTATGATTGTACAGTAGGTGTTATTGTCGTAGGTCAGAGCCACTAGATTATGATTGTACAGTAGGTGTTATTGTCTTAGGTCAGAGCCACTAGATTATGATTGTACAGTAGGTGTTATTGTCTTAGGTCAGAGCCACTAGATTATGATTGTACAGTAGGTGTTATTGTCTTAGGTCAGAGCCACTAGATTATGATTGTACAGTAGGTGTTATTGTCTTAGGTCAGAGCCACTAGATTATGATTGTACAGTAGGTGTTATTGTCTTAGGTCAGAGCCACTAGATTATGATTGTACAGTAGGTGTTATTGTCTTAGGTCAGAGCCACTAGATTATGATTGTACAGTAGGTGTTATTGTCTTAGGTCAGAGCCACTAGATTATGATTGTACAGTAGGTGTTATTGTCTTAGGTCAGAGCCACTAGATTATGAAATTGTACAGTAGGTGTTATTGTCTTAGGTCAGAGCCACTAGATTATGAAATTGTACCATGAGGCTAAATTTGTTTAAAGTCAATTAGGTTATTTTACAAAGTTTTCACCTTCAGAGAGCTGTCTAAATCGACCACCAATACCTTAAGGTTATGGTTTAAAAATTCCAATTCATAATCCCCTCAAAACAAATGTACTAATAAAGCACGCACATATCGACAAACAAACATACACACACTAATACTGTATACTGTATATACTGTATATACTGTATATAAAAAAAAAAAAAAAAAAAAAAAAAAATCCCTCTCGGACATAGGCTGAGAGCCTGTACATTCAACCGTTATGAACGTTGAAGCCCGTGAGGTCTCGTTCCAGTCTAGGAGGTGAGACATGTGAAGCACTTTTAGCTGCAACCAACCCCTACCATCTTGCAGGATGCATGGGGCTTAGTTACTCACTCATGGCTCGAAGCAGCCCCATCTCTGAAGCTGTCTCGCTCCAGTGCTTCACTGTCTCACTTTCTAGACTCGGACCCTCACTCTTAGAACGCCACCTATTGAGCAATGAACTCTCTAGGCATTGTCCCCCTGTACCATATTTTGATTATGGGAATATTCATAGTGCTATTTAATCAGGGAACAATGAGGGTATTTATTTGGCGTTTCGGTGGGCTTTGTGGTATTGCACTGATACTAGGTACAGCACAAATTCCATCCCAATAATATCTTCCAATTGACATATACAGTATATATATATATATATATATATATATACATTATTATACCTGCATCTTGACTCCCTTTGAAAAGTTGCAAGATCTCCTCCGCTCCAAAGTATCCCAGGGCAGATTAGTTTCAAGCCTGCCCGCTCACCTCCACACGTTAGCGATGCAACTTTCTCACTTCAACCATATATTTTTGCGCTGCCACCTCCTTCGTGAAAAACGGTATATTTTAGTTTAGTTTAGTTTTTTCATCCATTACTGGCTCTGTCCATTGGTTATCCCTAGTTTTACACCATTGTCTATGTCTTCACTATTTTTAGGAAAGGAGGTATAGAAATTTCCTCAGATACTTCCCGAGTTAACTCAACTTTCGCACCTACATTTGTTGTCGTGAAAGTCTGTACATAGTTTTGGCTACAGAATCACTATTTTTTGGCCATCAAACCACCATTGTGACTAACTAACTGCAGGATATTACGAGATGACTGCACTGGAGTAGGTAGTTATTGTTTCTAGAAAAACCAGGAGACGGCGAGATTGGAAAAGTTTGTAGAGAACAGTATTTGTATGTGTGTGTGTGTGTGTGTGTGTGTGTGTGTGTGTGTGTATGTGTGTGTGTGTGTGTGTGTGTGTGTGTGTGTGCAGGGGTACGAGTGTGTGTGTCCCTCTTCCTCGCTCTCTGAAGGTGGAAAAGACGTAAATAGAGAGATGGCTAATATCACAGTTTATTTCCCCCCAATCCCTCTCCGTTTGTCAGTGTGTATATAACTGTAACGGAGTAGGCTACATCCAAACACAATTATCCATACAATAGAGTGTGAAGGGAGGGGGGGGGGGGTCATTGCCCTTATTAAATGTGAATATTGTGCTAATCTATCTTGTTTTTTAAGATTAGAATAAACTAACCCAAATTAACTATACGGTTGAGGTTCCATTACCCTCAATAGAGAACCTATAGTAACAGATTGAGGTTCCATTACCCTCAATAGAGAACCTATAGTAACAGATTGAGGTTCCATTACCCTCAATAGAGAACCTATAGTAACAGATTGAGGTTCCATTACCCTCAATAGAGAACCTATAGTAACAGATTGAGGTTCCATTACCCTCAATAGAGAACCTATAGTAACAGATTGAGGTTCCATTACCCTCAATAGAGAACCTATAGTAACAGATTTACCGAGCCCCACCATATTGTTACCACTGGAGTCATAAACCTCTCTTTACACTTAATTATGTCCATAACCCTAATAAATACTAGAAATTACTGGTACAGGATATATCATTTGTTCTTAGGATCTAAATTCTACATGGTAATTTTTCAGTTGCAAAACTAGTGCTCAAAATTATATAAGATGTAATATCATCAATTGTAAATGATATGTTTACCAAAAATATAAATATACATCAGTATTTAACTAGAGAGTCATAAACCACATATTCCTGTGACTAGGACGAACATAATTAAAAGAACTTTTTTGTTGTTCTTCTATGTGCATGAAAAAGACAAAGGCAAAGCTGCCTGCAACACATCCCCCCCCCCCCCCCAATGTTGAAAGAGTGATACAGAACCAAAATCATGTACGTTATAGGTAATTGAGGTTTGCTAAAAAGAAGTGTGGTGGTCTTGCTAAGGAGGTACTACTCGCTTTTTATGGACCCCCTTCTCCCTCATGTTTAGCATATTAGTTTTGAGGTTTTAAGATTTTCGTGCCGTTAGTCTGTCGATTTTAAGACCTTTCGCCCCATTTCTTCGTCAATGTTAAGACCTTTCGTGCCATTAAGCAGTCGATTTTTTTCCTGGCGAGCGATAGCGAGCCTGTAATTTTAGAAGGAATCGACCTTCGGCCGGGACATTTTTCTACCGAAAATGTAAAAAAATATCTTGAAAGGGGGTCTAGGGTGCACTATTTTAAGCTTGATGGAGGTCTAACGAGGAAACTCAAAAATAAATTAATTAATAAATACATAAGCCAAAAACCAAGCAGTACCCCCTTAAATGTAGTGCAATGAATATGAGGAGGTGGTGTTTGTGAGAGTTAGCCGATTCCAATATGTAGGTGAGACACAAATATTTAGACACGTAGGCGTAAACATCTGGAACAGCATGTATTATAAAACAGATACACAGTGTTGCTTTGATTCGTATAAAAAGAGACTTAAAGGTTATTTCTTAACTAATCAACTCCTATAAGTTTGTTGGCTTGAGTATGAGCATAGTTTACAATAACTTTGAAATTATGTGAAAAATATTCAGATTTTTTTTACATCTATTTGTATTTTCTTCTTCTTTTTTGGGTGCACTCTTCTCTTTTCTGTTTTGTTGAATTATAATATTAGTGTAATAAATATATACTGTACATGAGGACACATATGCCGCATGGCATCAAATCCGCATTGTCGCAATGCAAATGTATTGTTTTGTTTTTGTTTAGTGATATGTTTGTAATATGCAATTGTGACAATAACGTATTTTGAATTGAATTGAACTGAAAATATAACCCCGCTGTTTGATAATTAGTACATCAAAATGGCGTCCAAACAAAGATGGCCGATCTCATACTATCAGAGAAGGTGGTGGTGCTTACAAAGTCCCACAACTCTTACAAAGTATGTATCTATCTATCTATCTATCTATCTATCTATCTATCTATCTAGCCAGACGCCGTAATCCCCGAGATAGGATGGCCGTGAATGAATCACCTTCATAATTATGCTACCATATGCCGAGGCAACTCACTCGATTATCTAGCTTGTACCTGTTCATGGGGGAGGGTCTCTTTTAAGCCCAACCGTCCATCGCTGTGTATAGTGTGTGGGGGTAAATGCTTCTCAATTATCTATATTTTATATAGTTTATTAACCCGGTAAGCAGAGCTATATGTAGTGAACACCATACTACTGGGCAGCCATATTAGGCTTCATTCCCGCCTAAAATCGTCATTTTACGATAAATATCATTATTACTTATTCATATGTGCATATTTTATGTTTAATATGAAGATATTAACATGTAACAGCAATAAAACAAGTGGGAATAGTATTTAGAGGGTGAAAATCGCGAATTATTGCCGACCGTTCAGTTCATTCATGAAATGTGAGCCAGACGCGACGTACACCCTCTCTCTCCCAAGCCTAGAGGCAGACTGAGTCTCTCTTTCTCATTCTCTCTTACAACACGCACTCAGTAGGCGCATGACCACGCCTTAGAACCGGATTGGAGATGTTGGCACGGTAAATAAACCGATAAACAAGGGAATAAGAGGGAAAATAGGTGATAATTGAAGGGGGGGGGAAGGAGGGGGCTTTGACACATGTGGAGGAGTGGTAGCAGGTATGGAGGGGAAATATCTCACTTAAACACCTATTCTTTTGTTTTAAGTCCTACTGGGGCCTTTTAAAAGGCTTTTTTTTTAGGCCTTACCTCTTAAGAGGATCATCACCTTTGCCCACCAAAACCTCTTAAGAGTGTTCTTGCCGTTCCCGGGTTAATTATAATTAGGCCAAAAATCTTGAACACTAGCCCATAACTATAAAATTTATTGAGCAATCGAGCTAATATTTCTGTCATTTGGGAAGAGTCAGCCAGGGAATAGGTATGGAGATTTACAGCTCATTTATCCAAGCCATGTTTGAGTTACAGAGTTCAAGACTTCTAGCTTAATTATAGTGATTATACTATATTACCTCCCAGGCTGACCCCAGCACCATACTGCCAGTCACCCATGTTCCATTCGCGAAATAGTGTGGAATTATTTTCCACTACACAATTGTTCCTCTGAACCTCAATGGCTCTGGCTCACTGTTTGAGAATCGCGCACAGTAATCCAAGAAGCGGGATTGTTGTCAAAAGTCTACGGAAATTAAACGTTTAATTAAATAATATCGTATAGTAATTATATAACAAAAAATCTAACAATGATTTACTGACCCCAGCAAAATAACTTTAAGCACGTAGGTTTGTTCAACCAAACCCTTATATTTCCCACATCATTTTCAAGAAAAAAATGGCAAGTACACATTGTGCAGTGTAGCCTACAAGTACAATGATAATAACTGCAAAATCGCGATAAGTAAGCTAAATCATCATCATCATCCTTTCACCAACCAAAGTACGTATAGTGGTAATAGCACATTCTTCTTGTGATGGTTTAACCTCTAAAATCTACCTTCAACAACGCCAAAAGTTACAAGTAGCCATTTCATGAGATCCATTTTTGTTACCGTGATCGTCCCGGGACGATTGTGCATGTATACAATATTCTGGTAGTACTGATTGTGCATGTTGTTACGTATCTTGATCCTCAAGTGGTTAACTTGATGAATCTAGATAGCACAGAGATATATATTAAGGTATCAGTCAGCTGAAGGCAAAACAAAAGTAAAATCTAATAAAATTATTTCCTGTTGTTGCTTCCTTTCCTTTTGGATCTTAGGACTTAGTATGATTTATTGACTGATACTCTTTAATTATGAAAAATACTGAAACTAATTAGTCATGTAGTATTTATAAAGAATTATTATTTAACCGAAGCTTAGTAGGCTATGGTTATGAACCGAAGAAGTTATATCTAAAGAAGGACTATTAATTCTATAAAAAGTCTTGAAAGATAAATATTAAAGTAAGAATATTTCTGTCTCTTACCCTTTTTGAAATGAATAGATAGTTTTCTTATATGTCCTTTTATTTATATTTAATGTAATTATTCTTGGTTCTTGTCTTACGTTAACAGTATTATATTATTATTATCATCAGGATTTATATCAAAGTCACATAAAAAGTTAGATATATATTTAATAATTAGTTAAATGTATTTCTTAACCACGTAACATTGAGGTTTGATTATGAGTAAATTAAGTTACAGGATCGCTTCATAGATTCTATTCAAGTCTCACTCAAATAATATGAAAAGCAAAAATAATATTTTGAAGCTAAAAGAATTTTCTTCAGCTTAGGAAATCACTAGAAGTAGTATTAACACAGCCATGTTAGTCTAAGGCGATATTACTAATAAGAGACAATAGTATCACCGTACTAAGCACCGTTAAGCAATGTAAGCTTAATTAAAAGAAAATGAAAGAACTCGTAAGTATTAATATAAAACAATAGTATTACTTTCATCATAACCCAATTACTTAAAGAGTTGCTTTAGTCCACAAGTTAGTCAACTAAAATAGTTAAGTACATAATAGTAGCGTTAACGTTAATTCCCAATCAAATAGTTAAGTACATAATAGTAGCGTTAACGTTAATTCCCAATCAAAATAGTTAAGTACATAATAGTAGCGTTCAACGTTAATTCCCAATCAAATAGTTAAGTACATAATAGTAGCGTTCAACGTTAATTCCCAATCAAATAGTTAAGTACATAATAGTAGCGTCAACGTTAATTCCCAATCACATATCTCACTAACCAACATAAAGTAAGTGTTTACACCGAACACACTTAACACACACTTATATAATCTGACAGTCACAAACCCATTATAATACTTCACCCCGTCTTCCTCCAGCTGCAAGTTCACCTTCCCCAACTCCAAATGAGACTGATTTGAATGCCCACTACTCGGGTCTTATATACTAAACAATGATGGTGTAGGAACGAATCAGGAGGCGAGTGATGGTGCGCGCCCCTATAATAGCTCCTCGAGTTTCATAGCAGGTGCGTGGTCCAATCGGGGCTCCTGGCGTCGATCATACGTTATAGCGTCGGGTCATCGAAGTAGTTTGCAGGGTCCCCTATGACGCACGCAGGTGTGAAGGCTTGTTTGCTGGCATGCAGACGAGCTGGTTTCCCACTCGCTGGTTCGCTCGCTAGTCTGCTTCGCCGCTTGGGTAGTTTGACACTCCTTCAACTCTAATTCTAACTCTTAAATTAACATACAGGGCTCCGTATGTCAGAATGTATACAATATTCTGGTAGTACTGATTGTGCATGTACTGTATACAATATTCTGGTAGTACTGATTGTGCATGTACTGTATACAATATTCTGGTAGTACTGATTGTGCATGTACTGTATACAATATTCTGGTAGTACTGATTGTGCATGTACTGTATACAATATTCTGGTAGTACTGATTGTGCATGTACTGTATACAATATTCTGGTAGCACTGATTGTGCATATATACAATATTCTGGTAGTACTGATTGTGCATGTACTGCATACAATATTCTGGTAGTACTGATTGTGCATATATACAATATTCTGGTAGTACTGATTGTGCATGTACTGCATACAACATTCTGGTAGTACTGATTGTGCATATATACAATATTCTGGTAGTACTGATTGTGCATGTACTGTATACAATATTCTGGTAGTACTGATTGTGCATGTATACAATATTCTGGTAGTACTGATTGTGCATGTACTGCATACAATATTCTGGTAGTACTGATTGTGCATGTACTGTATACAATATTCTGGTAGTACTGATTGTGCATGTATACAATATTCTGGTAGTACTGATTTATATGAGTCTTGTCTCGATGCCCTCTTCAGAAGATTTTCCAACTGGTATAGGCAAGACCCACAACGAATATAACAAATAAATATTCGCCAAATATCAATACAGAATTTATACCGGCTTCTCGTGATTTTGTTGATGAACCCTCATTTAAAAAAAAAATATATATATATACCAGCATAATGAAATATACACCATATGGCCTAGGCCTACTTTAAGCAGAAACTTAAATTTATTTGAATAATTATATGCTGTCACTGGTGCAGCTTAAAGTAGTTCGTTTCTGTAGCATTTAAAACTAAGTTACTTTGACTCAATATTTACAAGATTGATGGAATGGAAGTCAAAGAAGTAATAATTTAATCCTTTCACTCTCACTTAAGTTTTCGGGTAAATAATTACCACTAATATTCATTATCAAGCACTATTTGCTCTACTGCGAGACGATACACGTATGTTGTCGACTCTATTTTAACCCACATTAATCGCCTCTGCATTCAAGTATAGAGCAAGACCCATACTATTTTACAACTGGAAGAAAATTCACATAAGATCAAATTATCACACTGAAAATGTATATTTAAGAAGTGTATAATAGTGTTCCGAGTTTACACCATCATAATTGCATTACATGCTGAGCAATAATATTTTGTTTATGAAATAAGAAGCATTTTTCACACTCATTCCAAATGTGTCATCAGGATTTATTTATCATCAATAGTTGTTTTATATAAATAAAATAAAAGGTAGGTTACTTGGCGATTCCAAAATATCCAGGCGTAACCAAAATATTCATTCTACATTGATTATAAGTCACAAGAATTACCTTTACTACAATGCATTATATCTCAATAGAAAGAAGAAAGGCCGATCTACAATATTACAGTAGCAAAAAACACAAACAAAATAATAATAATTGATAGAAGTGATGTTGATTAATTTGTTTTATGTTTTTCCAACACACGATAATAGATGTACATCATTTGTTGTATATTTTGTTCTAAGGTGTTTTAGAGCTATGAATTACAGTTATACATATAGCTCATTATATAAGAAAGATAATTAAAGAATTAAGTCCCTACTCCTATTAGTTGGTTTTCTATGAATATTTATAAGTACGCATTCGTCAAATATGATTCATACCGCTTGTAACCATTTAAAATTCAAGAGTTTTATGGTACACAAGTATTAAGAAATTAAATATATCCTTACACTATAATACATATATATATATATATATATATATATATATATATATATATATATATATATATATGTATAACAAGTCCATGCGGACCATCGGTCCGCGCGACCATGTTAACTCCGAGGCGTGTGGCGCGACACACAGGACAAAATTTACAAAAAGGGCTCCGTTACGGCCAAGAGTATATGCATGTGAAATATAATTAAATTTGGTTCAGTAATAACCGGAAAATAAAAAAAAAAAATCAATAAGTATCGCCCGAACAACAAAAGTGTGAAAGTGAAGCCAAATGTTCATTCTAAGTTCCTATTTGGCTACCTCACATGTTCAATAAATCCACTTTAAATATTTTTGGTGATTTTGTGTTGCCTTGGGGTTCGGATTTACCCCACATTATCCATCGAGTGACTGCACTCCGAGCATTACCCTCAGAGGGCTTAGCTAATTAGCTAATAAGTGTCTACAGGTAATTTTCACAAGTAATTGATCTTTCATAAGGTTAACATCTAACATGTCGGAACTGATAATTAGTGTTAGGATGTCTGCATATTTTAGTACAGGACACATGCTGAAAACAGATTATATATCTGAAAAATATTTCTGGCAAATGTCTTTGAATATTTTTTGGTACACAACATAAGTGAAAATAAGTAAGATATCGAATGCATTAGAAAATAATTTAAAAAGTATAACATACTTTGAAAATAGCACAACTAGATATTGAAACACAAGATGCATGAGCATTTCACAAATACCTGTTGGAACATATTATAGTTACGAAAATACACGAATAGGAAACGGATAAGAATATGGGTGAAAAAGAAAGTAAACATATGTATGTTGCAATATAGTATATACTTGAAAATTCACAAGTGAATACCTAGACAAAATATGATAATACAATTTGCGCAAGAAATAGAACGGAGAAAAACAAAGAATAGAATATCACAAAAATTAAAAGGTAAGTAAACAAGAATGAAAAACAACAAGAATGAAAAATAATACAAGAAAAGAAAAACTTTACAATTGTACCAAGAAAGACCAAAACGAAAATCATTCCACATTTACACAAGAGGAAAGGAATAAGAAAATAATATTTTACATTACAATACAAAATAAAGTAAAAAGATTAGGCCTATAGGTTTGATCCCAGAAGGGATGAAAGAAACCCAAATATTTATAAAGTTACTCCGGAGTCCATGACGTTGTGCCTTAATTCATAGTTGGTGCTCTACCCTACTAAGGAAGCCCTTAATAGGGAACTTCCTGCTCACCATTACTAAACAAATACTTACATCATAGTTGGTACGATTAATTCCCTATGCTATGATGGAACGTCATGAATTAATTGCCACTGTTGGGACTGTTACAATAATCAGTATTAAAAAGAATAGACAAATAGAGCAGAATGAATACATGAAATTTACCTTGTTATTAGATGTTAATTTCATAGTCTAATAAATCTTAATTAGATAATATAGGCCCAGTGATTATACTACATAAGAATCTTAGCTGTTAGGTAGAGGAGAGAAACTTATTGAAGGCTGGATGGCTGTGATTATTGATGATTTATTCGATCAAAGGTGGACGGACTTGTTTTCCTTTTGTTAACTTGTGAGAGAGTGACCGCGGGGTTATTTATATCCGGGAACTTACCTTGGTTAATAATTATTCATTTCCCAGTCATAGCATGGCATTGATATTCGTTGACCAGATGTATTATAACTAACAAAATAGAGTATATCATTTAAACACAGCCTACCGGTACTTCTATTATACATATAATATATATATATATATATATATATATATATATATATATACTGTATATATATACTGTATATATATATATATATATATATATATATATATATATATATATATATATATATATATATATATATTTATTATAACTGGATGGTTACACAATATAATTTGGAGTAACCTGATGTAACAGAAAACGTAAATTAAATGGGTAACTAAATTGTAAGAATTGCATGCATAATACTGTCGAGTTTCAACACCCTGCCGCCTGCAATCTTAATATATATACATGCTCATTATATTGTAGGTAATTGCTTTAAGAGAACAATAATCCTAATTTGCTCTTAATTCAAGCTACCTTAATCCAGACTAATACAGTATGTACACACATTTTAACCTTACTTAATCCAGGCTAATACGGTATGTATAATACACTTAAAATTAACTTAATCCAGACTAAAATGGTGTGTATAGCCATTTATCGTTGAAATCATATTTGACTAGTCACTAGTAGCTAGTTTTGACCTCCATAAGGCAACAGCGCCTGACGCAGCCCGACGAGAGGTGTGCAACTTAATCTCGCTATCCTCTTTACCGCTGACCGCTACGGCACCGGAGGAACAATTTGAGGGGTCGGTTTATTTAACTGAGTACCGTTGAAGGCATGATCTACTGTCTGTTCTAATAGATATAGCCTAACGATGGGGCGAGTAGTGACCCCGGAGCTTGTCTTTAAACGTGCAACTCTAGTTATTCCATCAATACCTACCTCTAGTCCCGTGATCTTCCCCAGTTTCCACATTAGCCGAGGACCATCATCATGTATTAACACTATATCACCTAGCTCTGGCCATGATTTACCCTGTGACTACAAGTGACATTTGTGAGTCTCTCTCAATACTAAAAGGTATTCTGATTACCAACGTTTCCACATATCTTTAGACAGTTTATTCATGCAGTAATACCTCGCAGTTAAATTCTTCTTACGCTAAAAGGAGGGATTCGTTAATTCATCATCCCTTATTGCCTCTTTTGGAAACGTCAGCAACCGTCTACCTCTCAGCATATGAGAAAGAGTGGTGGGGTTTATATCATCTATCTCACAAGATACATAGCTTAATGGTCAGTCATTAAAGCAGGCTTCGACTTCACAAAGAATAGTTTGTAATTCCTCTAATGCGACCAAAGCTCTACCAAGGATCTTTTTCAAAACGGCTTTCATTATCCCTATTAATCGCTCCCATATTGCACCAAACCATGGAGCTCTGGCGGGGATAAAGCGCCACTCACATTGATGCTCTAGAATATAGCTCTGAACCACCGTATCTTCTGAAATCTCGGTCAAGAGTTTAGCCGCACTTTGGAATGTACTCGCATTATCACTTAAAATTAATTGCGGAAAGCCTTGTCTGCTCACAAATTTACGGAACGCATACATAAAACTTTCGCAAGATAAATTTGTAACTAATTCTATATGTATAGCTCTGGTAACGGCACAAGTAAATAAAACTATATATGCTTTCATGATGGGATTATCATTCACTTGCAAGGCACCGGAATAATATACACCGGAATAATATACACCAGTTACCGAAAAGAGATCACTGGGTGTAATTCTGAAACTAGGCAAAGGAGGTGCATTTTTAGGAGAATAGTGCTTACCTTGAAATCTTTTACAAACTACGCATCATCTCATTACCGTTTTGACCATCTGCCGCATTTGTGGGATCCACCACTTCTGTCGTAAATAGGATACCAAGTGCCCCACGCCATTGTGACAATATATTGTGTGACCTTTAATAATAGTCAATGAGGTTATACTGGGTGGGTGGGACTCGTTAGCCTTGGTCGGCAACTCATCTAGGGGAGACAACCTTATACACATCCGGGTGGATGGGACTCGTTAGCCTTGGTTGGCAACCTGTCTAGGGGAGTAAACCTGATACAAATCCGTACTTCTTAGCTAAGGATAAGGCAGGTTAGTGGATGGATTAACCGAACACCACTGTAGAAAAATAGTGCTAACAAGATACACAGAGGGCCTCGGAGTCGGACGGATCCTAAATTGAGTAGTCAATCCTGTAAGTCCTTCACTAAACTGGCTCGGGTTGTCCCTCTCACAGGGAATAGGTCCGCTTGGGGGCATTCTGTGTATGGCCACCCTCGTAAGGGGAGTAAGGCGTCCGGCAATAGATAGATAGAATGAGGTTATCGGATGCTTCGATTGTAATATGGGATATTTACTGTCATCGCGGATAGATGCTAACTGGAACCTACCCTTACACCTAATTACACCATCACCCATATACAATCCTAATTGCCACATGAGATTGGTACTAGGTTTTGCAGATGTGTCGTTCAAAGCGTCCCATTCTCTCTGAAAATATTCCCTTTGTACTAGCTTATTCATTAAAGGCTTGGCAATGTGCATTTCATTAATTGATAAGGTAGGCGTGACTCTTTAGCTCATCTTCCTGACCTTTTGCAGCAAATTATGTATATAACGATACACTCAGGCAACTAATCTTACTGCCTTGTCATAGCTACTAACTCTATCCCAAAGTACTGTGAAGCTATTTATATCCATAGTGACCACTGCCGTGGCTGTTGAATTTACTGGAATTTCTACTGGAAATGTTGACCTGATCTGGTTCAGCCGTCGCCGAATCCTCCGGCCATTCTTGTGATGTGAGCCACGAAAGCCCCTGCCACCACAATGAAGAATCTGACAACTGTCTGGTAGAAATACCTCTAGTCAAAAGGTCACTCGGATTTTCATTTGAGTACACATATTTAATTATAGCATTGGGTAATAGCCCATTAATCTCATTCACTCTGTTATGCCCTGATTTTATTCAGGTTTAGCTATTGGGTGAGGCGAGTTCTTTCGGGACTGGAATATCAGAGCTCATGCAATAGAGGATACATATAACACCAAAATATAGTTTATGAAACAGTTTATTCGCTTAAGCTCTAAGGATATACATATATTTGGATAAGAATGCACCAAACATGAGAACTATAATAATACAACCACTTGTTATCTTCCAGCACGATCGCGGATCTAGAAGGAGCTCAGGTATATTCAAGCTATTCAGTTAATATTCATTTCACAGTTATCTAATACTGGTATCGTTATAGGAAAAGATAATATTGGAAAGAATCGAATGCTTAAAGATCACTTAATATTTCAAGAAGATTAAGTAGTTATTATTGACGAGGATAGGTGGAGTAGGATGGCATACACTTTAATCACCTTGCGCACTGGTGTATATTGTTAAAACTTAAACATCGAGAATTGTGGACTCTAACTTATTTCACTCTTATAGAAATTATGGCAGAATCGATAATGGTGAATTTTGGCTTATTTGGATTTTAATCTCGATTTCGCGTAGAGTCAAGTAACGTGTACTATCACTTAGTTTAACACTTGTACACTTGTAATCGAACCAGTATATAGGGATTCAGGTCAATTAACAATGGAAAATGAGTTTATCTGAAAGTTAGATATTTGTGGACTCTAACTTATTTATCACTGGTCAGACTTATAGCAGAGTTAATACATGCTAAATTTGGCTTATTTAGATTTAATTCCTTGTAGAGTCGAGAGGTGTGTACTAATACTTAGTTTAACACTTGTGCACTTATATATCAAGTCTGTATCTATGAACTCGAGTTACTTAACACTTTTGGTGATTTATCTCAAAAAAAGGAACTTGTGGACTCTAACTTATTTATCACTGGTCGGAATTATAGCAGAGTTAATACATGCTAAATTCGGCTTATTTGTGTTTTAATCTCACATCCTTGTGTAGTTGAGATTCGTGTACTAATACTTGATTTTAACACTTGTACCTTGGAAATCGAGTCTATATCTATAGACTCGAGTTACTTAACACTTTTTGATGATTTATCTCAAAATAAGGAACTTGTGGACTCTAACTTATTTGTAGAGACACCGTGCGCACTGGTGGTCTTCAGTAGGATAATACTGAGGAACTCTGATTCACTTTTTACCTCGTCACTTGGCATCGATTTTAATTCGCTTTTATCAATGGTGATTTTCACAGATACTGGATTCATTAACAGCTTGTAGTCTTCTGTGTCTCCGTAGGCCGTCTAGTTTGACCGGTCGTGTGAAGTAATTTACAGATGGATTACTGGGCTTGAGGTCTTGAATGTGGCTCTGTAACTATAGTTAAATAGTTGGACACCACATCGGACTAACGCGAGTATTCATAGCATATAGCTTCGGTGAGAATACTCGTCTATCCTGACCGTTATATTAACCGTTGATGAAATTCCGTTCAGGTACTCTCAGTTATGACGAAGTAGCACTATATCGGGCTAACGCAAGAAGACTGTGGAAGTGTCTTTCTCGTCTGCCTCTGATCCTTATAAAAGGTTCAAGGAATCCGGGGCGGTGTTTAAACCTTTTGGTTGCAAAGTCTAATGGTATGCCACAGACAAAATGCACCTAGAACTTGTGTATGCAGAGTGCCCGTGAGGGTATCTCGCCAAGCCCTTACTTACAAGAACAACCATGGTATGCCAAGGTTCCTCGTGCAGAGGTGGTTTCAGCTGCACTAGTCTAATGGTATGCTAGTAGATTAAGTTCACCTAGGACTTTCTATGCAGAGTGCCCGTGAGGGTATCTTGCAAAGTCCCTACCCACACAAAGGATCATGGTATGCCAGATCTCTTGCGAGGAGTTAGAGTGTTTACCTTTAATAGCAGAGGGTTGAAGTGTAGGTATGCCTGGCTACCTCAACTTTCCACTATTAAGAGTAGAACCTATGAAAATGCGTCTATGTTGATTACTGGTATGCCAGTAATAACAAGGATCCTTTCTATAGGACACAGTTACTGTATCTGCAGTAATAAAGGTTGAAGTGTAGGTATGCCTGGATACTTCAACTTTTTACTACTGAAGGTGCAGCCTACTAGAGGCCTCTATGTTAACTGGTGGCATGCCACAATTAACAAAGATCCCTTAATAGGATGTTTAACTCCTCAGACAAGTAGATGTTCGGTATGCCGTCTATCCAACTGAGTGGGAGGGTAATCCTGAGGTTTCTTACTTGGTATGCCAGTAATAAGAAGCCTCAAAATTGCTTACTCCTCTTAGATTTCTCTGGCATAGTGTTGACGATTACTGAGGGGTACCCGTTCACCCTTTGAAGGGAGCAAGGGCGCGAGCGTGCCTTCTCTGTTAGTATAGAGAGTCCTTCTTGCTCTGGCGGGAGGTCACTTCTACTTTACTTTATAAATAACTAGATGATCTATCTATCTATCTATCTATATGCTCAGGCCCAATCCCCATTTTGGGGGTAGCTGACTCAAGACAGAGCAAGAACCGGTAAAACACAAAAACAACATAAAACAATGAATAAACACAGATAAAAAACAAAAAATCACACACATCTAGGTCACCCAGGAGAAGACCCAGAGACCAGGGTCACCAAGGTCGCTCCAGCACTCCCCCGGCCCCAGACCACCCGGAGATGTTCCGATCTCGGCAGGCAGACATGCAGCGGAGCCAAAGCCACAAGCCCTCCCACCACACTTCCAGGCGCACCCTTCATATTAATCGTCTCCCCGGGCCAGGCGCCTGATGGACTATTATCTAGTCCAACTTGCGCCCGATCCCTTACTCCAAATGACCACGTGTTCACTCAACTATTCACAAGCATTCTCCATTCACTCCTGTCCACCACCACTTCCCCTGCCTGATCTATAGTCATTCCTCTATCATCCAAAGCTTTTCTTACACAGTCTCTCCATCTCAATGGGGGTCTTCCTGCCCTTCTATCTCCCCTTGTTCCTGACTCACATATTCTCTTTGTAAGCCTTTCATCTCCCATTCGTTCAACATGACCATACCAGCTCAGCACCCTTCTGTCCACTCTGGCTGACAAATGTTCCTGCTGCCCCACTCTCCTACGTATCTCTTCATTCCTCAATCCGTCTCTACGAGTAACTCCACACATACTCCTCAAGCAGCTCATCTCCATCACATCCAACTTTCTTTTCTCCTTTTCCTTCAGAGCCCATGTCTCAGCCCCATACATCACTGTTGACACAACAATTCTTTGATACAGTGCACTTTTTACTTTCACTCCGAGATTTCTCGTCTTCCACATACTTCCCATTGCTCCGAAAACCTTCCTTCCTTCACACACTCTCTGTTTTACCTCCATTTCCATACCTCCACTCCTGCTTATCGTTCCTCCTAGATATTTAAAACACTCTACTTGTTCCAATATTTCCCCATCCAGCCTCACATCTAGATTCACCCTATGCTCTCCCCTATTACACACCATTACTTTACTTTTATTGACGTTCACCTTCAGTTTCCTCCTTCCACAAACCACACCAAACTCTTTGACTACCTGCTGCAGTTTCTCCTCAGAATCCACCACCAATGCTGTGTCATCAGCGAACAGCAACTGATTCAACTCCCAATCTCTACCATTCTATCCTACTAAACCCAATCCTCTTCCCATAGTTCTCCTGTTCACCTCCCTCACCACACCATCCATAAACATATTAAACAGCCATGGTGACATTACACAACCCTGTCGCAAACCTACCTTTACCTCAAACCATTCACTCAACTCACCATTTCCTACTCTAACACATGCTCTGCTCCCTTCATAAAAACTCTTAACTGCTTCTAACACATTTCCTCCTATTTCATAAATCCTTAACACCTTCCACATTGCTTCACAGTCCACACGATCATACGCTTTTTCCAAGTCCATAAAAGCCCAAAATATCTCCTTATGCTTCTCTAAATACTTCTCGCATAACTGTCTTACTGCAAACATCTGATCCACGCACCCTCTTCCCCTCCTAATACCGCACTGTTCTTCTCCTATTGCAACTTCCGTACGCTTTATTATCCTCTCTATCAACACCCTGCCATAAACCACTGACAATAAACTAATACCTCTATAACTTGAACACTCCTGCTAGATGATAAGTGAGTATTATACAAGGGTGGTATTTTGTATGAAAAGGGTTTATGTAAAGGCTTATTCTTCATATCTTAGAAAAGAACAGGGTCATAAGGTTCTCAGGATAATATAACATTTGTTCATGGGGAAGGTTTCTGGGGCTTTGAATTCAAGGTGGGGAATCCCGGGAACGAAGAGAACAATGGAAGAAGTGAAGGTATAAATGCGCATCAGGGTATTCAATATCAAGGAGTATTCTATTAGGGTTACAATCAATATACAGGAATACATCAATAGGCTGGCTATCCTACTATCTTGGAAAAAGGTAAGAGAGATGGTTCTCTATAAAATATAATGGTATATAATTTTATACACGAGCAAATATTCTGAGAGGTTGGTACTCCCGGCGAGTGTATGTTGGTACTTCCGGCGAGCGTATGTTGACACATGGAAGAAGTAAGGGTTAGAATGCGCAACGGAATAACAAGGGATTGTAACTTAGTGAATTTTAAATACATGAAGGAAGGCAATGTGGTTTGTTTATTATTAGAATAGCGTAGCAATGAGAAGGCATGTGAACATATGTTGTGGGAGAAAATAAGAGAAATATATTCTCTACTCTGTATTACATTGGTTTTGCATAAGTAGATAGTGGTGGTATTATAGTACAATGTTGATATTCTTAGCAAGCATAATTGTAATAAAGAAACAGAAGGTTAGGCAATTTAGAGATTAATGTTGTGAAGACAATTGGTCTTGATCAACATTAATACCGCACATATAATATCGCACCTATAATTATACAATGCACTGGATTACATCTTAATCATATAATAATAGTTGAGGAACTTATTTAACCTCTTTAAAGAATGAAAAAACATAATGTGGACTAATTAACTCAGCATAAGTTAGTGTATTGTAGTTGAATATTTTATACAATAATATTGTGGACAATAGGTCATGATCAACATTATGATAGTATACACAAACAGATCCTGGAAGGTCTACTGGTTTATCATTTACATAACACAGGGATATAGAAACTTAATCTAACATCTTAGAAACTACTATATGGGTGATCTGCTAGTGTTTGGTCTAGTAGATAAAACATGGTAGGGGAACATAGTCAAATCAGGTATAGGTGTCATGATCAGAATCTTTGGTGATATGATTCTTTCTCGTTCTGGCTAACACTAGTCTTCCTTTCGGTTGGGGTGCTGTAATAATAATAATAATAATATTTATTCAGTTAGCAATTTACAGATTTGGTACCACATAGTTTGTTACAAATATGACATGTACCAGCCTTGCATAATTCCAACTAAGGATAGCCCAATAAGGCCGTTAGGCGTATTTCCATTGGGGTCCTTGTAATTTCCATTGGGTCCTTGTAGCCGTGGTAGTGGGTGGAATCGTCTTCCCTGGGGTCGGGGTACATTCCATCGTCATTGTGGCGACTCGAGCGTCCCTGGGCGTCGCCACGGTGTCGGCTGGTTAGGCGTTGGTCGTCCAGGTGTTGGTATGAGGTCTTGTTTAGTTATCCTCTTCTCTTGACGTTTTCTTTTTCGCTGTTTTTCTTTCGTTTTCTTCTATTTCGTTACTTCAGTTTGCCCTTCCTTGTCTACTATTTCTCTCTTGAACTTGTGGGGTGTCTTTTCTTTTCTTCGGTATTTTACTATTACTAACATACACTGGTAACACTTTCTAACTGCTCAACTATGCGATCGCGATCTGATTATCGGTCCATCGGACCACAAATACACTGAACTGAACAGATGATAATTCGAAAGTGCTTCCATGACAAAGTGAAAAGGACATGCAGCTAATAATGCAGCTGTCAATTCTAATTTGGGCACTGTCACTTTCTTGGTGGGTGCTACACGAGCCTTGGCAGTGACTATAGCACTATGGCACCCATCAGAAATGTACACTACAGCGCCATACGCTGAATTACTAGCGTCACAAAACGCGTGCAAAATCATTGCATTAAATGAGATGATTTGTCGTGGGAAACTTATGTCCTGACAGCTATTCAAGTCCGCCACCAGAGACTGCCAGATTGGTATCAAAGCAGGAGGGATCTTCTCATCCCAACCGATCTTGGTGCGCCACAGAATTTGTAGGAACAATCGTGACCTAACACTAACTGGCAATAGTATACCAAGTGGATCAAACAATTGCGCGGAGAGGCTCAAACATTGACGCTTAGAAGGCACACCATCAGAGGTATATATACAGTCAACCCTCCGGTAACGCGCATTTTGGAAACGCGGTTTTGGTGGGACGCAGTACACCCCAATATTCCAAAATTTATACTAACGCGGTCAACACTTACACAGCCGGGTGGTTTCTCTCTCCTCGGGCGGGTGAGGCTCTTCCGTATCCCTCCCTGGTCCTGGTCCGGGTATGTATTTCCCTCCCCAGTGTCCTTCTCCAGTCAACCAATGTCCCCCCCACCGTGTGTGTTGTAACATCGACCGTGGTTCCCAAAGTGCTTTTTTTTCTGTGACTTTTACCTGGCCACCATGCCACCCAAGAAGCGTCGAACCTTTATGTACGCACAGAAGTACGAGATCGTGAAAGAGTTAGAGAAAGAGCAGAGTCAAGCGGAGTTAGCAAGACGTAAGCTGGACGAAAGGCGCTAGAATTCAGTGTTTACTCCAGACTTTCGTCATATACCGATGCTCATATCTCTGCAAATAATTGGCCTAACCAAGTTTTTATGCATACCAGAGGTAGATATGGTCGTTGCCGTACGATGCGTGAAGACTAGAACACTCTACTTTGTGTAGTTATTGTGTGAGGTGAGAAATAAGACGGCAAGTTAGGTGGGAATTCCGAGGTTCGTCCGAATGTGGCGGCGCCTGACTCTCTCTTTCCTTCACTAAACAAAATATTTACTCAGAGGTAAGAGTTGTTACAATGGGCAAATCAACCCAATGCACCTTATTTTACGTTTATGCATGCAAATCACATATAACCTAACCTTTATAATTTAATTTTTATTATAACATACGCTTCTATGGAGAAAAAGTGGACTTTGTGAAAACCCCCAGAACACCAAGGTACCATTAACATGTAAATATATGGGTTCTTTAATGCGTTTTTTGGTAATACGGAACGTTGCCAGAACACGTTAGCCGCATTACCAGAGGATTGACTGTACACTGCCCAAAAGCCAGAAGATCAGGTCCCGGGTACCATCTCATACCTGTGAACGGTTTGATCAGTTGCCATAACTCCATCCTGCTCAATTACATTGCTCAATAAGGGGCTATTGGTTACACACTCGCAAATAAAGGTGTGCCAACGCGAAAGTGTGCTGAAACGATCAATAATTAGATAATAGTTCTTTCTCTGTGTCAGCCATGCACTGAATGTTATCTATATAAAGACCCCCCCCCCTCTTTATCTTATAAACAAGTTCTTTATCATTAATCAAAGACACGTGTTTCAAAATAGTGGCATTCAAAAGAAATTGAGAGCAGGTGGTGCCGAATAGAACGACTTTGAATCAGTATGTGTCACAGGGTGAGTTTATGGCAAAAAGATCATGAGGCCACAGAAATCGAGCACTATCTCAATCGCGTTGATCTAACAGTAACATGAGAAACAATTTCTCGATATCACTGATGAACGCGAATGGCTTGCAGCGGAAACGTAATATCACCTTAGCTAGGTCTGGAACTAGCGCAGGACTGGTATATATACAGTCAATCAAGCTCACCGCTGAAGGAGACGTTTTCTCTGAACAGTCAAACACGATCCTAATAGGTATAGTAATGCTATCGCATTCAACCCCATGATGTGCGTCCTAATGCGTAAGAGAAGCGGTGTCTATCTCCTCATCGATAGATTCAACAAACCTGCGTTCTAGTTGCTCTTTCATTACTCTAGTGTATTGCTGACAAAACTCGGGGATGCGTGATGAACTTCTTTTGCAAACTCCGAATTCTACCCAGTGCTAGACCATAGTTACTTGATAAATCGCTTTATTACTTCTCCATGGCAACTGTACGCTGTATTGATTCACTTCTGGTATATAGGAAACTAACTCTTCACAAATATTCAAAGTATGTATAGTCTCGTCATCCAACTTATTAGGCATAATTCCGATGCTGTCCATTTCCCACAGTTTGCTCACGTCATTTATACATGATTTGATTTCATTATTCTGTTATTTCTCAATTGTACTATTAACTGCCACTTTCAACACTGTTACCACATCAACATTTGTGCTGGCTACCCAATCATGGTATGACCCACTAAATGCAAACTTAAATTTGGTGGGCAAAAGAACAAGGTTACCCTCCCTCTTATATCTTGGCTGAACTACTGTATGTCATAGTAGTAGTCTGCACCTATCAGTATTTCAAGATTAGCTTCGCTACCTAGACAAGCATCTACTAACGTAACTAAACTATATCCTGAACCTTGCAATTTATTGATTACACCCTTGATACCCTTGGTGATTCTATATTGGGGTAAGGCGGCATCTACCACTACAGCATTAATTGAGGATAACCTATCTTTGTCCTTGTACTGCAGAGTGACTACCTCATACACCTGTTCGTGCTGGGCTCCCGTAAACCCTTGCAGTTTCAATGATTCTCTTCCCAATACTACATATTGTACTGACGGTAGAGAAGACCGCAGAACAAAAGTGCGTTGGGAACATTGATCCAGCAATGCACGCATATTGTGAACTCCCTTATTACTATTTACTTGTATCATTATTATAGGCAAAATCACAGTTTCTCGCTCTGATGATTACAAACATCGTCGTGGAGATAGGGGAAGGTTCAAGACTAGCAACAGTGTTGGTATTGACTCTAAAGGACTCATTCCCATGGAAGCATAGTGCGCGTAAATGTCTACCCTGACAATTGTTACAAGGTTTCAATTTTTCATTCGCACAACTGCGCCCCCCAGGCCCCCATGATCCTTAGAGAGGAATCCAATGCATAATTTCAACATCTTAGCTCTACCTATCTTAGCCTCATTATTGGGATATTTGGTACATTTAAACCAGGTATGCTTAGGACTCTGGCAAAGATAACAAGCAAATTTAATAGGATAGGCCTGCTTCTTAGAGTTACTGGTACTCTTATATACGTCTCTACTGGTACTTCTATTAACAGTAGTGAAGGTTGCAGCCGTGGCTTTAGCTGCCATATAGTCAGCAGTAAAGCTCTCCATATTGAATATTTCTGTCTGGTAACATTCGACAAAGGAAGATAGATCAAGTGGGGTATCCTTCATCGCCCTTTTATATTCTCACAAAGCAGTGAAGGTAGTTTATTCAATAGGATTACTGTACATACCTCCTCAATACTAACTTGGAGGATTTCAATGGAGCGGATGGTACTTTCGAAAGATGCGTACAAATTTTTAAGCACATGTATCACATAAGCTGGAGCGGGTAAATCACACAAATTTGTAATGTGAGCGTCTTTTACTCTGTAGGGCTGACCATACTTCTTTTCTAGCAATGCTACTGCGTTGACATAGCTACCTGCTACTAAACTGAACCCCTCTAATAGTTTCTGGGCTTCCCTTTCCAGTTGCCAACACAAATACGCATATTTATGTATTTCTGACAACTCTGAGTTGTCGTGGATAGTAGGCTACAGCAGAAGAGGTCACAGAACTCCGTCCAAAGAGCCGGATCACCCCTTAATTTCGGGAGGTGAATAGTTGGTAAATTTACCCCGACTGGTTTTGTAGGAATTTTAGAATCTGTAGGAACAATCGTGACCTAACACTAACTGGCAATAGTATACCAAATGGATCAAACAATTGCGTGGAGAGGCTCAAACATTGACGCTTAGAAGGCACACCATCAGAGGTATATGTACAGTCAATCCTCCGGTAACGCGCGTTTTGGAAACAAGGTTTTGGTGGGATGCGGTACACCCCAATATTCCAAAATTTACACTAACGCGTCAACACTTACACAGCCGGGCGGTTTCTTTCTCCTCGGGCGGGTGAGGCTCTTCCGTATCCCTCCCTGGTCCTGTGACGTCACTTGCGGGTATTCCGGGTGTAACGGGGGGGGGGGGGGGGATGGAGTATCTCTCCTTCTTCTGCGAACAACAAGAGAGAGAGAGAGGGTAAGACAGAAAAAGATAGATTAAGCTGCGAAGGTGGAAAATAGGTACTCAAGGATAGAAAGGAAGAGATGACGACAAACCCGTTATTGCATTCTAATTAACGAGAGGACAACCCTGTTTGGTTGACCCACATCCAACATCCTTCGAGGAAGGGGAAAGGCTGCAACTCCGACACGATGATAAGACCAAAGAACCACAAAAACCCCACTGAGACCTAGCATATTCTCTACTTTCTAGATATCACATAAGGATGTTTTTGGGAACGGTAATTCATTCGAATTATTTGATCGCCCCACCTTCAGGTGGACTGGCCGTCCCCATGGTTTTCTTATTCTTTATGCAATCGTGATTCATGCTCATTAGGACAGTAGGATAAATCGGAGGCTAGCACAGACCAATCAAGAACTTCACCTTCAATGTTGGCTGACAAGACTTTAACTCGGTTAGGCTACCGTTACTACTCTTAGACCAATTTAATACTGACGACTCCGATTTACCATCCTGACAACACATTTAGATCCAAATAGGTACGGGAGGATAGATACAAACATATTGCAATAATCTTCAGCTTGATATTAATATTTAAGGAACATTTTACCGTTTACAACTCTTAACATTGGTATGATTGGTACCATATCTAATTATCTCTATACCATTAACCTGGGACCAATCCATTACCGTACTGGGACAGTCTCTTAACCTAGGAGTAGGACTCGAACCTTGCTGTCTGTATCCACCCCATTCCTCTCATCCCAATTCCGCTAGATACCGGTATCGGCCAGGCTTGCCTGTAGGTTTCTTCGGCCTACCGTATCGTGGGGTATAGGGGGTAATCATACATCATCCTGCGGTCCTTGAACCCTCGTACAATACACGAGTTCAGCATCCTGCACTCAGCCAATGGGAGGGGTGAATCTCCGGTTCTCCGCCATCAGCAATTCAGCATCACATCGACTCCGTCCCAAACTGGTTCCCTGGTAATTCGAATACATTCTTAACCCACGGTTGACATATAGCTAATCCTTAATAATGGGGTTAATCAATATCCTAATTACGGTACACAGTAATACTAAAACAAATACATATAAAAAACATAGGTTAAGTTAAACATATAAAAATACATGGATTCCTATTAACGTATAAAAATAGATGAGCTAATATAAGTACAGAAATACAATGACAGATCAAATTATGACATTACAGTACTGTACCGAAATAATCTCTTAAGGCATCCAAAGATCCTCTCATTAAGTACAGGTACAGTACATATGTTACTCAGCAGTACTCTACACACAATTGGGAATACATAATTACACAGCATATCTATGGAGTCAAATCAATACAATAATGGTATAAATCAAAGGTAATTGTCATGGTCAAACTTAACAGGTTGGACTGCTCAATGCGGAGGGTGCTACACAAGGCTCAAACAAAGCTAAACGTTATTTCTACTGTAACTCGAGTAACTTATCCCCTGAAATCAGCTGCCCAGAATCTCACTACAGCGTTCCATCCCTTGCAATGCAACTCTGTACATTAGACCATGTCAAACATAATTATATCATAGGAATCAATACTCATAATACACTTAAAAAGCACAATAATTAATAATAGCCTACTGTACTTCCAATTAGGTGAAAGTTAGGTAGCCTAGGCTAATTAAAAATGTAAATTCATATAACCTACCATAATAATTCAGCAAGTACCCATACCTAAACGGCCTTTTCACAAGTTAACTTTAAGTAACAATAGGTAAGAACAAATAATCATCTGAAATAAACCCGACCCAATGGGGGTCCGAAATTTGACAGTACTGGGGTTGGGAAATGAGGACCTCTAAATCAAGATAACAAGTAACTCTTTACACTATAACCCAGTAAAAACATTTAAAATTAACAATAACCAGGCCTAGGAGATGTTAGTTATAAATACTTATCTGAATAGGCCTAACTTTGGAACGTCAGAGACACGACAGGTAAACAAAACTCAAGGACACGATCTCAAACGAATGTCCTTTCCTGATTTACACGTTAAAATACAATCATATTTACCAAAATGCATGGTTTTATAAACTCAAAGTAATGAACAAGTTCTAAACATACAATACAACTGCTACATTAGTAATTTACTCAACCTGGTCGTCTCTCCGAAATGCGAGATGGTCTAAATCCTAAAATGGCGGTCAAGCTTCAAAAGCATTTTAATCAACTTCATCCTCAATTCTACTCTTAACTGGTGTTCTCGCACTACCTCAGGATTATGTAAAACGGTGAAAGACAAACTAGCAAAATAGGCTAGCCTAAGTTTGGTCGGGAATTATGGAAAAACACAAGAATTGGAAGGCCATCAAATGGCGTCCCTCTGACTGAAATTATTACACACAAAGTTAATTTGACGTTAATTTGGAATAACAAAGTCTAAAATATCAGAATAACACTTAGCAAAGGTGCACAGACTAAGTTTTACTGAACACAATGATAATGGGGGAATTTGTATGGTTGTAGGCACTTGGCAGGTGAGGGGTGCCTGTCGACCAACCCGATGGTAGGCTCGAGTTCACGAATTTGTCAATCACAGTAATATCTCCTACATTACACACCTAGTACTTAGTTAACTGAATAAGCAATACCTTATGACACTATAAACCTTAATTACGAACCTCTGAATGGAGGGAAAGGAAGCCTAAGTCCGGAGAAGAAGCGGGGAATGATGACAGAGACTGGGGGTAGGTCTCTCTCGTAGGCCTGGGGTCACGACAGTGAGGGGCCGAGGGCCAGTGCCAGGGATCCCGCCAAAAAAGGGGAGGGTGACCACAAAGGGTGGCGTCGCTTGGGTAGGAGTTGGCGGTCTTTTTACACAAGGGGGCATTACTCTAAATTCGAAAAGGAAGGATTTTTACAGGGAATAACAGAAGAGGTGAAAAGATAAATTAGGCTTGAAAGTATTTTAGATAGATTTGAGAATATTAGTTTTCCTCCTGATCTAGGCTAAATCCCTCTTTACATAGACAAGGGTTACTTAACCCTTCTTAAATGATACATTTCCCTTAAATATAGGGAAGAGTGAATGAAGGGGAAAAAAATCTTACAGTTAAGTCAAACCTTACAACATATACCAAAAGGGAAAGTACAGTTTCTTCCCGTTACACAGCTCTACCTTTTCTTTGAAGACTTTTTACCTCATTCACTCTTTCATCAACATAAACATTATACAGTTACCAATTAATCCAGCCTTAACTTATTACAGCAGAATTTCTGATCCGCCTGGCATCTTACCATGCCCAGAGCTCGCAGTCTATACCCAACGTCTTAGAATCTGACACATTACTGTACTGTACTCTGCCTGTGGGGCGTCCCTTCCTTCAACAACAAATCACTATACCACTCTATAAAATGTCCCTCCTTTTCAGGAGAGTGCCAACCAGGCACTATCTTGTCCCCGTAGAGACAGCCTCTCTCCACCCCTTTATTGCTTGGAAAACCCCAGGAGACCAGACTAGAGAGCAGCGTGGACGCCCGTATCGTGGGAGTCCCTTCACACTCTGTGCGCTGGCTGAGCCTCGGGACGAAAGGAGTATAACCCCAGTCAACCATAAAGGTACTCAGAGCCAACAGCACGTCCTGATGGGAACGCCACCACCCTAGTCCCAATCACCTGTATGACGTTCTACATAACCTAGGCACCTACGTCTCTTAAAGTTTCGCTGCACGGGGGTTTGACCGGAAAGATTAATTAACCATGCGGGGGCCACAGGGGAGTACACAACAAGACGACCACAACAGGGACTCTACTGTACACTCTAACAAGATTCTATATAACGCCGGGCCGGCTGACGGGCTCTGGGTGCTAAAATCTCAGGTTGATAGTCTTCCTCAACTGGCATTTCAACTTGCTCTACCTGTCAATACTCCTCACCCACGAACGGTTTCACATTCTCAGCGGCCCTTTTCATAAACACACCCGTATAGGCATTTACTAGCTTATACGCAGCCCTGTCTCGGACTACTTCCGTAACCCTAAAGGGACCCACCCACTTTGCGTTCAACTTTTGGCTAGTCCCTGGTAGTGGATTCTCGTTCCTGATCCATACCATGTCGTCCACATTGACCTTTTCATTCCTGCGGTTCCGATTAGCCACGTCTCTAAACTTCCTGGCCATGGTCAGTGAGGTCTGTTCCAGGACCTCTTTCGCGACGGACATAGCCTCTTGGCGTTCCTCATTCCTCCTGACTAAAACGTCTTGCACCTCGTGCCTTGGTTCTGGATCAGGATTCTCCATCTTGGACAGGAAAGAAGGATAATTGATACACAACTAATAACCGGAAAACACTAACCACCGCTATCTCAACTTTGCGGTTCCTTCACAGTCACTGTGATTCTTGCTGGTATCTGCTGCACTTAAAGATTTCCTGAAATATTACACTAACCGTATTGAAATGTGGTAGCATGGTCAATACTGTTTGTGGTAACTATTTCACGGGTTGGTAGCGTGAAAAAGGACGACTGCAATGCACTGATTCTAAACACCCGAGCGAAAGTATAAGAACCAGTACTGTACAGTCTCTTCTACGGGGGGTACGGGATTAATTCAGGAGCCCTGAACGGAACAGGAGCATGTCAAACCATGGACTCCTAAAGAAATCGCACCGCTGCACACCACTGTAACGGGGGGGGGGGGGGGGGGGGGGATGGAGTATCTCTCCTTCTTCTGCGAACAACAAGAGAGAGAGAGGGTAAGACAGAAAAAGATAGATTAAGCTGCGAAGGTGGAAAATAGGTACTCAAGGATAGAAAGGAAGAGATGACGACAAACCCGTTATTGCATTCTAATTAACGAGAGGACAACCCTGTTTGGTTGACCCACATCCAACATCCTTCGAGGAAGGGGAAAGGCTGCAACTCCGACACGATGATAAGACCAAAGAACCACAAAAACCCCACTGAGACCTAGCATATTCTCTACTTTCTAGATATCACATAAGGATGTTTTTGGGAACGGTAATTCATTCGAATTATTTGATCACCCACCTTCAGGTGGACTGGCCGTCCCCATGGTTTTCTTATTCTTTATGCAATCGTGATTCATGCTCATTAGGACAGTAGGATAAATCGGAGGCTAGCACAGACCAATCAAGAACTTCACCTTCAATGTTGGCTGACAAGACTTTAACTTGGTTAGGCTACCGTTACTACTCTTAGACCAATTTAATACTGACGACTCCGATTTACCATCCTGACAACACATTTAGATCCAAATAGGTACGGGAGGATAGATACAAACATATTGCAATAATCTTCAGCTTGATATTAATATTTAAGGAACATTTTACCGTTTACAACTCTTAACATTGGTATGATTGGTACCATATCTAATTATCTCTATACCATTAACCTGGGACCAATCCATTACCGTACTGGGACAGTCTCTTAACCTAGGAGTAGGACTCGAACCTTGCTGTCTGTATCCACCCCATTCCTCTCATCCCAATTCCGCTAGATACCGGTATCGGCCAGGCTTGCCTGTAGGTTTCTTCGGCCTACCGTATCCTGGGGTATAGGGGGTAATCATACATCATCCTGCGGTCCTTGAACCCTCGTACAATACACAAGTTCAGCATCCTGCACTCAGCCAATGGGAGGGGTGAATCTCCGGTTCTCCGCCATCAGCAATTCAGCATCACATCGACTCCGTCCCAAACTGGTTCCCTGGTAATTCGAATACATTCTTAACCCACGGTTGACATATAGCTAATCCTTAATAATGGGGTTAATCAATATCCTAATTACGGTACACAGTAATACTAAAACAAATACATATAAAAAACATAGGTTAATATAAACATATAAAAATACATGGATTCCTATTAACGTATAAAAATAGATGAGCTAATATAAGTACAGAAATACAATGACAGATCAAATTATGTCATTACAGTACTGTACCGAAATAATCTCTTAAGGCATCCAAAGATCCTCTCATTAAGTACAGGTACATATGTTACTCAGCAGTACTCTACACACAATTGGGAATACATAATTACACAGCATATCTATGGAGTCAAATCAATACAATAATGGCATAAATCAAAGGTAATTGTCATGGTCAAACTTAACAGGTTGGACTGCTCAATGCGGAGGGTGCTACACAAGGCTCAAACAAAGCTAAACGTTATTTCTACTGTAACTCGAGTAACTTATCCCCTGAAATCAGCTGCCCAGAATCTCACTACAGCGTTCCATCCCTTGCAATGCAACTCTGTACATTAGACCATGTCAAACATAATTATATCATAGGAATCAATACTCATAATACACTTAAAAAGCACAATAATTAATAATAGCCTACTGTACTTCCAATTAGGTGAAAGTTAGGTAGCCTAGGCTAATTACAAATGTAAATTCATATAACCTACCATAATAATTCAGCAAGTACCCATACCTAAACGGCCTTTTCACAAGTTAACTTTAAGTAACAATAGGTAAGAACAAATAATCATCTGAAATAAACCCGACCCAATGGGGGTCCGAAATTTGACAGTACTGGGGTTGGGAAATGAGGACCTCTAAATCAAGATAACAAGTAACTCTTTACACTATAACCCAGTAAAAACATTTAAAATTAACAATAACCAGGCCTAGGAGATGTTAGTTATAAATACTTTTTTTTTTTTTTTTTTTTTTTCTATGTGATTGAGGGAGGCAAAAGGCATAACTGCCTATAGCGAGTGCCTCCCCCATAGTTGAAAGAGTGACAGGGCCAAAATCAAGGGACGTTCGAGCCAAAATGCCTGGACACACGGAGTTTGAAGCAATTTAAGTCATAGGAAGAGGGAAAGACTGATTCTGGGAGAGAGTTCCAGAGCTCAGCTGTTGAGTAGAAGAAAGTTTGAGAGTAACGTTTCACTCTTGGGTTGGAGAGTTGCACAGAGTAGGGGTGGGATTGAGTTGCAAGACGGGTACCACGTGCCCTACGTAAAGGAGGTGGTATGCACTGGGATAGCTCTGAGGAACACTGATTATTATAGTAGCGATAGAATAGCGAGAGAGATGCAACATTGCGGCGGAGAGAGAGAGATTGCAGAGAGTTGGTGAGTGGACGGGAGTTAATGATACGAAAGGCCTTCCTTTCAACTTTGTCTAGGAGAGCAGTGTGAGAGGAACCTCCCCACACATGTGAACAATACTCAATACAAGGGCGCACTATGCCCCTGTACAGAGCAAGAAGCTGTACAGGGGAAAAGAACCCCCTAAGGCGGTTGAGCACACCCAGCTTCTGGGAGGCTGCCTTAGCAAGACTGGTAATATGGTCCTTCCAAATGAGAGCAGAAGAAAAAGAGACACCAAGAATATTGAGAGAAGATGAAGGGTTGATTTTTGTATTGTTGAAGAATAAGGGATAGTCCGCTGGGAGATCCTGACGGGTAGATAGATGGAGAAATTGGGTTTTGGAAGCATTAAAGTTAACAAGGTTTTCTCTGCCCCAATTGGAAATAGTATTTAGATCAGAATTTAAGAGTTCTATGGCTTCATTACGTTTGTCGTTGAGGGATTGCTGGCTGGGGCGTTCTGAAAAACTAATGGAGTAGTGCAAGGTTGAGTCGTCTGCGTATGAATGGATGGGAATTAAGGTACAGTTAAGGAGATCATTTATAAAAATTAGAAAGAGAATAGGAGATAGGACAGAGCCCTGAGGAACACCGGAGTTTATAGAGTGAGGAAGTGAACAATGGCCGTCCACAACCGCGGCTATGGAACGGCCGGAAAGGAAATTAGAGACAAAGGCACAGATGGAGGGATAGAAACCGAAGGAGGGTAGTTTAGAAATTAAAGATTTATGCCAGACTCTATCGAAGGCTTTCGATATGTCTAGTGCAATAGAAAAAGTCTCACCGAAGTCCCGAAAGGAGGATGACCAAGAGTTAGTAAGATATGAAAGAAGATCACCAGTAGAGCGACCCTTAAGGAAGCCATACTGGCGATCTGAGAGCAGATTATGAGAAGAGAAATGCTTAAGAAATTTGGAAGCAAGAATAGTTTCAAAAACTTTAGAAAGACAAGAGATAAGAGCAATTGGACGATAGTTGGAGGGTTGAGAGCGGTCACCCTTCTTTGGGACAGGTTGAATGTGAGCAAACTTCCAGCATGAAGGGAAGACGTTAGAGGATAGACAGAGACGAAAGAGTTTGCCTAGGCAGGGAGTCAGCACGGAAGCACAGGCCTAAATAGGCCTAACTTTGGAACGTCAGAGACACGACAGGTAAACAAAACTCAAGGACACGATCTCAAACGAATGTCCTTTCCTGATTTACACGTTAAAATACAATCATATTTACCAAAATGCATGGTTTTATAAACTCAAAGTAATGAACAAGTTCTAAACATACAATACAACTGCTACATTAGTAATTTACTCAACCTGGTCGTCTCTCCGAAATGCGAGATGGTCTAAATCCTAAAATGGCGGTCAAGCTTCAAAAGCATTTTAATCAACTTCATCCTCAATTCTACTCTTAACTGGTGTTCTCGCACTACCTCAGGATTATGTAAAACGGTGAAAGACAAACTAGCAAAATAGGCTAGCCTAAGTTTGGTCGGGAATTATGGAAAAACACAAGAATTGGAAGGCCATCAAATGGCGTCTCTCTGACTGAAATTATTACACACAAAGTTAATTTGACGTTAATTTGGAATAACAAAGTCTAAAATATCAGAATAACACTTAGCAAAGGTGCACAGACTAAGTTTTACTGAACACAATGATAATGGGGGAATTTGTATGGTTGTAGGCACTTGGCAGGTGAGGGGTGCCTGTCGACCAACCCGATGGTAGGCTCGAGTTCACGAATTTGTCAATCACAGTAATATCTCCTACATTACACACCTAGTACTTAGTTAACTGAATAAGCAATACCTTATGACACTATAAACCTTAATTACGAACCTCTGAATGGAGGGAAAGGAAGCCTAAGTCCGGAGAAGAAGCGGGGAATGATGACAGAGACTGGGGGGTAGGTCTCTCTCGTAGGCCTGGGGTCACGACAGTGAGGGGCCGAGGGCCAGTGCCAGGGATCCCGCCAAAAAAGGGGAGGGTGATCACAAAGGGTGGCGTCGCTTGGGTAGGAGTTGGCGGTCTTTTTACACAAGGGGGCATTACTCTAAATTCGAAAAGGAAGGATTTTTACAGGGAATAACAGAAGAGGTGAAAAGATAAATTAGGCTTGAAAGTATTTTAGAAAGATTTGAGAATATTAGTTTTCCTCCTGATCTAGGCTAAATCCCTCTTTACATAGACAAGGGTTACTTAACCCTTCTTAAATTATACATTTCCCTTAAATATAGGGAAGAGTGAATGAAGGGGAAATTTTTTTACAGTTAAGTCAAACCTTACAACATATACCAAAAAGGGAAAGTACAGTTTCTTCCCGTTACACGGGTATGTATTTCCCTCAACAGTTACCTTCTCCAGTCAACCATTGTCCCCCCCTCCTACCGTAGGCCTACCCCCCACCGCGTGTGTTGTAACATCGACAGTGGTTCCCAAAGTGCTTTTTTTTTCTGTTACTTTTACCTGGCCACCATGCCACCCAAGAAGTGCCGAACCTTTACTTACGCACAGAAGATCGTGAAAGAGTTAGAGAAAGAGCAGAGTCAAGCTGAGTTAGCAAGACGTAAGCTGGACGAAAGGCGCTAGAATTCAGTGTTTACTCCCGACTTTCGTCATTTACCGATGCTCATATCTCTGCAAATAATTGGCCTAACCAAGTTTGTATGCATACCAGAGGTAGATATGATCGTTGCAGTACGATGGGTGAAGACTAGAACACTCTACATTGTGTAGTTATTGTGTGAGGTGAGAAATAAGACGGCGAGTTGGGCGGGATTTCCGAGCTTCGTCCGAATGCGGCGGCTCTCTGACTCTTTCTCTCCTTCTATCTATCTATCTATTGCCCGACGCCGTGGTCCCCGAAGGGGTGGCCACGAACGAATCGCCTCCATGCACCTCTGTCCCAAGTTAGCCGACGCCCCTCCCCCCAACCAGCACCGCCTTCGTTCATATACTTCCTCACTCCATCCTTCCACCTCTCCTTCGGTCTACCTCTCCCTCTCTGTCCCTCCACCTCGCTCTCGTACACCCTCTTAGTCATTCTCTCGCTTTCCATACGTTCCATATGGCCGAACCATCCTTCACTAAACAAAATATTTACTCAGAGGTAAGAGTTGTTACAATGGGCAAATCAACCCAATGCACCTCATTTTACGTTTATGCATGCAAATCACATAAATATTATAACCTAACCTTTATAATTGAATTCATTATTACAACATAGGCTTCTATGGAGAAAAAGTGGACTTTGTGGAATCCCCCAGAATACCAAGGTACCTATAACATGTAAACATATGGGTTCGTTAACGCGGTCTTTGGTAACACGGAACGTTGCCAGAACACATTAGCCGCGCGTTACCGGCCCAAAATCCAGAAGATCAGGTCCCGGGTACCATCTCATACCTGTGAACGGTTTGATCAGTTGCCATAACTCCATCCTGCTCAATTACATTGCTCAATAAGGGGCTATTGGTTACACACTCGCAAATAAAGGTGTGCCAACGCGAAAGTGTGCTGAAACGATCAATAATTAGATAATAGTTCTTTCTCTGTGTCAGCCATGCACTGAATGTTATCTATATAAAGAGCCCCCCCCCCCTCTTTATCTTATAAACAAGTTCTTTATCATTAATCAAAGACAAGTGTTTCAAAATAGTGGCATTCAAAAGAAATTGAGAGCAGGTGGCGCCGAATAGAACAACTTTGAATCAGTATGTGTCACAGGGTGAGTTTAAGTCAAAAGATCATGTGGCCACAGAAATCGAGCACTATCTCAATCACGTCGATCTAACTGTAACATGAGAAACGCTTTCTCGATATCACTGATGAATGCGAATGGCTTGCAGCGGAAACGTAATATCACCTTAGCTAGGTCTGGAACCAACGAAGGACTGGTGTATATATACAGTCAATCAAGCTCACCGCTGAAGGAGACGTTTTCTTTGAACAGTCAAACACGATCCTAATAGGTATAGTAATGCTATCGCATTCAACCCCATGATGTGCGACCTAATGCGTAGGAGAAGCGGTGTCTATCTCCTCATCGATAGATTCAACAAACCTGCGTTCTAGTTGCTCTTTCATTACTCTAGTGTATTGCTGACAAAACTCGGGGATGCGTGATGAATTTCTTTTGCAAACTCCGAATTCTACCCAGTGCTATACCATAGTTACTTGATAAATCGCTCTTATTACTTCTCCATGACAACCGTACGCTGTATTGATTCACTTCTGGTATATAGGAAACTAACTCTTCACAAATTTTCAAAGTATGTATAGTCTCGTCATCCAACTTATTAGGCATAATTCCGATGCTGTCCATTTCCCACAGTTTGCTCACGTCATTTATACATGATTTGATTTCATTATTCTGTAATTTCTCAATTGTAATATTAACTGCCACTTTCAACACTGTTACCACATCAACATTTGTGCTGGCTACCCAATCACGGTATGACCCACTAAATGCAAACTTAAATTTGGTGGGCAAAAGAACAAGGTTACCCTCCCTCTTATATCTTGGCTGAACTATGTCATAGTAGTAGTCTGCACCTATCAGTATTTCAAGATTAGCTTCGCTACCTAGACAAGCATCTACTAACGTAACTAACCTATATCCTGAACCTTGCAATTTATTGATTACACCCTTGATACCCTTGGTGATTCTATATTGGGGTAAGGCGGCATCTACCACTACAGCATTAATTGAGGATAGCCTATCTTTGTCCTTGTACTGCAGAGTGACTACCTCATACACCTGTTCGTGCTGGGCTCCCGTAAACCCTTGCAGTTTCAATGATTCTCTTCCCGATACTACATATTGTACTGACGGTAGAGAAGACCACAGAACAAAAGTGCGTTGCGAACATTGATCCAGCAATGCACGCATATTGTGAACTCCCTTATTACTATTTACTTGTATCATTATTATAGGCAAAATCACAGTTTCTCGCTCTGATGATTACAAACATCGTCGTGGAGATAGGGGAAGGTTCAAGACTAGCAACAGTGTTGGTATTGACTCTAAAGGACTTATTCCCATGGAAGTATAGTGCGCGGAAATGTCTACCCTGACAATTGTTACAAGGTTTCAATTTTTCATTCGCACAACTGCGCCCCCCAGGCCCCCATGATCCTTAGAGAGGAATCCAATGCATAATTTCAACATCTTAGCTCTACCTATCTTAGCCTCATTATTGGGATATTTGGTACATTTAAACCAGGTATGCTTAGGACTCTGGCAAAGATAACAAGCAAATTTAATAGGATAGGCCTGCTTCTTAGAGTTACTGGTACTCTTATATACGTCTCTACTGGTACTTCTATTAACAGTAGTGAAGGTTGCAGCCGTGGCTTTAGCTGCCATATAGTCAGCAGTAAAGCTCTCCATATTGAATATTTCTGTCTGGTAACATTCGACAAAGGAAGATAGATCAAGTGGGGTATCCTTCATCGCCCTTTTATATTCTCACAAAGCAGTGAAGGTAGTTTATTCAATAGGATTACTGTACATACCTCCTCAATACTAACTTGGAGGATTTCAATGGAGCGGATGGTACTTTCGAAAGATGCGTACAAATGTTTAAGCACATGTATCTCATAAGCTGGAGCGGGTAAATCACACAAATTTGTAATGTGAGCGGCTTTTACTCTGTAGGGCTGACCATACTTCTTTTCTAGCAATGCTACTGCGTTGACATAGCTACTTGCTACTAAACTGAACCCCTCTAATAGTTTCTGGGCTTCCCCTTCCAGTTGCCGACACAAATACGCATATTTATGTATTTCTGACAACTCTGAGTTGTCGTGGATAGTAGTAGGCTACAGCAGAAGAGGTCACAGAACTCCGTCCAAAGAGCCGGATCACCCCTTAATTTCGGGAGGTGAATAGTTGGTAAATTTACCCCGACTGGTTTTGTAGGAATTTTAGAATCTGTAGGAACAATCGTGACCTAACACTAACTGGCAATAGTATACCAAGTGGATCAAACAATTGCGTGGAGAGGCTCAAACATTGACGCTTAGAAGGCACACCATCAGAGGTATATGTACAGTCAATCCTCCGGTAACGCGCGTTTTGGAAACAAGGTTTTGGTGGGATGCGGTACACCCCAATATTCCAAAATTTACACTAACGCGGTCAACACTTACACAGCCGGGCGGTTTCTTTCTCCTCGGGCGGGTGAGGCTCTTCCGTATCCCTCCCTGGTCCTGTGACGTCACTTGCGGCTATTCCGGGTATGTATTTCCCTCAACAGTTACCTTCTCCAGTCAACCATTGTCCCCCCCTCCTACCGTAGGCCTACCCCCCACCGCGTGTGTTGTAACATCGACAGTGGTTCCCAAAGTGCTTTTTTTTTCTGTGACTTTTACCTGGCCACCATGCCACCCAAGAAGTGCCGAACCTTTACTTACGCACAGAAGTACAAGATCGTGAAAGAGTTAGAGAAAGAGCAGAGTCAAGCTGAGTTAGCAAGACGTAAGCTGGACGAAAGGCGCTAGAATTCAGTGTTTACTCCCGACTTTCGTCATTTACCGATACTCATATCTCTGCAAATAATTGGCCTAACCAAGTTTGTATTCATACCAGAGGTAGATATGATCGTTGCAGTACGATGGGTGAAGAGTAGAACACTATACATTGTGTAGTTATTGTGTGAGGTGAGAAATAAGACGGCGAGTTGGGCAGGAATTCCGAGCTTCGTCCGAATGCGGCGGCTCTCTGACTCTTTCTCTCCTTCTATCTATCTATCTATTGCCCGACGCCGTGATCCCCGAAGGGGTGGCCACGAACGAACCGCCTCCATGCACCTCTGTCCCAAGTCAGTCGATGCCCCTCCCCCCAACCAGCACCGCCTTCGTTCATATACTTCCTCACTCCATCCTTCCACCTCTCCTTCGGTCTACCTCTCCCTCTCTGTCCCTCCACCTCGCTCTCGTACACCCTCTTAGTCATTCTCTCGCTTTCCATACGTTCCATATGGCCGAACCATCCTTCACTAAACAAAATATTTACTCAGAGGTAAGAGTTGTTACAATGGGCAAATCAACCCAATGCACCTCATTTTACGTTTATGCATGCAAATCAGATAAATATTATAACCTAACCTTTATAATTGAATTCATTATTACAACATAGGCTTCTATGGAGAAAAAGTGGACTTTGTGGAATCCCCCAGAATACCAAGGTACCTATAACATGTAAACATATGGGTTCGTTAACGCGGTCTTTGTTAACACGGAACGTTGCCAGAACACATTAGCCGCGCATTACCGGCCCAAAATCCAGAAGATCAGGTCCCGGGTACCATCTCATACCTGTGAATGGTTTGATCAGTTGCCATAACTCCATCCTGCTCAATTACATTGCTCAATAAGGGGCTATTGGTTACACACTCGCAAATAAAGGTGTGCCAACGCGAAAGTGTGCTGAAATGATCAATAATTAGATAATAGTTCTTTCTCTGTGTCAGCCATGCACTGAATGTTATCTATATAAAGAGCCCCCCCCCCCTTTATCTTATAAACAAGTTCTTTATCATTAATCAAAGACAAGTGTTTCAAAATAGTGGCATTCAAAAGAAATTGAGAGCAGGTGGCGCCGAATAGAACAACTTTGAATCAGTATGTGTCACAGGGTGAGTTTAAGTCAAAAGATCATGTGGCCACAGAAATCGAGCACTATCTCAATCACGTCGATCTAACTGTAACATGAGAAACGCTTTCTCGATATCACTGATGAATGCGAATGGCTTGCAGCGGAAACGTAATATCACCTTAGCTAGGTCTGGAACCAACGAAGGACTGGTGTATATATACAGTCAATCAAGCTCACCGCTGAAGGAGACGTTTTCTTTGAACAGTCAAACACGATCCTAATAGGTATAGTAATGCTATCGCATTCAACCCCATGATGTGCGACCTAATGCGTAGGAGAAGCGGTGTCTATCTCCTCATCGATAGATTCAACAAACCTGCGTTCTAGTTGCTCTTTCATTACTCTAGTGTATTGCTGACAAAACTCGGGGATGCGTGATGAATTTCTTTTGCAAACTCCGAATTCTACCCAGTGCTATACCATAGTTACTTGATAAATCGCTCTTATTACTTCTCCATGGCAACCGTACGCTGTATTGATTAACTTCTGGTATATAGGAAACTAACTCTTCACAAATTTTCAAAGTATGTATAGTCTCGTCATCCAACTTATTAGGCATAATTCCGATGCTGTCCATTTCCCACAGTTTGCTCACGTTATTTATACATGATTTGATTTCATTATTCTGTAATTTCTCAATTGTACTATTAACTGCCACTTTCAACACTGTTACCACATCAACATTTGTGCTGGCTACCCAATCACGGTATGACCCACTAAATGCAAACTTAAATTTGGTGGGCAAAAGAACAAGGTTACCCTCCCTCTTATATCTTGGCTGAACTATGTCATAGTAGTAGTCTGCACCTATCAGTATTTCAAGATTAGCTTCGCTACCTAGACAAGCATCTACTAACGTAACTAACCTATATCCTGAACCTTGCAATTAATTGATTACACCCTTGATACCCTTGGTGATTCTATATTGGGGTAAGGCGGCATCTACCACTACAGCATTAATTGAGGATAACCTATCTTTGTCCTTGTACTGCAGAGTGACTACCTCATACACCTGTTCGTGCTGGGCTCCCGTAAACCCTTGCAGTTTCAATGATTCTCTTCCCGATACTACATATTGTACTGACGGTAGAGAAGACCACAGAACAAAAGTGCGTTGCGAACATTGATCCAGCAATGCACGCATATTGTGAACTCCCTTATTACTATTTACTTGTATCATTATTATAGGCAAAATCACAGTTTCTCGCTCTGATAATTACAAACATCGTCGTGGAGATAGGGGAAGGTTCAAGACTAGCAACAGTGTTGGTATTGACTCTAAAGGACTCATTCCCATAGAAGTATAGTGCGCGGAAATGTCTACCCTGACAATTGTTACAAGGTTTCAATTTTTCATTCGCACAACTGCGCCCCCCAGGCCCCCATGATCCTTAGAGAGGAATCCAATGCATAATTTCAACATCTTAGCTCTACCTATCTTAGCCTCATTATTGGGATATTTGGTACATTTAAACCAGGTATGCTTCGGACTCTGGCAAAGATAACAAGCAAATTTAATAGGATAGGCCTGCTTCTTAGAGTTACTGGTACTCTTATATACGTCTCTACTGGTACTTCTATTAACAGTAGTGAAGGTTGCAGCTGTGGCTTTAGCTGCCTTATAGTCAGCAGTAAAGCTCTCCATATTGAATATTTCTGTCTGGTAACATTCGACAAAGGAAGATAGATCAAGTTGGGTATCCTTCATCGCCCTTTTATATTCTCACAAAGCAGTGAAGGTAGTTTATTCAATAGGATTACTGTACATACCTCCTCAATACTAACTTGGAGGATTTCAATGGAGCGGATGGTACTTTCGAAAGATGCGTACAAATGTTTAAGCACATGTATCTCATAAGCTGGAGCAGGTAAATCACACAAATTTGTAATGTGAGCGGCTTTTACTCTGTAGGGCTGACCATACTTCTTTTCTAGCAATGCTACTGCGTTGACATAGCTACTTGCTACTAAACTGAACCCCTCTAATAGTTTCTGGGCTTCCCCTTCCAGTTGCCGACACAAATACGCATATTTATATATTTCTGACAACTCTGAGTTGTCGTGGATAGTAGGCTACAGCAGAAGAGGTCACAGAACTCCGTCCAAAGAGCCGGATCACCCCTTAATTTCGGGAGGTGAATAGTTGGTAAATTTACCCCGACTGGTTTTGTAGGAATTTTAGAATCTGTAGGAACAATCGTGACCTAACACTAACTGGCAATAGTATACCAAGTGGATCAAACAATTGCGTGGAGAGGCTCAAACATTGACGCTTAGAAGGCACACCATCAGAGGTATATGTACAGTCAATCCTCCGGTAACGCGCGTTTTGGAAACAAGGTTTTGGTGGGATGCGGTACACCCCAATATTCCAAAAATTTACACTAACGCGGTCAACACTTACACAGCCGGGCGGTTTCTTTCTCCTCGGGCGGGTGAGGCTCTTCCATATCCCTCCCTGGTCCTGTGACGTCACTTGCGGCTATTCCGGGTATGTATTTCCCTCAACAGTTACCTTCTCCAGTCAACCATTGTCCCCCCCTCCTACCGTAGGCCTACCCCCCACCGCGTGTGTTGTAACATCGACAGTGGTTCCCAAAGTGCTTTTTTTTCTGTGACTTTTACCTGGCCACCATGCCACCCAAGAAGTGCCGAACCTTTACTTACGCACAGAAGTACAAGATCGTGAAAGAGTTAGAGAAAGAGCAGAGTCAAGCTGAGTTAGCAAGACGTAAGCTGGACGAAAGGCGCTAGAATTCAGTGTTTACTCCCGACTTTCGTCATTTACCGATGCTCATATCTCTGCAAATAATTGGCCTAACCAAGTTTGTATTCATACCAGAGGTAGATATGATCGTTGCAGTACGATGGGTGAAGAGTAGAACACTATACATTGTGTAGTTATTGTGTGAGGTGAGAAATAAGACGGCGAGTTGGGCGGGAATTCCGAGCTTCGTCCGAATGCGGCGGCTCTCTGACTCTTTCTCTCCTTCTATCTATCTTTCTATTGCCCGACGCCGTGATCCCCGAAGGGGTGGCCACGAACGAACCGCCTCCATGCACCTCTGTCCCAAGTCAGTCGACGCCCCTCCCCCCAACCAGCACCGCCTTCGTTCATATACTTCCTCACTCCATCCTTCCACCTCTCCTTCCCCTCTCTCCTCGGTCTACCTCTCCCTCTCTGTCCCTCCACCTCGCTCTCGTACACCCTCTTAGTCATTCTCTCGCTTTCCATACGTTCCATATGCCCGAACCATCCTTCACTAAACAAAATATTTACTCAGAGGTAAGAGTTGTTACAATGGGCAAATCAACCCAATGCACCTCATTTTACGTTTATGCATGCAAATCAGATAAATATTATAACCTAACCTTTATAATTGAATTCATTATTACAACATAGGCTTCTATGGAGAAAAAGTGGACTTTGTGGAATCCCCCAGAATACCAAGGTACCTATAACATGTAACATATGGGTTCGTTAACGCGGTCTTTGGTAACACGGAACGTTGCCAGAACACATTAGCCGCGCGTTACCGGCCCAAAATCCAGAAGATCAGGTCCCGGGTACCATCTCATACCTGTGAACGGTTTGATCAGTTGCCATAACTCCATCCTGCTCAATTACATTGCTCAATAAGGGGCTATTGGTTACACACTCGCAAATAAAGGTGTGCCAACGCGAAAGTGTGCTGAAATGATCAATAATTAGATAATAGTTCTTTCTCTGTGTCAGCCATGCACTGAATGTTATCTATATAAAGAGCCCCCCCCCCCCTCTTTATCTTATAAACAAGTTCTTTATCATTAATCAAAGACACGTGTTTCAAAATAGTGGCATTCAAAAGAAATTGAGAGCAGGTGGCGCCGAATAGAACAACTTTGAATCAGTATGTGTCACAGGGTGAGTTTAAGTCAAAAGATCATGTGGCCACAGAAATCGAGCACTATCTCAATCACGTCGATCTAACTGTAACATGAGAAACGCTTTCTCGATATCACTGATGAATGCGAATGGCTTGCAGCGGAAACGTAATATCACCTTAGCTAGGTCTGGAACCAACGAAGGACTGGTGTATATATACAGTCAATCAAGCTCACCGCTGAAGGAGACGTTTTCTTTGAACAGTCAAACACGATCCTAATAGGTATAGTAATGCTATCGCATTCAACCCCATGATGTGCGACCTAATGCGTAGGAGAAGCGGTGTCTATCTCCTCATCGATAGATTCAACAAACCTGCGTTCTAGTTGCTCTTTCATTACTCTAGTGTATTGCTGACAAAACTCGGGGATGCGTGATGAATTTCTTTTGCAAACTCCGAATTCTACCCAGTGCTATACCATAGTTACTTGATAAATCGCTCTTATTACTTCTCCATGGCAACCGTACGCTGTATTGATTAACTTCTGGTATATAGGAAACTAACTCTTCACAAATTTTCAAAGTATGTATAGTCTCGTCATCCAACTTATTAGGCATAATTCCGATGCTGTCCATTTCCCATAGTTTGCTCACGTTATTTATACATGATTTGATTTCATTATTCTGTAATTTCTCAATTGTAATATTAACTGCCACTTTCAACACTGTTACCACATCAACATTTGTGCTGGCTACCCAATCACGGTATGACCCACTAAATGCAAACTTAAATTTGGTGGGCAAAAGAACAAGGTTACCCTCCCTCTTATATCTTGGCTGAACTATGTCATAGTAGTAGTCTGCACCTATCAGTATTTCAAGATTAGCTTCGCTACCTAGACAAGCATCTACTAACGTAACTAACCTATATCCTGAACCTTGCAATTTATTGATTACACCCTTGATACCCTTGGTGATTCTATATTGGGGTAAGGCGGCATCTACCACTACAGCATTAATTGAGGATAACCTATCTTTGTCCTTGTACTGCAGTGACTACCTCATACACCTGTTCGTGCTGGGCTCCCGTAAACCCTTGCAGTTTCAATGATTCTCTTCCCGATACTACATATTGTACTGACGGTAGAGAAGACCACAGAACAAAAGTGCGTTGGGAACATTGATCCAACAATGCACGCATATTGTGAACTCCCTTATTACTATTTATTTGTATCATTATTATAGGCAAAATCACAGTTTCTCGCTCTGACGATACAAACATCGTCGTGGAGATAGGGGAAGGTTCAAGACTAGCAACAGTGTTGGTATTGACTCTAAAGGACTCATTCCCATGGAAGCATAGTGCGCGGAAATGTCTACCCTGACAATAATTGCTACAAGGTTTCAATTTTTCATTCGTACAACTGTGCCCCCCAGGCCCCCATGATCCTTAGAGAGGAATCCAATGCATAATTTCAACATCTTAGCTCTACCTATCTTAGCCTCATTATTGGGATATTTGGTACATTTAAACCAGGTATGCTTAGGACTCTGGCAAAGATAACAAGCAAATTTAATAGGATAGGCCTGCTTCTTAGAGTTACTGGTACACTTATATACGTCTCTACTGGTACTTCTATTAACCCCCTGAGTGCCAGGTCCGTATATATACGGACTAGGGTCTTGTCACGCCCAGTGCCAGGTCCGTATATATACGGACTCGCCGAAAAGAAATTGTAGCAGCGAAACGACTGCACCTATGGCTTTCATATTTCTACCACATGTACCTTACCCTTCTGGTTTCTTGCCACCACCAACACAACTCCCTCCCCCAACCCACTCGCTGACTATCGGTCGCCTCACAAGGAAAAAAAAGGAAAATCTGTGGCGGCGAAACGACTGCACCAATCGGTTTCATATTTGTGTGACAAGTCCCTTACCCTTCTGCTTTCCCCCCACCACACCCCCAACCGCCTCCCACCACCCACTTCCAGTGTATCCGTACGAAGAAAAGGAAAAAAAGGAAAATCCGTCGTGGCGGCTTCATATTTGTAACACAGTCAATTTCGCTTCTACCTTCCCCCCACCATCTCCCAAACCACCCTCCCACCACCCTCCTACCTATACGCTCCAAGTCGATGATTTACTCTGAAAATTTCAGCTACATTTGGGACCATCGGGGACCTGATTTCTGGCGAAAATGGACAAGGAGAGTGTTTTTTTTACCATTATCCTTCCTTTCTCACCCAACTTGATAGATTTAGCCAAAGGAAAAAAAAAATCCTCTGGCACTGGCAGATGCATAGGGTCAATAATTGTCTGGCACTCTGTGGTTAAATTAACAGTAGTGAAGGTTGCAGCCGTGGCTTTAGCTGCCATATAGTCAGCAGTAAAGCTCTCCATATTGAATATTTCTGTCTGGTAACATTCGACAAAGGAAGATAGATCAAGTGGAGTATCCTTCATCGCCCTTTTTATATTCTCACAAAGCGGTGAAGGTAGTTTATTCAATAGGATTACTGTACATACCTCCTCAATACTAACTTGGAGGATTTCAATGGAGCGGATGGTACTTTCGAAAGATGCATACAAATGTTTAAGCACATGTATCTTATAAGCTGGAGCGGGTAAATCACACAAATTTGTAATGTGAGCGGCTTTTACTCAGTCAGGCTGACCATACTTCTTTTCTAGCAATGCTACTGCGTTGACATAGCTACTTGCTACTAAACTGAACCCCTCTAATAGTTTCTGGGCTTCCCCTTCCAGTTGCCGATGCAAATACTTATATTTATGTATTTCTGACAACTCTGAGCTGTCGTGGATGGTAGGCTACAGCAGAAGAGGTCACAACTCCGTCCAAAGAGCCGGGTCACCCCTAAATTTCGGCATGTGAATAGTTGGTAAATTTACCCTGGCTGGTTTTGTAGGAGTTTTAGAATCTGAAAGAACAATCGTGACCTAACACTAACTGGCAATAGTATACCAAGTGGATCAAATAATTGCGCGGAGAGGCTCAAACATTGACGCTTAGAAGGCACACCATCAGAGGTATATGTACAGTCAATCCTCCGGTAACGCGCGTTTTGGAAACGGGGTTTTGCTGGGATGCGGTACACCCCAATATTCCAAAATTTATACTAACGCGGTCAACACTCACACAGACGGGCGGTTTCTTTCTCCTCGGGCGGGTGAGGCTCTTCCGTATCCCTCCCTGGTCCTGTGACGTCACTTGCGGCTATTCCGTGTATGTATTTCCCTCAACAGTGACCTTCTCCAGTCAACCATTGTCCCCCCCTCCTACCGTAGGCCTACCCCCCACCGCGTGTGTTGATGTTCGACCGTGGTTCCCAAAGTGCTTTTTTTTCTGTGACTTTTACCTGGCCACCATGCCACCCAAGAAGTGCCGAACCTTTACTTACGCACAGAAGTACGAGATCGTGAAAGAGTTAGAGAAAGAGCAGAGTCAAGCTGAGTTACCAAGACGTAAGCTGGACGAAAGACTCTAGAATTCATTGTTTACTCCCGACTTTCCTCATTTACCGATGCTCATATCTCTGCAAATAATTGGCCTAACCAAGTTTGTATGCATACCAGAGGTAGATATGATCGTTGCCGTACGATGGGTGAAGACTAGAACACTCTACATTGTGTAGTTATTGTGTGAGGTGAGAAATAAGACGGCGAGTTAGGCGGGAATTCCAAGCTTCGTCCGAATGCGGCGGCTCTCTGACTCTTTCTCTCCTTCACTAAACAAAATATTTACTCAGAGGTAAGAGTTGTTACAATGGGCAAATCAACCCAATGCACCTCATTTTACGTTTATGCATGCAAATCACATATAACCTAACCTTTATAATTGAATTTATTATTACAACATAGGCTTCTATGGAAAAAAAGTGGACTTTGTGGAAACCCCCAGAACACCAAGGTACCTTTAACATGTAAACATATGGGTTCGTTAACGCAGTTTTTGGTAACACGGAACGTTTCCAGAACACATTAGCCGCGTTACCGGAGGACTGACTGTACACTGCCCAAAAGCCAGAAGATCAGGTCCCGGGTACCATCTCATACCTGAGAACGGCTTGATCAGTTGCCATAACTCCATCCTGCTCAATTACATTGCTCAATAAGGGGCTATTGGTTACACACTCTCGCAAATAAAGGTGTGCCAACTCGAAAGTGTGCTGAAACAACCAATAATTAGATAATAGTTTTTTCACTGTGTCAGCCATGCACTGAACGTTATCTATATAAAGACCCCCCTTTATCTTATCAACAAGTTCTTTATCATTAATCAAAGACAAGTGTTGCAAAATACAGTAGTGGCATTCAAAAGAAATTGAGAGCAGGTGGCGCCGAATAGAACGACTTTGAATCGGTATGTGTCACATAGTGAGTTTAAGTCAAAAGGATCATGAGGCCACAGAAATCGAGCACTATCTCTATCGCATCGATCTACCTGTAACATGAGAAACGCTTTCTCAATATCACTGATGAACGCGAATGGCTTGCAGCGGAAACATAGCATTACCTTAGCTAGGTCTGGAACTAGTGAAGAACTGGTATATATACAGTCAATCAAGCTCACCGCTGAAGGAGACATTTTCTCTGTCAAACACGATCCTAATAGGTATAGTTGTTGTTGTTGTTGTTCCCTAAGCTGCCTGGCCGAACAGCCCCGAGTCCTTAAGGAAGGCCATGGCCACGGTCGGGCTTTCCCACAGAGCTCTCAAAGAGTGTAAATTGTGTTGTTGGCGTAAGTGGTTGTGTGAAATGCAGTCTTCTATGATGTGTTTAATGGTATGGGGTGCTGTGTTACAACCCGGGCAGGTGTCGACGACGGAGTCATCCAGTCTCTTCTGATAGCTCAGAAGAGCTGGATGGTGTCCGCATCTCAGCCTGGCCAGGTGGTATAGTCTAATCCCACAAGGACCCCAATGGAAATACGCCTAACGGCCTTATTGGTCTATCCTTAGTTGGAATTATGCAAGGCTGGTACATGTCATATTTGTAACAAACTATGTGGTACCAACTCTGTAAATTGCTAACTGAATAAATATTATTATTATTATTATTATTATTATGTGTGAGCTAATGCATAGGAGAAGCGGTGTCTATCTCCTCATCGATAGATTCAACAAACCCGCGTTCTAGTTGCTCTTTCATTACTCTAGTGTATTGCTGACAAAAATTTGGCTGCGTGATGAATTTCTTTTGCAAACTCCGAACTCTACCCAGTGCTAGACCATAGTTACTTGATAAATTGCTCTTATTACTTCTCCATGGCAACCGTATGCTGTATTGATTCACTTTTGGTATATAGAAAACTGACTCTTCATAAATTTTCAAAGTATCTATAGCCTCGCCATCCAACTCATTAGGCATAACTCCGATGATGTCCATTATCCACAGTTTGCTCACGTCATTTATAAATACATGATTTGATTTAATTATTTTGTAATATCTCAATTGTACTATTAACTGCCACTTTCAACACTGTTACCACATCAACATTTGTGCTGGCTACCCAATCTTGGTATGACCCACTAAGTGCAAACTTAAATTTGGTAGGCAAAAGAACAAGGTTACCCTCCCTCTTATATCTTGGCTGAACTATGTCATAGTAGTAGTCTGCACCTATCAGTATTTCAAGATTAGCTTCGCTACCTAGACAAGCATCTACTAACCTATATCCTGACCCTTGCAATTTATTGATTACACCCTTGATACCCTTGGAGATTCTATATTGTGGTAAGGTATCTACCACTACAGCATTAATTGAGCATAACCTATCTTTGTCCTTGTACTGCAGAGTGACTACCTCATACACCTGTTCGTGCTGGGCTCCCATATACCATTGCAGTTTCAATGATTCTCTTCCCGATACTACATATTGTACTGACGGTAGAGAAGACCGCAGAACAAAAGTGCGTTGGGAATATTGATCCAGCAATGCACGCATATTGTGAACTCCCTTATTACTATTTACTGGTATCATTATTGTAGGCAAAATCACAGTTTCTCGCTCTGACGATACAGACATGGTCGTGGAAATAGGGGAAGGTTCAGGACTAGCAATATTGTTGGTATTGACTCTATGGCCCGAATTCAGAACAGTGGTTTAAACCTCGGATTTCGGGGCAGGTTTAAACCCGGGATTGAGATTACTCGATCCTGGATCGAACACAAAGGTTTATCCGTATTCAGAACACGGGATTGAGATCGAGATCGAGTAATCCACGGCTTAAAACTCTGTTTAAGTCGAAGGTTTGCAACAGCCAATCACAGTGCCGTACGGAATGCAGTTAGCCAATAAGCAAATGAATGATCCATTTTATCTATATTATATATTTAATGCCGTCACTGCCTATTTTAAAAGTGTAATACGTAAAGCATGGCATGCGATTGGCTAAGCGAGTCAGTCAACCTTCATTCTCGCTTACTTCTTGCGTTTATTTTTTCTTTACTTCGCTTGTGTTTACTTTATGATATATACATTATTATTGTGTTTCCTGTGATAGTTAACCTGTTAAACGCGAAAAGACCCTAGGGGCAAGGGTACTTATTTGTGTATTTCTAGCCTTGGATTCTGACAGAATTCGTTATATTTACAATATAGAGCATTATTTGTTTTCAGTATGCTTTTATTTTACATATATGATGTATATATGAACCTTCAAGAGTGCTAAAATAAGTTGGAAAAGTATTTGGGTGGTGAAAAACGAAGATATTGGCCACCTGGTCATAATCTCAGGCGAGAGAGAGCCACAGGCAACCCTCCCCTCTCGCTGTCTGTGAGTCAACTGAGGCGAGCGGGCGGTGTCTGGGTGTTATATAACGATCTTTTATGCAACCCACTTGTGCTACATTATCACGGGAGAGAAAAATAACCGATAAATGATGAAAATAAGAGGAAAAATAGGTGATAATTGAGGGGGGGGGGAGGGGGGAATAAGGTGGGGAAGGAGGGGAGGGGAGGGTGAGAAACACATGGATGAGTACTAGAGGGGAATTGTCTCACCTAGAGACAAATTCCTTTGTTTTGATAGCCCCTGGGATGTTTTGGAAGGCTTTTTTTATGGTCTTGCTTCCGTGAGGCCTATCGCGTTCCCTATGGTAAGCCTTCCGTGAGGCCTATTGCGCTTGACGGGTTAATAGCTCTTTAGATTCGGATAGCATTGTAATTTATTAAGTAATCATTAAAATTGCTTACACATATTTAGTTTAATGAATAAATAAGGAATAATACAGATAATAAGTAAATTATCAGGGAACTGATAAACTAGCCAATCATGAGCGTGCTGCTAGTTCAGCTGCTTCCACTGACTTTCACTTTTACCGACATAGGCTACGTGGATTCATGTCGCTTGTTTTAAGTAATAGCGAGCAATATAGTCATACTTACCATGGTTTTTATGTATGCTCAACTTTATCATAGGGATTGTGATATATTAATAGCATGACGGGAAGCTAAAGCGGCCGAATTAAGACCAATTAATTTCGAAGTGAGAACGAAAGTCTAGGCTAAGTGAGATAGTGCTATTAAAATCTGTGTTACGGGCAACTCTATTCCATCCCTTAAACCAAACTTATACTTTGTTACTACATCTACCGCATGCTCAGTGCTGTTAACCTCTGAAGTGCGCATGGGGGTAATTAGACACCTCTCCCTGTGCGCATGTATTTGAGGTGTTTCCGTCACTAAAATATTCATTGTACCATTAATAGCATTAATACTTATCCATATGCGCCTATTATGGGTTGATTATAAAGGTATTAACCTGAAACAACAATAAAACAAGTGAAAACAGCGTTTGGATGGTCAAAATCGGAGATATAGCCCGCGAGTTGTATAATGTATGGGTGAGGCAAGCTGCTTTCCCGCCAATTTCCCCCAAGGCCACTGAGACACAGTCGATCGATACTCTCTCTCTCTCTCTTGCACTCGCTTGCCATCAGTGATGACAACACCCTGCTTGCAACTCGCTAATGTTAGCACGAAAATATACCTCAGAATAAGGGAATAACAGGAAAAATAGGTGATAACTGAAGGAGAGGAGGAAAGTGGGGAAGGAGGGGAGGTAGACGACTGAGATTTTGCATGGCCCAGGGGCCAAAAAAAAAAAAAAATAAAAAAAAAAAAATTAAAAAAAAAAAAAATCTATGTCAAAAGTTGATTTTTTTTTTCACTCACTCTTAAGAGTCTCCCCGCAGTCCGCCGGGGGAACTCTTAAGAGTCTCCCCGCAGTTCCCGGGTTAATACCCAGTCAAATGGACAAATATATATAGTATACATAGCTCAACTGAAATACGTTGTAACCATTAACTATGTAGGCGAAAACAGTAGCCTAACCAATGGGAGTTGTTATATAAACTAAGCATCATTACATCCTACTAGGCTATTAAAAAGATAACTCATGTCTCAAATAAATCTTATCCTACTTGCTAAAAGCATTTGCAAATAATGGTTAACTTGTGATTCCTTATATATTGTAAGCTATATATTTTAATTAGTACAAAGGATTAACATTGTGCATGGATACAGTAAATAGTTATATTTGCTGTGTAACATGTAGGTTAATGGACTAATAATATTGGTCCTATGGTAACCTAATACATCTGTATTATATCTAATAAATGTTCGCGGACATTTAAATATAATACTTGTATTATTCAGCTTAGAAGCATCTCAGGTTATCAAGACATTAGCAACTATTATCGAATAACTACATCAGTGGTTAGGCTACGGCAGTGCTTCGTTCGTTTGACACCTATTATATAATTATTAGTATGCTTCGACAATTTCCAACGTAATATAACAGCTGTTGTCGTTTTTTACAATATAATGGAATCGGTTTAATGCCAGTTTGAGTTAGTTGGAAATAATAATATGGTATTTTATCGGCGAGTAGAAGCCTTCGATCGATCGTCTGTCAAGCCTCCCGCTGGTTTAAACCTCGGATTGACTGCTTGAGCTGTATTCTTACACCTTTTCATTACTTATTTATGTAATCCTTGCTTATAATACCTCCAATGACTCAGCAAATAATCAGTGCCAGTCTTTGTTATTTTATATTATGGGTTCCTTATGGATTAGTGTAAGCAATTATGAGTAATTTAAGGTTTTTATAACTTCGATCTACAGTCAAACCTACCCTCCCGCAGGTTTAAACCTCGGATCGAGTAATCCGCGGATTGACTGGATAAGCGGCTCAGGATTTCATTCTGAATACCGATAGTCCCGGATTGAGTTTCAATCTCGGGTTTAAACCAGCGAGGAGGTTTAAACCACTGTTCTGAATCCGGGCCTAAAGGACTCATTCCCATGGGAGCATTGTGCGCGTAAATGTCTACCCTGACAATTGCTACAAGGTTTCAATTTTTCATTCGTACAACTGTGCCCCCCAGGCCCCCATGATCCTTAGAGAGGCATCCAGTGCATAATTTCAACATCTTAGCTCTACCTATCTTAGCCTCATTATTGGGATATTTGGTACATTTAAACCAGGTATGCTTAGGACTCTGGCAAAGATAACAAGCAAATTTAATAGGATAGGCCTGCTTCTTAGAGTTACTGGTACTCTTATATACGTCTCTACTGGTACTTCTATTAACAGTAGTGAAGGTTGCAGCTGTGGCTTTAGCTGCCATATAGTCAGCAGTAAAGCTCTCCATATTGAATATTTCTGTCTGGTAACATTCGACAAAGGAAGATAGATCAAGTGGGGTATCCTTCATCGCCCTTTTTATATTCTCACAAAGCGGTGAAGGTAGTTAATTCAATAGGATTACTGTACACACCTGCTCAATAGTAACTTGGAGGATTTCAATGGAGCGGATGGTACTTTCGAAAGATGCGTACAAATTTTTAAGCACATGTATCTCATAAGCTGAAGCGGGTAAATCACATAAATGTGTAATGTGAGCGGCTTTTACTCTGTAGGGCTGACCATACTTCTTTTCTAGCAATGCTACTGCGTTGACATAGCTATACTTGCTACTAAACTGAACCCCTCTAATAGTTTCTGGGCTTCCCCTTCCAGTTGCCGACGCAAATACGTATATTTATGTATTTCTGACAACTCTGAGTTGTCATGGATGGTAGGCTACAGCAGAAGAGGTCACAGAACTCCGTCCATAGAGCCGGGTCACCCCTACATTTCGGCAGGTGAATTGTTGTTAAATTTACCCCGGCTGGTTTTGTAGGAATTTTAGTATCTGTAGGAACAATCGTGACCTAACACTAACTGGCAATAGTATACCAAGTGGATCAAACAATTGCGCGGAGAGGCTCAAACATTGACGCTTAGAAGGCACACCATCAGAGGTATATGTACAGTCAATCCTCCGGTAACAAGCGGTTTGGAAACAGGGTTTTGGTGGGATGCGGTACACCCCAATATTCCAAACCCTGGCTGGTTTTGTAGGAATTTTAGAGGGAGGACGGGATGTAGATTTGAGTAGTTCCTCCAATTTAGCCACCAGTGACTCCATTGATTCGGAGTACTCCTCGTTGTCCCCCGCAATTTGTTCGATGTCAACCGACTCATCATACAGCTCATTGAGTTGCTTACGGATTAAAGTAATTTTTGCCTTAGCTTCTGCACATCGGCCCGTTCCATAATGCATTGATATCCTTTGTGAGCCTAGTTAGCCACCCCCAAGCGATCTCCCTTTTCTTTTTTAAATCAGGAAGGGTGGCAGTCATGATGGAAAATTGCTAGGCTAGACTACACAAACAAAGTACAGTACTACCGGTGTTATTACTTTCCCCACTAGCATGTTAGGCCAAAAGATGTTATCCTAACATGGCAAAATTGTATTCAAAACCTGGTGCACTGCGACCGTCCTCAATAGATCCAGAGCATAAAAAAAACTTAGAAAACACCCAAAACAAAGCAATTTGTGATTAGGTGAGATAATTCCCCTCCATTACTGTACTTCTAACACTCCTACATATGTGTCCCCCTCCCCTCCCTCCTTTTCCCCCTTCCTCAATTATCAGCTATTTTTCATCTTATTCCCCATTTTATCGGGTAATTTCCGGCAGGAATTTTCCCCCTCCAGGTCTCTTTAACCTTTAAACGGCGAGCTGTGTGTAGTGAACACCATACTACTGGGCGGCCATATTAGGCTCCATTCCCGCCTATAATTGTCATTTTACGATAAATATCGTTATTACTTATTCATATGCACCTATTTTTAATTTAATATGAAGATAGTAACATGTAACAGCAATAAAACAAGTGGGAATATTGTTTGGATGGTGGATATCGCGAATTATTCCCGACCGTTCATTCATGAAATGTGGAGCAGACGCGAGGTACAAAATCTCTCTCTGAAGCCCTGAGGCAGACTGAAGCCTGCCTGTCTCTCTCTCTCTCTCTTTCCCCACACATTAGACACGGAAGACCACAACCTAGTACCGGTTTGGAGATATTGGCACAGTAAATACACCGATAAACATGGGAATAAGAGGAAAAATAGGTGATAATTGGAGGGGGGAAGGAGGGGATTTTGACACATGTGGAGGAGTTATAGGAGGTATGTAGAGGAACTATCTCACTTAAACACCATTTCTTTCGTTTTAAGTGCTACTGGGGCATTTTATAATTTTTTTTTAGGCCGTACCTCTTAAGGAGACCGGCCGCTTTTTAATAGGGGGTGACACTGAACTTCGTCCGATTTCAATGAGATTTCGCACACGTATAGAGGATGATGTAACAAGGATGTTTTGTTTTTTGTTTTTATTCTAGGTCAATTAGTTCCTGAATTAGGGTGGAAATTAGCTCGAAAATTAAACAAAAATTCTGAAGTCGAATAGTTCGAAACCCAAGCACTGTATAATATTTTCAGAGGGATCAGAGAACTCAGGACAGGTGGTTTTACAACTCCATTGTTTTATTTTTTAATCTTTTTATCTAATTGCGGAATTAGGTGACTCGGAAATTAGGTAATGATTTTCTACTCGGTGGTTATCTACCTATGCCAAGGGGCTGTGTCTCAAATGCAAAGAAAGGAGACAATAGCTTTATAGAGCATTTCACGCACTTTCCAATGGTATATAAAACATTTCTAGAGGCCCAATAATACATTTATTATTAGATCCCAAAGTGCGACAAAACAGGTGTTGAGAAAAACATGTGAAAGTCTAAGGTAATTGGGTGAAATTTTTTAACTTTATTGCTTTGGTTTACAATATTATACGCAGGAACATGGCAGAGTAGAAGATACAGCTGTTGGGAAGTTGTAGAATATTTTACGCTCTTTCCATTTATATATGTACAATCCTCGTACGACCAGTAGTTACTGAGCCTGTATATTTCAAAGTTCGCTATATAACGTTTTTTAGAAATACCGGAAAAGTTTGGAAAACATAAAAAAAAAATCCAATGGGTTTTCACTAATAACATTTCACTGGCTTATGAAGGGATGTTGAGTAAACACATTTTAATACTTAATGATATTTTCAGGATTTCTATCTATCTATCTATCTATCTATTGCCTGACACCGTGATCGCCGAAGGGGTGGCCACGAACGAACCGCCCCCATGCACCTCTGTCCCCAGTCAGTCGACGCCCCTCCCCTCAACCAGCACCGCCATCGTTCATATACTTCCTCACTCCATCCTTCCACCTCTCTATCGGTCTACCTCTCCCTCTCTGTCCCTCCACCTCGCTCTCATACACCCTCTTAGTCATTCTCTCGCTTTCCATACGTTCCATATGGCCGAACCATCTCAAGTTGTTCCTTTTCACACTTTCCAGCACATCTACCTCCACACCACACCTCCTTCTTACTTCCTCATTAGTCTGTCTATCCCTCCATGGAACTCCGCATGCACTTCTTAAGTAATTCATTTCCACTGCTCTCACTCTTGGTCTGAGTCTCTCAACCAACGTCCATGCTTCGCTTCCGTAAGTCAGTGTCGGGATTACCACACTGTCATGCAAGGACTTCTTCACTTCCATACTGACCACCCTATTTCTTGTTACTGCTTTCAGCATTCCTACAACCCTCTTCCCCTGTTGTACCCTCCCGCACTTCTTCATCCATAGTCCCATCTTTACTCAACACACTGCCCAGATACTTAAAAGAGTTGATGATCTCCATAGCCTGACCATTCAGCTTCACCTCACACTCTGTGACTTCACCCCTTTCGAAGACCATAACCTTGCTCTTCCCCGCATTTACCTTCAAATTCCGTTTTTCGCACACTGTTCCAAACTCATTTACCAGACCCTGCAACACCCATCCATTATCACTCATCAGAACTGTATCATCCGCAAACAGCAGTGTAGATAGCTTCCACTCAATTCCCTCCCTTTTCAGCGATACACCAACATCCACTGCTCTTGATAGTATTTCTTTCATGACTCCATCCATATATACAGTAAACAACCACGGGGACATCACACACCCCTGTTTCAAACCAACATTCAGGTCAAAGAATTCGCTCTGCTCACTCTCCACACGTACTGCCGCCTTTGCACCCTCATACATGCTCTTCACTGCTTTCAGCAACTTGCCATCTACTCCGTATATTCTAAGTACTTTCCACAAACCTTCTCTATCCACTCTGTCATAGGCCTTCTCCAAGTCCATAAAGGCAACATACACCTTTTGTTTCTTCTCCAGATATTTCTCCACAACACAATTCAGGGTAAAAATCTGATCTACACATCCTCTTCCCTTCCTAAAAACCTCCCTGCTCGTCGCCTATCCATTTCTCCGTTCTCACTCTCACTCTCTCAATCACTACCCTACTGTATACCTTCCCTACTACGCTTAGAAGACATATTCCTCGGTGGTTACCACACACTCCTCTTTTTCCTTTACCCTTATATAGGGGGACTATTATGCCAGTCTTCCAGTCATCGGGTGCACTCCCCTTCTCCCATGCTAGTTTGCACATTTTCCATACACATTCGATCACTATCTCACCACCATACCTCAACATTTTCCCACACACTCCATCTGTTCCTGGTGCTTTCCCCAACTTCACTCTTTTCATGGCTTCCCACACTTCTGACCTCCTGATCCCCACCTCCTCCTCCACTACTTCTCTTCTCCTCCCTCCCATACCATATCCAGCTATGTTTGCTGGCTCTTCATTCCTTATATTTAGCAACTCATTGAAGTACTCCCTCCATCTTTCGACTCTCTCTTGCTTCTCGGCTAGCATTCTCCCATTCTTATCTTTCACACCCTTACTGTTTCCCTTGCTACCTTCCCTAACTTTCTTGACTTCTTTCCAGAACAGTTTCTTACTCTCCCTCCATTTTACACTCAGATTCCTTCCAAATTCCTCATCTACTCTTCTCTTACTTTCGTTCACTACTCTCTTCACCACCCTCTTACTCTCCACGTACCGCGCTCGTTTCTGTCTCTCGAAATCTTCATTCCCTCTACTACCCAACCACTCTCTATATGCTTTCTTCTTTTCTTCCACAGCTTTTCTTACCTCTTCTGTCCACCATGCTGTACCTTTCACTCCCCTCCCTCTTCTCCTCACTCCACACACCTCCTCACATGCTACACAGATCTCATCCTTAAACACCTTGCTCATTTCCTCCACTTCCTCCATAACTTCCAGGTCAAACCCACCTAGTCGTCTTTCCACTGCTCTCCTGTACTCCTTCCTCCCTGACTTCCTCCTCCTGCAACCTCTCCACCCTCCTCACCATTCGGAGTGATTTCGAGCGATTTCGAAAAACCGGCCGGTCCCCTTAACCCTTTCATGCATTTATGATGCAGAGGTTGCCAGATTAGCAATAAGAAATAGAGTTCTCTCACTCTTATAATTACCTCTCCAAAATTAGTTTTCTGCCCACAGCTAACTCAAAGACAACTGCAGAGGTTTAAGTAACTAAACTAAAGGTTTATAAATACCCTTGATGGTAACAAAGGCTTTAAAGTATCCCCAATAGACTCAAAATCGCGCCATATGTCGGAGAGGGTTAAGAGTGTTCTCGCCTTTTTTTTTTTTTTTTTTTTTCTATGTGCTTGAGGGAGGCAAAAGGCATAACTGTCAATAGTGAGTGCCTCCCCCATAGTTGAAAGAGTGACAGGGCCAAAATCAAGGGACGTTCGAGCCAAAATGCCTGGACACACGGAGTTTGAAGCAATTTAAGTCATAGGAAGAGGGAAAAACTGATTCTGGGAGAGAGTTCCAGAGCTCAGCTGTTGAGTAGAAGAAAGTTTGAGAGTAACGTTTCACTCTTGGGTTGGAGAGTTGCACAGAGTAGGGGTGGGATTGAGTTGCAAGACGGGTACCATGTGCCCTACGTAAAGGAGATGGCATGCACTGCGATAGCTCTGAGGAACACTGATTATTATAGTAGCGATAGAATAGCGAGAGAGATGCAACATTGCGGCGGAGAGAGAGAGATTGCAGATAGTTGGTGAGTGGACGGGAGTTAATGATACGAAAGGCCTTCCTTTCAACTTTGTCTAGGAGAGCGGTGTGAGAGGAACCTCCCCACACATGTGAACAATACTCAATACAAGGGCGCACTATGCCCCTGTACAGAGCAAGAAGCTGTGCAGGGAAAAAGAACCCCCTAAGGCGGTTGAGCACACCCAGCTTCTGGGAGGCTGCCTTAGCAAGACTGGTAATATGGTCCTTCCAAATGAGAGCAGAAGAAAAAGAGACACCAAGAATATTGAGAGAAGATGAAGGGTTGATTTTTGTATTGTTGAAGAATAAGGGATAGTCCGCTGGGAGATCCTGACGGGTAGGTAGATGGAGAAATTGGGTTTTGGAATCATTAAAGGTAACAAGGTTTTCTCTGCCCCAATTGGAGATAGTATTTAGATCAGAATTTAAGAGTTCTACGGCTTCATTACGTTTGTCATTGAGGGATTGCTGGCTGGGGCGTTCTGAAAAACTAATGGAGTAGTGAAAGGTTGAGTCGTCTGCGTATGAATGGATGGGAATTAAGCTACAGTTAAGGAGATCATTTATAAAAATTAGAAAGAGAATAGGAGATAGGACAGAGCCCTGAGGAACACCGGAGTTTATAGGGTGAGGAAGTGAACAATGGCCATCCACAACCGCGGCTATGGAACGGCCGGAAAGGAAATTGGAGACAAAGGCACAGATGGAGGGATAGAAAACGAAGGAGGGTAGTTTAGAAATTAAAGATTTGTGCCAGACTCTATCGAAGGCTTTCGATATGTCTAGTGCAATAGAAAAAGTCTCACCGAAGTCCCGAAAGGAGGATGACCAAGAGTTAGTAAGATATGAAAGAAGATCACCAGTAGAGCGACCCTTAAGGAAGCCATACTGGCGATCTGAGAGCAGATTATGAGAAGAGAAATGCTTAAGAAATTTGGAAGCAAGAATAGTTTCAAAAACTTTAGAAAGACAAGAAATGAGAGCAATTGGACGATAGTTGGAGGGTTGAGAGCGGTCACCCTTCTTTGGGACAGGTTGAATGTGAGCAAACTTCCAGCATGAAGGGAAGACGTTAGAGGATAGACAGAGACGAAAGAGTTTGCCTAGGCAGAGAGTCAGCACGGAAGCACAGTTTTTGAGAACAACAGGAGGAACACCGTCCAGACCGCACGCCTTATTAGTGTTAAGCCCAGAGAGGGTAGAAAGTACATCTTTAGAAGAGATTAGGATATTAGGCATAAGTAAGAGAGAGGAGGGCGAAGAGGAAGGAATAGCACCGGAATCATCCAAGGTGGAGTTTCTCGCAAAAATTTGAGCGAAGAGTTTAGCTTTGTCAGAGGAAGTGATGGTTGTGCCATCAGAGTGGGAAAGGGGAGGGAAAGACAAGGAAGAGAAATTGTTGGAGAGGTTTTTGGCTAGATGTCAGAAAGCTTGGGAAGAGCTAGAGTTGGATAGTTCAGTGCATTTATTATTGATGAAAGAGTGTTTGCCCACCAAAGTCTCTTAAGAGTGTTCTCGCCGTTCCCGGGTTAACACGGGTGAGCCAGCTAGAGATCCTTGCAACACAGAGACTTCTACTCAGACTCATCAGTGTCGATCGAGAGCATGGAGAGTGAACATTATGCCCCCCCTGCTCTCGCCTCATGATACGACTTTGCGGCAATAATACAGCTTTTTCACCCCCCAATTGCTATTCCCACTTCTTTTATTGCTCTTAAATGTGCATATATTCATATTAAAAGCAAAATAGACGCATATGGATAAGTAATAATTATATACTGTATATGTTACATATGACGATTTTTGTCAGAATAGAACCAAATCCCTAAGCTTAGCAGTTTATGAGTTAAATATCTCCCCCCATTTTTGCATCTCCTACTTGTAGAACCCCATCATCCCCCAACTGTATATCTAGGCCTAACCATCCTAACGTTGCAGAAAATACAAGGCTGATCAACGTATATTAGGCCTATGCACAAATATGCCCTAGTACAGCAACACTCTCGGCCACAAGAAATAAACACAGCCGAAATCGAAAAGTAGGGCAACTGAGGACAGGAAAGGGGAAAATCGAACAAAATTCAGGCAATGGGAAACAGGAACAAACTTTACAAGGAGGGAGAACGAATTGCAAAAATTAATTAAATTGTCAAAGATCAAAGGACTATTATTTGGTAGGTTCGAAGGACCATTAATTGTTGGGACTGCTACAACACTCAGTATTAATTAAAAAGAATAGAAAAATAGAGCAGAATGAATACATGAAATTTACCTTATCATTGGATGTTAATTTCATAGTCTAATAGATCTTAATTAGATAATATAGGCCCAGTGATTATACTACATAAGAATCTTAGCTGTTAGGTAGAGGAGAAAAGCTTATTGAAGGCTGGATGGCTGTGATTATTGATGATTTATTCGATCAAAGGTTGTCGGACTTGTTTCCCTTTTGTTGACTTGTGAGAGAGTGACCGAGGGGTTATTCATATCCGGGAACTTACCTTGGTTAATAATTATTCATTTCCCAGTCATAGCATGGCATTGATATACGTTGACCAAATGTATTATAACTAACAAAAATAGAGTATATCATTTAAACACACTACCGATACTTCTGTTATCTATCCATAGCCTATTATAGCACAGTTGGAATTGTGTACATGCTTAGATTGATATGCAGGATTCGAAACTGCATAATAAATCGTAGGCTTGTCCACCATTCTTTAACTGTCTTCGTAGCGCAATGGATAAATGCACTGAATTTCGGTGTGAGCATCCTAGGTTCGAATCCCTGGACTGCCACATGTATTTGTTGATTTCAATAATTGAGTTTAGAAGTAAAGTCGGTTGGTGGAGGGAACATAATAATACCATAGATATCTAATACTCTCTGGATGGGCTAACACCCCCCCCCCCCCCCCCCCCCCCCGATCCGTGATGCCACCTTCGTCTGATAGACATCGTCTGCTAGACCAAGAAACATGGCCGCCAACACACGGGTTTCTACACAGAGCCGTGAAAAGTCGTAATTTCCAATATATTAAATGTTTAAATTCTTGTTATCACGATTTGAGGCATATTATTTACTTGAAAATGCACTATTAACACTCATAAACCTTGCCAATGTAAGGATATACAGATCTGTGTTGATGTGCATTACGCATTGTTTTGTTTGTGTTTCTACCTATGAAAGTAGTAATTTCCTATATATTACATGTTTACATTATTGTTATCACGATTTGAGCAAAACTAATCACTTGAGAATGCAATATAAACACTCGTAAACTTTGCCAATGACTGGGGAGGCCATGGCCGCAGCCGCGATGCCTTGACATTCACGCCTATTCAAGATTATATTTCGATCAAAATTTGATGGACAATTACTTAATGGTACTGAATTAACTAACCTAACACCTAACTTAACCCTATGCAATAAAATTAAGTAAAAATATATCGAAACAGATTTGCGAATTAAGCGTGAATGTATTGGCATAGTGGCTACAGCTATCGGCTCTCCTACGTCTGTGTAACGGACTCTCAACATTCCACTTTACTCTCATACATGCCTCTTAAATTTACTATAATCGTTTAACCATAGTCAGAATAAAGTAAAGAAAGGCGAGACCAAACTAATGGGTTAAGATGGGATGGCCTGGTGAACTTCTCTTGCGTGTGTCAAGTCGAGGTTTAGTTTTGCCCCATGCGACGGCGGCCGCAAATTTCTGGCTCTGAAATGAGCAGATGTCCCATCCAGAGAGTATTAGATATCATTGTATTATACATATTTATATGTATATTTAATATAACTGGATGGTTACACAATAGAATTTGGAGTAACCTGATGTAACAGAAAACGTAAATTAAATGGGTAACTAAATTGTAAGAATTGGATGCATAATACTGTCGAGTTTCGACAGCCACTTAGAAAATATAATAAAAGTAAAGAATAAAAATATCAATCATGTTGTTGCGCTTCCCATCACGCACTTGCCTTTTCACCGACTCACGGCGTCATCTAGCTCCAGCCATGCTTCAGATATCACACGGTAGCAAGATGGGGATGAGAAGTGGTGGAGGGAGGGTGCTCTCATCATTGACTCTGGAGTCACTATATAAATATTACGTTTTCTTTCATCCCTTCGGGGATCAAACCTATAATTTAATAGTGATTCCTTTGTCGATGACGTCATGCCAAACTCTAAGATTGGCGGTGGGACATTCCTATGTCAAGAACTACCACAAAAATCCCCAAGGAGAAAACAGAGATTTGTTTATATTCAAAATTTACTACAAAGAATAGCTTGTGCCTATGAACTGCTGAGGGAAAAAGCTCTGCAAAGAGTAACATATAATAGCTTACCCTGTAAGCATTGTAATGTGTTTACCCTATAAGCATAAGAATGGCTATATACAATTGGGGTGGGAAAAAACGTATTACCAACACAAATTGTATCACATAATTGTTATGAACCGTCAATGTTCCAACAATATGTCACGGACAGGCCACCCCTTCGGGGATCACGGCGTCAGGCAATAGATAGATAGATAGATAGATAGACAGGTGTTGTCCCAATGGCACATTCCTTAACCCATACGGTGCGGGCATATTTCCGCCTATTTCCGCCATATTAGGGCTCATTCAGGCACTCCTAATTGATTAGGCAAGTGTCTGAATTAAATTAAATGTATTCAGCCAAAACCTAGAAGAAAACAGCTTCAAAATGACACCAAAACGAGCTTCGTAGCTAGCGGGCTTCACTCGCAGCGCTACCATAGACATTCGCTAAAATGAGCAATTATCGCTAATGTCGCGCTACATTTGCCTTTGGCAGCACTGTATATCTCGCGAGAGTATGGCTCAGAGTCCTCAGTGCCGCGGCCGGCTGGCTGGAGGAAGGACGTGTGGCCTGTCGCGCTCCCGCTCCCTCGCACTCGATTCTACAAGCTTTAAGAGGCTTTAACACATTACGAGCGGGCCCGTCAGTTTTTTTCCACTACCCGCCCAGCGGGGGGGTTTTACCCTAAATGGCCTTGTTTCCGTGCTCTTTATCATGCATAAACAAGAGCCAGAGCGTAATACAATTATGTATCCCTGAAAGGGCGTAAATTGAGCTTTCCAATGACACCAGAACCATCCTTCTACGACCACGCGTTCTCTTGCAACGATCGTGCAACACGAGTGAAAAAACCCTAAAATACGGTAATTTCCTCACATAATTCCCTGTGTGGCGAGGTAGGGAGGGTGGATGTGTGTGGAGTAGATGTCAGTAGGCGTGCGGGGTCCGTGCCGAGCGGTCATGAGGTAACCTACGCTCCTCCCGTCGCTCGTCTCTCTCTCAGAGCCATTCTTGCTCAAAAATTGCACACAGACTTAAGTCAGGCCCCGCCACATAGTCCAGATTTTTAGATACGGACTTAAGTCGGGCCCCGATAGACAAGGGTTAAAAGCCTGTAAATTGCCATGACGTTCCGGAACGTCTCCCGCAGCCAATGGGTTAAAATTAGAGAATTTGTACTTATTGTTACAGATTAAGCAGCCTTATGCTCGACTAGCAAAGATCACTAATTTTAACCTTAACCCTTTCCCTGCGAGAGACGTTCCCGAACACCATGGCAATTTACAGCAATTTACAGGCTTTTAAAGCCTCTTAAAGCCTGTAAAATCGAGTGCGAGGGAGCGGGAGCGCAACAGGCCACACGTCCTTCTTCGAGCCAGGCGGCCGCGGAACTGAGGGCTCTGAGTAAGAGTCTCGCGAGATGTACAGTGCTGCCAAAGGCAAATGTAGCGCGATATTAGTGATAATTGCTAATTTTAGCGAATGTCTATGTTAGCGCTGTGGGTGAACCCCGCGAGCTACGAGGCTCGTTTTGGTGTCATTTTGAAGCTATATTCTTCTCGTTTTTGGCTGAATACATTTAATTTCATTCAGACACTTGCCTAATCAATTAGGAGTGCCTGAATGAGCCCTAATATGGCGGAAATATGACCGTGACATAAGTGTAAATTAAGTATCTATGCAGACTTTTGCACAACTAGAATACCATTTTGTTATCACATGATAAACAATAGATATGTTGTAATTATACTGTACTGTATCAAGAGGGTATAGAGTCTGGACTCATCAACCCCCCCCCCCCTTTTTTTGTCTTACAACTAATAGTACAGAATACATTTTGATACAGAATTACAATATAAACTTATTACACAGGGTGGCATAAAACCACACACTTTACGTAACATGAGGTTTCTCTAGGTGTACCGACAGGTAACGTGAGAGAAAAATATGAGATGAAGTCCACAGGTTGGTCTGAGCGATATCACCTAACAAATAGTTATGGAGGAAACGAAGGGACGCCTCACATTTCCTTACATCATGAGTTTTGCATAGAACCCCAGGGTTGCTTTCCCTGATAATTGAAACTATGTGCACAGCCACCTGGTTTTTTCTTAACCTTATAGGCTATTGGTCTCTGGTGATTCCCATAAATGTGTCGTATATAAGGGTTTAGACTTAAGCATATATGCTTTCAATGCTTTAACCGGACAAAGGTGATGTTTAACACCTCTCTTCAAGGCAGATACTGAAAACTGTCAGAAAACATGGTCTTCATGTTCATTTTCAGCGATAAACATTGGCTTCGGTGCAATAACTACCGAGGCCATTCTCACTGGCATGAGTTGTGGGGCAGAGTGCAGAAGTGGAAACAGGCTCGTATGAAGCTCTTCTCCACTTGCGGCATGGATAGACCTGTTAAATAAAAAAGTGCGGCTCTGATTGCTGTCAAATGATTCTGAAGAGTTAGGACTGAACGTTGTTGATGCTCAAAGAGATAGTCTATATATTAAAATATCTGAGTTAACCTAAGACGTGCGCATGGGGGGTATGAGACACCACACGCCTGTGCGCACGGATTTGAGCTGTTCCCATCACTAACATCGTTATTTTACCATAAATAGCATTAATACTTATCCATATGCGCCTATTTTAGGTTGATTATAAAGGTATTAACCTGTTACAGCAACAAAACAAGTGGAAACAGCATTTGGATGGTCAAAATCGGCGATACAGGCCGGGAGTTACATAATGTATAACCTCCCTCCCCTCCTCCCCTCCCCTTGTCTGGAGAGACACTGTTACGCAATAGTCTCTCTCTCGCTCTTTCCCACGCTTGGTAACAGTGATGACAACGCCCTGCTACCAACTCGCTAATGTTAGCACGAAAATAGACCACAGAATAAGGGAATAACAGGGAAAATAGGTGATAACTGAAGGAGGGGAGGAAAGTGGGGAAAGAGGGGATGTGGAGGAGTGATATTTGGCATGGCCCAGGGGCAAAAAAAAAAAAAAAAAATGGGGTGTTTTAAATGGATTTTTTTAGGCCCAGGATCTTAACTCCTTCAGACATATTATGTTCCAGTAAGTCCACGGAGGCGGGAGCCCGGTATCCTTGCCACCGCCTCGCACTACACTCACAACAACACTGCGGCCGTTAGAATTATCGGAGGTGGATGAGGTTGCCACCAACGGTTTTATCGTAAGCTAACTTATCGGACTTACTGAGCTCCATATGACGCTAGAGCGTCATATAACTTATTAGAGAGCCATGGAGATAAGTCCATATGACGCACTAGCGTCATATGAGTTTTTGGCGCACTCGGTCATATGACGCTACCGCGTCATATATGTCTGGAGGAGTTAAGAGTCTTCCCACAGTCGCCCGGGGAAACTCTTAAGAGTCTTCCGGCACTTGCCGGGTTAACAAGGGTATCCTTGCATCAGTTTTGATGATCCAAAACATAAAAGCCTTCCAATGGGACTGGTATTGACATTTTGTGGATTCTGCATAACCGTTCATAAGTTTATTGGTGACGCTACCTCCGTAAAAGTCAAGCCATTAGGCATTTTGAATGTTCACAAGGCAAAGGTTAGTGGAAACTCATAACCGGGAGCAATACCAGGTTCTGACACTATGTCTTCATGCTTGAGCCGGCCCCGCTGGTGCTATCAGTGACACCGTCCCATGTTACCCACGCAGTTCTTTTACTATGCAGCACATCAGTGATGCGTCTGGAGGTGGAAACAGATAGATGGACGTCCACCTGTTCCAGTCCTTTGAGAATGCATCAGGACCCCCTGCTGGAGTCTGTGTCAAACAAGTCAAGTAGTGGGGTAACTTGCTTGCCTTTGAATGCAAACAGATCTATAAGTGGGTGGTATTTTGAGGCAATCATCTCTTGAAAGATGGTTTACTTGATAATCCACTCCCCTATTGTGCTCTGTCCTCTCGACAGAGCATTTGCACATAGGTTTGCTACGCCTGGCACTGCCGACTGAGAAGCTCTTCGGTAGTACTTTTTTTTATTTCCCATGGAATGACTTCTGCTTCCATGGCCGGGGACCCTCGGAGAGTGCTGAACGCATTACCGAGGTAATCCTCACGGGCATGGAAGTAACATTCCATTTTCTTTCTCTCAGTCTAATGCAAAAAACTCTTGGTTTACTCTCGCTTGTTCTACTGCTGTCCGCAATAAGGAGGAAGCATTCAAACGGTACTGTCGCCTTCAAACTCAAGAAGCTCATACTTCCTATGTGTCTGCCCGGAATCAAGCCAAATCTGTTCTTCGACTCGCCAAACATTCTTTCATCAATAATGTATGCACTGAACTATCCAACTCTAGCTCTTCCCAAGCCTCTGGCATCTAGCCAAAAACCTCTCCAACCATTTTTCTTCCTCGTCTTTCCCTCCTCTTTTCCACTCTGATGGCACTACCGTCACTTCTTCCGCTGACAAAGCTGAGCTCTTCGCTAACACTTTCGCTAAAAACTCCACTTTGGATTATTCCGGTGCTATTCCTCCCTCTCCTCCTCCCTCTCTCCTATTTATGCCTAACATCATAATCTCTTCTAAGGATGTACTTTCCATCCTCTCTGGGCTTAAAACTAATTAGAAGGCATACGGAACAGATGGCGTTCCTCCTGTTATACTAAAAAACTATGCTTCCGTGCTGACTCCCTGCCTAGGCAAACTCTTCCGTCTCTGTCTCTCCTCTAACGTCTTCCCTTCTTGCTGGAAGTTCGCTCTCATTCAACCTGTCCCAAAGAATGGTGACCGCTCTCAACCCTCTAACTATCGTCCAATTGCTCTCATTTCTTGCATCTCTTAAAGTTTTTGAAACTATTCTTACCTCAAAATTTCTTAAACATTTATTTTCCCATAACCTACTCTCAGGCCGCCAGTATGGCTTCCTTAAGTGCCACTCTACTGGTGTAATCTTCTTTCTTATCTCACTAACTCTTGGTCATCTTCAGTGAGACTTCAGTGAGACTTTTTCTGTTGTGCTAGACATATCGAAGGCCTTCAATAGAGTCTGGCACAAATCCCTCACTTCCAAACTACCCTCCTTTGGTTTCTATCCTTCCATCTGCACCTTCGTCTCTAATTTCCTTTCCGGCCATTTCATAGCTGCGGTTGTTGACGGCTACCATTCACTTCCTCAACCTATCAGGGTTCCTCAGGGTTCTGTCCTTCTCAACTGCACCTCCAGCTTCATTCACTCATATGCAAGCGACTCTACATTACACTATTCAACTAGCCTTCCACAACATCATTCACAGCAGGAACTCCAAAACTCACGTAAGGAGGCCATAAAGCACCTATCTTCTGATCTCTCTACTATCTCTAATTGGGGCAGGGAAAACCTTTTTACTTTCGATGTTTCCAAAACTCAATTTCTCCATCTGTCTACTCGTCACCCCCTTCCAGAAAAATATTACTCACTCTTTAGCAACATACAAATTAACCCTTCATCCTCTCATAATATTCTCGGTGTGTCTTTTTCTTCTGATCTCTCTTGGAAAGATCACTATATTACCACTATAGCTATAAAAGCTTCCCAGAAGCTGGGTGTGCTCAACCGCCTCTGGGGGTTCTTTACCCCTGTGCAGCTTCTTGCTCTGTACAGGGACACAGTGCATCCATGTATTGAGTATTGTTCACACGTGTGGGGAGAATCATCTCACACAGCACTTCTAGACAAATTTGAAAAGAAAGTACAGTATTCCATCTCATTAACTCACGTCCACTCACCGATTCTCTGCAGTCTCTCTGTATTCGCTGCAATTTTGCATCTCTCTCACTATTCTACTGCTATTAAAATAATCAGTGTACCTTAGAGCTCTCTCAGTGTATACCACCCCTTCTTCGTAGAGCATGTAGCACCCGTCTTGCAACACAATCCCACCCCTACTCTGTGCAACTCTCCAACCCAAGAGTGAAATGTTATTCTCAATCTTTCTTCTATTCAACAGCTGAGCTCTGGAACTTTCTCCCAGAATCATTCTTTTCCTCATCCTATGACTTAAATTGCTTTAAACTCTGTGTGTCCAGGAATTTTGGCTCAAATCTCCCTTGATTTTGGCCCTGTCTCTCTTTCAACTCTGGGGGAGGCACTCGCTACAGGCAGTTCTGCCTTTTGTCTCCCTCACTCACATAGAAAAAAACAAAAAATTGTTGTGCATGGACCACCGAGCTTGACCCTGATTCCCCTCGGTTGACTGAAAGCCCCACCCGAGAGTCCCTGATGTAAGACTGTGTAAAAAACTATAATGCGCTTCCGCCGCAACCTGGTTGCGTTGTCAGGACATTGTTGGATTGTCAATTTTTGCGAATCCCACACTAGACCCACCCATTGCATTTGTTGGAGGACAGATTTTTAAAAGTTGATCCGTAAGCTGAGTTGTGTGACATGGTTTATGACTACGGTCGTGTTTGCTATTACTGATTCTGGTGACATGCCGAGAATAAGCCAGTTGTCCAGATAGAATAGAATGGTGATGCTTTGTTCGAACAGGGGAAGCAATGCTTGTTGCTCCAGTTTCAAAAACACTCTGGGTGCAAGATTTAACCCAAAGGGTAGGCGTTGAAACATGAGATTTTGATCTAAATACCTGATGGAAAGGTTCTTCTGAAATCTTTTGTTTATTGGAACATGCCAGTACGCCTCTGAGAGATCTAATGAAGTCATCTGTATAAATGATTGAAGTGTTAGATGTAGGCTACTTGGCTTACAGTCATTGTGAATGAACTTGTTCAGGTTCGACAGGTCTACGACCGAACGACATTTGTGACTAAAATGCACCAGGAACGAAATTCCCGGGAGCGAGACCCCCATCCCCAACGAGATCCCCAGGAACGAAGGGACCCGGCTCCGCAGGGAAGGATAACTATCTTTATCCACGACTTTGTTTTTCTATTCCATTTACTTCCACACATGTTATACGTCTTGTCAACAACAATCTTCTAGTATACAAAACACATTATTCTACTTCGTGTCACTATGTGAGCCCTTGATGTTTTCCTTAGTAACAGCTCTGAGGAGTTACAGAGTGTTGAGGAAACGAAATATGTAATGATCATGTCAATTCTTCTTTTATTGTGTAATCGGTGTAGGTAATTTATTAGGTAAGACCAATGTCGCCCACACGTGTCATGTGCGTATTATGTAACAATCATGTCCCCTAGTACTCATATTACGAAGGTGGTGATACTTGAAATTTTTTATGTATTGGATAAGTGTGTATTTAATTATGTAACAACTATGCCCCACCATATTAATATGACGAAGGCTATAATATTTTCATTGTGTATGTGTTCATTGTGTCTGTTGTTAATTATGTAAGCACCAGGCCATCCACACTTTCGTTATGCAGGTCTGTGCTTAGGTAAAGGTCATACCTGGCAATATTGTTGTATTATTTCGTGTGCGTTTGACTACGGCCAAAACTAAATACAACCACCTCAGAGAGATGCTTGGCGACCTATGAACAACATAACTGTAAAACATGTATTATTGCATTAATTTATGTATATGTTCAACGATGACCAATCTGAGTACAACCATCTCAGAGAGAGACAAAAAGGGAAGACACCTCTTATCTCTCTACATTACGAGGGTATAGGTATGTAACCAAATGCCCAGTTATTGTATTGATTTATATATGTTTATTGTATTAATTTATATCTGTTGATTTATATATGTTGAACTATGACCAATCTGCATATAACCATCTCAAGAGAGAGATACAGGAAAGAAACCTAGTATCTCTCTACATTACGAGTATATAATTATGTATGTAGCCCCCATGCCCAGTTGTTCCCTTCTAGTAACTAAGTGCATATGTAGTTAAGCAAGAGTTATGCTCCACCATTCAGGTTGAAGAAGTTAAGGTACACGACAGAATTGTTGTGCTACGAGGTATACATTTGACGACGACTGTATACACTTTTATTGGACCCCCTGTACCTTCTAAACTTAAACTCGCCTCACCTAGTTTCTGGCATATCCGGCTAAAACCAGATTCGCTTTGACCATCGCGACCAAAATAGCAGAGGGTCAGGTTGCCTGACAACCCAAGACCCCCCCCCCCCTCACTTCCCCCCATTTACCTCTACGCCACAAGAAACCCCCCACCCCAGGATAATACCTAACCCATCTCGACCAAAAGTGTTATATCCTAACTCTATCCAAGTAAGAAGCAAATCCATAACTCCCTGTTCTCCCCTGAATAAAACTGTTTAAGATACAGAGTCATGCAAGTGTACTACAAGGGAGCAGCCACGTCAGGTCACGGAGGGGCCCCCGCCCCGAAATAGCGACGTGCTCTGCCCCCTTGACCCCGGCGAGATGCCCACCAGGGGAACTCTGCCCAACAACCAGCTCCACACGTATACGGATATGTTAGATGCGTTTCTATTACCATTTCCACATTATCCAAGAGACGTAGGATGAGGGAGGAGCTATCCAGCCCACTCGTCTTATACCACCATTACACGGCTGCCTCACAAGTAAAGTAACTTACTTTATAAGTACAGGCACCCAGCCAGCTGGCCTTAACGAGCAGAGCGCCCCGCCCCCGCTGACCTCGAAAACAACCCAGTGAAGAACCTCTTGCCAACAACACTTCCATCACATGTCATTATATGTTAGATGTGTAAGTTAACCATATTATCTGATCCAGGACACGGGAAATAAGGAACGAATTACCCAGGCGACGAATCCTCAACTGCCACCATGCACAGCTGCCTCCAGAAAATAAAGGAACCACTCCAAGCCGAGACAACACCCCAGCTCCAACTTCCTCCACACCTCCACCAGCTTGCCAACTTGAAAGCCTGTTATCTCCACCCCTAAAAATTGTTACGTCTACTTCCTCCTTACTCAATTAAGTGAGCCCTACAATAAAGCACCACATGTGAAGCTAAAACTCACCTCTCCCATTTCTAGAACCCTCAGATAACAGCAAATCAACCAGCCGGCAGCCTCGGCAACACCGGGCAGCCATGCTATATAAACCCTGGGAGGAGAACTCAGTAAGTAGAAATATCGCTTCTGTACGGTCGATCGGCAACCCGCTCTCTGACTGAAGACTATTGTCAGTTACTGACGAACGGCAACCCAGAGTCTGTGATACTATCAGTGATATATATATAAACTTTTTGGATCTTTATTAATCGTGGCAACCCATTGGTTAATATCGAGACCTTAAGACAATATACATATAACCCAAATAAGTGTATTAAAAACTCATTGCTGGTATGGCCTCTTCCACTTGAGTTTTCTAATAATTTATATAGTGCAACAAGAACTATATGCGTATAACTAATTATTTCTGGCCACCCAGAATTTAATATAGTTATTCATATTAGTGTCTTATCTAACCTTATACAAATATTGGAAGACGAAGGCAACCCTACCTTTCAATTCTTGATTATCTTAGACATCTTGCTCAGTACTTAACTCACAGAGATCTAGGAGAGAAAGACCTGTAGAGTTAAATAAGTGGACCCGTAACTATATACGTATAACTGATTATTCTGGCCACCCAGAATTTGAATACAGTTATCCATATTAGTTTCTACTCTAACCTAATAAGAATATTGAAAGACGCAGGCAACCCTACCTTTCAATACACTTGTTATCTTAGATATTACTGGCACTTAACTGATTGAGTGAAGTTAACTCACAGAGATCTAGGATAGAAAGATCTTTTGTGTTAGAAGGGTCTATGCGAGATACTCTCAGGAGCACTTAGCATATATAGATCCTAGGCACATTTTGTCTGTGGCAACCCACCAGGATTTGTGACTAAAAGGTTAACACCGCCCAAGTTCTTTGAACCTCTTAAAAAGATTAGAGACTGTCAAGAAGAGTTCCCCAGCCTGAAACATAACATTTAAAATCCTAGCCCCAAGAGTACCTGAACAGAACTTCATCACCAGTTAATATTAAAGGTCAGAACAGTCAAGTATTCGCGTACCTAGAATATTTGCGTTAGTTCGATGTGGCGACCAACTTATCCATCCTAGTTACGGAACCACATTTAAGACCCAAAGCCCATTAACCCAACTGTAACTTCTTCACACGACTGGACACCCTGGACGGCCCACGGAGCAGCCCAGGAACCCTCAACGACAACAGATCAAGAGACTAAGAAGATAACCCAACAGTGCACTATTAATTATTATTTGTATCAGTGCGGAGATACCTAACCACACGATAAATTGCTCACCTATGCTTCCCCTTTGTTATTTGCTATCTATGACGAGTGCTTCAAGTTCCATTACCAGAGCTTCCTGTTTATTGGAAAAGAATTCGTACCAGTGTAAAAAATACTGCGAGATAATTATCACAACAATATTTACCCTCAGCCACATAACGAGTGCTTCCTATTTTGGAGATTATGGTATAGATATTCTGAGATCCCGAGAGTTTATGGGATAGGTCGTAAAGTAAATAATCTCAGTGACGAATTCAAATACCGTGCATTAACAGTCAACCAAGTATACAAATTTGTTGCATAATCACTCTCTCGTGTTTCGTGAAAGCCAAGATCGAAAGCTAGATACGCGTCAATCAAAATAACCAAGCATAAGGCATCCGCAATTAACTTCAAAAGATACTTATGAGAACTTAACCTGTGCCCCTCGAGTGAATCTCTTCTAACCTTGTACTTTGTACTTATCTCAGAAGAATAATACCTGAGCGTTGAAAGTGGTAGTGCACGCTCCATCCAGATCCATGATCATGCTAGAAGAATAGAAAGACCAAGGTTGTGCTCCCCATATATTCCTACCGATGTGTTAAGAGTATAATAACTCATTATCTATGTTCTTAGTGAAGCATTGAATAAAGCTACATTGTAACCCCCATTCTGATATTATATGTCCTCTGTTGATTCTGTATATGTATTTGCATGAAACCTGATATTCCAGTCTCGAAGAACTCACCTTGATCAATCGTTAATCCTGTATAAAATCAGGGCATAACAGTGAATGTTTGTTTTTTAAACTAGAAATAGGAGGGAAGTAATTTATTTTTTTGGTGGGCTTGCTGGAATGTGAATCTGTTTCTCGAGCATCTCGAGGATGAGAGCTTCCACCTCCAAAGAAACATGGACTATGGTCTGAGGTAAACGTATCGGAGGCTTGCGGAGCCATCGCCATGACAGCCCTTTCTGAACAACTTTATTTGTCCACGTACCCTGAGGCCATGCATTGTGACAAGCCCAAAAATTTCCAGTTGATAGATTTTGGAGTAGTTTCGAAACTGATCTGAAAGTGCACAACCCTGTTGCTGGATGCCTAGATTTGTTTCTGAGTGTGGAGGAGTGGCAATGGGGGAGTCTATGTGTTTTTGTACACTGAACTTGACTGAGCATCGGGTTGAAACTGTTGCTCATGATAGTGAATGGTCACCTTTGCCTCCTTTAGGATTGAATTGACCTCTTTTTGGCAAATTCTGACCATGTGCATTCTCTCCACCTTGGGGTTGCTGAGTAAAGCCCAAGGTGGACGGTGTGGGGTGGGTGGAAGGCTTGGCTTTTGCCTTTTTTTACTTTTGCCGAAATTTCTGAGACTGTGGCTTTGGAGACTACAAACTTAGCCTTATAACTTTGCATATCTGGCCTGAGCAGCAATGTGTTCACCTCTGACCACACTTTGAGACATCAAATTAGGTGTAAATACTTGGGATTGTAGAACTCTATCCCTTATATCCTGAGGCAACTTTTTTCAGAAGTGGACACGCAGGTTCTGACGACAACGGGTTGCTTCGAGGATAGAGTTCTGAGTATCCCCCAATGTCATAACAGAATTTGCTAGCAAGACAGGTCATATCAGATGCAGGGCTGTTCGGGACATGTCATCTGGCATAGAATCAATGACTCGCTGCATAGAGACTGCTAGCTGTCGTGAAATGAGCAATTGGGAAAGTAGCCAATGAGCTCTGCTTCAGATACGAGAGTCTGTCCAGCATGGAACTATTAGGCATAGAAAATATTGGATCGAGAGTCATAAAAGTTAACTTAGGGGCACGGAGGAAGGCCAGTAAGTCTTGCGAGATGTGGAGGACATGAGTGATGAACAGGTCCGCGAATTTATGGTCCTCTGAGGGCAAGGCATGCGGCTTGTTGTTATTGACAGACTTAGCTAAAATAAACGCCTCAATATCTCACTCAACCCAAGGTCCCACGTCCAGGTTATTTAGCAACAAAACTGGCTGGTCAGCCTCATCCATCTCTTCGGGCAACAACCTAAACCCAGGGTGATATTTTGGAGTAACTTGATCTCACTAATGATTCCCGTCATATTAAAATCAGAAAACAGCTTCAAGGAAGAGGCCGCCGACAAGGCGATGTCTGTGTATAAGTATAATACTGTAGATCATTTAATAAAGGAAATAGGTTTGATCAGCACATACAAAAGTCCACCCACGGAATTCTTTGCTCTCAACTTTCTACTTTCATTGATCTCAATCGACCAGTCCTGGGGAACTGGAACGTTAAAGGAATTTGAGACAATAGGGGACTTTCAGGGATTGCCCTGGAGGTGCCAAAGCTGCAACTTGAGGTTGAGGTGGTGACTCACATTTAGTACAAATAGGTGGAAAATACAGAGGCATCTGTGTATGGGGTGGTACCGGCACAGGATTGTGTGACAGGGACCTAACCTGACTCTTTTTGTACAATAAATTACAGCTTTAGTGGTATAAAGCCCAAAGCATTACTGGGGGAGGACCGAGGGGAAGGTATATCAAACGACACTGAACCTCTTCAACAGGTGGTGTGGATGATCTGTCGTCCCCACCACTTTAAGGTGATCCTTTTTCCTGTTAAGATCAGGCAGGGGACTGTTGGGAGCCGGAAACCTCTTGGTCCGAGTCTGCTTCTCCATTCTCAGAGTCCTGGGGCTTCTGGGCTGGTTGACCCATTGGAATCTCTGTCTCCCATGGTTGACCGTACTCGAGTTGTGTTTGATTGAGTGGTTGAGAATCAGCTTGTCGGAATTTCTGTCGGATTTAATAGGTGAAAACTCAGCTGAGGGGGTGTCTGATCATTATGTAGTAGTAGCTAAAATTAGGATACAAAAGAAGTGGGTGAAGAGAGCTGGAAGGAGGCGAGAGGAGGGTGGAATGGCGATGAAAGTGGAGAGGCTACAGGAGGAGGAAATCAGGGAAGAGTACAGGAGAGCAGTAGAAAGACGACTAGGTGGGTTCGACCTGGAAGATATGGAAGAAGTGGAGGAGATGAGCAAGGTGTTTAACCCATTGGCTGCGGCTATGTTTGGGCTATTTAGGGCATATTCAGGCACTCCTGAATGATAAATCAAGCATCTGCATTAAATGAACTGTATTCTGCCGAAAACTAGGCGAAAATAGCTTCAAAATGAGACCAGAACGGGCCCCGTACGTGGTCTGGTTCACCCGCAGCGGTGCCAGTGAAACGCGGGAAACTCGCTATTTGGTAGCACTCGCTCGCTTGGCTACACTGTTGTGAGAGACAGAGAGAGACCCGCGCGAGACTCAGTCTATCTCAGTGAGCTGCTCGCTGCTCTGAGGGACGAAGGTGGGCCCCTCACGCTCCCGCCCACTGACACTCGATTTTTACGTTTTTTACAGGCTTTTAAAGCCTTGAAATTGCTCTAACTTGCCAGGACGTTCCAGAATGTCACCCACAGCGAAAAGGTTAAGGAAGAGATCTGCGCACCATGTGAGGAGGTGTGTGGAGTAAGGAGAAGATGGAGGGGAGTGAAAGGTACAGCAAGGTGGACAGAAGAGGTAAAAATAGCTGTGGAAGACAAGAAGAAAGCGTATAGAGAGTGGTTGGGTAGTATAGGGAATGAAGATTTGGAGAGTCAAAACGAGAGAGGTACATGGAGAGAAAGAGAGTGGTGAAGAGAGTAGTAAAGGGAAGTAAGAGAAGAGTAGATGAGGAATTTGGAAGGAAACTGAGTGTAAAATGGAGGGAGTGTAAGAAACTGTTCTGGAAAGAAGTCAAGACAGTTAGGGAAGGTAGCAAGGGAAACAGTAAGGGTGTGAAAGATAAGAATGGGAGAATGCTAGTCGAGAAGCAAGAGAGAGTCGAAAGATGGAGGGAGTACTTCAACGAGTTGCTAAATATAAGGAATGAAGGCTGGCAAACATACTTGGATGGTGTATGGGAGAGAGAAGAAGAGAAGTAGTGGAGGAGGAGGTTGGGATCAGGAGGTCAGAAGTGTGGGAAGCCATGAAAAGAGTGAAGTTGGGGAAAGCACCAGGAACAGATAGAGAGTGTGGGGAAATGTTGAGGTATGGTGGTGAGATAGTGATCGAATGAGTATGGAAAATGTGCAAACTAGCATGGGAGAAGGGTAGTGCACCTAATGACTGGAAGACAGGCATAATAGTCCCCCTATATAAGGGTAAAGAGGAAAGAGGAGTGTGTGGTAACCACCGAGGAATATGTCTTCTAAGCGTAGTAGGGAAGGTGTACAGTAGGGTAATGATTAAGAGAGTGAGAGTGAGAACGGAGAAATGGATAGGTGACGAGCAGGGAGGTTGTCCATACTTATATTTCCATAAGTATTGGACAGTCTAAATTTAAGTGTAATCTTAAGTAATAAGTAATAAGTTTGTAGGAATAAGAATCATAATAATATGATTTAGTATAAATGGGAAGAATATTGAATTATGTTCTGTATTAGATATTAAGTAATATATCATTCCTATAAACTTGGATAATAATCTCTGGGAAGGAAAATAAGTTCCGACCTCTTTGCGCATGTGCGGAACAAGCAAGGCTCCCGCAGTTTCAGACAGGGAGCTCACTTGCTCTCCGACCACCACCGCCGACAGTACAATTTTCTCTTGTTATCATTAATGAACTGCATTCTGCCGAAAACTAGGCGAAAATAGCTTCAAAATGAGACCAGAACGGGCCCCGTACGTGGTCTGGTTCACCCGCAGCGGTGCCAGTGAAACGTGGGAAACCCGCTATTTGGTAGCACTCGCTCGCTTGGCTACACTGTTGTGAGAGACAGAGAGAGACCCGCGCGAGACACAGTCTACCTCAGTGAGCCGCTCGCTGCTCTGAGGGACAGAGGTGGGCCCCTCACGCTCCCGCCCACTGACACTTGATTTTTACGTTTTTTACAGGCTTTTAAAGCCTGGAAATTGCTGTAACTTGCCAGGACGTTCCAGAACGTCACCCGCAGCAAAAGGGTTAATCATCCCTTGTTTTCAATCAACGTGTCAACCATACCGCCATTCTTGTTGCCTAGTTCCACTCCACACTAACCCTACCCGTCGCCTACGATCCAGCAACCAGGTAATATACTACTGTGTGGTGTTCTTCAATTTACAGTTAATTTCCTCCAATAATATCCACATAATAAATGGTCCTTCGAACATCTTAATAATTTTTTCTCGACTCGGTTGTCTGGTGTCTTAGCACGGCGGATTGTTGTGGCTTGAGCGACGGCGCGGTTGTTTTGTCCCCCTATTTCCCTATTTTATTTTTTATTTTATGTTGTTGTAAGCCGCGAGGGTCGCCTCATGGCCCAAGGGTTTTATAGGCATGGCGTGGCAAGGGGGGGGGGGGGATGTAGGAGAGGACTTTGAACCTGATAGGGCTGAATATCCTGGGATCATAAAGAAAATTATAACATAGCCTACCAAAATTTAATTATATTTGAGAATTAAGGTGTTGGCCTAACCACATATGATAAATCAGATAATTTATTTCAACATGTGCTCCTTTGATCCTTAAGATAATGATGTAATAAGATTCCAATAATGATTACCGCCGTTCGTGTTTAAGTGTTAAGTCCGAACAGAGTTTGATCGGTGGAAAAATTTTCTCTTTCGGCTGAAACATTATTAAAAAATTTGTATTTTGCAATTTTCATCCGCTTTTGACTAAAATTAACAATGGACGATCTAGCCCAAGGCAAACGCCGTAGGGCAGGCATTAAAGGGTCATTAACCGTCCTGTCAAGGGATTTAGAGGAGTTCTTGGAAACCGCAACTCGGGTAGAAGTCAAGGCAAATTTACATTGCGTGCAGACACAGGTGGCCAGGTTTGAAGCCAATCAAGATGTTTTGTTGCCGCTATATACCTCTGATATCGAGTATTTTAAGGAAAACCAAGAGGATACCATCTACTTATTTGATATGTATGGGATAATCGCTACTCTGAAGGAGAATCTGGGTACACCAGAAAGGCGGATCTCAGCTGCGACCGGCCAACTCTGTTCGAAATCTGGGTGTATATGTGAACTCCCGATTAGATTTCAAAGAGCATGTAAACCAGATAGTTAAAAGTTGTTACTTGCACATCAGAAATCTCTATTTGGTGAAGCCGTTTATAACCAGACGTTGCCTCCTGACGTTGGTTCACTCATTGGTCTTCTCTCGTGTTGATTATTGCAATGCCCTGTTGGTGGGTCTTCCAAATTATATTTTGAAGAAAGTTCAGTCTGTTCTTAACAGGGCCGCAAGACTAATTTTTGGTGTTCCACCTAGAACTCCTACTACATCTCTTCACATAGAACTGCACTGGCTGCCAGTAAGAGCAAGAATAGAATTTAAGTTGTGTTTGGTGACTTTTAAGGTTCTCAAATTTGGTGAGCCTAGGTACCTTGCGGAGCTGCTCAGGCGCCCACCGGCACACCATGGTGTAGTTGTGCGTCATGACAATGACCCTTTTCGTCTTGATGAACCAAGGGCTTTCCAGCAGTCTTCTTTCTTTGAGAGGTCATTCTCCTACATGGCTCCGAGGTTGTATAACAGGTTGCCGCTGTCCATGAGACAACTGAGTTCTGTTGAATGCTTCAAGAGACAACTTAAGACTTTTCTCTTTGAGAGAAGCTATGATCTTGAGAGAGGTGTCATGACAGATGGCTATAGAGTTTAGGCTATTTTGCCACTGCTAGTGATTGTTAAATGTGTGTTGTATATGAGCCTTCTTTTGATGCATTGATTTTTGTTCTTTTTTCTTTCTCTTTTCGAGCGCTAGTGAATTCTTCGGAAAAATTGGCGCTTATGAGAAATAAGTAACATGCTTATTATTATTATTATTATTATTATAATCAGTCTGAAGTAAAGAAAGTATCGGGTGTTAAATTGCCGCACCTGACTTTGCCCACCTTCGCTGGCGACCCCACATTATGGACGGGATTTTGGGATATGTTTAGATGTGTGGTGCATGACAGGACTGATTTAAGTGCGATTCAAAAACTGACGTACTTAACCCTTTCACGCACATATGACGGAGAGGTTGCCAGATAAGCAATAAGAAAGAGAGTTCTCTCACTCTAATAATTACCTCTCCAAAATTAGTTTTCTGCCCGCAGCTAATTCAAAGACAACTGCAGAGGTTGGAGTAACTAAACTAAAGGTTTCTAAATACCCCTGATGGTAACAAAGGCTTTAAAGTATCCCTAATAGGCTCAAAATTGCGTCATATGTCGGAGAGGGTTAAGGGGAGATTTCCACTTGAGGAATTTTTTTCTTTACCCCTTTCTCCCTCATGTTTAGCCCCATTGCTTTTGAGGTTTTAAGACGTTCGCCCCATTAGTTTGGCGATTTTAAGAACTTTCAACCCATTTATGTCACTTTTAAGACCTTTCGTCCCATTTTAGGTGTCGATTTTTTCCTGGCGAGCGATAGCGAGCCTGTAATTTAAGAGGAACCGGCCTTCGGCCGTGACATTTTCCTACCGAAAAATGTACAAATTTATCTTGAAAGGGGGTCAAAGGGGTGTAATTTCAAGCTTGATGGAAGTCTAGGAAACACACTAAAAAACCTCCCCTTAAGGGGTCAGCTACAGGGAGACGCCTATAAACTAGTAGAAGGCTTTACGGTTGAGGGTGCAAGTTATGGCCCTGCCGTGGACTTGCTTCAGGAGACCTTAGGGCAAGGGTTCCCAACCTGGGGTACATGTACCCCCAGGGGTACATTTGCACTTCTCAGGGGGTACATAGGGGTCTGAGAGAATAACCATAGTGTACAAAACATGGTGTTCTAATCTACAGGCAGATTGCACAAAGTTGTGTTTATATCAATTTCCTCATTTCAGTAAGCAAAACTTATATTAAAATTGGCAAGAATATAGTTACCGGGTGGACTGCCCGCCTTACACTACGCGGACGCTCGCAATCATGTTCCCGTCTATTTTGACTGCCATGGGATACAATAATAGGTTGAAGGGAGGCTTTGCCCCCCTCACCCCCCATGACTTATTGTCATCATCATATATATTGCCAGCAGGGGTCAAATAACAGAAAAATATACGGGAACTTAACCGCGAGCGATCGACCTATGTAAACATGACAACCGTTCCGACCGTACACCCAGATACTACATCCTTCCCTTAAAATTATATCAGTGAGGTGACTATTCCATTTTTTTTTTCACTATTATGTGACTTCCTGCCACCCACAATCTGCATTGGACGTGAAACAATTAGGTACCAACTCGAGACAGCGGCAGTACCGCCCGATAATGTCCAAATATGTGACAGATCAAAATATTTTATAAAGTCACTGATTTCAGTTTATTGATAATATCAATACTAAGATCCCTATGCAATCTACACATACATATTTCATAATAAAATAATATAAAATTAACATAATCTATATCCTAAATTGTTAGGGATACATGGGTACCTATCAAAATGCCCAAGTGGTACAGAGGAACAAAAAGATTGGGAACCCCTGCCTTAGGGCAGGGGTTCACACATCATGAACTTTCATGACCTTGTCTCACCTAAATGTCAAACAGCACAACTAAAGGCTTTTTACGCCAATATGGAAAGTGCGATGCGATCTATGTCTAGTCAAAGGGTAAGTTTAGAGGAATTCTGCGTGGTGACACTCTTGAATAAATTGCCATCACCAGTTAAGGAAACCGTTAGGAGGGAGATGGATGATCAGAGTCTAGATTATAAGACTTTTACAAGGTGTTTTCAAGCGGAACTTTACAACATGGTGGGTCAAGATACCCCTGTGAAGGAATTTCCTATGGCTACAGCTATGTTCACGACGCAGAGCGGTAGCAGCCAATTTGCCTATAAATTGTGTAGCGGGGAAAATCATCCCTGGTACAAATGCTTTAAATATAAGACAGGTTCTCTCAGAATAAAGAGAGCCAGGCAACTACAGCTCTGTGTCGGGTGTCTCTCCAGTGAACACGGTAGTAACGGGTGTACAAACCCTAATATTAAGAATTGTAAATTCTGCCGTAGCAAACATTTTCACTCCCTGTGCCAAAAGCAGAGAGAGGTGAGTTCAGCAGGTGGTGGTACTAGTAATAGAGTAGAGTCAACTCCAACAACCTCAACAACAATGTCCGTAAGTATGAGTAAACAGACAGTAATTTTACCCACAGTTCAGCTGCCTGTAAATGGTAAGTACAAGAAGACCATAAAGGTCAGATCGCTACTTGATCAGTGCTCGCAGAGGACTTTCGTGAAGAGCTCTGTATTATCTTCCCTTTCTTATGAATCAAAGGGAACGGAACAATTGAGTCTTCACGGCTTCACCGGAACCCAAACCTCTCGTGAGTATCCTGTTGTAGCACTAAAGTATATACATCGTGGCAGATTTCATCGTCTTTTGAGACAGCACAATTGGAGCTACTAATAGGTGCCGACCAGTACTACAACATAGTGCGACCTGGCTACAAAAGGGCCGGAAATTTGGTTTTACTTCCCACTAAATACGGATATGCCCTTAGTGGTTCTTATGCGGCAACCACGTCTAGCTCCAACACTGAGGTTGTTACAATACTTAAAGTGGCACTGACCCCAGTAGATCAATATATGTCTACTGGACAATTTCCATGTCATAAAGAATTAAGTGCTTTGTGGGATTTATACCATATTCGTATCTCACCTAAAGAGCATTCACAAGCCAAACGGCAAGCTTTGACCACATATGAGGAAACAGTCACGTATGCTCCTGAGAGTCAACAGTATCAGGTATGTCTGCCCTGGACTGAAGAAAAGGGACGGTTTCCCACCAACAAAGGTTTGGCTGTGGGTAGGTTACGAGGACTCCAGCAGAGGTTTATTGCTGACCCTGGATTTTGTCAACAATATTCAGAGGTAATTTCTGATCAGTTGACGCGTGGTTTCATTGAGGAGGTTCCATTCGATGACTCTGGGTCATGTCACTATCTGGCGCATCATGGGATCATAAAGGACAGCAGGACTACTCCGGTGGGCATTGTATTTGATTGTTCCGCTAAGGTTAACCAGTACAAGCCCAGTCTGAATGACTGTCTGTACACGGAACCATCTTTAGTACCGGAGTTAGCTCAAGTCTTGTTGAGATTCCGTCTGCATCAGTATGCGTGGGTCAGTGACATTGAGAAATCCTTCTTGATGTTGAAACTACATGAAGACGACAGAGATTACACCAGGTTCATGTGGCCAAAAGACCCTCTTCGTCTGGATTCGCCTCTTCGTTGTTATCGGTTCCAGGTTGTATTGTTTGGCGCTACCTGCTCCCAGTTTCTGCTGAACGCAATCATCTTCAAACATCTTTCCCTTGTTGAAGTAGACCCAAAGATTTTACAGGAAATTAGGGCCGGGCTATATATCGATAACCTCCAAGGTACGTGGGACAATGAAGATTCCCTTGTCCGTGCATACGGTATGGCTCGTGAAGTTATGGACAATGCCCACTTGCTCCTGCGTCAATGGGCTACCAATAGTCCTGTTCTGAGAGAGGTGTTACAAAAGGATGGTGTTGCTGCTGAACAGCAGGAACTGGTGAGAGTTCTTGGCCTAGTATGGGAGACGGCTTCTGATTATCTTTCCTTTGGAGTACAGTACCCTCCGGTCGAGCATGTGACAAAGCGTGAATGTTTGAGGTTTTCTGCCAAACTCTTTGATCCTTTGGGTTTTTTATTGCAAGTGTCTATAAGGTCTAGAATATTTCTCCAGCAATTGTAGAGACTAAAATTGGATTGGGACGAGGATCTTTCTGAAGACTTGAACACGGAATGGCTGAGGATAGTAGATGATCTGGTACTCTGTAGTCATATTAAGTTTGCTCGGAGGGTTGTATACAATCATGCTGTATCCCTACATGCATTCGCTGATGCCAGCAGTATTGCATATGGGACTGCTGTGTATCTTGTTGGGTCAGAAGGCAGCCATTTGGTCATGGCAAAGGCCAAAGTCGCGCCAATCAAGTCCCTTTCAATTCCTAAAATGGAATTAACTGCAGTTTTGCTTGCCGCAAGAATTGTAAACTTTATTGAGGTAGCCTATAAAGATAAACTTCATATCTCTGAAACCTATGTGTGGAGTGACAGTCAGATTACCCTACACTGCATAAATATTAAAAAGAAATTACCAATGTATGTCACAAACCGCATCGACGAGATACATGCCCTAGTCCCGACTGCTCATTTCCGGTATGTGTCGACTAAAGAGAACCCAAGTGATATGGTATCTCGAGGCGTGTCTGCTAAGTATTTGAGTTCTTCTGCGTTGTGGTGGAATGGACCTAGTTGGCTCCCGAACCCCGATGGATGGCCAGGAAATATAGTTCTCAAAGAGCAGCCCTCTGGTATCGTGACCCAAGATGACACACAGTTATGGGACTGGGACAGATATAGCAGCTATGAAAAATTACAGCATGTCACGGCATGGGTGATACGTTTCATCAAAAATTTGAAGGCGAAAGTAAATGGCCTGCCTCCTACAGGTAGTGCTCACCTCAACATAAATTAAATCAAGACTGCAGATAATATTCTACTCAAATTATGCCAAAAGGAAAGTTATCCGCAAGAATACTCAATACTGGTGAAGGGTGAACAGTCCAGAAATAATTTGATTTGCCAGTTAGGACTACACCTGAAGGGAGAGAGTATACATTGTGGAGGCAGATTGAGATTAGCGGCTATCTCGGAAATGTGCAAGTATCCAAAACTTCTGCCCTCCAAACATCCCTTGACCCACCTAATTGTAGATAAGTGCCATCGGCTCTGTTGCCATTATGGAGTCGGCCACGTGGTTACCTACATAAGACAGAAATGGTGGGTCCCTAGAATCCGGCAGGTGGTGAAAAAAGTACTGCGCAATTGCCTAAAATGTCGTCGGGTACAAGGTAAACCCTACAACTACGCCGGACTATCCCCTTTGCCTGCCCTGCGGACCACCCCTGGAGAACCCTATAAGGTCACTGGGGTGGACTATAGTGAAGCAATCCCTATAAATGACTCACCGGTCAAGGCTTACATGATCCTATTTACCTGTGCTGTCACTAGATCAATACACATCGAAGTAGTCAACAATCTCACTTGTGATAGTTTCCTCCACACTTTCAGGAGATTTTGCAGCCGACAAGGTTTTCCCCGTATCATCTTGAGTGACAACGCAACTACGTTTGTTGGGTCCTCTAGGTACCTATCCGATATCTGCAATAACCCTAAGGTTCAGTCTCACCTTGGCAATGTGCAGTGTGAATCGCGGTTTATTCCTGTCAGAGCGCCATGGTTTGGTGCTATCTGGAAGAGAGCCATTGGCATTGTCAAGGCGGGACTGAAAATGGTATTAGGACGTGCTCTCATCTCATTAGAGGAGTTGACAACTCTATTCCTAGAGATTGAGGCAGTTGTCAATGACCGTCCTCTTTACTATGCATCGGGTGACCTAGAGGATCCTGCCCCAATCACTCCCTCAGTATTGGTGCGGGGACATTGGTTGCGAGATCTTGCTGAGGAAAGTGAAGTGGAGAAAGAGATTAAGGACCCGGACTACATCAACAAAGATGCTATATCAGCCAGATACCGGTATATCCGAAAATTGTCTCAGGATGTCTGGAAACGCTGGTCAACTGAATATCTGGTGACGCTCAGGGAAGCACATAGGAACAAACTGCGACCAATCAACGGTCGGTGGCCAAATATCGGTGATGTCGTTCCCATCCATGACGAGGGTCCTCGGGCTGTCTGGACGTTGAGCCGTATCACTGAATTATTACCCGGACGTGACGGTGAAGTCAGAGTGGCTAAGATCCGCACGAAGTCGGGCATCTTCACACGCCCAACTATCCTTTTATACCCTCTTGAAGGGGATCTTGAGAGCAAGGGTGATACCTCGAAGACATTGCCCAGAGACGTTCCCGTAGTGGCAAATACAAAGGGCCGTCCTGTTGACGACCAAAGTGGACGTCCTCGTCGACAGGCGGCTCAAGCCTCCTCCCAATTATGGCGAGATAAGTTAGCCTCCGGGCTGTTGTAAATGTTGTATAAACATGTGGCGGGAATAAGTCCATATTTTTATTTCCATAAGTATTGGACAGTCTATATTTAAGTGTAATCTTAAGTAATAAGTAATAAGTTTGTAGGAATAAGAATCATAATAATATAATTTAGTATAAATGGGAAGAATATTGAATTATGTTCTGTATTAGATATTAAGTAATATATCATTCCTATAAACTTGGATAATAATCTCTGGGAAGGAAAATAAGTTCCGACCTCTTTGCGCATGTGCGGAACAAGCAAGGCTCCCGCAATTTCAGACAGGGAGCTCACTTGCTCTCCGACCACCGCCGCCGACAGTACAATTTTATCTTGTTATCATTAATGAACTGTGTTCTGCCGAAAACTAGGCGAAAATAGCTTCAAAATGAGACCAGAACGGGCCCCGTACGTGGTCTGGTTCACCCGCAGCGGTACCAGTAAAATGCGGGAAACCCGCTATTTGGTAGCACTTGCTCGCTTGGCTACACTGTTGTGAGAGACAGAGAGAGACCCGCGCGAGACACAGTCTACCTCAGTGAGCCGCTCGCTGCTCTGAGGGACAGAGGTGGGCCCCTCACGCTCCCGCCCACTGACACTCGATTTTTACGGTTTTTACAGGCTTTTAAAGCCTGGAAATTGCTGTAACTTGCCAGGACGTTCCAGAACGTCACCCGCAGCGAAAGGGTTAATCATCCCTTGTTTTCAATCAACGTGTCAACCATACCGCCATTCTTGTTGCCTAGTTCCACTCCACACTAACCCTACCCGTCGCCTACGATCCAGCAACCAGGTAATATACTACTGTGTGGTGTTCTTCAATTTACAGTTAATTTCCTCCAATAATATCCACATAATAAATGGTCCTTCGAACATCTAAATACTTTTTTCTCGACTCGGTTGTCTGGTGTCTTAGCACGGCGGATTGTTGTGGCTTGAGCGACGGCGCGGTTGTTTTGTCCCCCTATTTCCCTATTTTCTTTTGTGTTGTTGTCGGCTGCGAGGGTCGCCTCATGGCCCAAGGGTTTTATAGGCATGGTGCGGCGGGGGGGGGGGGGGGGGGGGGGGGGGGGGGGTGTAGGAGAGGACTTTGAACCTGATAGGGCTGAATATCCTGGGATCATAAAGAAAGTGGCCATAATAGGACACTCGTTTGTCAGGGATCTGTACATAGACAAACCCATATATCATCCCTACTTCACAGTCAAGCATCTCGCAGTAACCTCTCTACGAGGAACACAGGCCTGGAATCGATTAGTCAACTTGAGACCTCACCTCACATTCCTAGTGATGGGGGGAACGACGTGACGCGCGGGGTCGTGCTGGCGAGGGATTTTTATTTATTTTTGTTTTCCTATGTGATTGAGGGAGGCAAAAGGCAGAACTGCCTATAGTGAGTGCCTCCCCCATAGTTGAAAGAGTGACAGGGCCAAAATCAAGGGACGTTCGAGCCAAAATGCCTGGACACACGGAGTTTGAAGCAATTTAAGTCATAGGAAGAGGGAAAAACTGATTCTGGGAGAGAGTTCCAGAGCTCAGCTGTTGAGTAGAAGAAAGTTTGAGAGTAACGTTTCACTCTTCGGTTGGAGAGTTGCACAGAGTAGGGGTGGGATTGAGTTGCAAGACGGGTACCACGTGCCCTACGTAAAGGAGGTGGTATACACTGGGAAAGCTCTGAGGAACACTGATTATTATAGTAGCGATAGAATAGCGAGAGAGATGCAACATTGCGGCGGAGAGAGAGAGATTGCAGAGAGTTGGTGAGTGGACGGGAGTTAATGATACGAAAGACCTTCCTTTCAACTTTGTCTAGGAGAACGGTGTGAGAGGAACCTCCCCACACATGTGATCAATACTCAATACAAGGACGCACTATGCCCCTGTACAGAGCAAGAAGCCGTGCAGGGGATAAGAACCCCCTAAGGCGGTTGAGCACACCCAGCTTCTGGGAGGCTGCCTTAGCAAGACTGGTAATATGGTCCTTCCAACTGAGAGCAGAAGAAAAAGAGACACCAAGAATATTGAGAGAAGATGAAGGATTGATTTTTGTATTGTTGAAGAATAAGGGATAGTCCGCTGGGAGTTCCTTACGGGTAGATAGATGGAGAAATTGGGTTTTGGAAGCATTAAAGGAAACAAGGTTTTCTCTGCCCCAATTGGAGATAGTATTTAGATCAGAATTTAAGAGTTCTATGGCTTCATTACGTTTGTCGTTGAGGAATTGCTGGCTGGGGCGTTCTGAAAAACTAATAGAGTAGTGTAAGGTTGAGTCGTCTGCATATGAATGGATAGGAATTGAGGTACAGTTGAGGAGATAATTTTTAAAAATTAGAAAGAGAATAGGAGATAGGACAGAGCCCTGAGGGACACCAGAGTTTATAGGGTGAGGAAGTGAACGATGGCCGTCCACAACAGCGGCTATGGAACGGCCGGAAAGGAAATTAGAGACAAAGGCACAGATGGAGGGATAGAAACCGAAGGAGGGTAGTTTAGAAATTAAAGATTTGTGCCAGACTCTATCGAAGGCTTTCGATATGTCTAGTGCAATAGAAAAAGTCTCACCGAAGTCCCGAAAGGAGGATGACCAAGAGTTAGTAAGATATGAAAGAAGATCACCAGTAGAGTGACCCTTAAGGAAGCCATACTGGCGATCTGAGAGCAGATTATGAGAAGAAAAATGCTTAAGAATTTGGAAGCAAGAATAGTTTCAAAAACTTTAGAAAGACAAGAGATGAGAGCAATTGGACGATAGTTGGAGGGTTGAGAGCGGTTACCCTTCTTTGGGACAGGTTGAATGTGAGCAAACTTCCAGCATTAAGGGAAGACGTTAGAGGATAGACAGAGACGAAAGAGTTTGCCTAGGCAGGGAGTCAGCACGGAAGCACAGTTTTTGAAAACAACAGGAGGAACACCGTCCGGACCGTACGCCTTATTAGTATTAAGCCCAGAGAGGGTAGAAAGTACATCTTTAGAAGAGATTAGGATATTAGGCATAAGTAAGAGAGAGGAGGGTGGAGAGGGAGGAATAGCACCGGAATCATCCAAGGTGGAGTTTCTAGCAAAAGTTTGAGCGAAGAGTTTAGCTTTGTCAGAGGAAGAAGTGATGGTTGTGCCATCAGAGTGGGAAAGGGGAGGGAAAGACGAGGAAGAGAAATTGTTGGAGAGGTTTTTGGCTAGATGCCAGAAAGCTTGGGAAGAGCTAGAGTTAGATAGTTCAGTGCATTTATTATTGATGAAAGAGTGTTTGGCAAGTCGAAGAACAGATTTGGCTCGATTCTGGGCAGAAATATAGGAAGAATGAGAGTGAGACCGGGGGCAGTTGTCGCATTATCAGCATAGAAAAGCGGCAGAACCCTAGGGGCATTGGAGCTGACGAGTTCAACAGGATCAGGAACTCGGTCAACCAGTGGCTCAAGAGGATCTGCCGTACACCCGGAGCCGGTACTCCTCCATGAACACGTCGGCCAACGATTTTGCGGCTGATGGAGTCCACTTAAATTACCCCGCATCAGACCGGCTGTTCAGGGAGTTGATGGAAACGGCTCGGGTGTTTTTCGGTGCCGATGCGGAAGCCATATTGGACAGAAGATTCGTGGAACTAAATATGCATATGCACTAGGCCCAACACCATATCTAATTAGGTTAACTTTACCCTAAATTTAAATATTTCTTCAAGTTAGCCTATTCTAAATTTAGCTTCATGTTGGCCTAATCTAAAAAAAAAAAATCTTTAAGTTGGCCTATTCTTCTAAATTTAGCAACATGTTGGCCTAACCTAATATTTGAATTTTCTTTAAGTTGGTTTATTCTAAATTTAGCATCTTGATGGCTTAACCTAAATTTTAATTTCTCTACAAGTTATCTTAATCTTCTAAATTTAGTAGCCTATCATGTTAACCTCTTGAATTAAAATTATAACATAGCCTACCAAAATTAAATTATATTTGAGAATTAAGGTGTTGGCCTAACCACATAATTATGATAAATCAGATAATTCATTTCAACATGTGCTCCTTTGATCCTTAAGATAATGATGTAATAAGATTCCAATAATGATTACCGCCGCTCGTGTTTTAAGTGTCCGAACAGAGTTTGATCGGCGGAAAAATTTTCTCTTTCGGCTGAAACATTATTAAAATATTTGTATTTTGCAATTTTCATCTGCTTTTGACTAAAATTAACAATGGACGATCTAGCCCAAGGCGAACGCCGTAGGGCAGGCATTAAAGGGTCATTAACCGTCCTGTCAAGGGATTTAGAGGAGTTCTTGGAAACCGCAACTCGGGTAGAAGTCGAGGCAAAATTACATTGCGTGCAGACACAGGTGGCCAAGTTTGAAGCCAATCAAGATGTTTTATTGCCGCTATATACCTCCGATACCGAGTATTTTAAGGAAAACCAAGAGGATACCATCTACTTATTTGATATGTATGGGATAATCGCTACTCTGAAGGAGAATCTGGGTACACCAGAAAGGTATAATCAGTCTGAAGTAAAGAAAGTATCGGGTGTTAAATTGCCGCACCTGACTTTGCCCACCTTCGCTGGCGACCCCACATTATGGACGGGATTTTGGGATATGTTTAGATATGTGGTGCATGCCAGGACTGATTTAAGTGCGATTCAAAAACTGACGTACCCTTTCACGCACATATGACGCAGAGGTTGCCAGATAAGCAATAAGAAAGAGAGTTCTCTCACTCTTATAATTACCTCTCCAAAATTGGTTTTCTGCCCACAGCTAACTCAAAGACAACTGCAGAGGTTGGAGTAACTAAACTAAATGTTTCTAAATACCCCTGATGGTAACAAAGGCTTTAAATTATCCCTAATAGGCTCAAAAACGTGTCATATGTCGGAGAGGGTTAAGGGGAGATTTCCACTTGAGGAATTTTGTCTTTACCCCTTTCTCCCTCATGTTTAGCTTCATTGCTTTTGAGGTTTGAAGACGTTCGCCCCATTAGTTTGGCGATTTTAAGAACTTTCAACCCATTTATGTCACTTTTAAGACCTTTCGTCCCATTTAGTGTCGATTTTTTCCTGGCGAGCGATAGCGAGCCTGTAATTTAAGAGGAACCGGCCTTCGGCCGTGACATTTTTCTACCGAAAAATGTACAAATTTATCTTGAAAGGGGGTCAAAGGGGTGTAATTTCAAGCTTGATGGAAGTCTATGAAACACACTAAAAACCTCCCCTTAAGGGGTCAGCTACAGGGAGACGCCTATAAACTAGTAGAAGGCTTTACGGTTGAGGGTGCAAGTTATGGCCCTGCCGTGGACTTGCTTCAGGAGACCTTAGGGCATCCCGACTGAGTAAAAGCAGCACACATCATGAACTTTCATGACCTTGTCTCACCTAAATGTCAAACAGCACAACTAAAGGCTTTTTACGCCAATATGGAAAGTGCGATGCGATCTATGTCTAGTCAAAGGGTAAGTTTAGAGGAATTCTGCGTGGTGACACTCTTGAATAAATTGCCATCACCAGTTAAGGAAACTGTTAGGAGGGAGATGAGTGATCAGAGTCTAGATTATAAGACTTTTACAAGGTGTTTTCAAGCGGAACTCTACGGAACTCTATTAAAAGAATGCAGAGATGAATTAAGTTACCCATTAACATTTCTATTTAACAAGTCATTAGCAACAGGTATAGTTCCAGAAGCTTGGAAGCTTGCAAATGTAGTTCCGATCTTCAAAAAAGGTGATAAATCAATAGCATCCAATTACCGTCCCATTAGTCTCACTTCAATCATAGGTAAGCTACTAGAGTCAATTATTGCTAGGAAAATGAGAAACTACTTAGAAACATTTAACTTAATCAATTCTTCTCAGCATGGATTCACTCAGGGACGGTCTTGCCTTACTAATTTGCTTATTTTTTCTCAGAGGTATATGAAGCAGTAGATAATGACAAGTCATATAATAATAATAATAATAATAATAATAATAATACTTTATTTCAGACTCACACAGTACAGAGGGGACCATACTGGGGTCCATATATACCTTACAGTAACATAAATATATATAAGCTACTGTACATAGGCTACATAAAATAAAAAGAAATTAAATAATACCCAGCTTGCTATCATGTAGTTCACAGCACTGCCTCAACCAAAAACAGTGGTCATCAAACTACTGTGTTACCAAAACCACTGTCCTAATTGTGTACAGTACCATGCCTCACATCATTTAGCTTCCGGTACAGTATGTTGATACAGTACAGTATAGGAATATCGGTACTTTACTGCACTATGAGGTTCAGTACCGGTATGCTAATTCTGTAGAGTAGCAGACCTGAAATCATTACTTAAGGTTAAATATAGAGCAACTTCCTCCAGTGTGCCTGGATCCTAGAGGTGTACACTATGCTTGGAGTTTGTAGCATTTTAATGATACTGTTCTCAGAAGTGTTAAGGCGCTGAATGAATTTATATGTTAGCTTTCTAATGAGTGATTGGTAACAGTGTAAGTTCATATAGGCACATAGCGTACTTGTACTCTCATATTTTGAGAGCCCCAGAAACATTTTCATGATATTGTGATATGAGATACTTAGTCTATTCACTGTCATTTTCTTATAGTTCCACCATAGTTGTGCTGTATACATTGGTGAGCAGTAGGATTTGAACAATGTTATTTTTGTATCCCATGTGCACATATGAAATTTTCTTAATATTGAATTTCCCTGCATGTAAAGTTGCCTTCGCTGACGACCCATATCCTCATCATCTGAGCGATCACTTGAAATATAGTGTCCTAGATACTTTACTTTACTTACTTCTTCTATAATTTCTTCATACAAATGGAATTTAGGTAGCTTTGATTTCATTAGAGGTTAGATTTAAATATTATGATATTGCTCTTTATAGGATTAAATTTGACTGAATGTTCGATTCCAAATTTTTCACATACTCTTAATAATTTATCCAGTCCTGCTCCAGAGGGCGCGATTAAGGCTAGGTCATCAGCATACATGAGATGATTTACAATGGTGCTGCCAATGCAGCACCCAGTGCGAGTCTTGTTCAGCTCCAGACTAAGATCATCCATGTAGACGTTGAAAAGATACAGAGACAATATCCCCCCATGCCTAACACCATTGGTTACGGCGAAAGAGCCTGACAGGATGTTGCCCCATCTTACACACATTTTTGTATTAGAATACCAGAAAATAAGTATCCTAACAATATAGCTAGGCACTCCCCTGTTAACTAATTTTTCAAATAAGGTTTTGTGACACACCCTATCAAAAGCCTTACTTGCATCAAGAAAACAAGAGAAAATTGAGCTATTTAGCTTGTTGTATGTATCAATCACTTCTTTCAGCACATATATGCATTGGTCTGTGCCGTGATTTTTCTTAAAGCCAAACTGATTGCTGCTGGTGACAATATATGCAGACATTCTTTCTAGCAATATCATTTCAACTACCTTACTCACCACACTAGCAAGTGCTACTGGGCTACTGGGTTGTCTTTAGCTGTAATTTTACCTGATTTATCTTTAACACCTTATTGGCGGCCTAGGCGGTCTATTTGACCGTACCCCACAGCGTTTTTTTTTTTACCCTAAATAGGGTTGTTTACGTGATCATTTTCATGCCTAAATAAGACCCAGAGCGTAAAACAAGTATCTAAACCCTGAAAGGGCGTAAACAGAGCTTTCCAATGACACCCAAACCATCCTTGTACAACCACTGGTTCTCTTGCAACGATCGTGCAACACGAGTGCAAAAACCCTATAATTAGGTAATTTCCTTACATAATTCCCTGTGTAGCGAGTGAGGGAGGGGGGAGGAAAGTAGAATACAGTTCAGTATGTCCACCGCAGTGGTGGGGAACGGTCATAGGGTTGCTACGCTCATCCCACCTCTCAGCTCTCTCTCTCAGCAACATTACGTGCTGAAAATGGCGGTCGACATAAGTTGTGCACCGCCACATAGTCCATATTTATTTCACTCGACATAAGTTGCGCACCGCCAGTTAAGGGTTAAGGACAGGAACAAGTATTACGGATATCATAGACTCCGGCAGGACACCATGCATAAATAGACTGGTGATGCAAGAACTAAGTTTATCTATTAACAACTTATCTGCATATTTAAGATGTTCTGCATATATACCATCCAGCCCACAAGCTTTGTTTAGGTTAAGTTTTCTTATGGCATTCTCAAGATCACTTTCAGTCACTTTAATGTCTTCATAATTACTATCGTTCACATATTGAATTGCACCATTAGTAGACCTTTGGTTTACACTGTTAAGTAGTTCCTTAAAATGAGTTTTCCATAAGTCAGCAATGTTCTCTTCACCCGTAACCCCCTCAACACTGACAGGTAATGGTGTGTTACAATTTTGCATGGATCTGATGTCCTTCCAAAACAGTTAGTATCCTTTTCTGCCAGACTCTTTGCAAGGGCTTCCTTCCTTAATTGGTTTTCATTTTGCTTAATAAATCTAATGGCATATTTGGTCCTAGCCTTTGCTCTTTTGTGAAGTTCAAATATAGGCCCCTGTCTGGGCTGACCTACTTCAAGCCAATGAGACCTAGCATCTCTGGAGGCCTGATACAGGTCAGCCACATAGGCTTGCCAACCTGGCTTATTGAATGAGGACTTATATTTATGGCTATTAAAAATAATTTCCCCCGCTTTTGATAAAGAATCTATTATACTATTGTAAAATTTAATAATGTCCTTTCTGTGTTGTGCATCACTACATTTTGGATCCCTGCATTGTGCTACACCATTACCATCATATTGCACCCTATTTAATAAGTCTTTGGTTTTATCACAGTATATTTGGCACTCTTCATTTGAGATTACATTCCATGGAACTTTTGCCTTGATGCTATTGCTAGTTTCTGTTATTTCCGGTGCCTTATTAATTTGGATTGTTAATTCTATAGGTATGTGGTCGTCATCCGTAATGTCGTATCTTATGGCCATTTCTGAGATAGAGTCATGAAAGTCAGAGCTAGAGATTGCATGATCAAGCCACGACCTGGTCTCCCATGCTTCACTAACATTATGTATAGCTATTTTCTGGAAGCAGGTTTTTGGAGGACAAAATTAAACTTTGCTCATCACAAAACCTTAACATATGTTTAGCAAACATGGAACCACCCAACTCGTGAGGGGTAGCATTCCAATCACCTACCACTGAGTAACACGTTATCTCTAATTCAGAAATTAGGCCACCAAGCTCCCCTAACTTTTCCAAATAAAGTTCTTCATTTTCTGCACACTGATACGGTAAGTAAACACAAAATATTGCAAATTTTCTGTGTCCCACTTCCAGCTGTATTCCCGCACACCAGCTTAAATTTGTCTCAATGGTTTTAATTACACTATCTAGGCACGATCTCCACATTATTGCAACTCCCCCTGGTGGGTGACCTGCCACAATACCATCACGTGTGTCCGTAGTGGAGACCCCGTACCCATGGAAATCTTTATCTAATATGTTCAAATTACTTAAGTCCTGTTTTGTGTACCAGGTTTCCTGAAGGCAGACTATGTCACTGGTCCTTAATGTAGATACGATGTCAGGTCGCAACAGGAGATTCTTCTTTGTTTTGGGGAGTCCTCTGCAGCTGTATGAAGTTACTTTTATACTTGCTGCTGTTGTTGGTATCTCCTCCATTACTGCGGGTTGGATAGTGGTGTGCGATGCCTCCAAGTCCCAGAAGCCTCTGCACTGTCCTCATTGGGATATTGTCTTGGTTCTCTGTACCAGTTGACATATGCATCTTCTGGCCACAGGTCAGGATTAATGAAAACATCTGGATCTGGACATTCGCTAGTTATACAAAAGGAGTCACAGGTAGTGGACCTGGAGAGGGTGGTCAGCTGTCTTACCTCTATATTTATATGTAGATTATCAGCCAAGTATATCTTTATATTCTCAGCAGTAACACTAGGGTTGAATCCTGTGGCAAACACCCTAGCTAGTCGGGGCCTTTTGATGGTATTGAGGCCAGTATCCTTGCCCCTACCTTTAATTCCTAGCTGTTTTCTCGGTCTAGGGTGAACCTGCTCACCTTCCCTAGAGTAGCGAGGCTTGCCATTCACCCATTTGACCATAGTCCATGGGTTTTCCCTTGCATTGGCTCCTTCATTTGGTTCAGTTTGTGTAGGTAAATTTGAGGATGGTGTAGCTGGCACTGTATTATCTTCTCTCGTTGCCGACGATAAAGATTGCTGTTGTGTTCGGTGTTGTTGCTGTTGAGGTCGCTGCTGCTGCCACACCTGGTGTTGCCTTTGATATGAATGCTGCTGGGTTCATTTGGATTGTTGTTGTTGTTGCTGTTGTAGTTGTCGCTGGTGTTGTTGCTTTTGTTGATGCTGTTGCTGCTGCTGCACCTGCTGCTGTTGCTGTTGCACCTGCTGGTGCTGCTGCTGTTGTGGTTGTTGCTGCTGCTGTTGTATGGGTTGCTGTTGTTGCTGGGGCTGTTGTGTTTGGAGTTGTTGCAGCTGTTGCTGTTGTAATTCAGCCTGCTGTTGCTGGTGGTGGTGTTGTAGGCCTATGGGTGGTTGTTGTTGTTGATGCTGTTGTTCTAGATGCTGCTGCTGTTGTTGTGTCACTTGTGCCTGTGGTTGAGGTGGAGTGTTAGTAGAGTTATTTTCTAACTTATTCACTCTGTCAGCTACATTTGAAACCACACTGCTTATGTCCACTATGGTTTCTTTTTGACCTGTGGTACACTCTCTCAGTAATTTAACTTCCATTTGGGTCTTCTTTATTTCACTAAGTAGCACTGACACATCTATCCTATCAAATTGTATAGGTGGTAGGTCCTTTAGGTCCATGGCCACGAAAGTGGGTAAGCCCACAGCCTTACTCTCTTGTAGCAATTTAATAATGTCTTTAATGTTCTCAGCATTTTTGTTTGCACCAACTCACTTAATATTTCGATAATTGTTATCTCCCAGGCGTAGCAAACGTCTGGGCAGACGCTCTGTCTCAGAGACAGAGCACAACGGTAGAATGGGCGCTCAAGCAAAACATTTTCGACCAATTGATTGCGGAGCCTTACCGTCCACAAGTGGATCTGTTTGCGTCCGAGGAGACTCACAAACTCCTGCTGTACCTCACCCGCCGGACAATAACGCCGGCGGGAGGACCCGACGCACTGGTGACGGACTGGAACATGTGGAGTTCCATTTATCTGTTTCCGCCACCAGACGCTTCTCTAATGTGCCACGTAGTAAACAAACTACGGGATTATCGGGGCGTAGTCTCGTTAATCGCGCCCCTGTGGCCGGCGCAGTTGTGGTACCAGCAATTGAAAACGTGGTGCCCGAACCCGGTGTCGCTCCCGGTCGGGTATTTCCACTTAGACATGATTGGCAACCTAGAGACCTCACTGACTTTTGCATTATGGACATTCAGGAGGCCAAGTGGCTAACACCGTATGGTAGAAATGTGACCGATAAATTCATGAATCAATATACCCAATCTACAAAGAGACAGTATCAATCGCACTGGCAGTCCTTTACTTCTTGGATAATTAGAACAGAACAAACCGTACCTTCGGTGGCTTTGGTTTTTCATTATTTAAACTATCTGTTCGAGCAGAAACGTCTATCTGTAGTAACGTTAAAAAATCACTTAACAGCAATTAGGATGCCATTCTTTGACCTTACAGGTCTAACCATACCACTAGCGGAGGAAAAAGGTTTCATGAGAGCATGTTTTAAACTCCGCCCACCTCCCCGTCAGCTCATGCCTACCTGGTCTCTGGACAAGGCGTTGTCTTTACTTCATTCCCGTCTGTACCAAAATACTGCAGATTTTGACTTACTTTTAAAAAGGGCAGTTTTCCTTATGGCTTTGGCTACCGGACACAGGGTATCTGAGCTGGCGGCGATGAGCATCACACCTAATTGCATACGGTTTGGTAGGTTCAATGAGTGTATTCATTTTGCACCTTCCCCGGCGTTCATCGCCAAAAATGAACACAGTGAACATGTTTTTTCAGAGTTCACGGTGCCGGCGTTAGAAAGGGGAAAAGTGCACCAAAATTTATGTCCAGTGCAAGCTCTAACCAAATATTTGAGAGTAGCACCTCTGAATCAACAGGGTACTTTATGGGTAGCGAGTACGGGCCAACGCTTAATGAAACGAAAACTAGCTTCTCTCCTAGTCGAAGTCATTAAAGAGAGTAATCCCGGCGTCGTGGGAAGAGCCCACGATTTACGCAAATGGGCGGCCTCTTTGCGTTTCCTTAAGAATTTTTCTGATGAGGACATAGCGTCCACGCACCTGTGGTCCTCTAATCATACGTTTTTGACTCGATACCTTTCAGTAGCTCTAGACAGACCTTCCATGCCATGTATAGCTTTAAGGCAGAGGGTCTAGGTGGCCTCTCAGTCACTTATTGTTTAAGTTAAGAAAAGAGGGGGGGGGGGTGCAGTCAGTGTAATATAGGACACCCTAGACCCCGCCGGAGTATGTGTACGGAGCATACAAGCTGTGATACTGTATATAGGTGTTGTGATATAAAATTTCTCTGTAGTATGCATTACAGGAAATTGTGCTAAAGTACAATAGTAGTAAAACAACAACTCTTGTTGTAAGTAGTTTTGGCTGTGAAGCAATATAATTTTAAGAAAATCTCAGTAGTTGCGACTGTAACTTTTATTTTTGATGTAAGTACTTCTGCATAAGTACAAGAGTTCAGTACTTCTGCGAAAGTACAAGAGTTCATTTTATGTTCGGGTATATTTTTAGGAATATATCCACTAGTTTAATGGGGTTTATATGTGCACATGTAGACTTATAAGTTTTTATTTTTCACCACTTACTTTAAGTGGGGTGCCTTCTTAACTAGCAGATCTGTGTACAGAGTCTCAGAGTTAACCCTTTTTTATTCAAGCAGGCTTCTTCGAAGCACGCTCCTGCTTGTACCCCTTTTTGAATATATATGCTGTATAAAGTTTATGCGCAAAATATATATTTTTTACAAAGTAAGAATACAACCAGAGACTTATAGGTTGAAGTTCCGGGGTGTTACGAAGGGTCGTGAGTGCACCTTTCTTGAACATGCCCGGGAACTGTCTGACGCTTTTGGGAACTGGCTGAGATCGGAGAAGGCAACGACGTTTGATGAGATAAAACAGTTGATGCTTCTCGAGCAGTTCTTCAAGTGTATGGGCAGTGACCTGATGTTGAACCTTAAAGAGAAAAATCCTAAAACTCTACAGGAGGCAGCTGAGATGGCTGACCGTAGGCTATCGCTGATTCGTGGGTGCGGGTCTGCACAACGGAACGATGCAGGTAACAAGGGGTGCAACACTCCACCCCACCCCCATCCCCCGAGTCAGTGATACACCATATAACAACGAAAATAAGAGCAATAATACCAATTTTGATCACCAACCTAAAACCGTCCCGTTTAAGAAGGGTCAGGGCCCTTCCCCACCTCAGGGGAAGTCCAAGGGTGAAGTAGAGTGTTTTCATTGTCATATGAAGGGGCATTTTGCACGATCCTGTCCTAGCAAACTACCTACTGCAGTCGTGTCATTGGCTCGCAACATTGGAGTGTCTTTAAGGTCTTCTGCTATTACCCGGGGTGATATGACAGATGCGGGGGCACAGCCAGTGAAGAAGTGTCCGGAAGGCTCGAAACCTGTCCGCGATGCTTTTTGTGGCCATCGAGGGCGCGGCTGCATGAGTTGGGCTGGTTGCAAGCATGGGTTGGAGTTGCTGCGAGATACAGGTGCATCCCAGACTTTAATGAAGAACTTTACAGGCAAACCTATAAACGCGGCACGGGTGGTTGTGGTGCAGGGTATTAATGCTACAAAGTCATACCCGTTGGTTCGAGTAGAGCTGCAGGTTGTAGGTGTGACACGAGAGTTGGATGTCGGAATCGTGGAGAAACTGCCAGTAGAGGGCGTCGACCTTCTTCTCGGCAACGACTTTGCGATACCTGCTTCTGAGGTTCCACCCTTAGTCGGTGCCGAGAGGGCGGCCGACGTGAGTAGGGAGGGGCAGAAGTTGGTCGAGAGGTGTCAATCTCGTGCATCTAAAGTGTCACAGCCTATTCCTCAGTCTCTAGACCAGCGGAGGAACGGTCGGAGGGAGCAAGCTAAAGTTGGGAGTTTTGCGAGTTTTGCTCCAGTGGCTCTCCTTAGCGACTTAGTACTTGACCCAGAGGTGAGCTCCGGAGTGTCCCCAGAACCTGTCACCCCTAGTGACATGGTTGGGCGTGATGGCACTCCGCGACTTAGTAGTTCCCAGGTGGAGGAGAGTTGTGGGAACAGGGCTATCAAACACGAGGACGGGGAAACATGTCATGTGAACCTGTTGGAGGAGTTTGTGAGGCAACCACCTGAGCAGCCTACTGTCCCTGTGTTGGTCTGCAGCAGCCAAGGTGGAGAAGGAGAGGGGGGCAGTAGGGCACAGGTGGAGGAGAGTAGGGATTGTCATGTCTCGGCGGAGCAGTGGGCGGGGGACACGAGTCTGGTGGCTGTGGAAGCGCTAGAGCACCTGCCTGAGCAGCAGTGTGCAACGCTCCAGCACCAGCTCGGTTCATACCCCACTGGTCGTGCCGAGCACCCGAGCCTCACAACTCAGGCGGTGCAAGATGTTCTGCGGACAGGTCACTTGAATGTTGGTAGACCGTTGGCCTCGTTGTTTCAGTGGTTCAAGGTGGGCGACGAGGCTTTGGCATGGTTGTCAGGTCAGGGTCGACCCATGGCTGCCAAGGGTGGTGGTCAGAAGGAGGACATTGAGCAGATTGGTGAGGTTGGCTGTGGAGTGGATGTGCCCGGTCGTCGCATAGCCTCCCAATGCTGCTCTAGTCAAATGCAACAGCCCTACCATAGACCGACTGTATCTGGCCATGTCGCTGAAGGCGGTGATGCTGCGCAGGCAGATGTAGTTGCAAGGAATGCGGGGATGCGCATGTACGGTATCGGCGGGGAGGCCTTAGCAATTATGAACTATGAGAGTGACTGCACAGGTGGTACAGATTGTCACTCTCATGACCTGGCTGTTCTGGGAAAAAGGTGGAGAAGGAGGGAGGCTATAGTGTAGAAACTGTGGTCTCGGCTGGGTTGTGGGAGGGCAATGAGCATGTTGTTCGTCGAGATAAGTTGCAACCTCTTGTTCCTGAGTGCCAAGAGAAGTTGTTTACTAGGCTATGGCAGTACATCCGCATGTTTGTTTATTCTCCAGGCCTGATGTAAGGGGTAGAATCCGACATGGAGGCTGGAGACAGTGCAAGGCAGTTGTTTACTAGGCTATGGCAGTACATCCGCATGTTTGTTCATTCTCCAGGCCTGATGTACGGGGTAGAATCCGACATGGAGGCTGGAGACAGTGCAAGGTTCAAATTGGCTCCCTACCGTATAAATCCTGCTCGACAGCCTGTGGTGCAAGCAGAGCTGGATTACGTGTTGACAGAGGGTCTGAGGGATAAGGAATGTCGTGAGTGGTCGTTGCCTGTAACTTTGCAACCTGTGTTAAGTGGCAAGATCAGTGTGTGTGTTGATTGCAAGAGTGTGTGTGCATTATCCCTGACAGACGCCTATACCTTATCGAGAGTTGACAACACCATAGACCGCTTCGGGGCTGCATCGCCTATCACGAAGGTAGAACTAGTGAAAGGCTTTTGGCAGGTCCCGTTGCCGGAAAAAGCGAAGAGAAATGCCAGTCTTGTGATGAACTGGGCAGTTTATCAGTGCCAGGTGTTGTTTTGCTGCCGGAACACAAGTTGGATGTGTGGCATGCTAAGGGCACTGATAATGTTGTGGCTGATTGTTTGTCACGGGAGGGTACGCTTTGGGGAGCACCCTCGCCGTCCAGTCAGTGTGTGTTTGAGTGGAGAAAAACTAGGCTTGCCCCTGTAGAGCAGCCGTCAAAAAAACAACATTAAAGTTAAATCAAAAAATCACATAAAAACTCTTTCTTTTTTATAGTTAATTGTAAGTTGCCAATAGTATAGCTAATGTCCTAAGTTGAACCTGTCTTTCACTTAGGAGGCTGGGCTCTGTGAAGCTCGCTCTGGGAGCATAGTAGGCTAAATTATACTATTATGTTTGGGAGGGGTTATAAGATTTTCTTTATGTTGATATGTTGTTTTATGTAAGACTTGAGCTTTGCATTTCATTTCTGGTGGAGTGGCTATGTGTGACGGATCTTGTCGGCATTCTGCCTTGTCAGATATCGTGCTAGCCTAATGTTGAGCGTCCTATATCTTGGGCGGGGTGTGACGCCTACCAGCGTTGGCAGAATTGCCTCCCGGTGGCCACTAGCGCTCGCCAGGGCAGCGAAATGGGCTAGTTACCAGAGAATGTTGTTCTTTCTTTCATAGTACTTGCATTGTTACAGACAGTCCACTGGTGGTCTTTATTTTCATCTGTGACAACGGGAAGCATTTTATATCATGAGTAGAGTATAAGATGCATTGTAGTGTAAAGTTGAGAGAGAGAGCGAGCGGGCAGCGTGGGGGTAGTGAGTGTTGCTTCCCTCCTCCCTCCTGGAGGAGTTTTCCCCGCCCGCGCGTGCTTTCTCACGCCCCTTGATTGGCTGGCTGTGTCACGTGACACCTGCTGCCTCGTGACGTCTCGGCCTGTGATTGGCCGACCACCGCGTCTTTGTGGGCTCCTGTGTTGCAGGGGTCCACCGGAGCTGCCTTCTTTAGAGCAGGCTAGGGACGCGCACGACTAACACCCTTTTTACAACTGTCTCCCATATCCCCAACATTCTGATACAGTCTCTCTCACTCTACTTCTTCTCTTTCATTCCTCTCATCTTTTAACATCACAGCACTCCCTTTGGGTTCTGCATACGATTTCATATCGGCCCATCATATTGTGTGCGTCGCTCTCTGAGATATTTACATGTATTAAAATAGGCTATAAGGTTTCTTAGTCTATGGAGGTTTGATGACTCTGTGTGTGTCTCCCTCAATGTCATTAGTTTATGGAGGTTTGATGACTGTGTGTGTCTCCCTCATTATCAGTATTGCTCTGCTGGGTTATTTAATGCTAGACTGGGATAAGGTTTCTGATATCGTTGTCACCGATGTGTGTATGGTTCGCTTATACCTACACGACTTCGATGGTTTCTGTGGTAGCCTAGGTAGTCCTTTTGGTTGTGCCTTTTGCGAGTGCAGCACCGTGTTGTAAGACGGCATTAGCCTACTACCTTATAAACACAGTGCTGCCTCTTTGCTTGACTTTTGAGGGATCACCAGGGTAGAGCCAGATACTTGAGATCTGGGTTTACCAAGAGAGCATCCCCGTCATTAACGTAACTTTAACCGTAGTGCCTTAAGGACCACGCTAGGCTATGAGCCTGTCTTGCTCAGCCACAGTTTGCTAACCTTGATATCCCAGCTAGACTTTATTCACCTAGCAGACACTAGTTAGGACATAAGCTCTTTTGATATGTATGCATTATTATTCACAAGCATTTATTAGTCTAGGTTGTTGTTGAGTTGCACAACCATAGTAGACTGTTTCGTTGATAAGGAAGTACTTCTCTTTTAGTGTCGAGCATTACTACCGTTGCGCATTTATAGTATTCTCGCGTCAGTTAACATTATATGTCCTATCTTTTTGTGTATTCGCTTGTACACGTGTGGTGTCCAGCCTCCTGCCTTTATTTATAGTTTAAGATACGAGCATCTTATGAGTATCAGACATTCTTCAGAAGTTTCCAGGTCTATGCTGTAGGACTATACTTCACTTGCTTTCAGATAGGAGTGAAGGGTTTATTGTTGTTTAGAGTAACTGTATTAAAGCATCTTTTTATTGTATTAAATCTTGCAGTGATTTAATTGATCTTTCCCTAGATTCTTGTTTATGCATTTTAACGTAACTTGCATCCTGTGTGTTATCAGGCTATACCAGTGTGGGTTAGCCTGAAGTAGAGTACATTTATGCCCAGTTAAGGATACCCCGTTATCACAGATTAACTCGGAAGGGTATAGGTGTTTTGTTCGCCGGCATATAAGTTCAAGGGTTTGGATCTAGCGTACCGTTGTTGCATAGTGCCCTATTACTAGTCCAATCTTTAAGTGCCCTTGTTTTATTCGTAGCCCCGGTCGTAACAAATGTGATTGGTACTGTCTCCTGGTTGACAGAGTATATTGATTCAGAAATTTACTAGTGACACTTTGCCCATACCGAGTTAGCCATTTTGCATTGTAAATGTCCATATGGCAAAAGTTAGCGAGGTCTGAAGGTTGCCAATTGTCTCCAAGTCGAATGCAGAGACCGGGAGTGACACCGGGTTCCTGCACCACGTTTGCAATTGATGATACCACACTTGAGCCGGCCACATTGGCGCGATCATCGAGACTATGCCCCAGTAACCCCGTAGTTTGTGAACTACTTGACACATGAGTGAAGCGTCTGGAGGCGGAAAAAGATAGATTGAATTCCACCTGTTCCAGTCCTCCAGTAAAGCGTCTGGACCCCCCGCCGGAGTTCTTGCCCGGCGGATCAGATAGAGAGGAAGTCTGTGATTCCCCTCGGCCGCAAAGAGATCCATTTTGTGGACGGTATGGCTCTGCAATCATCTTGTCGAAGACGGTTTGCTTGAGGACCCATTCTACTAGGGTGCTCTGTCTCCGAGACAAGGCGTCCGCCCAGATGTTCGCTATCCCCGGGAGGTAAGATGCGTGTAGATGAATGCTCAGCGATTCGGCCAGAGCAAAAATCTGTTCTGATAACTCCATCAACTCTCGAGACCTCGTTGACCCTTGCTTCTGAATGCAGTGAACTGCAGTCAAGTTGTCCATTCTGAATGCAATTGACTTCCCCTGTAGGGAAGCACTGTGAGCTTGAAGGAAAAATAATGGGACTAGAAGCTCTTGTTTGTTGATGTGACAAGTTACGTCTTGGGACCAGAGACCTTGAGCTTGGTGACCTAGATTGGACTGATAACCCCAACCGATTACCCCTGAAACGTCTGTGTCTACCCATACTGTAGGTGGAGGAGAAACCCATGTCATTATCGAGTACAATGTTTCGGTCTTTGCCCAGACCGACAGTAAGCTGTGAATTAATCGAGGAATCGGCCATAGTTTTTCCGCCGGCAATAGTGGGAAAAATTTGTTGCCTTCCATGATTAATCTCTTGACTTTCAACCGGCCCAACTTCACAGTTAATTGGATCCAGTTGAGTGAACCGACTAGGGACTCCCACGTTTTCCTCGTCGTATTCAGACTGTGGGGAAAAAGAAACAGTTTCCTGCAAAATCTGTTGCGATTGTCCACACTCTGAGTAAGTCAGATTGGCAGTGCTCCATACCAGTCCTCTCCACTGAATTTCTCTTGTGGGAACAAGGAGCGACTTTGCCAAGTTGACCTTGAATCCTAGAGTTTGTACATGATTTAATACTTGCTTGACATGACATTGACATAACTCCTCTGACTTCGCCACTACTAGCCAGTCGTCTAGATACCACCACACCTTGATACCTTGGGCTAGCAAGGGCATGAGGGCCTGCCGGACTAATTTTGTAAAGATTCTTGGTGCCAGGTTCAAACCGAAAGGAATTCTCTGAAAGACGTAAGTCTCTTGCCTGATCCTCAAGGCGAGGACTTTTTGGAACCTTTTGTTTATGGGCACATGCCAATAGGCATCTTTCAGGTCTAATGAGTACATCCAGCCTTACGGCAGGAGTGCGAGCCTGATTTGATTCACTGTAAGCATCCTGAAGGGTGAATTGTGAATATGTGTGTTCAGACGCGAGAGATCGACTACTGGTCGCATCTGCACACTGTCCCTCTTTGGCACTAGAAATAGTCTGGAGGTGAAAACAGGGCAAGTTGGATCTACTCGGACAATGATTTGTTTGTTGATCATTTCCTGAACAAGTGACTCCACCTCTAAAGAAACATTGTTGACTTCTAGAGTTTGACGTAAATGAGGTCGCCGGAGCCACTTCCAAGATATGCCTTTGCTTATCACTGTCCTGGCCCATGACCGCCGGGGCCAAGCCCTGCGACATGGTCGGAACGACCCAGTTTCTGTACTGGGTCTGTCCTGTAGGACAACTCTCGAGTCCAACTCGCCTGCGGTAGGCCCTGGGAGAGTGTAATTGACTTTGTGTTTTGGTGGTGGAGGCGGAGTGGGGTTAGACGGCTGGCTATGTTTGGCATGCGGCTGACCTTGAGTAGGCTTCTGGTATGACTTACCCCTATAGCCTGACTGTTTCCCCTGCTTAGGTCTGTGCTGAGTACCTCCCTGCTGTTGAGGAGGCTTTGGTTCTCGAAATGACTGTTTAGTTTGAGTAGGATGGGCCTTCCCGCCGCTCTTTGGTTTCGAGTAAGGTTTCTTAAAGGCCTCTTTCTTTGACTGGGAGGTACCCTGCTTCCACAAATCTACCAAATTGAAAACAATACTCCATGTTTCTGGGGGAAGAAGTGGTGCAGTTAATACCAGGGAAAGCGTTACCCGGCGGGCTATGTCCTCCGGTAACTTCTTTACCAAGTACACCCTTAGACCCTGTCTTGCTCTAACCGCCTTCATGATCGCTATTCTAATATCACCTAAGGATTGAATAGAGTACTGTAGAAGGAGCCTGCGTGACAAGTCCGTGGCTTTCCTTACATGTTGGTCTGATATGGCTGTAATAGTTCTTGTGAGTGACTGGGCAACCTGGCGACTGACGAGGTATTGAGAGAAAAGTCTACGCTTTATTGCGTAGCTTAAAGTCTCTGTCTAAGTGAGCCGGAGGGGGTGTGGCAAAAGGTTCATGCAAGTCGTACAGTGATAGTTTGGGAGCTGCCAGGAATTCAAATAAAGCAGGTGACACTCCGCCTGCTTTGTTAACCAGTAAAGAGAACCATGAGTGAACTTCCTGAGGTACCTGATGGGAGGATTTTGTGGTAATAGTAGATGCAAAAACCTGCGCCTCTAGTTCCCAGTCCACCCACGGACCTACACCTACCTGCCCCACCTGCAAGACTGGTGTGTTTGTCTGATCTAGTACTGGGACTGTATCCAGTTCCGGCGTAAGTGCATGTAGAGCTTTTATATCATTGACGCCGTCATTCCTAGACCAGTCGGCAAAATGTTTTGCAGATGAGGCCGGAGGTATCGCCGGGGAGGCCGAATACACAAAGAAATCAGCGCCATAAACAGATGGGATGGCCTTTATGGTAACATCTATACTCTATGTAACTCATCTTTGCCGCCGGCCTCTACAGCAGATACGATACCGGGCCCGTGATTGGCTGGCAATGACATCACTCCCTAGACATTAAAGGTTCCAGAATTTGCAGTTTGTATTATTTGCACTTATCCTTGACGTTGTGGTTACAATTTAGCCAAGTTATTATACTAGATCTGATCATTATGTAGTGGTAGCTAAGGTTAGGATACAAAAGAAGTGGGTGAGGAGAGCGGGAGGGAGGCGAGAGGAGGGTGGAATGGTGAGGAGGGTGGAGAGGTTGCAGGAGGAGGAAGTCAGGGAGGAGTACAGGAGAGCAGTGGAAAGACGACTAGGTGGGTTCGACCTGGAAGTTATGGAGGAAGTGGAGGAGATGAGCAAGGTGTTTAAGGATGAGATCTGTGCAGCATGTGAGGAGGTGTGTGGAGTGAGGAGAAGAGGGAGGGGAGTGAAAGGTACAGCATGGTGGACAGAAGAGGTAAGAATAGCTGTGGAAGAAAAGAAGAAAGCATATAGAGAGTGGTTGGGTAGTAGAGGGAATGAAGATTCCGAGAGGCAGAAACGAGCGAGGTACGTGGAGAGTAAGAGGGTGGTGAAGAGAGTAGTGAAGGAAAGTAAGAGAAGAGTAGATGAGGAATTTGGAAGGAATCTGAGTGTAAAATGGAGGGAGAGTAAGAAACTGTTCTGGAAAGAAGTCAAGAAAGTTAGGGAAGGTAGCAAGGGAAACAGTAAGGGTGTGAAAGATAAGAATGGGAGAATGCTAGCCGAGAAGCAAGAGAGAGTCGAAAGATGGAGGGAGTACTTCAGTGAGTTGCTAAATGAAAGGAATGAAGAGCCAGCAAACATAGCTGGATATGGTATGGGAGGGAGAAGAAGAGAAGTAGTGGAGGAGGAGGTGGGGATCAGGAGGTCAGAAGTGTGGGAAGCCATGAAAAGAGTGAAGTTGGGGAAAGCACCAGGAACAGATGGAGTGTGTGGGGAAATGTTGAGGTATGGTGGTGAGATAGTGATAGAATGGGTATGGAAAATGTGCAAACTAGCATGGGAGAAGGGGAGTGCACCCGATGACTGGAAGACTGGCATAATAGTCCCCCTATATAAGGGAAAAGGGGAAAGAGGAGTGTGTGGTAACCACCGAGGAATATGTCTTCTAAGCGTAGTAGGGAAGGTATACAGTAGGGTAGTGATTGAGAGAGTGAGAGTGAGAACGGAGAAATGGATAGGCGACGAGCAGGGAGGTTTTAGGAAGGGAAGAGGATGTGTAGATCAGATTTTTACCCTGAATTGTGTTGTGGAGAAGTATCTGGAGAAGAAACAAAAGGTGTATGTTGCCTTTATGGACTTAGAGAAGGCCTATGACAGAGTGGATAGAGAAGGTTTGTGGAAAGTACTTAGAATATACGGAGTAGAGGGCAAGTTGCTGAAAGCAGTGAAGAGCATGTATGAGGGTGCAAAGGCGGCAGTACGTGTGGAGAGTGAGCAGAGCGAGTTCTTTGACCTGAATGTTGGTTTGAAACAGGGTGTGTGATGTCCCCGTGGTTGTTTACTGTATATATGGATGGAGTTATGAAAGAAATACTATCAAGAGCAGTGGATGTTGGTGTATCGCTGAAAAGGGAGGGAATTGAGTGGAAGCTACCTATACTGCTGTTTGCGGATGATACAGTTCTGATGAGTGATAATGAATGGGAGTTGCAGGGTCTGGTAAATGAGTTTGGAACAGTGTGTGAAAACGGAATTTGAAGGTAAATACGGGGAAGAGCAAGGTTATGGTCTTCGAAAGGGGTGAAGTCACAGTGTGAGGTGAAGCTGAACGGTCAGGCTATGGAGATCGTCAACTCTTTTAAGTATCTGGGCAGTGTGTTGAGTAAAGATGGGACTATGGATGAAGAGGTGCGGGAGAGGGTACAACAGGGGAAGAGGGTTGTAGGAACGCTAAAAGCAGTAACAAGAAATAGGGTGGTCAGTATGGAAGTGAAGAAGTCCTTGCATGACAGTGTGGTAATCCCGACACTGACTTACGGAAGCGAAGCATGGACGTTGGTTGAGAGACTCAGACCAAGAGTGAGAGCAGTGGAAATGAATTACTTAAGGAGTGCGTGCGGAGTTACATGGAGGGATAGACAGACTAATGAGGAAGTAAGAAGGAGGTGTGGTGTGGAGGTAGATGTGCTGGAAAGTGTGAAAAGGAACAACTTGAGATGGTTCGGCCATATGGAACGTATGGAAAGCGAGAGAATGACTAAGAGGGTGTACGAGAGCGAGGTGGAGGGACAGAGGGGGAGAGGTAGACCGAATATGAGGTGGAAGGATGGAGTGAGGAACTACATGAACGAAGGCGGTGCTGGTTGGGGGGAGGGGCGTCGACTGACTGGGGACAGAGGTGCATGGGGGCGGTTCGTTCGTGGCCACCCCTTCGGGGATCACGGCGTCAGGCAATAGATAGATAGATAGATTATACTAGAAAGTAGCATACAAACCCCTTTGTTATTTCGCATACAACACACTGAGCATAATATTCAGAAACCGCCGAAAAGATGGAAATGCAGTGTATAAATATAAAACAAACCACCTCCTGGCAACACTGCACTGGCCCGGCTTCTTTTAAACTCGCAAATATTATCTTATTTGTGTCTGTATGTGCAGATATAACCATTATCTATTCATGTTTAACTTTCGTTGCCTTCAAGCTATTGTTCATAAGGTCGCAGAGTATGGTAAGCAAAAGAATAACATACAAAATATAGCCTATTACGGAACATGAGGATATCACTGTATATTATCACATTATCGTATATATTCATTCATCTTTTCTTTGATATTCCATATATATTAATTATATTAGATAGGTTATAGTCATTCTAATGGTGTGATAAGTGATATCCGAACCTTAAGAGCTATAAAATACCACATGGAATACATAAAATTGTAAGAATATAATACTGTAAACACAAGCAAGGTAAGAATTACCGTCACCGTCTACTGTAAATGTGTGCGAAGTCAAGCACGGCCTGTGATTCGCTAATACGCACGGGCCCGAGCCAGTCAGCCTTCCCTCTCACTTACTTCCCCCGTTTATCATTTCTCTATTTCTTGTTTTTACTTTATGATATATACGTTGTTATTGTGTTTCATGTTATATTTAATAGCTCTTTAGAATTAACATTTCTTAAGCGTATCTAGTTTAATTAATAAATAAGGAATAATAAAGATAATGAATAAATTATCAGCTCTGCCTCTCCTATTGGCCAGATAGCCAATCACAGGCGCGGTTTCGTATCTGCTGTAGAGGCCGGCGGCATAGTTGAGTTACATAGAGTTTAGTAACCTACCTTGGACATCCTTAGCTCTTAGTTTTCTACTCTTGTTAACGTCAATGGTCCATTCACTAGGTACCGGTAGTTCCCCCGATACGGTAGCTTGGGCCAGGTGCGGTTTCTGAGGTATTGACTGAACCCATGAGCAATCCGGTCCATAGAGAATAGGCATAGGGACTTTTCTCTGTGGAGGCTTATCAAGAGGGGGAAGAGTAACGTCTGTAATGACACGGACGTTAGTGGTAGTCAAGGAGGCCAGCACTGTCGTGCTACTAGCCGTGGCAATCGCCGGAGTAACGTTAACCGAAGGCAAAGAGGAATGGGGATGTGACACACCTGAGGGCTCTAACGGCCTTACCGTAGACTCAAGTGGGGGAACTACCGCTGTGCTAGTGGAAGGAGCCTGAGAAGAAGGTATCTTATACTGTTGTATTACTCTGTGGAGAATATCATGTAGTTCCTCAGTAGTTACACACTTACCGTGGGATCCCCGAGAGGACTGAGACCCACCTTCTGACTCTACTTCAATATTAATAGGTTGAGCTGAAGACAGTTCTATGTTTTCAGGCTCTTCCTGTAGTTCTATCACTTCCGGTGATGGCGGCCGGGGGGTAGTAAATGGGGCCGGCGGTGGCCACACCAAATCTGGGACTGACGAGAGTATGAGATCTACTTGGTCAATTTCCCTGTCCTGAACATTAACTTGTGAGGCTTCTGATTGTCTCCAGATCCCCCGGCTTAGTGCCACGGGTGGCTGGGAGTCCTGTATCACCTGAGAGTTATCAAAAATTTGATATGAGCAAGACTGAGAACCCCTATACTGATCCGCTAACACTCTGTTAACCGGAGCACCTTTACGTGGCACATAACTTAACTTAGGAATGGCGAATGTAAACTCTTGTGGCTCACTCAATGATTGTTCATCCCTGGGACTAAACTCCATCCCCTCCGCCCCTACCTTTGAGCCGCCAGATTGGACGTTAGACGTTAAAGAGGTAGGAGTGGAAGGGGGTGGCCGCGACCCCGACAATGGCTGAGGACGCGGTTATGAAATAACCGTACGGGCACTTAATTGACTTGAAGTGGACGGCGTTGAGGAAGCAGAGCCCTCCTTCCGGCGTTTCGTCGACCTCGAAGACTCGGCGGAAGAATGTCGGGACTGTTTCCTAGGAGATCTAGAACGCGATCTAGATTTGCGCTTCAGTGAAGGCGACCGTCTCCTCTTAGACCAGTCGGGGGGGGGGGGGGGGGGGGGGGGGGTCAGCTCAGCATTGTCACTTTCACTACTTGTCACTACCTGCTTGGATATTACTTTAGATTTAACTTTAGGTTTGACTGACCTCGCCGGAGCTGGCTTAAATAATGGAGATTTAATGACGAGGTGTTCCCAGAGCTCCTCGTCATCACAATGGAGAGCTTTATGAGCAGTGTCTTTCGCATAAGCATTAAAATTTGACTTGATCTCCTTCAAGGCTGCTAAGCAAGACAAATCTCTCTTATCAAAAACCGCCGCTCGTAACTCAGAACCCACGGCACACCGTTTAGACACCCATACGATCAAGACACTTTAACCCTTTGGCTGCAGCCTTGTTTGGGCTATTTAGGGCATATTCAGGCACTCCTGAATGATAAATCAAGCATCTGCATTAACCCGTGGAGCCCCGGCTAGTTTTGTAATGTTTGTTCACCAGAACCCGGCCGGTTTTCAAAAAAATTTTTTATTCCAGAAACAATAGCGAATGGGTTAGGAATGAAGGAAAAACCACGAAAAACCGCTCAAAAAGCTTAAAAAATGGTCCTACAGAGCCCCCGAAAACGTATTTTATAAGAGTACAAAATTGAAGGCAATTACCCCAAAAAACCAGGTTATTGCGCGCTCACGCGCACGCACGTGGACTTTGAGAGTTTTTAACCATCGGCACGGTTGTGTGGGATACGTACACAGTTCCCATACAAATCTGAGCCCTCTTGAGTGGCTACACCTGAGGTTACGGTCGGCGCAATTAGGGTGACGCGTCAGGCGCGTCTCTGGGGCTGTGCGTTACATACATCGCCGACGCGTCAGACGCGTCGCTGGGGCTGTACGGGTTAAATGAAGTGTATTCTGCCGAAAACTAGGCGAAAATAGCTTCAAAATGACACCAGAACGGACCGTATACGTGGTCTGGTTCACCCGCAGTGATCCCAGTGAAACGCGGGAACCCCGCTATTATGTAACACTCGCTCGCTTGGCTGCACTTATGAGAGAGACAGAGAGAGACCCGCGCGAGACACAGCCTAGCTCAGTGAGCCGCTCGGTGCTCTGAGGGTCGGAGGTGGGCCCCTCACGGTCCCGCCCACTGTCACTCGATTTTTACGTTTTTTACAGGCTTTTAAAGCCTGGAAATTGCTGTAACTTGCCAAAACATTCAACATTACAGAACGTCACCCGCAGCGAAAGGGTTAAACATTTTATACATAAATTGTGGGCAAAAACTGGTAATAATGAGCAAGTAGGCGTAGAGCAAAGGTCAAAGCAAGGCATGATGGAGCTAGGGACCCCCCCCCCCCCTGCCGGAAGCGGCTACTCCTCTGCTGCCGGGACCGCTACTACTGAAGTGATGAGACTCTGGAAATAGAAAATTTCCAGGAATCAATGCTCGTAAGGATAACCTGAGAGGTGTTAATACATCCTATCTCAAGTCCGCCGGAAAGTTGGTTATAGCCACTGCTAAGCTAATCTTCCGCTAGACCTGGTAGAAAAACCCCGGGTCTTTCCTTTTACCATACATTATGAACTGCTTACCTGTGACAAAGTATCACTGGCCCAATCGACCTTAAGCGTTTTACTATCCTTGACTATTAGCACTAGATGGATAGTTAATTCGCTTCATGACTTGAGTCATGGTTAAGCTCACTTAACTGTTACGCCGGGCGATAGAAGTTACTGAACGAGGCTATCGGTCAGGGCGAGTTCACTCGGCGGGCCGAGTTGACTCCCTTAGGAATTTAGCAGATTCCGCCGGAAGGTTCGTGGTTCAGCACACCACGCCGGGACATTTGGTTGGTTTCTTATCGTCTGAGACGAGAAAACGCCGGCTCTGCTGAGAAAGCCGCCGGAAAAACGAACCAAAATTTTCAGAGGCTAGGACTTATCTGGGAAAGTCCAAACCTCCAAAACACCCACCAAATAACGGGACGTCTCCCAAACCCCTGAGGCATGAAAGCACACATGCCAAATACAAATATATCGGGGACAATATTAGGCTTACACATATAGAGCTTAATTTATAATTCATAAATAACCCCTAGCCTACATTGGAGACCCCTAATAAGGCTGACCAAGAGGTGACGACGAAACATCAAGGTGGCAGCAACTAGACGCTCCGAAGACCCAGCAGCAGCAGCACGAGTAGTAGAGGCCCGCGATAGGGGCCCAAGCGCAGATACGGACTCCAGAAGATTCCACACGACGTGTGGCAACCCTTGAACTGGAGCATCTGCTAGAATAAACTATGCAACTACCTCATAATGACGGCCTGAAGCATAAACTTGCGGAATGGTAGCCTCCTAAATAACTATCAGAAAGCTAAAGGCGCAACACAACACACACAATAACAAAGATGGCGCGATAATCCTGGGGACACGTAGGCGCCTGTTACAATAGTACCCTAACTTACACACTTCCTGCGGACGTACCAATTGGGTAGTCTGTGCTAGCTAATCTAAAAACATGTTCAATACAACTCAGATGTATACGAATGAGCAAGGACTCATTAGAACTGATCGAACGAAGAATGAAGCAGGAGCACAGAGTAACCAACCCCCACGTAACGGACGCGGGAGGAGGAAGGAGGTTTGGACGCTAGAGGGCCAGCGTCTGGAATCCACACGCAAGAAATCCACACGTTGGGAAGCTTGTGTATAGCAATTATTAAGTAAATTTTTCTGTTTTCTTAAGTTTTTTCGTAGCGAGTACCCAACCTTAAAGACGATTCCATAAGAGAATACGAGTTGCACTTATGAAGTTGTACTCCTGTCCTCCCGCGCAGTAGATTCAAACTAACGATGCGGCGTTTGATGGGAGACTATTATACTAATTAGTTAGTTATGTAGAGCAGATTAACCAGACCACTGAGCTCCATACGGAACTCTCATAGGTCTGGCCCGAAGGATTAGATCAGATTACTGAAAGGAGCTTAAGGCGACGCAAAAAACGGACGATGGGGGGGGAAGGAAAATGACGGAGAATCGTATAAAAGGTCAGTGAATGATTTAGTACCAAAACAAGCCGTACGCAGACGGGCAGTAAAAGACGTGGCGAACAGTTAGAGGGGAATGACAGGAGGAGCAGGTACGGGGTGGAGTGCGGGGAGTGGACATCAAATAACTGTGAATCAGCCGGGAATGGCCTATCCTAAGTCTAGTTAGTAAAACTTCCTCACACCTGTGAGACCTGGAAGACGAGGGCCAAGGACAGACAGAAGGTTTGATTGCACGGAATTTATTATTGCAGGGTGGAGCATCCCAATGAGATTGCCACGTGCAAAGAATAGAAGGCTTGAGTAAGGACAGCCAATCACCTAACGGAAGGTGGGGCTGGCGAGGGATCATTAAAATAGCATCCTTAGCCGCAGCATCGGCGTCTTCATTGCCACGGACACCGATGTGAGCAGGAATCCACCATAACTGGACCTGGAATCCACGTAGGCTCATCTCGTGGAGAGCGTGTGTTACGACTGAGGTTTAAATATATCAGGGCTCTTATTCATTGGACTAGTAATGGCATAAATGCTACAACGGAAAGCGCTAGATCCAACCTCTGATGTATATTCCCAGTGAACAAAGAACACAAATACTCTCCAGAGTTCTATATGCAATAATAGGTTATCAAACTCTCAATAAATGTGCGTCTACTCTAGGCTTAATGTTATGTGAAAACAGCCTATTACTACCTATAACCGAAGGTGCTTGGTTATGGTATGCAAAGTAAGGTGGTAAGGGAAGTTACAGCTTACGTTACTTTAATCAATAAATGTCAGGCACTCCTGCATGAAAGAAAGTGCACTAAAGTCCTTCAACACCAACAAGGAATCTTCTTTAAATGTTAGATGCTATCAAGATGCTCGAATCAGAAATGGAACCCAAAAGGCAGGCAGCGGAACAATGCTCGTGCAGGCTATGCACACAAAAAGGCAGGATATATAATGCAGTCGGAGCCCAGAATATCCTAAATGCTACAACAATAATAATAATCGCCACGACAATGCAGTATTCCTATCAACAAAAAGAGCCTAAGTCGTTTGTGTCTCAATACATCAAACTAGGCTGCGAAATGCTTGTGTAATCATAAACGGGTATGCATAATAAGAGTAATTGGTTTAATATACTTAATGTCTAGTATGACTGATAAAGTCTAGCTAGAGTCAATGATACGAGATACTGGTGCGCATGGCATGCCGCATAGCCTAGTGCAAATCTCAAGTCTGTGCATCAAATATTACGTCATAGTGAAGGGTAGCTCTCTTGAGAAACCTTAATACCGAAGTATCAAGCGTTCTCCTGGCGTACCTCAAAGACAAACAACCGAGCTTAGAACAGTGCAGAATGGTATAGGCAAAAAGCCCTCATTCGTGCATGCTCTATTCTCAATGGCACACAGACTAGAATTTACCCAATCAACTCCAGTTCACAGGTATGTTGTGCAGCTTTTAACTAAAGCCAGCACCCATCGGAAACAATACCTTATAGTATCAGACTCCTAGTCTAGCATTATCTAATCCAGCAGAACACTAATCATTACAGGAAGCAGTACTGAACAATATGAATGCCAACCAATGCTTTGTGATCAACTTATCTTAACAACTAAACATACATGGGTTATATAAGACCTTAACGCACAATACAACTGGCCAGCATGAAGCTGATTATGCAGAGTTAACCAGAGAGGGTATAATATTAATAAAAGGTGGTGAAAGATATGGGAAATGAGAGAGATAGGCAGAGGAAAAGGTTCTCAGGTGCAGAGAGGGGGACAGATATCAAAGGGATAAGAAGAATGCGTTCTAGAGACCAGATCTGAGGGAGAGTGTGGCAAGAGAGCTGTATATATACTAGCACTAGCTCGAACCGCGTAGGAAAAGTGGTAACAAGTCCTCCAGTCAATGCCAAAGAAGCCAGCCAAACATGATGTCACCAAGCATGGTAAAAAACTCCTCCAACCAATCCCCAAGAGACCAGCCAGCTATGACGTCATCGAGCATGGCAAAAAACACTGCGCGCTACCTCACACTCTGTTCTACTCTCTCTCTCTCTCTCTCTCAAATCCTATCATTACTACTTAATGATAAAACATATACTTTGTAATTAAATATATAAAGCCTTGACATGGGTGAAAACAAAGAGCCTTTCTGGACTGCCCATGACACGAGCTTTCATATGAAATAAAGCACACAATAATACATCAACTGTAGCCACATCCACTGCCCTGGCGATCCTAGCGAGTCACTGTAGGACAAGCCATGCGGTTCTAACGGAGTGGTTAACGTCACACGTGTTTTATGGCTAAAACTATTACGTGGGAGGACGAATAAGCACGGAGCGCTTCGTGGGCACTACGAGAGTCACTGTAAATTATAAAGGGCTATTGAGGGGTGTCATGTATAATGTCAATAGCGGATTGGATAGCTAAAAGTTCAGCAGTAAAGATAGAGGCTTGGGGTGGGAGAGAAAACTGAAGGAGCTTAGTAGAGGGCACAGCAGCGAGGCCCACCCCTGAGTCAGTCTTAGACCCGTCAGTGAAGATGGCAAAATGGGGGCCTTTACGACGTACAGTCAGGACCCCCAATTCGCGAGAATAGGGGTGACAGGAGGCATCGCGTATTGCGAATTCGTGTATTGTGGAACTAACTTTAATGGGAATAATTAGATTGGGTGACATCTCTCAATTATGGCCTATTTTCGAAATTTTTGGCTCTACAGCACAGTCTATAATCTTATATATAAGAACAACAATGAATAAAAATATGAAACCTTACCTTAAAATTAGTAGTAGATAGGCTAGGACTAGGACTAGGACCGTAGGACTTCACGATTTTCTCCAACTTCTCCCTCCCTGACCAAATCGTACGAACAGTTTACTCTGACAAGCCCATAGCACGGCCTATTGCACAGTTTCCTTCTCCTTTTTTCTTGCGATCCAACACTTCCACCTTCATTTTGTGTGTTATCTTCTTATATTGGCGTGGCATGGCGAAAAAAGTGGCAGGCACTACAAACGTTTGGTCACTCCGCACGGCTATGAGCGGGACTGTGGGAGGGAGGGAGGGAGGGTAAGCGGGAGGGAAGACAGGCGTATGCCCGTCTTGCCGTCTTCTTCTTCTTCTCTTTTCGGAGCCACGCCTGGGCCTCGCGAAACGTAGACCGTGCTCGCGTATCAAGTGGGAATAGCGGATTTGGCCCCTTCTTAGCTCTCGATTCGTGTACCTGTATTGTGGTACCACCTCGCGTAATTAATGTTTAATTAATTAATGTTATTTTCGAGGGGTAACTCGTGTATTAGGGTTTTCGCGCATTGTGGAATCGCGTATTGGGCAACCTGACTGTTTTTTTTTTTTGTTTTTTTTTTTTTTTAAGAGACAATGAACGGAGGAAGGAAAAACACAGATAAAACAAAAAGGTCCATGTGCCTAAAGGCATCCTCCATTCATAAAATGTTTGTAACAACTGGATTTAAACATTTGTAGATTGTAAGTTTGTGGAAAGCAATTCGAGGGAAGTGAATTCCAAAGAGTAGTAGTTCTAGGGATAAATTAATTTTGATAAGCAGAAGTTCTGCATTGTGGAGGAGAAAGTGTAAATTCATGGGCGCTCTCAGCTGCCCTAGTTCTACGGGGAAAGATGTGGAGAGGCGGCACAATTGAAGCAAGTTCCTCGGAACAATTGCTGTGAAAATATCTGTAGAATAATGCAAGGGATGCAACGTTTCATCGTATGGATAATGTAGGAAGGTCCTGTGTGATTGCAGGGTTATTGATTAATCTAATAGCTTTATTTTGAATTTTGTCCAACTGCCTCAATGCAACCACTCCACTTCCACTCCACAGAGGTGAACAGTAATCCATCTGAGAACGCACATGACTTTTATATATTACGGCCAACTGCTCGTCAGTGAAGAATTCTCTAACTCTGTACAGGAGTCCCATTTTTTTTTTTTTTAGAGGCATTCTTAGCAATGCTTCTAACATAATGTGTCCAGCTCAAGTTAGTAGTTAATGTTACATCGAGAATGTCAATACTAGGGGAAGTGGGAATATTTACATCATTAAAAAATATATGGGAGTCAGTGAGATTCTGTCGGTTAGAAAATTGAATGTACTTGGTTTTCTGTGCATTAAAGGAAACTAGATTCTTTTGTCCCCATTCTTCAATTCTAGAAAGGTCCTGGTTCAGAGAAATTGCAGTGTTTATTTTTGAATTTATAAGATCGGGTTGGGTGAAAGAATTGGTAAATGTGAAGGAACTGTGGAGTGTTGAGTCATCTGCGTAGGAATGTATTGGATTATGAGTGGTAGATATGAGATCATTGATATGAATGAGGAACAGAGTTGGGGCCACAACTGATCCCTGGGGAACACCAGCATTTATTGAGTGAAATTGAGAATAAAGGCCATCTACCATTACACATATTTTTCTGTTATGAAGATCAGAAGAAATTAGTGGAACTAATGATGCAAGGCCGTAGTGTGACATCTTCGACAATAAGGATTGATGCCAGACTCTATCAAATGCCTTTGATATATCCAGTGTTCGAGTGCGTGTTGGCAGTGATGGCTAGGGACAAAAGGATATCTCTTAGAGAGGAAGGAGAGGTGAGTGCAAACATTGGGGAGAGAGATAACCCATGGGGGGGAAGGGGAGACAACAGGCGGCGAAACAGCAATGTGAAAGTCGAGAGTTGAGGAGAATTGTAGCACGAATCGGAAAGGAGGGGTAAGATGGACACGGATTGGGAATGAAGATATCACTGAAAAGGGAATTAGTGGGAGAGTCACTATGTTTAATTTTTAATGCACGGCGCATAGTAACTAAATCGCGATGGAGGGAGAGCAAGGGCTCGCCACTCTCAGCTAAGACAGAGGTATTTGGAGAGGAACGGAAAGCTCCAGTACAGAGACGCATACCCTGCGTATGAACAGGGTCCAACATCTTCAAAACGGAAGCAGAAGTAGACCCATAAATGGGGCAGCCGTAGTCGAGGATGGAAAGAACCACCGCCTTGTAGAGCATCAACATAGTGGTACGTCTGGCACCCCAAGTGGTATGGGATAGTTTTCTGAGGAGGTTGAGAGCACGAAGGCCTTTACCTTTAGTATACTGAACATGGTCTCTCCAGTTGAGATGTTGGTCAAAGATTACACCTAAGAATTTAACACTGGGATAGAAAGAAATCTGAGAGGGTCCCATTCGAAGCGATATTGACTGGCCACGGAGCCAGCGTTTGTTTCGATAGAAGACTAATGCCTTAGTTTTCTCAGCCGAAAACTGAAAGCCAACTGAAGATGCCCAGGCGATCACCTGTTGGATGGAGATGTTGAGTATACGTTGAGCATGTCTGAGGGTACGGGCAGTGCAATAGATGGTAAAATCATCAACGTACAGGCTGCCATGGACTTCCGGCAGCAATTGTTGAATGACTTTATTTATGGCCGCGGCTAAAAGTTTGCTGCTGAGAACGCTGCCCTGGGGAACACCATTGACGAGTGAAAGACATTAGAAAGAATTCCCTCCACTCGAGTCTGGAATGTTCGATCCGAAAGAAAGTTGGAAATTAAAAAAGGTAGATGGCCACGGGCTCCACTATCATGAAGTAGTTGCAGGATGGGACGCCGCCACGTGGCATCATATGCCTTCTGGATGTCAAAGAAAACGGCGACGGTGATGGACTTACTTTCAAAGCCACGCTTGATATGAGATTCTAATAACGTAAGCGAGTCCAGAGTAGATCGATCTTTCTGAGAGCCAAATTGGGTCGGAGTGAGAATAGTGTGTTGACGGAGGAACCAAGTAAGTCTAGTATTGACCAATTTCTCCATTAATTTACAAAGACAACTGGTGAGGGATATTGGTCTATAACTCGAGGGCAAGCTTGGGTCTTTTCCAGGTTTTGCAATTGGGACGACAATAGCATGTTTCCATGATGGAGGGGCCACTATTAAATTGCCTTTTTTAGCAAAGGTATGGTAAATCCTTTCCTTTGTTCTCTCCAATTCCAGCTTAGCTTCTCTCACATTTGAACCTGTCCTACATTCTCGGGTCACACCATCCATGTATATATTAAACAAAGGGGATGTTCAATTATGAAAATATGATTCAACTCCTACAGTGCAGGCATAATTGCTCGAAATTACCTTAAATTCATAGATAAGCAAGAGCCAAAATCGGTAAAAATTTGCAATTTTTGCTATGTATGACGCTGCACATGAGTGAGCGAGCACTCTCTCAGAGCTCAGTATGTGTCCGCGGGGTTAGAGCCACCCTGCGATCCCTGCAACAGCTAGCCTAGCTCTCAGGGCTCATAATAGCCTCAAAATGGTGCCAGTCATATGACAGGCACCATACAGAAGGGGTTAATATTATTAAAAGCTAGGGCTCCTATTGTCACATTATTAGATTCAAGTGCTCACAATATGTAAATATTTAAAGATTTTCAAGTTATGATCATGATTTACAATCAATTCTGCAGTATCATAATCTTTTGAGCAAATAAATTATTTCTGTGGGTTCTAGAAGTTTCGAACAGAATTCACCTGCTTAAGTGGTATGGTCGGTAGCACGTCTGACTGCTGATCAAAGGGTCTGCAGTTCGATCCAACGTTGTGCCATTGGTAGACATCAAAAGTTTGGGAAGCTCGGTCTAGCGATTTGTGGTTAATGTCCAGTCATGTTACAGTCCCTGTTAATGTCCCTGTTAATGTTACAGTCCCTGTAACAAGGGCACATCCTAGCCACATCGATCAAGGGAGTGCACGGCGTTACAAACTGCATCATGGCGCAGCATAAGCAACATTCTGCCTCATACAGTCTTCTAATATAATTAATTGAAGCAAGGAAAAAAGGATAAGACAATTAAAGATGGTTTGTAGGACACTCAAAAGATAAATACAATTAACATTTATTGAGGGACTGCCAAAATACCAGTCAACAATGAGTTTTCTACAGTAACAGTGCACATTGGTGATTTACTAGAATCTTTAAGCATTTTATTTGTAAATGCGATCAACAGTTCTTGTCAACAGTGTTAGTATATACCCGGTTCCCTAAAGTCATCCAAGAACTGTACAACTAACCACTTGCGATTTTCGGTCTATGAGGATGTTGGAGCCTTAAACATTGATGGTAAACAAAATTATAATTATGATGTTGGTTTCTGATTGACAGAAAGTATGTCAAAATTTATGTTATGTATTTATATATGTACTACAATCGCAGTTTATCTTTTAATTCTGCTACATATTGATGTCTACAGCTGACTTCCTTATAGCCAATAACTCATAAGAGGTCAATTATGAAAGTCCAGTAGAGAAAATGTGAATTTACAAAAACATATTTTCCCGCAACTATATTCTGGCGACACTTTGAAACTATTATGCAATGGTCTCTCTTTTACTGTCTTACTCTTCCTTCTGGGGGCAGGCGACTAGGAGTCCTCCTCCTCTTGCAAAATTCATCTACTAGACGAGACAGAGTAAGGGGCAAGGGAACGCGAAAGTGGTCCCAGACCTTAAGAATTTTTTGGAACTTTCATAGTTTCTGTTCGGGCTCTGTCTTGAGTAGGCCACCCCCAGCTATGGAGTATGTGCCGGAGTATATACATAATACATACATACAGTACATTGGCAACCAGCAACAACTCTTACCCCTATTAGATCCAAAGGCAATCTTTTTGTTCTTCCTCTTTTCTAACTTGCCTTTCCCCTCGTTTTTCCTGTGTGCCACCTCACACAGAGCGGGGAGCGGCACCTAGTATAAATATACGTACAGTCAGGACCCCCAATACACGATTCCACAATGCGCGAAAACCCTAATACACGAGTTACCCCTCGAAAAAAACATTAATTAATTAAACATTAATTACGCGAGGTGGTACCACAATACACGAATCGAGAGCTAAGAAGGGGCCAAATCCGCTATTCCCGCTTGATACGCGAGCACGTCTACGTTTCGCGAGGCCCAGGAGTAGCTCCGAAAAGAGAAGAAGACGGGCATACGCCTGCCTTCCCTCCCGCTTACCCTCCCTCCCTCCCCCCCACAGTCCCGCTCAAGCGCTCATAGCCGTGCGGAGTGACCAAACGTTTGTAGTGCCTGCCACTTTTTTCGCCATGCCACACCAATATAAGAAGATAACACACAAAATGAAGGTGGAAGTGTTGGATCGCAAGAAAAAAGGAGAAGGAAACTGTGCAATAGGCTTGTCAGAGTAAACTGTTCGTACGATTTGGTCAGGGAGGGAGAAGTTGAAGAAAATCGTGAAATCCTACGGTCCTAGTCCTAGTCCTAGCCTATCTACTACTAATTTTAAGGTAAGGTTTCATATTTTCATTCATTGTTCTTCTTATATATAAGATATAGACTGTACTGTAGAGCCAAAAATGTCGAAAATAGGGCCAAAAATGTCGAAAATAGGCCATAATTGAGAGGTCACCCAATCTAATTATTCCCATTTAAAGTTAGTTCCACAATACACGAATTCACAATACGCGATGCCTCCTGTCACCCCTATTCTCGCGAATTGGGGGTCCTGACTGTACATATACAGTATACTGTATAATTATATAATCAATAATAATATTTAAAAATAAAACCAGAACTAGACAGAAGGTAGATTAATATTGGAGGCAGAATTCGGTTCATAGTTTCGGAATCAGCCAGATCTGAGTTGCAGGAAAAAACACCGGCATAATTTATTATTATTAAAATAGGGATTCGCACCAAGCCTAAAAAGACTATGTGGCACCAAAAGAAACTTACCGGCATAAATCCACTAACACTTTTAAGGTGGCATAACACAAGGCCATGTATCCAACACTAGGCTCAGTCAATTTTAGCAGATTCAAAATAAACTAAGAAAGGCTCTTATTCGACCAAAGATAATTCTATTTTGATGCTATATAAACGTTTGTAGCTTAAAATACAAAACAATAGCCTTGGAACACACATAAATTACCAAAACATTAACAAATAAACTAATATTAAATTATTGCCGACACTAGACTCTAGATACAAGTGCCCGTATGATGCCACCTGTATTGTAATTATGACTAGACACTTCCTTCCAACTAGGCTTTGTACAGAATAATGATGGTGCAGTATCATCAGTCTACTAATGCCCACTCAAACAGTAGTTTTCATAAATAAGAGGCATAAATATTATCCAATGAATTTAGGCTACATTTGTTAGTAATTCAGACGTCATAACTAGCTTTATATAGTGTTCCATCATAAAAACACAATCTTTCTTAATATTGATAAAGGTAAACTATACAAACATTGTTATGATAGAATACAAGATTACAAGGGTAAAGAAAGACGGGTAACTATTAATATTAAGAAACTTAGGTAACCTGCCTTTTGAGAGCTTAAGAAGTTATTCCAATAAATCTTTAACTACATTTAATCATTTTACAAACAAAAACATTTAACACTTGTATCTTCCAAAATAATACAAAAAAAAAATACCTCTCCAACTCAGAATATGGTCATACATTATTGTATCCCACTGAACACTACATATTATGAGCATCATCAGATATTCATGTTGTTTTGTTTTAACTTTGCGTAAGAAGATACAATTCATACAAGTACCGGGTACTCCTTGATCAAAGAAGGTTCACCCCATGCTATTTATGAATGAGAACCCTTGCATTTGATATATTTATACATATACAGTATATCTCCATTTTGCATCAAAACATTGCAAATAATATATAATAAAGATAACTAGTCAATCTGTGATGATTCCTTCCACTAAGACATAAATCAACTTATGCGAGTACTGAATTTCCATGTAGTTAAAATTCTAGGCAGTAGTTGATCAATCCACACTGGCAATCACCAATATGACAAGTTGCAACAAGAAGGTATCCCCAGGGCTGTTGAGAAGAAGGGTAGGGTGTTAGGATAGGATAGGTTAGATTCGAGAGGGGTGGGTGGGGAAAGGGACGAGTGATGAGGTGGGAGAGGGGAGAAAGAGGAAGAGGTGGGGGGAGAGGGTGAAGAGCGGGGAGAGGGTGAAGAGCAGGGAGGGGTTGAAGAGCTGGGAGTGGGAGAGGGGGAGGCAGCTAGGGCCAGAGATCACACTGTAGAGGAGAGAGGGTTATCATTAAGTCTGGCCGCCACAATATTCAAACTTGGACAGTTTTATTTACATCCAACGTATTCTCTAGTTATTGCTAAGGGCATAGAAATTACACAGTCCAGTGAATGTGACTAGCGGTACCAGAATTACCCAATACAGTTCAAACTAGCCCATCTCCTCATACCGTAGGATCTCGACTGGAGGCTATTTTCAGTGCATAGTGGCTGGTCTCACCAATATGGCAGAAATTGGCTGACGATATCTGTCTACCCTAGTCTCTCTACCGGGAGCCTTTATTTTTCACTTGGGCATAAACAACTCATAGAATCTATCCGCTGTTTACTTGGGAATAAACGACTGACTAGTAAAGCCCAGACCGAAGCCCTTGTGAGTGTGGGTCGCCTGTCTGGCCATCTCGTATTGCCGCTCCATGGAGATGAACATGGTCTCCTGTTTTTGTAGAAGATCCACACCAGTGTCCTTAGTAGGTGGTGGGTGGCCAGGTGGGGGCCTGGACATCATTGGTGGCTTGATGTTATTGCAGATCCCACTTGTGCTGCTGGTGCTGGTGTTACTACTGGTGTTGTCGCCTCCCTCTGGAAAAAAAATAAAAAATAAAAAAGGTTAGTGTTATTAGGCTGACAAACGATAATTTACTCTAAGCCAGTCCTAAAACCGAGTTCTATCTTTTTAGTCATTATTTGTACAAGGCTAGTGGTATCAGGCTGCCAAACAACAGAGTATTCGAAGCTTGTCCTAAAAACCACAAAGTCCCTTAATTTTATTCATTATTGTTATTATTACACTATTCAGTGTGCAGTTGGGTCCAAGTACTGTACATGATTATATCATTAGGTTTATGGTTAAATATTGAATTTAACTATACACAAGCAGGCAACAAGACTGGGTAAACTTTCATTAATTACCTGAATGTTTCACACCCATAAGCCTGCGAAACTTCTCCGCCATCTTGCCGTCCCTGTCGTTTGAGAATTTAGTGTTCGCCCAGAGTTGTGCCTGTCCCCCAGCGTCGCCTGGCCCCCCAGGACCCCCAGGCCCCCCAGGCCCCCCAGGACCCCCTGGCCCCCCAGGACCCCCAGGACCCCCCGGGCCCCCTCGCCCCCTCCCCCTACCCATACCCATACCCATACCACCACCGAGTCCGAGTCCGAGTCCGAGTCCCATTCCACCTCCTCTTCCACCACCAACAGCAAATCCACCCCCTCCTCTCCCCGCTGCACTTAGGGGGCTGGGTCGTAGCGCGGGGTTCATGCCAAAGCCGTGAGGGTGGAGCGCACTGGGGGGGAAGGGACTCATACCAGGGTTACCCCCTAGAATGCCAGGACCAGGACCAGGAACAGGAGGGCTCTCTGCTGGTTTGTTCTGTTGAAGAAATTAACTTTGATAATTCACATCTGGTATGGTATATACTATGAACTCCTTCACTACAATGTTGTTCTTTTATTATATTCTGGCTAACACTAGACCGTTTTATTCAGCTTAGAAAGGACCTTTAAATATGAACAGAAAAAACTGGAGATTTGAACCATATACTGTATATATATCTATCTATTGCCGGACGCCTTACTCCCCTTTATGAGGAAGCGGACCCATCCCCTGTGAGGATAACCCATGCCAGTTTACTGAAGGACTTAGGATTGACCACTCAACTTAGGGTCCATCCGATTCCGAGGCTTTCTATGTATCTTTTTAGCACTATTTTTCTACAGTGGTGTGTGACTAGTCTATCCACTAACCTGCTTCACCCTTAGGTAAGCAGTACGGATTTGTATAAGGTTTACTCCCCTAGACAGGTTGCTGACCAAGGCTGACAAGTCCCATCCACCCAGATTTTTATAAGGTTGTCTCCCCTAGATGGGTTTCCGACCAAGGCTAACGAGTCCCATCCACCCTGAAGTATGTATGTATGTACAGGTATTCAAATCACTAACCAGTTACTGGACAGGTGTTCTCTCAATAGGAGCGTTTAATCTGTGAAAACACTTGCCAGATGTCACCAGATTCTTTAATTTAACACAAATAAAATAATCAAATGTGAACATTGCTAATACTGTACTTACTATATCTCTTTTGTTGTGATTTCAAAACATCAAGTATAATTTTAGATTAATTTTTCCTACATTATGGTGTGTAACAGATACAGTACCTCTAATAGATATACCGGTATATTGTATTAAGTACATTTCTATTTATCATTTTAATAATAATAAGGATGTTACTTATTTCTCACAAGCGCAAATTTTTCCGCAGAATTCACTGGCGCTCGAAAACCAAAAAACACAAATCGCTTAAATCAATGCAACACAAAACCTATACGCATCACCCAGCCACCAGCAGTGGCAAATAGCTCACACCCTATAGCCCTCCATGATGACACCCCTCTCGAGATCATAGCTTCTTTCAAAGAGAAAAGTCTTAAGTTGTCTCTTGAAGCACTCAACAGAACTTAGTTGTCTCATGGTTAGTGGCAGTCTGTTATATAACCTTGGGGCCATGTAAGAGAATGATCTCTCAAAGAAAGATACTGCCGGAAAGCCCACGGCTCATCAAGAAGCAGGGGGCATCATCATGGCGCACGACTACACCATGGCGTGCCGGTGGACGCCTGAGCAACTCTGCAAGATACCCGGGCTCACCAAATTTGAGGACCTTGAAAGTTACCAGACACAACTTGAATTCTATTCTAGCTTTTATTGGTAACCAGTGCAGTTCGATGTGATAAGAAGTGGTAGGGGTTCCTGGTGGAATTCCAAAAATGAGTCTTGCAGCTCTGTTCAGAAAAGATTGTACTTTCTTTAACCTAAGAAGTGCGCATGGGGGGTATGAGACACCACACTCCTGTGCTGACGTATTTGAGCTGTTCCCATCACTAACATCGTTATTTTACCATAAATAGCATTAATACTTATCCATATGCGCCTATTATAGGTCGATTATAAAGGTATTAACCTGTTACAACAATAAAACAAGTGGAAAAAGTGTTTGGATGGTCAAAATCGGCGATACAGGCCAGGAGTTACATAATGTATGGCTGAGGCAACCTCCCTGTCCTCCACCCCTCCCTTTGTCTGGAGAGACACTGTTCCGCAATAGTCTCTCTCTCGCTCTTTCCCACGCTTGGTAACAGTGATGACAACGCCCTGCTACCAACTCGCTAATGTTAGCACGAAAATAAACCACAGAATAAGGGAATAACAGGGAAAATAGGTGATAACTGAAGGAGGGGAGGAAAGTGGGGAAGGAGGGGAGGTGGAAGAGTGATATTTGGCATGACCCAGGGAGAAAAAAAAAAATTGGGGGGGGGGGGTTTTAAATAGATTTTTTTTCCCCTTACTCTTAAGAGTCTTCCCGCAGTCCGCCGGGGGAACTCTTAAGAGTCTCCCCGCAGTTCCCGGGTTAATAGGGTAAGACGGGGTAATTTCGCCAAAAATCGCGTATTTTGACAAATAGAAACTGCCACAAATGGAATTTTTAAATTTTAAATTTTGTATCTATACATTCAGCCTTTTTTGTCCCAATTTTGGTTTGTTTAGTTTGCAAGTTTTACATTTTAATAGATGCCCAAAAAACGAAAAAAAAAATATAATGTTTTGGTCATGCTGCCGAAATTTTGAACAAAGTCACTCGCGGCGAAATTACTCCGCCCGGCGGGGTAATTTCGCCGCGACCTATTTTACACATCATCTAGCTAGTAAACTAGATAACATTATATGTTTAACCCCTTATTGGCGGGGCTCGACTTAAGTCGTGCACCAATTTGCAGCAAGTTAGGAGCATTATTAAGGCTTTTAAAGGGTTAAAATAGAGTGCAAATGGCCGGGAGCACAGCGGGCCAGACAGCCGACTCCCAGGGCTTACCGCCGCCCATTAACTCATGTTCCCTGTGTTCTCGAGAGGCCAGTAGTGAGCATAGCTGGGAAAAATATACCGATATATGCTAAACTCCCATGTTCGTGGCATCACTGCAAGAGAACCACGAGTGCTACGTAGCTCGTTCTGGTCTCATTTTGAAGCTTTTAGTGCCTAGTTTTTTACTAAATATTTTTTTTCATGCAGATGCTTGATTTATCATGCAGGAGGGCCTGAATATGCCCAAATGAGCCCAAAACACCCCGCTAGACAAGGGTTAACCCGTACAGCCCCAGAGACGCGCCTGGCGCGTCACCCTAATTGCGCCGACCGTAACCTCAGGTGTAGCCACTCAAGAGGGCTCAGATTTGTATGGGAACTGTGTACGTATCCCACGCAACCGTGCCGATGGTTGAAAACTCTCAAAGTCCACGTGCGTGCGCGTGAGCGCGCAATAACCTGGTTTTTTGGGGTAATTGCCTTCAATTTTTTACTCTTGTAAAATACGTTTTCGGGGGCTCTGTAGGACCATTCTTTAAGCTTTTTGAGCGGTTTTTCGTGGTTTTTCCTTCATTCCTAACCCATTCGCTATTGTTTCTGGAATAAAACCATTTTTTGAAAACCGGCCGGGTTCTGGTGAACAAACATTACAAAACTAGCTGGGGCTGGACGGATTAATGGCCAGACAAAATACTAGCACGCAGGTAAAAGCAATGAAAACATTCACAAACCCAAACTGACACTAAACATGCCAATAGAAAAACGTTGCACGCACGCACGCACGCACACACACACACAACTGAACAGGGCGGGCAGAGATGCAGGTGTGTCACACGTGTAGGCCTATGCGCCACTGTGTCTATTGCGGGTGTATTTACCTAATTGTATTTACCTAATTGTAGTTTACAGGAGTTGAGCTAAGCTCGTGTTGTCCCGTCTCTCAGTCTACTTTTTATCCAATTTTTTCTTGAAAATATGGATGTTCCTTGCCCCTACCACCTCCTCCTCCAGCCCATTCCATTTGTCAATACATCTATAGGGGAAGCTAAACTTCCTGATATCGTTTTTGCAGGTAGGTCTTTTTACTTTGTAGCTGTGGACGTGTCTAGTGCGGTTGTGGACGTATTTATTAGTCCTACGGGTGTGGAAGTATTTAGTGCGGGTGTGGACGTGTCTCGTGTGGGTGCGGCGTGTAGGTTGCTAGTACAAAGTACCAGGCAGCAGCTGACGGCTACTGCCAACACTGTATCACACGCAAACATACAAACAAACATACAAACACCCCCACACACACCCGACCATACCGTCAGACGCGCCGCTAGCCCCGGCTCCAGGCCCCGCGAAACTACAACAAAACCTAAGCAAACTAGATCTACAACCTAAGCCAAACTAGCTATACAACCTAAACTAAACTTGCTCTACAACCTAAACCAAAACTGCTCTACAACCTAAGCCAAACTGCAGCCGAATCCATGCAATAGTTTCGGAGATATCGGCGTTTGAATGCAAATTATTAGCGCCGCGGCGAAATTACCCCGTTGTAATTTGGAAGACCCACGAATAAGGCATTGCAATAATCAACACGAGAGAACATCAATGAGTGGACCAGTGTCAGAAGGCAACGTCTAGGTATAAACTGCTTCACCGAGTAGAGATTTCTGATGTGTAGGTAGCAACTTTTGACAATCTGATTTACGTGCTCCTTAAAATCCAGTCTCGAGTTCAGATACACTCCCAGATTTCGAACAGAGTTTACTGGTTGCAGCTGTGAGTCACCCGTATCGATGGAGAGGGCATTTACTACGTCAGTAGCCCTTCTGTTTACTCGGATGATGAGAATTTCAGTTTTGTTATCATTTAGTTTAACTTTTTTTTTCCTCATCCACTTCTTGATATCGGTCATCAGCATTTCCACCTTCCTCTGTGTATCAGCTATACCTGTGATCCTCACATAAATCTGGGTGTCATCAGCATAGAAATGATAGGTGACACCATGTGCACGAAGCAGAAGAGACAAGCCACTAGTGTATATCGTGAACAGGACAGGAACCAACACTGATCCCTGCGGAACGCCATAGAGCAGGGGTGCCGAGTCCGAGACTATCCGATTTATCATCACACTCTGGGATCTACCTAACAAGTATGACCTGAGAAGCAAGAGAGCAGTCACGCACACCACAGTCATAAAGATCACTTAATAGCAGCTCATGATCCACTGTGTCGAAGGCTGCAGAGAGATCAAGTAAAACCAACAATGAGATCTCGCCGTCGCAAGTGTTCTTGACTAAATCATTATGTATTCTGATCAATGCTGTCTCAGTCGAATGATGCTGCCGATAAGCAGACTGAAAAATAGGAATAGTTTCATTTTGCTGAAGTAGCGGCAGCAGTTGATCAAATATGGCACGCTCTAATAACTTTGATAAAAAAGACAAGTTGGAGACAGGACGGTAGTTCGACATGTTCTCTACATCAAGTCCAGGTTTCTTAAGGATAGGCCGGAGCAAGGCATGTTTTTCAGACGCTGGGAAGTTCCCTTCGGAGAAAGATTTGTTAACTATTTTGGAAATAAGCTCCACTGCATGATCATATACACCAGGTAGTTTGGAAACATTTATAGGATCCAATGGATCCTAGAGTAGAATATTGTCTACAGAAGAATGTGCTGATTGGTTGTTGATTGATGCGAGTTGATAAAGTTGCGATATCTTTATTATTCCATATATATTATTACTGTACTGTACATATATATTATTGAAATTCTAAAATTGTAAGCAATTTTAATGATAACGTGATAATCTAAAGTGATATACGAACCCTGAGAGCTAAAATATATCACATAAAACACATTAATAACATAGATATTATAAAGTGAATATAAGCAAAATAAAAATTTATAAAGCCAACAAGTAAGCAAGATTTGTAGACTGAGTCTCGGCTTACATTTCACCGCCTTAGCCAATCACAAGCCGTGCATATTTTAAACATGCATCCTAACATCCTAACACCAGGGTAAGTCACTACGGTGGTGGTAAGTTAGGATATCAGCCCCTGATTGGTTGATAGGCTCGAGAACTCAGCCGTCTCAGCAGGCAGTCTCCTCTCTCGCTTAGTGTTTTTCTAATATTTTGTTTTTACTTTGTCTGTGTTCACTTTATAATATTTACGTTGTCGTTAATAGTGTGTATTTTATGTGACATATTTTATACCACGGGGTTCGGATATCTCTCTAGAACTCAATTGTTGAAATTGCTCGTTATTAAATGATTTAAAAAATAGATGTGAAATAATAAAGATATCTTGATTTATTAATCATACTCCTATCCATTAGCCAATCAACAGCCTTGATAAAAAATTAGCTGCTTCTCAAGTCCGGCATTCCTGTTCAGAGAAAAATATGTAACTGAATGAATGTAAATTTAATCATAAAAGCGTTATTTAACACTTTGGCTGCAGGCATATTTCTGCCTATTTCTGCCATATTAGGGCTCATTCAGGCACTCCTGATTGATTAGGCAAGTGTCTAAATGAAATGAAATGTATTCAGCCAAAAACTAGAAGAAAATAGTTTTCAAATGACACCAAAACGAGCTTTGTAGCTCGCGGACTTCACCCGCAGCGCTACCATAGACATTCGCTAAAATTAGCAATTATCGCTAATGTCGAGCTACATTTGCCTTTGTCAGTGCTGTATATCTCGCGAGAACATAACTCAGAGACCTCGGTGCCGCGGCCGGCTGGCTGGAGGAAAGACGTGTGGCCTGTCGTGCTTCCTCACGCTCGATTCTACATTTTTTTTTTTTTTTTTTTTTTTTTTTAAAGAAAAAATACCATGGCTCTATGCCAAGCAGCTGAAATAGCCGTAAAACATTTAAGAAGGGTGGATATTATTTACAGGTAAGGAGTTAACCTGTGGAGCCCCGGCTAGTTTTGTAATGTTTGCGCACCAGAACCCGGCCGGTTTTCAAAAAATGGTTTTATTCCAGAAACAATAGCGAATGGGTTAGGAATGAAGGAAAAACCACAAAAAAACGCTCAAAAAGCTTAAAAAATGGTCCTACAGAGCCCCCGAAAATGGATTTTACAAGAGTAAAAAAATTGAAGGCAATTATCCCAAAAAACAGGTTATTGCGCGCTCGCGCGCACGCACGTGGACTTTGAGAGTTTTCAACCATCGGCACGGTTGCGTGGGATACGTACACAGTTCCCATACAAATCTGAGCCCTCTTGAGTGGCTACACCTGAGGTTACGGTCGGCGCAATTAGGGTGACGCGCCAGGCGCGTCTCTGGGGCTGTGCGTTACATACATCGCCGACGCGTCAGGCGCGTCGCTGGGGCTATACGGGATAATATAAAAAATTAGAAATTTTAGGAAAGGGGAAACCCACTGAGGGAGGCATCAGCCGTAGCCAGTGTCAATAAAAAAAATTAAAAGCGGTGTATTGTAAAACTAAATACTGAATAAGATTACAACAATTTTAAATATAAAAAGGGAGACAATGGATTGTAATCAAAACTACTAAAGCTTGCCCAATATACCAACATCTTTCTATCTATCTATCTATTGCCTGACGCCGCAATCCCCGAAGGGGTGGCCACGAACGAACCGCCCCCATGCAGTCGACACCCCCTCCCAACCAGCACCGCCTTCATTCATATACTTCCTCACTCCATCCTTCCACCTCTCCTTCGGTGCACCTCTCCCTCTCTGTCCTTCCACCTCGCTCTCGAACTGTTTTATGCAGACGATTTAGTCCTAATAGCTGACAGTATGCAGGATGCTGAGGCCAAATTCAGAAAGTGGAGAGAGGGCATGGCGAGCAGGGGTTTAAGAGTCAATATTAACAAAACCAAGGTTATGCATTGTAGTTTGAGACGAGGCAATGTGGAAAAGAGCGGTGCATACCCATGTGCAGTGTGTGGAAAGGGAGTGGGCGTTAACTCAATTCAATGTAGCATCTGTCGATGTTGGGTACACCATGGAGTAAGCGCTGTAGTAGAATAAAGGGGCCCCTGCCGAAGGATAAGTCAGAAATAGAGAAATTTGAGTGCGTAGTGTGCAAAGGCGAGCTTGTGTTAAGTGATGATCCTGTGGCTGTGAATTTTTGGAAATGAGTCTTTGGAGCTGGTGAACAAGTTTTGTTACCTAGGAGATACCATCTCTGCCGGTGGTGGGGCCGAGGCTGCCACTGTTGCTAGAATTAGGTGTGGCTGGGGGAAGTTCAGAGAATTGATGCCAATCCTGACCATGAAAAGAATGCCTCTCCCCCTGAAGGGAAAGGTGTATGCCTCATGTGTTAGAAGTGCAATGATGTATGCCTCAGAAACATGGGCCGTTAAAGTAGAGGATGTCAACAGAATGGAGCGTAATGAGATGAGAATGGTGAGATGGATGTGTGGGGGCCAGGCTACAGGATAGAATAACAAATGTTGAGCTGAGGAGACGTTTAGGTATAAAGAGTATTAGCGAGGTGATGCGTACAAGTAGACTGGGATGGTATGGACATGTGGAGAGAATGGATGAACAAAATTGGGTGACAAAATGCAGGTCTGTGATTGTGGAGGGAGCTGCACCAAGGGGTGGACCGAGGAAGACCTGGGATCGGACTATACGCGCCGATCTCAAATCCAAGAACTTGACAAGTGAAGCAGCCCTTAACAGGGTTGCCTGGAACGCCGCCATTAGGACAAGAGACTGAAACTGCACTTATGTGTGGAGCACTCAGTCTTAAAATGTTATGTATGTATGTATGTACACCCTCTTAGTCAATCTCTCTCTTTCCATACATTCCATATGGCCGAACCATCTCAAGTTGTTCCTTTTCACACTTTCCAGCACATCTACCTCCACACCACACCTCCTTCTTACTTCCTCATTCGTCTGTCTATCCCTCCATGTAACTCCGCACGCACTTCTCAAGTAACTCATTTACACCGCTCTCACTCTTGGTCTAAGTCTCTTCCCGAACGTCCATGCTTCGCTTCCGTAAGTTAGTGTCGGGATTACCACACTGTCATGCAAGGACTTCTTCACTTCCATACTGACCACCCTATTTCTTGTTACTGCTTTCAACGTTCCTACAACCCTCTCCCGCACCTCCTCATTCACAGTCCCATCTTTACTCAACACACTGCCCAGATACTTAAAAGAGCCGACGATCTCCATAGCCTGACCGTTCAACTTCACCTCACACTCTGTGACTTCACCCCTTTCGAAGACCATAACCTTGCTCTTCCCCGCATTTACCTTCAAATTCCGTTTTTTGCACACTGTTCCAAACTCATTTACCAAACCCTGCAGCTCCCATTCATTATCACTCATCAGAACTGTATCATCCACAAACAGCAGTATAGGCAGCTTCCAATCATTTCCCTCCCTTTTCAGCGATACACCAACATCCACTGCTCTTGATAGTATTTCTTTCATGACTCCATCCATATATACAGTAAACAACCACGGGGACATCACACACCCGTTTCAAACCAACCTTCAGGTCAAAGAACTCGCTCTGCTCACTCTCCACACGTACTACCGCCTTTGCACCCTCTTTGCAGAATGCAAAAATTATGTCTGCTGAAAAGGAACAGCCCTCAGCCAAGATTATTCTCAGGCTCAGCGATCTGCGGATATTTCCAAAGTACAGTACCTATCCCTTTGACGTTGAAAAGAAGGGCATTCTATCAGGATATGTTTAACTGTGAGGAGAACAGCACAATCTGTACACTCTGGCTGGTTTGTCCTTTCCATGAGATACCCATGAGTGAGTCTAGTGTGGCCAATGTGGAGGCGAGCAAGAGCAGTTTCCTCCCTACGAACTTTGGAACAAGCTCCGTGCCAAGGTTCTACAGATGGTTTGATCTCTTTGAGCTTATCAAGGACATTGTCAGACCACTCAGCCTGCCGTTTAGACAACACAGCAGACTTAATGAGGCAAATAATCATTGTAGGGGAACAGGTCATCATCAAAGATATCAGCATGCTTAGCTGCAGAATCTGCAGCTTCATTACCATGGATTCCCACATGCGCTGGTGTCCAACAGAAAGAGACCAGTTTATGTCGGAGTGCAAGTGTGACCAGCCATTTCATTATCTCTGTAAGTATCAGGCTCCGACGGAATTTCCCTTGAAGGGCATCGAGAGAGCTTCTAGAATCCGAGCAAATCACGAAGGAGCTCCCCTCAAGGTTCCCAACCATCTTGAGTGCCCGTAGGATAGCGGATAATTCTGCTGTAAAAATAGAGGCAATTGGAGAGAGGTGTCGGCTAAAAGTAATCCCTTCAGTCACCACTGCATACGCCGTAAAATCTACACTCTTAGATCCATCTGTGTACACCTTAGTTTCCTCCGCATGCTTGCTAGCATGCTGAAAAAACAAAGACCTGAAGACCTACACAGGTGTTTCGCCCTTCACAATATTGTTGAGTTCTCTGCATGATTCACGCGGGGGAATGCTCCAAGGAGCTGGACTCTCCGCAAAATCCCAGACGTCGATCCCCTCAGGCAGAACTTCACCAATGAGGTTAGCTGCAACCATACCAAAGGGTTTCCATACTGAGCGGTCGTGAAAAAGACCCTCAGCTGAGAAGAGTATGCGGCAAATAGTATGGTTAGGATGTTGCTTGCACTTTAGATAGTGTTTCATGAGGAGGTACTGCCTGCGTTACTTCAAAGGCAAGACCCCAGCTTCCACACATAGACTGCCTGTCCTAGACGACTTGAAGGCACCAATGCTACGACGAATGCCAAGATGAAGTATATACTGGATCAAGCATCTGAAGTACCTTTGGTTTGGCCAGGCCATAAGCTTGACAAGCAAAATCAAGCTTCGACTGGATGAAAGCTGTGTTGAGTTGTAGTACAGTAGTACCTTTCTATCAGCACCCCAAGACGTATGAGCCAAACGCTTGACGACATTCAATGAGCGATAGCATCGGGCCTTTAGATCTTTTATGTACGGTAACCATGACAAACGAAATCCAAAATAACACCCAGGAACTGAACTTCATCTCTGAACTGAATGGTCTCACCATGAAGACGTAAAGTCCCCCTATCTGGGCAGATACGCTCTCTGTGCCTACGAAAGTGGACTGCAAAGGTTTTATGAGTGGAAAATTGAAAACCATTTGACTTTGTCCTCCTCTCAATCCCATTTAGTGCCATCTGAAGTGTGCTGTTATATGAGCCACCTACATCCCCATGTAAAATATGCTGAGGTCATCAGCATAAAGGGTGAAGTATACATCTTCAGGGAGGTAGCGCTTCACATCATCAATACCTATAAGGAAGAGGAAAAGACAACAGCCCCGGGGGAGTCCCTCCTCCTGTACCTTCAGCTGAGAACGGACATCGTGCAGCTGAACCTGGAACGTCCTATCTAGAAGGTTTTTAACACCTAACGAGCGGCCTAGGCGGTAAATATGTAGCCACCAGCGGGGTGTTTTTACCCAAAATAGGGTTGTTTACGTGATCATTTTCATGCCTAAATAAGACCCAGAGCGTAAAACAAGTATCTATCCCTGAAAGGGCATAAACAGAGCTTTCCAATGACACCCCAACGATCCTTGTATGACCGCTAGTTTTCTTGCAACATTCGCGCAACACGAGTGCAAAAACCATGTAATTCGGTACTTTCCCCACATAATTCACTGTGTAGCGAGTGTGAGGGTGGAGGAGGGTGGGATTCATGTCAGTTGGTCCACCGCGGTGGTCTGGAGCAGTCATACGCTCGCTACTCTCCTGCCACCACTTGTCTCTCTCTCTCAGCAACATTACGAGCTGAAAATGCCACACGACTTATGTTGTGAGCCGCCACATAGTCCAAATTTCTTTCACTCGACTTATGTTGCGCGCCGCCAGTTAAGGGTTAATGAAGTACATGATATTGCCTCGAAACCCCAGTTGGAAGAGTCTCGTGAGAATACCATGACGCCAGGTAGTGTCGTAGGCCTTTGCAAGGTCAAAGAACACCGCTGTCAAATGGAGCTTCTTTTCAAAGCTCACTCGAATATGGTGATCTAAACATAAAATAGGGTCTAAACAAGATCTGTGTTTCCGGAAAGCACACTGGAACGGGGAGAGATGATCATCCAGCAAGAAGATTAACCTGGAATTCACCATCCTCTCGACCAACTTGCAGAGGGAACTGGTCAACGCAACAGGTCTGTAATTCTGGGGGTTATTATGATCCTTTCCCGGCTTAGGAAACCCAAGGACAATTGAATATCTCCAAGATGTTGGGAAGACATGGGTAGTCCATATGACATTATAAATGGACAGTAGGAAGGATAAGGACTTGGGATGTAAATGTCGTACCATTTCATAATGGATGCCATCATCGTCCGGCGTTGTATTCTTAGCCTGGGCAACAGCTACCAACAGGTCCTGCATAGTGAAGTCATTGTTATAATCATAGCATTCATTGTCGTCAAAAGTAAGATGCTTCCCTTCTTCTCGTTCCTTATACCGCTCAAAAGTGTAATAGTAAATATATACAAATAAAAAGGGGATGCGCTAGATAGAGGAAATTATAGGGGCCTGAAAATGCTTGACCAAATCGTGAGAGTCTTTGAGGGTTTGATCAGGCAAAGCATCTCCATTGATGATATGCAGTTTGGTTTTATGCCAGGACGGGGTACAACCGATGCTATCTTCATAGTCAGGCAGATACAGGAAAGATACTTACTAAAAGGCAGGGATCTTTACTTTGAGTTTGTAGACCTGGAGAAGGCCTTTGATAGGGTGCCTAGAGATGTTGTGCAGTGGGCTATGAGGAAACTTGGTGTGGAAGAGTGGCTGGTGCGTGTGATAATGAAGATGTATGAGGATTCGCGAAGTGCGGTGAGGATGAAGGGTGTACTGAGTGATGAGTCGCAGTCCATGTTGGAGCCCATCAGGGCTCAGTGTTAAGCCTCCTTCTCTTTATTATGGTCTTGGAGGCACTGTCCAGAGTTTTTAGAGGCGGACTCCCGTTGGAACTGTTTTACGCAAACGATTTAGTCCTAATAGCTGACAGTATGCAAGATGCTGAGGCCAAATTCAGAAATGGAGAGAGGGTATGGCGAGCAAGGGTTTAAGAGTCAATATTAACAAAACCAAGGTTATGCATTGTAGATTGAGACGAGGCAATGTGGAAAAGAGCAGTGCATACCCATGTGCAGTGTGTGGAAACTGGAAAGGGTGTGGGCGTTAACTCAATTCAATGTAGCATCTGTCGATGTTGGGTACACCATGGGAGTTAGCGCTGTAGTAGAATAAAGGGACCCCTGCCGAAGGATAAGTCAGAAATAGAGAAATTTAAGTGCGTAGTGTGCAAAGGCGAGCTTGAGTTAAGCGATGATCCTGTGGCTGTGAATTTTGGAAATGAGTCATTGGAGCTGGTGAACAAGTTTTGTTACCTAGGAGATACCATCTCTGCCGGTGGTGGGGCCGAGGCTGCCACTGTTGCTAGAATTAGATGTGGCTGGGGGAAGTTCAGAGAACTGCTGCCAATCCTGACCATGAAAAGAATGCCTCTCCCCCTGAAGGGAAAGGTGTATGCCTCATGTGTTAGAAGTGCAATGACGTATGCCTCAGAAACATGGGCCGTTAAAGTAGAGGATGTCAACAGAATGGAACGTAATGAGATGAGAATGGTGAGATGGATGTGTGGGGCCAGGCTACAGGATAGAATAACAAATGTTGAGCTGAGGAGACGTTTAGGTATAAAGAGTATTAGCGACGTGATGCGTACAAGTAGAGTGGGATGGTATGGACATGTGGAGAGAATGGATGAACAAAATTGGGTGAAAAAATGCAGGTCTGTGATTGTGGAGGGAGCTGCACCAAGGGGTGGACCGAGGAAAACCTGGGATCGGACTATACAGTGGATCCCCATTTTCGCTACACCGGTCTTCGTTGATTCAATTCTCGCGCCACACACCAAATATTCCCAATTTCAATTCTCGCGCCAAAAGCCTCAATTCTCGCATCAAAATCCCAGCCAAAACCCGAAAAACTAGCAAAAATAACGAAAAACTTAACATAAAACTAGAAAACAAACAAAAACAATAATTTTGTTTTAACATAACGAAAGAATCTGCTAGGTGCTTGCCGTTTAGAGACGAAATCCGAGTGAATCCGAGATCCGATCGTCAAATGCACAAGATGCCGCCATCTTTCTATGACGTCATCACTAAGCAGATGCTTGCAGTTTAGCTAGTATCTGTGTTGACAAAACAACCGTTTGCAAGCTTTTTTATGCCTGAACCCCTTATCTCTCGCGTTTATTATAACCTCTAGTACATCTACTGATAGGGATGGTTGGCCTGGTGGTAGTAATGAAGGAATTTCATGCTCAAAACACAGAGCAAAGACCAGTCCATGTCGGACAAAAGCGATTGAAATGCCTAGCCTAGATGATGTTAGCCTAGGCTAGGTTAAATATGACAATGATTTATAATAAAATCTGTGTGGTAAGTAATCTTCTCATAATACGTATTTATACGTCTTTTCCTCATAATATGTATTTATTGAATGTATTTGGGGTGAAATGGGTACTTGAGCGGTGGCTGGACGAATTTAGAACCTAGGCCTAGGCAGGCCTAAAATTTTTTGCATGATACTGTAGAAACAATGCCCCAATCTACAGTATTTATGGTTAGGACTGTCATTTAGCCATGTCTACATTATTATTTACAATGAATAAGATTTAGGCCTAGGCTACTTGATGTAGCCTAGACAAAAAACATGTTTTCATAGCCTAACACTGGGAAAAAGTGCAGTAATTGTTTAGATTTTGGGCCTTTTTTTTCTAGTTATTAAAAACTTATTCTATGGTGTATTATATGATACAGTATAATGCATAAAATTTAATTTGTGTACAATAAAACATGTTTTCATAGGCAAAAAATAGAAAAAGACGCAAATTTTGGCATGAGCACGGAACCGATTGAATTTTCCCCATAAGAACAGTGCCCCGATCTTGGCTGTTTCAATCCTAGCTCTATTTCTGCAGAACCGATTAGCAGCTAGGAGCTCCACTGTACGTGCCGATCTCAAATCCAAGAACTCGACAAGTGAAGCAGCCCTTAACAGGGTTGCCTGGAACGCCGCCATTAGGACAGGAGACTGAAACTGCACGTATGTGTGGAACACTCCGTCTTAAATTTTATGTATGTATGTATGTATGTACTGCTCTACAACGTTTATTTTGTTCGCAAGAGATTTGTTGTTTTTGTAGCGGTTAAACGAACGCCTACAAGCTAACTTAATCCTAGTACACTCAGGAGTCCAGAAAGGCACAGGAGTATACCTCAAAGTTCCAGATGATTTCGGAATATTAGCCTTGGCAGAAGCATTAACTGTGAGTAACAGATCTTGTACCATATCCACATCACCATAGTGCTCATAGTCCTTATCAGTGTCCCTTCGGAAGCCTACCCAATCGGCCCTGCGGAGGACCCATCTTGGGCTAATGGCTGGTTTGTTCCCCCCTGATGTCACAGACAAAAGTATTGGGTAGTGATCGCTGATAGCACAATCACCATCAACCTCCCAATCTATATCAGAGGCCTCTAGAGGTGAACATAGGGACAAATCTATCACCGTTTCAGAATCATGTTGGAGAGAATAATGAGTCATCTCGCCTGTATTTAAAACAACAGATGAGTGACTATCCAAAAATCTCTGCACCATTGCGGTTTACCACGACATCACCCCAGATGAGACTACGAGCATTAAAGTCTCCCAATAATAAATATGGTTCATGCAGCTGGTTAAGTACACCCACTATCTCCCCGGCAGTAGGTGGCACAACCATATTAGGAGATACAGCAGATGGTGAATAATTTATGCAGCTGCACCTTAGCAGCTGCCACCTGCAATCTGGTTTGAACCGGAATTCTTGGTAAGGAATATCCCTCCTCACCAAGAGAGCAGCACCCATTACGGTGCCGAGATCTGCATTATCATGAGAAAGGACTACACTGTAGCCCTTAATAACATTAAAGTGTCGAAAATTATGGTTAGTTTCATTCAGGGCAATGCAAGCTGGTTGGGAACCACTGACATACTCTGTCAGTGCCTCCCTCTTAGATGCATACCCCTGAATGTTCCACTGAATGATTTTGTAACTCATTCTGTAGTAATGGTATGATCTCTATTTTCATCTACATTCAAAATATAGGGTCCATCCTTGGGTTTTAATTTGCTTGTATCCTCGGGGAGAGTATTATCTACAGGCTCATCAGGGCCAGGGAGTTGCAAAGGGCATCCTCCTGGAGAGTCACCATCAGGAATAGTGTTCAGGACGCTTATTTCGTCAGAATTAGAGGGCTTATCAAGGCGTGCAGGGGCAGGCAAGGGTGTGGTATTGCTCACACCCTTATCAGTAGATCCCTGGCATTATTGCACTAAAGTAAAATCAGGCTCACCAGACGGGGAGAAACCACTGACGCCCTCCTCCGAATCTGAAGAGCCCCCCCTTCACAGCTTGCCGGGAGCCGCGAGAATGAGTCGGAGAACCCTGGACAAGGACATCAAGAATCTGTTTTGCAGGGAGATTTGATCCCACACTTGAGAGCAGGCCGAACCTGTTGCTGGTAAAGACTCCCGAACTCGTTGGCACAGAGGCGGGTAGATGTGTCGGGTGTCGTGAGGCGGGTCGAGGAGTGGGTTCAGCGGAAGGGCAACGAGAAGCGTCCCTTTGAGGATTGGCTACCCAAGCATAGGAAAGGCCCACCAGCTAACCTGACACCACCGATGACCCTCGCCCTCGCCTGCATCGGGCTGATCTTTTCCTGATCGATAATTCTCAATATTTCTTTGGACTTCAAATACTCCGGGCAGTTCACACTATTGGCTTCATGGGAACCATTGCAATTGGCACAGTGGATAGGTCTCACACAGTCTAGTCTCTCATGTTGACCCCCACAGCGGGAGCAGATGATTATAGTGCTTCGACAGAAATTTACACTGTGGTTGAATCGTTGGCACCTAGTGCAGCGCCTCGGCTTTCTGATATAAGGGGAAACATTGAAGGACCTCTCCCCATAGTGTTCCCTGTCAGGAAGTATGTCTGTAGAAACTACCAAGTTGGGATACCTTATTCACCCCAAATTTGGAGAGGCCCTGTTTAAAAGGTCTGGAGGTCTTGTCTTCAAGTAAGGAGCATATATAACCCCTTTAATGGAGTTTAGATCATCATGAGGAGTACTATGGGCAACATCAACACCCAGCAGGTCCTCTATAGACTATAGCCATGATTTGTAAGCGATGCTCATCAGAATGTGCCTTGATGATAATATCCTTGCCTTGGGTAAAGAGGTGGGTTTCATCTAAGGGACCACTTTTCAGAACAACCTCCTCATAGAGAAGGAAGGAGTCCAAGTCCTTGAAACTACCCACCTTGGGTGATAGTTTAACAAAGGTTTGATAAGGAGCTGGGAAGAGGTCCCTCAATGCAGGGAGACTAATTTTTGCTGTCTTGGAAATAAACTTCTTCTTGCCCTTGGAGTGCAATGGGCCTGGTGGCTTGGAAATATCAACGTTGACCAATGGGGTCAGCCCCGTGGAGGGACCAGGAGCACTGTCCACCACTGATGCAGATGTAACGAGGTACTTGAAGTGGAAACTTTTGGAGTGGGGACATCATCGCCTAGATCCATTGATTGAGTGGCGGAGGCCAACTCACTCGCACCCTTATCTGATGAAGGGGGCGGGGTAGTGACAGGACCCTGGGAACTGGACCCAGCAGTATTGGGGACTGGTAAATAAGGCATTAACGTCACAACAGTAGAAGGACCTGGGGCAGCCACCAGAGCAGCAGCCATAGGTCGTGGGGGGTCTGAGGGAGAGCCAGAGTCGACATCGAAAAGGGCAGGCCGAGGAACAGAATGATCAGAGAGAGCCGAGAGAACGCCAGAGTCGTCAACCATAGGGGCCAAGTTATTAGCCATAGCACGAAAAATAAGTTTCATTCCAGCTGCTCCCACACCCACCACGGAGCCAAATTTAGGGGACAACAAAAACAGCCCCAGGGATGCAGCCAGAATATACGCCAGGGATATCTACAGGCTTTAAGAGGCTTTAAATTGCCATGGCGTTCCGGAACGTCTCCCACAGGCAATGGGTTAATTTAGATACCACTATTATATATATGTCATTAGCATTCAAAAGAAGGTCTATTGACATCATGAATTTGAATTGATAGATTTAGGCACAAAGGCCAAGCACTGGGACCTGTAGTCGACATCATGAAAGGCGTAACACACCGCCAGACAATTGTTAGATGGGACGGAACTTCGGAAGGCAGAACAAAAGGTTGGGCGAGACAAGCACTTTAGAATATGGATCGAGTATGGCATGGACTGACGATAGCAGGGTTACCAAATACAGTCCGCTAGATAGTAAATAAATGCCGAAAATCTCAAGAATATCGCTAGAATTAATGTTGCTAGATGTACAAATTTGCCTCTAGATCAAAGTAAATATCTCCAGATCTAGCGGGAAAATAGCTAAATTGGCAACACAAGACGATAGTGGCGGGGAGGGAGCTGGGGAGGGAGGGAGGAACGCCAGGTAGCGTTACACATTCAGCGATCAGCGGGAAATTTGCAAATTCGATCCCGGGCACCCAGAATAATTGCCGTTAGATAGGGATTTTGGATACAGTCGACCCTCGCATGGGCGGACCCCAGTTGACCGGACTTCGGTTTGTGCAGACCCAACAGCCGATGCGGACAAGTCCCCAGAAGACCGAACAAATTGGGCAAAAGACCGTTAATTTAAAAGTTGTCCGGTATTTTAATAGTTCGTGTTTGTCTATCGCTCACTTCCCCCTCTGCAACTCTCTTTCTATCTATCTATCTATCTCTCTAATGCATCTACCTAACTCCCTTATACAGTAGGGTCCCGCATAAAACGTGTTCGCATAAAACGAGTCTCGATTAAAACGACCGACCTAAAATATTAATATTTAATTTTCGATCAGAACGAATGTGATCACATAAAACGAGTCCGCCGCCAAGTGGGGCAAATCCGAGGAGTTTTCATATAGAGCGCCGAAATATCGTACAAAACGTACGAAATATCGTACGCTTTCATATAGAACGCCGAAATATCGTACAAAACGTACGAAATATCGCTCCTGACGGAAATTTACGCTTCCAGTGAACATTGACGATATTGGGCCACCAAAATGCTGTGTTCACATAAAACGAAATCGCATAAAACGCCCTCGTTTATCGACCATATACTCGTTTTATGTGAGACCCTACTGTACTGTACAGTGGTCCCTCGCGTTTAGCGGATTTCAGCTTGGCGAAACACAGTACAGGTATTGGCGATAGGTTGGATATGGTACCAGAATCCGAATTTGGCGCTTCAAATGCACTTTTGGCGAGAATGCTGACATCACGGAATGGCGTCGGCCCAGAATGCACCGCCCGCAAGCTAGTCTCACCAGGCCTAACTCTAAATAATTCATGGTAAATAAAATCTGTTATCTATTATCTATTGTCTTTTCTATTGCTGTTAATGTTTCATGTAGGCTACAGTAGAGCGCCGTATTGAGAGTTACTCTTAGGCCGAGCCTAGGCTATAGATAGGCTTAGGCCTACTCACAAAACCCTAACTGAGCTGCTTGGATAGCGAGAATATCCCAGGTATATTTCATAAACGTATATTAACAGAGTAATCTTGACCAAACCGATTTGTGAAACTCATATCTCTTGTGTTTTGCTTTGTTTATTGTGCCGAACAGTCTGCGACATACAAACACACACGCGCATATCAGCTGACTCAGGGGCCCAATCGATAAATATAATTAATCAAAGAATGACCACGGATCCAAAACCAATTTCATTATTTTGCTCAATCGAAAAGCAGTTGGTATAGCAAATTCTAGTCTTCACCATTCACAAGGTAAAAGTGATTTATGCCTCCTGATATATATCTAATCTAGGTTAGACCATTTCTTGGTCTGGCTAGCTAGTGACTTAGCAACTTGTTGCTAAGGTTATGTGGTTATTCCTATCAATAAGACTATTCACAAGATAACAATGAATTCTGCTGCCTGATATACATCTAACCTAGGTTAGGTCAATTCTTTGTGGAGATATATAGGCTAGGCCTATGTCTTCTAGCAAAAACAGAGTAATCAGACGGCGCCGAGTGTGTCGGCGATCGACGATGCGCATGGCGGGCAGTTTGAAAAGGCCCAAAAGGGTGAACTCGGGCCTCGTCAAAGACTAATGGATAATTTTCCCATTTAAAGTACTATTCGCGTTTGGCGAAATTCACTTTTGGCGATGGTTTGGCTAGACTAATGAATTCGCTAAATGAGAGGGACCACTGTATGTATATACACAGGATCACACCCAATAGCTGGGGGCGGCCGACTCAAGACAGAGCCCGAACAGGGATAACATAACACACACAAAAAAAAAAAAAAAAAAAAAAAAAAAAAAAAAAAAACACACACATCTAGGTCACCCAGGCAAAGACCTAGAGACCCAGGCCCACTTGGGGTCTCCAGCAAAAGATTCTCAAAATATCTCTTTGTTTCCCTAAATACTTCTCGCATTGCTGTCTTACTGCAAAAATCTGATCCGCACACTCTCTTCCCCTCCTAAAACTGCGCTGCTCTTTTCCTATTGTATCTTCAGTACCCTTTATTAGCCTCTCTATCAACACCTTGCCATACAGCTTTCCAACAACTGATAATAAACTAATACAGTCGGCCCCGCAAGGGTGCGCACTAAAAGGGTGCGATTCTCCAACCGTGCGGCAGATGTCCGTGTGGTGCTTATAATCCAAGGGTGCGAAAAAAGCAAAGCGTGCGTTTTTTTCGCCCAATAACCCCTGAAAAACATGAACTAAGGAAAGAATACCTGTACAGTACAGTATAGAAATGTGATTAGATATTAGATAGAATATGGGTATTACACTCACTTTGGATGGTTTATGTATGCGTGGAGGTTGGGATGTTGGTCTTACTGAGGATCCGAGGCTGCCCACATGGGGGCATTTTACACCTGCTGCCCCTAACCCATCGCCCAGGGCGATCGTGTTACCCACCAAAACAAAAGTGAAAGTTCTTGATTTAGAACAGAAAAAACAGTTACTAGACATGTTGGCTAGAGGTGAGAAACAGGCAAATGTGGGTAGACATTTTGGTGTGGGCATGGGGGCAGCCTCGGACCCTCAGTAAGACCAACATCCCAACCTCCACGCATACATAAACCATCCAAAGTGAGTGTAATACCCCTATTCTATCTAATATCTAATCACATTTCTATACTGTGCAGGTATTCTTTCCTTAGTTCATGTTTTTCAGGGGTTATTGGGCGAAAAAAGGGTAAGTTTGAAGAGTCCCCGGACTACATAGTGAATTTCCCATAGGTTCTTAAGCTCCAAGGGTGCGTTTTACAAGGGTGCGCGCATGTCTCGGACTAAGGTAACCGCACCCTTGTGGGGCCCACTGTACCTCTATAACTTGAACACTCCTGCCGATCTTCCTTCCCCTTGTACAATGGCACAATATATGCACTCATCCAGTCAAATGGTACCATCGACACAACAAAGCACACATTAAATAGTCTCACCAGCCAATCTATTACATCTCCACCCTTCTTATCCCAGTGACTGCGACGGTCGATAGTAAAATAACTTATAATTGTTTTTATTCCCAATTAATAAGATTTTGTAAAATCTGCACTAAAGTAGATGACTTTTGGGCTAGAGCTAGGTTACTATACAGACTCTTAGTGGACAGAGGTTTTGAGGCAAGTAAATTGTTCCATAAATTTAATCTTTTTAGGGTCAATTATTGTGACTGTATTCTAAAATTTGACATCAATAATTTTAATCAAGCATTTTTAACTTGAAGTTTCTTGTATAACCTCTGCTTACTTTTTGTCTGTATTTATTGTTTATCTTTTTCTTTTTCTATTATTATTATTATTATTAATATTGATGATTTTTTAAATTTATTGTTCTTGTTAAAAGAGTACTCTTTGTTTAAATCTGTTGTTACTTCATATTTTGCAATTATTTGTCTATATTATATGTATTCATTGTCGATAGTATCAATTGCTTACTTTTGCGATTTCCTTAGTTTATTTGTGCTATAAATGTAGGTTATTTGTAGGGTAGTTATTGATAGGGGTCACTTGAGGCATGCTATGCTTACAGGTACCTACCCGATAGCACTATCGTTAGTGAGTGCTGTACTGTATTTTATATATTTTGTAATAGTATAGATATCTTATCAATATTTGTATTTTGTACTATTGTTAATGTCTTGTCATGTTGCAAATTTGATTTTAAATAATATTTTGACATTTAACATGTAGTTTCTTTATTCATGCAGAGTTTAGTAAAATTTGCCAGAACGTCCCGGACTTCCCAAACTTGACTACTTCCTTTAACGTGACGATAGTGCGTTGTTATATGTGCGATTAGTTTGCTTGGGAAACAGATTAACTTGCTTATGTAGTAATGTACACCCTATGTGGTGGATTGTGTTCTTTTATTTAAAAATTTTCATTTTAGTAAGCGTTGTTTCCACATAGCGATTTTGATAATTTAATTTGACTTTATATTGTCCTTGTCCCAATTTTGGTTTGTTTAGTTTGCAAGTTTTACATTTTAATACATACTTAAAATTTTAAGACTGAGTGCTCCACACATAAATGCAGTTTCAGTCTCTTGTCCTTCCGGAAGCACAGTATTTAGATGTGTGAAAACATCCCTTCAAATATAGTGACAGTGCTGGGAAATGTCTCAAAATTGGGTGACACATAGGAGTAGTGGGATCTCCCCATTCCACATCCTACACTCCTCCCCCCCCCCCCCCCACACCTCAACTTGACCTTATATTTTGCAATTCAATTGTTGTTGTTGTTGTTCCCCAGGCCATCTGACCGAACAGCCCCAAGGTCCCGAGCAAGGCCAAGGCCATAACCAATCGCCCCCACAGAACCCTCCCACCTTTACCACTAAGAAAGCCCAGGTGACCGAAGCCTCTCCCAGACGAGGGGCTGAGGAGGGTGCGGAAACGCCCCGGACATCAAAGCTCCACCCAGAGCCCTGTGCCCCTTAACAATTATGAAGGGAATGTTGAGGGGCAAGGGGAAAAATGTGACGCTTTGGCTTCCAGTCTGCCATCCTCTAGGTTGGCAGTAGAGAGGTCAATCCCCAGAAGAGACCCCACCACTCGAGATCTAGAAAATATAAGCAAAAGGAACAGTCAGAGTAAGCTATGGGTATGGCAGAGAATTCTTAACTCTCACTCTGATAGACCAGCCCATCACCACATGACTAGAACCCAATCCTCTCAGCATCAGCTAGGTAAGGCCCTAGAAAGTCGCCTTGGGCGGGGGGATAGCTCCCCTTTTGGGATTGGGCACCCACCTTCATGGGTTAATACACTCCACAGCAATACCCTCCATACCTTCTGATTTTCCCGCTCTATGAATAGTATAAAATACCAATTCATAAAAGATAGTGCTATCGGGTACATCCGATCTGCTGGATCGGATGCTCAATATTGGAAGGGATCGGCAAGGAAAAAAAATAAAAAAACAATAAAACATATGAGGCATAGCCCTATTCAGTAATACCAGACATCTAACACAATAATAACCCACCTTATTCCCCCACAATAGCTTCTTTTTGCGTTCCTGTTCTGCAAACTTCATGGGATTCATGGCGGCTGGGTTATAGTAGGAGGGGAGGGTGATGCCAGTCTGTTTCTGTACCTCCATCACCTGGGCCTCCATGCTGCGCTTCAGTAGTTCTGCTGCTGTCAGGTCAGGGTTCGCTGCCTTCAGGGCTGCAAGTTTCTGTTGGGCCTCTGTTGGTAGTAAAGAGAAATTGGATATGGCAATTAATATGTTGGCTCATATAATTTACCAAACAATGAAGATATCGGATATGGCAACCAATATTTTCACTCTATAACCTCAGTGTATTTACCTATTTGTAGTTTACAGGAATTGAGCAGCGCTCGTGTTGTCCTGTCTTAGTTACTTTATAATCAATCCATTTTACTTAGACAAGTATCGTAATGGATATTCCCAGTATTTTGGACTAACATATCATAGCTTATGTTGTCCTATTTCCATATTTACGTGTGTGTGTGTGTGTGGGTGGGTGGGTGGGTGGTTGGGTGGGTGGGTGAGTGTGTGTGTATTTACCTAATTGTATTTACCTAATTGTAGTTTACAGGAGTTGAGCTAAGCTCGTGTTGTCCCGTCTCTCAGTCTACTTTTTATCCAATTTTGTCTTGAAAATATGGATGTTCCTTGCCCCTACCACCTCCTCCTCCAGCCCATTCCATTTGTCAATACATCTATAGGGGAAGCTAAACTTCCTGATATCGTTCTTGCAGGTAGGTCTTTTTACTTTGTAGCTGTGGCCTCTAGTTATTCCTGTATCCATAATTAATATATCCTCCCTATCCAGCCTCTCCAGCCCCCGGGTACATTTATACATCATTATCATGTCTCCCCTCTCTCTCCTCTCTTTTAGACTCGGTAGATTTAATTTGTCTAGCCTCCCTTCATATGGCAGTTCTCTGAGACTTGGAACCAATCTAGTGACTGCTCTCTGGATTCTTTCTAACTTGTGAATATGCTTCTTTAGATGCTGGGACCACACCACTGCTGCATACTCCAATCTTGGTCTAATCATACTCTTCATAATTTTCGCTACCATGGTCTCATCCAAATAGTTCAGAGCAACTTTCATATTCCCGGCCATTGCATACATTCCGCTAAAGAGCTTGTTAATATGTTTCTCTGGCGACAAATTATCTTGTATAATCAACCCTAAATCTTTTTCTTTTTCTTTTTTTTGTGTGTGTGTGTGTGTGTGTGTGTGTGTATTTACCTATTTGTATTTACCTATTTGTAGTATACAGGAGTTAAGCTTTTTAGGCTCGTATTGTCCCGCTTCCTGAGTTACAATTATCTAACTTTGCCTTAAAAATATGAATGTTTTTGGCACACACCACTTCCTCTTCCAACTGATTCCACTTACTTATACTTCTGTAAGGGAAACTATACTTTCTCACATCTCCTTTACATCTTCCTTTCATTAGTTTATATCTATGCCCCCTAGTTCTACCATTATCTTTCACAATATAACCCTTCTTGTCCACCTTTTCGAGTCCTCTCACACATTTGTACATCATAATCATATCGCCTCTCCCTCCTATCCATTAGAGATGGTAAATCTAATTTCTTTAATCTCTCCTCATATGGTAATTCTCTCAGTTCTGGTATCATCCTAGTTGCAGCTCTCTGAACCTTCTCCAGCTTCTTTATATGCTTTTTAGATGTGGTGCCCACACCACTGCCGCATACTCCAGTCTTGGTCTCACCAATGTTTTTATTATTTTCTCCAGCATCTCGTTTATATAGTTAAAGGCTATTTTTATTCTGTTTAGCAGTCCATATGTTTCTCCCACTATCTTATTAATATGATTCTCAGGTGAAAGATCACCCCTAACAGTTATCCCTAAGTCCTTTTCTTTCTCTGATGGGTTAATAGTGTTTTCTCCTAACTTATATTCCATATGAGGCCTTCTTTTACTTACTCCCATTTCCACTACATGACATTTATTTGTGTTGAATTCCATTTTCCACTTCTTGCTCCATTGATCTATCCTATCCAAATCCCTCTGTAATTCCCTACCACTGTTTTCATCTTCTATACGCTTCATGATCTTGGCATCATCTGCGAACATATTCATATATGCATTTATATCCTTTGGCATGTCGTTAATGTATAGTAGAAACATTATGGGAGCCAGCACCGCTCCCTGCGGAACTCCACTTGTGACGTCTTTCCACGTAGAAAATTTATCTCTGATAGTAGTCCTCATCTGTCTCCCTGAAAGATAGTCCTCCATCCAATTTAACAAACTACCCTGAATCCCTCCATACTCTTTTAACTTCCACTTCAGCCTGCTATGCGATACTCTGTCAAAAGCTTTCTTCATGTCAATATATACGCAGTCCACCCATCCATCTCTCTCTTGTAATATGTCAACCACTCTGTCATAAAAACTGAGTAGGGTGGGTGGGTGGGTGTGTGTGTGTTGTCTATGAGTGATTGGATGGAACGGCGAGAGATATGAGTATGGATGTGCTTCTGAAAGCTGGTTTGGGGTGGGCAGAGAGGTAAAGAAGACAGTATTTGTGTGTGATACCTTGTGCTGAGTGTTGTTTTGATATTTCTTGGTGTCTGTGGGTGTGTTGCCATGTAGTGTAGTGGGTGGTGTTGGTTCGTGGAGACTGCTGCCAGGAATTGAGTGCCTCTCATGTCCAGATGGTCATTGACTTTGAGGACTTTGGTTTCTTGATGTAGGTGATCTGTAGGTGTAGCTGTGCAGCCTGTGATGATTTTTAGAGCTTTATTTTGAATAGTCTGTGAGGTCTTATGTATTTCAGCTAGGTTAGAAGCCCAAGCCGGGCTTGCGTATTCCATCACTGATCTTATGTATTGTTTGTAAACTGTGGTGGTGGTTTCTTTGTTGTGTCCAAATTTTGTGGGCAAGTGACCTGAGTGCGAAGTCTGGGTGTCCGTTTCTTTTTCATGTTTGTGGTGTGCTGTTTGAATGTCATTAGAGTATCATATGTTACTCCTAGGATTTTGGGTAAGTGTGTGTGTGTTAGGGATGTGTTGTTTATGGTGAGTTGCAAGGTGTATTTGTGTTCTCCTGTCCAGCTTGTCAGGAGTGTTGCGGTGGATTTGGCTGGGGCTAAATTGAGTCTGTTTGTGGTGCACCAGTCATGTAATGTGTTGAGATAGGGTTAAAGGAGACGTGTTGCTGTGTCTAGGTCTTGGTGTGTGCATTTGAGTATTATGGTGTCTGAGTAGGAGGCTGTGTTTATTTGGGTTGTATTGGGTGTATTTATATCATACATGTATAGATTGAAGAGTGCAGGCGACAGGACAGATCCTTGCAGGACTCCGTTTGGGAAATTTCTGATGCTAGATGACTGACCGGCAAGATACGTGTGCACATCTGCCTGCTAGGAAGTTGGCCAGCCACCTTTTTGTGTTGTTGTGCATGTTTGTGTCGTAGATTTTGTTTCTTAGGTCGTGGCGGGGGATGGCATCGAAGGCTTTACTAATGTCGAGTGTGGCAAGTAGTGATCCGTGTGGTGGTCTGGCTGAGTTGATGCCGTCAAAAGCTCTTTGTGTAAGGTCTGTAAGAAGTGTGTTTGTGGAGTGCAGTGGCCTGAAGCCATGTTGTGTTGGAGCTAGGAGTAGGGCGTGTGTAATCAGTTGTAGTACAAGGCGTTCTATGACTTTGGAGGGGGTACAAAGGAGTGTGATAGGGTGGTGTGAGGAGGGTAGCGTGGGGTCTTTCTTGGGTTTGGGGAATGTGATGATGATACCATGCTTCCAGATGTCGGGTATTGTGTTGTGTGAATAACTAGTACAAGGCATTCTATGACATTGGAGGGGGTACAAAGGAGTGTGATAGGGTGGTGTGAGGAGGGTAGCGTGGGGTCTTTGTTGGGTTTGGGGAATGTGATGATGATACCATGCTTCCAGATGTCGGGTATTGTGTTGTGTGAATAACTAGTTTGATATGTTAGTGAGTGCTTGTATGCCTTGTGGTCCCAGGTGTCTGAGGTGTATGTTGCTTATTTTGTCTAGGCCACAGGCGGGCGAGTGCTTGAGATTGTTGATGATGTGTTTTGTCTGGTTGTTGGTGAAGGGTGCATAGTCAGGGTCTGTGGGGAATTGTCTCTTACGTCGGATGACACGTCGGTCGTTGTTGTTGTTGTTGTTGTTGTTCGGTCGGCATCTAAGACAACACTACTTTCTCTCGCACAGTTTTAAGTGGTTTTAGGACGAATTTAAGCCTGTGTCTTTTAATTATTGTGTTATTAATAACTATATACTGTACTATAATGTACTGTCTACTAAAAATATAATACTGCACAGTACTGTAATGTTCTTATTTGTCTTTAATATGATGAATTTCACATACAATACTGTATTGTAAAGTGTAGTGAGTGGTAGGGTGATCTCTGCTTTCCATGCTGGTGCGGACTTCCCCCTTTAGGTTGGACTATTTTGTTAGTGTAAATCGAATGTAAGTCGGACTCTGACATCTCAGAAAATCCGCCAATTAGTCCGAGTTAGAGAGGGTTTACTGTACTTTTAATATCTATATATCTATCTATCTATCTATTGCCGGACGCCTTACTCCCCTTACGAGGGTGGCCATACACAGAATGCCCCCAAGCGGACCTATTCCCTGTGAGAGGGACAACCCGAGCCAGTTTAGTGAAGGACTTACAGGATTGACCACTCAATTTAGGATACGTCCGACTCCGAGGCCCTCTGTGTATCTTGTTAGCACTATTTTTCTACAGTGGTGTTCGGCTAATCCATCCACTAACCTGCCTTAGCCTTAGGTAAGCAGTACGGATTTGTATCAGGTTTACTCCCCTAGACAGGTTGCCAACCAAGGCTGACTAGTCCCATCCACCCGGATTTGTATAAGGTTGTCACCCCTAGATGAGTTGCCGACCAAGGCTAACGAGTCCCATCCACCCGATATACTTTAAGTAATGTACGACTTGTTCTGACAAAGTTTTAGTGGCAGCAAATTTTGCTCCAGCAATAAAGCGATATTTTTATGGTCGTTTATGAACCCCGACTGACTATGGACAATCTTACAGACAATCTTAGAATAGCAACATGGAATGTGAGAGGCATGAATGATGACTCAAAAGAGAGAGAGGTCCTGGAAGTGTTAGTGAATGCCAGGCTGGATGTATGTGGAATGACGGAGACCAAATGGAGGGGTACAGATGTGAGAGAGTGGGAGTGTGGAATGGGTGTGTGTGCTGGAGTGACTGAGGGAGCAGCGAGAGAAAGTGCATGTTTGTTTGTAAGTAACAAATGGAAGGAGCGTGTAAGAGACTATGGGTCTGTGGGTTCAAGGACTATGTGGGTGAGAATGAAAGTAGGAATACAAATGTGGGTGATTGTGTGTGTGCAGTGACGTGCACAGGCGCGCGCCCCCCCCCCCACTTCGGGTGCTTGAGCCCCTGCCCTTTTCCTTCTTCATATATAAAGTGCCCTTTAATCAAAATGAATCTAAATATTATATTATATTATATTGTTACATTAACCCGTGGAGCGGGCATATTGCCCCAAAATTACCTTCATTACCTGCTCATTTTCATACGTAAGTGTCGTGAATCCTAGCTGGTATATATACTGTAGTTTGAATTTCCCGGGTTCACGACAGCTGGTTCCTTTTTGTTTATACGCATTACTTTATTTATCTTTGTGGATAAATATTAATGTGGTTGCACCAATTATATCTTAGTTTATTTTCCCTTATTATTTAATCACGGGGGACGATATAGAACCCTTAAATATATTTTATATTGTCACGATAAAAGGGAATCTCAGACACACTTCACATAGACTTCGTCCCGCTAACAACAAACCACCAGTTGCTGCCACATAACACCAGAACTTCCCTGATATTCACCTATCGACATGTCTATCACCTAAGCTACACTCTTTGCATCACAGCTAAGGTACTTTAATACTAGAAGTACTTCATAGATATTACTGGGACTACCACAGATAACCTACACATACAGTGGTGATGGGCTGGTCTATCAGAGTGAGAACTGAGCGATCTCTGCCATACCCATAGCTTACTCTGACTGTTCCTTTTACTTATATTTTCTAGATCTCAAGTGACGGCGTCTCTTCCGTGGATTGACCTCCCAATCTACCAAGATTGGAAGCCAAAGCGTCACATTTTTTCCTTTGCCCCTCAGCTTTCTCTTCATAATTGCTGAGGGGCACAGGGCCCTGGGTGGGGCTTTGGTTTCCCGGGCGTTTCTGTAGCCCTCCTCAGCTCCCCGCCATGGAGTGGCTTCGGTCACCCATGCTTTATTGTGGTCGGCTGGGAGGGTTCTGTGGGGGCGCTCGGTTATGGCCTTGGTCTTGCTCGGGGCCTTGGGGCTGTTCGGCCAGGCAGCTTGGGGAACAACAACAACCTACACATACATGTTTACAAGTAAGTCAAACGCCGACCCGGTAATTTTTTTATAGCCTAGGCCAATTCATCTTTCCAGGTTTAATTATTTAATTTATATCCGTTTCTCCTCTACCCCCTAGGAATAATGAACAGGATATAATTGGTGCCGTGTGACCAGAATACTGGGCCATCTGTTATATATTGATAAGAATTGGGGGGGTATTAGGCCTGACTTGTCTGCCTTTGTGTAAAGCTGGGCGATCCAGTGGACAAATGTTGAGGGGCCTGAATATGCTTGACCAAATCATGAAGGTCTGTGAGAGAGTCCTTGAGGGTTTGATCAGGCAAAGCATCACTATTGATGATATGCAGTTTGATTTTATGCCAGGACGTGGTACAACCGATGCTATCTTCAGAGTCAGGCAGATACAGGAAAGATACCTACTAAAAGGCAGGGATCTTTACTTTGTGTTTGTGGACCTGGAGAAGGCCTTTGATAGGGTACCTAGAGATGTTGTACAGTGGGCTATGAGGAAACTTGGTGTGGAAGAGTGGCTGGTGCGTGTGATAATGAAGATGTATGAGGATTCGCGAAGTTCAGTGAGGTTGAAGGGTGTACTGAGTGATGAGTTCGCAGTCCGTGTTGGAGTCCATCAGGGTTCAGTGTTAAGCCCCCTCTTTATTATGGTCTTGGAGGCGCTGTCTAGTTTTTAGAGGCGGACTCCTGTTGGAACTGTTTTATGCAGACGATTTAGTCCTAATAGCTGACAGTATGCAGGATGCTGAGGCCAAATTCAGAAAGTGGAGAGAGGGCATGGCGAGCAAGGGTTTAAGAGTCAATATTAACAAAACCAAGGTTATGCATTGTAGTTTGAGACGAGGCAATGTGGAAAAGAGCGGTGCATACCCATGTGCAGTGTGTGGAAAGGGAGTGGGCGTTAACTCAATTCAATGTAGCATCTGTCGATGTTGGGTACACCATGGGAGTAAGCGCTGTAGTAGAATAAAGGGGCCCCTGCCGAAGGATAAGTCAGAAATAGAGAAATTTGAGTGCGTAGTGTGCAAAGGCGAGCTTGTGTTAAGTGATGATCCTGTGGCTGTGAATTTTGGAAATGAGTCTTTGGAGCTGGTGAACAAGTTTTGTTACCTAGGAGATACCATCTCTGCCGGTGGTGGGGGCGAGGCTGCCACTGTTGCTAGAATTAGGTGTGGCTGGGGGAAGTTCAGAGAATTGATGCCAATCCTGACCATGAAAAGAATGCCTCTCCCCCTGAAGGGAAAGGTGTATGCCTCATGTGTTAGAAGTGCAATGACGTATGCCTCAGAAACATGGGCCGTTAAAGTAGAGGATGTCAACAGAATGGAACGTAATGAGATGAGAATGGTGAGATGGATGTGTGGGGCCAGGCTACAGGATAGAATAACAAATGTTGAGCTGAGGAGACGTTTAGGTATAAAGAGTATTAGCGACGTGATGCGTACAAGTAGACTGGGATGGTATGGACATGTGGAGAGAATGGATGAACAAAATTGGGTGAAAAAATGCAGGTCTGTGATTGTGGAGGGAGCTGCACCAAGGGGTGGACCGAGGAAGACCTGGGATCGGACTATATGCGCCGATCTCAAATCCAAGAACTTGACAAGTGAAGCAGCCCTTAACAGGGTTGCCTGGAATGCCGCCATTAGGACAAGAGACTGAAACTGCACTTATGTGTGGAACATTCAGTCTTAAAATTTTATGTATGTATATGTCCGGGATTTGCCGCTGGACCGTCCAGTGCAGTGCCCTGCTTTTTTTTGTTAAGCAGTTCTATAGACCAGGGGCAAGGGTGGACACTGTCAGGCAGACCTCAGCCTGGGTTAGATGTGCCAGGGAGCCGGAAGGTATTAGATAGGCTATTAGACAGAGCGCGTGCCTTCTTTGAGGAGAAGGACAAGGCCGAGGAGGAGCAGTCGACGCAATAGGCTAGATCTAAAGACTATGACGACGGCTGCGGCTGTTCCTCCTTCAGAGGAGGCTTGATCCTTCTTTCTCTTTCTTTTCCTTTCTTTTTCAGGCATTAACTTTGTAATTTGTTAAAATTTAATATAGTAAAGTAAATATTGTAAAGTAGAGTAATAAGACATAGGGTAAATTTCCTTTTCTTTGATCATTTGTAAACTCACAGGGGGCACGCGATCTGCATGCTTCAATTTGCTTGGTTGCTCATCATCATCATCATCTCCGACGCCTTGCTTCCCCCTGGGAAACCCCCACTAGAGGATGGCCATGACAGAAACGTCTCCAAGCTACTTTGTCAAGACATGCCTCTCTTGCCCGTGCCACAATGCCCCTTCCACTACGTGGAAGTTTTTCTTCAATATATTTTTCCACTTTCTTTTCCCATACCATAGGTGGTCTTCCACTACTAGCGGTTCCACTCACCTGACTCCCATATATCTTTCTTGGCATTCTGTCTTCATCCATTCTCTGAACATGACCATACCACCTCAAAGTACTTCTCTTTATCCACTCAACCACACCACAATCAATGCCCAAAGCCTGCTCTTCCATTCCAAAGGACTCGTACACTTCCCTATTACTTGGCCCATCTAGCCTATTCATGCCAGCTGCCATTCTGAAAAAGCTCATCTCCACAGCTCCACAGCTTGGTTGCTGTCGTCATCAATGTAAGTAGGTTAGCCTAGGCTTAGAATAGATTAGAATAGGTTAGCCTACAGTGACGATTAGTATTGTTGTTCCTTAACCCTCCAGCCCCGGGGGCTATAGCTCGCGACTGTGCTGCGGTACCGGGTGTTTTGACGATCTTTGGGCTATGTTAACTCCTCTGTAAGTCAATGAATATGGCATGTAATGTTGTGAATAAAAAAAAATAAAGTTCCACAAACCTTCCTCTGTCGAATGGCGTTGAGTAGAGGTCTCTAGCCCCTCTGGTTGCATAATGATGAGCGCGGGACGACGAGTGCTTTTCTGCGGCAAATTCTTCCCGCGTTCGGACGCGTCGCCCCAGCCATGGCTACGACGCACCTAGCCGCTCTTCGCGCCAAAGTATTTATCTCCCTTAGACGATTTTAGTGTTTGATATTGAGAATGTGATGTTTATTTGATATTTTTATAGTTATTTTGAGGCCAATTATATAAAGTATGTTTATTAGGGTATCACTGTCACTGATATTGCTAATTTTCACTCGATACCGTACATTTTATTAGTAATTGAGGTAGGTTATTGTTGTATTAGGCACTGATTATTCGTTATCACAGGTGTTTATTGTACTTTGGCCATCAAATATTAGGTCTTGTCACTTTCACTTTGACAAATATGCTTTAGAGAGTGTCACTGTCACTGATAATGCTCATTTTCACTCGATACCGTACATTTTATTAGTAATTGAGGTAGGTTATTGTTGTATTAGGCACTGATTATTCGTTATCACAGGTGTTTATTGTACTTTGGCCATCAAATATTAGGTCTTGTGTCACTTTCACTTTGACAAATATGCTTTAGAGAGTGTCACTGTCACTGATAATGCTCATTTTCACTCGATACCGTACATTTTATTAGTAATTGAGGTAGGTTATTGTTGTATTAGGCACTGATTATTCGTTATCACAGGTGTTTATTATACTTTGGCCATCAAATATTAGGTCTTGTGTCACTTTCACTTAGTTATATGATTTGTAAAAGTTTTATATACAATTTATTGTGTCTTTTTTCACTGATTTATATATTTCTATAGGTTCTAATCATATGAATGTCACTTGGTATATACATATGTGTCACTTTCGCATATTATTATGGTGTAATTGTATTTGTATCAATTTTATCATAATACATGACTTTTGTATTACAATAAATTGGTTTTCTTCCACTTTTTGCCTATATATAATTATAGTGTACATATTGTCATTTTATTTGGCAATTTCAGTATGATTATTAGAACTCCAGCTTGGAGTGGTAATCAAAGAAGCACTCTAAAGCACAGAGTGCCACCTTGCACTCCACACACTCCATGGTTGACTTTTTACCTGACCTCGGCCTCACCCTGCTGTTGTAGCAGACATGGCACCGCTTCTGCTGCATTCTTCCTGATTCATTCTGAGGCAGGGAACCAAGCCTGTGCCTAATCAAGTATTGAGCACACTGCAAGCGGTCAATAACGGCGGACCCAGGATGTGCCACTGCCCTCTGTGGCGTAGCATACTTCTCCAGGAGCTCCGTCAACACCTGCTTTTGGAACCTCCGCAGGCTATTGAACTTCATGGGTGTGTTCACATTCCGAAGCTTGTATATATTGTAGGCATTCAGAACTGACATGTCCACCATATGCAGAAAGAACTTTTTGTACCATCTGCACGAGGTACGCAGGCAGTCAATGAAGCCTATCTGCATGTCGGACTTGCCCACCAGCCTCATGTTGATGTTGTAGTCCAGGACAGCATCGGGCTTGGTCACCCTGGCCTGGGTGCGGCGATCCACCTTGCCAGTCTCCACCATTTCCCCCTTGTGGATGGTGGTCAGGAGGTTGACCTTCCGCTGGTCGTGCCAGTGGATAGCCAGAATGGGCCCCGACTTCTTCTTGAACACATCACCTTTTTTGGTCTTTGGAGGGAAAGGTGGCATGCCCTTCCTTTTCCCTCGTACTGTGCCTACAGTCCCCGTCTTGCGCTCATGCAGGTACTGTGAGAGAGTGGGGGACGTGTAATAATTGTCCGTGTAAAGGACGTGATTCTTATGAAAGTAGCGGTCCATCATGGCTTGCACCACTGCTCCGCCAAAGCCAATGAGGGGGTCCACAAGCAAGTCCCCTTCCTTCCCGCTGTAGACCAGGAAGTCCAGGACATAGCCAATTTGGCAGTCGCACAGCACAAAGAATTTTATGCCAAAGCGATGTCTTTTTGAGGGGATGTACTGCCGGAAGCTGAGTTTTCCCCGGAACAGCAAAAGAGACTCGTCAATGACGACCTTGCGGAAGGGCTTGAAGTAGGAGGTGAAGAGTTCTCGCATCATCTCGTACAACGTCCTAATCTTCCACAGCTTGTCACCGAGGTGGACGTCGGTGTTGGTGACAAGATGGAGCGCTGCGAGGATATCAAGGTACCGGTCGCGAGACATATATTTCCCGAAGGCAGGGGTGGATATCAGATCATTGGTGATCCAATAGTCAGGCAACCTATGCTTCTTGACATGAGGCATTAGCATGGTGAGTGCCAGGAACACCATGAACTCTTTATGAGTCACTGGGGTCCACTGCCTCATGTGGCCCTTGGTCACCTTGCCCAAAAAGTGGACCTGGAATTGGTGCTGCTTATTTGTCTCTTTGACAACATAGCCTACCACCTCCTCATCAAAGAAGGCCTCAAATAGTTCGTGTGGTGGAGCATTGGGGCCTGCAGGAAAATTGGGGGTAATGCCTGAACCCTCCAGTACCTCATCAAAAGCTGGCACATCAGGGTTGCATCCATCCCCATCAACTAAGTCTTGCCACTGAAAAACGTAGAATGGGTCTTGTCTACGCTGACGAGGAGCTCCAGCTGGTGGCCCAGCACGCCCACGGCCAACTCGGGAGGCGCGCACCCTAGGGCGGCGAGGGCGTCGGCCAGGGCGGCGAGGGCGTCGGCCAGGGCGGCGGCCAGCACGACAGGCAGCACGACGCCGGGCCAAGCAGATGGGTCGAGGGTCGTCGATGTCCATATAGTCATCGTCAGAGTGGTCATCTTGCCCTGACGGTGGACCTATGTAATCATGGCTAGAGTCTTCAGAGAGGTGCCCTTCATCATCAGCGGCCCCCACATAATCTGGCGGGGAACCAGTGATGCGTGGGCGGCGTGCGGGTGGGCGAGGTGGGGAAGGAGTGGCAGGTGAGGCTGTGTCCCCCCGAGGTCCTGGGCTCCTTGGCCTGCGACGAGTGACAGAAAGCAATGCTTCACTGTCACTAGGCCCAGGTATTGGTGATGCGAGCTCAAAGATTTCTTCAGGAAGACATGTTGAAGGCGGGAGAGGTGGGGAGGACCGTGGGGAAAGTTGCGGGGACGTATGGCTGGGGCCGGCAGGGGTGGACGCCGCGGGAGCCTCGAACAAAACTCTCTTACTTTTCTTAATTTTTTTGGTATATTTCCTGCCTTTCCCCTTTTCGGCAGCAGTATGTCTCCTGTCGGGGGACCTAGGAGGCAAATAGGCCGAAAGTGGGGGGTCCTCAACCCTTGGCAGTGGTGGGGGTGGTGGGGAAGAATGCGGGGCATCCGGGTCATCTTGGGTGGCGTGGGTAGATAAGGGAGACAATGGCGGACGAGAAGGGTCACCACGCTCACCCTCACTCACAGCCTCATCCTCACCAAGTATTTTTGCTTGTTCCCTAGCTGCCGCGGCCGCCTTCTCAAGTATTTTCTGCTTATATAAGTGTAGCTTGAAAGGCGATTTACCTGGGGAAGGGCTTGGCGTCGTGTCACTTATGCGAAATTTGGTGAGTGAACTCTCCCACTCACTCACTCTCTCAAGTTCACTGTCTTTAGGTAAACCAGCTTCCTCAACAACTGGTACATCACCTTCATCACTCTCATCACTGTCATGTTCTCTCGCAAATCCCAGGAATTGCTCCTTTCTCACGCTCATGGCCATAATCACTCGACTTATAATTACTGGAGTTGTCACTGACTATATCATCAACAATATACTTGGCATCAGCACGCTCATATAGTCTCAATGTCGTCTCAATACCTCCGGGAGATGACACATTTAGGCGATGGCGTCGGGGTAAGGCGCGACGAACTAGCACGGGCGTCGTAGGAAGCACGGTATCGGACACAGCGGAATCACTATTTGGCGTACTGTCCATGATGGTGTCGGGGTAGATACTGTTGCTGTGGCGTAGTTTACGCCTGGTGGCGCCACCTACCCTCCCACGATACCAAAAATATACGCGCGGCATTCGAAAGCACTCGCGCAAGCAATGGGCATTCAAGAGCCCTTCCGGGTTGCACGGGCCGAGTTTGTTATGGGCGTTCAAGAGCCCTTCCGGGGTGGAGGGGTTAATGTAACACCCAGTTCGAGGAATTATTCACATTTGTTATTTTTTTCTTTTACTATAAGTGCTTCACATGTATCACTCCCAAGACTGGAAGACCTCACAGGCTTCACCATGTTGAACGGTTGAACGTACAGGCTCTCAGCCTATACCCGAGAGGGAGTAAGTTGGAATATAGAAAAAAAAAAAAAAAAAAAAAAAAACTAAGAGGATGTGCAGTGTGCAACCATCATCTAACAAAAAAACAAAAACAAAATCTTCATCCATTCTTTAGCGAGGGTTTCCCAGGAGGAACCAAGGCATCAAAGATGATGATGCTGATCAACTAAAAATCAGATAAGGTACCAACGAACTCGAGGTTGTTGTTTTTGTAGTAGCCTCAATATTCCCTTTGAGGTAATTCCAGGTATACAGTATATCCCAGTTTAAGGGTTTGGAGAGATCAAAGAAATTAATTTAGCAGGAGTGTAAATGACAACACTGTCGCTTAATCATCTCCAACTCACTGCATCAGTAGGTTTTCACGCTCCATCGCGGTGACTGTGCTGCTGGCTTCTTCAGCACGTTGGATTAATCTTTGGTTGTTGTTGTTCGCCGAACAGCCCCAAGGCCCCGAGCAAGGCCAAGGCCATAACCAAGAGCCCCAACAGAACCCTCCCTGCCGACCACAATAAAGCCTGGGTGACCGAAGCCACTCCATGGCGGGGAACTGAGGAGGGTGCGGAAACGCCCAGGAAACCAAAGCCCAACCCAGGGCCCTGTGCCCCTCAGCAATTATGAAGAGAAAGTTGAGGGGCAAACGAAAAATGTGACGCTTTAGAGATTGGGAGGTCAATCCACGGAAGAGACGCCGCCACTTGAGATCCAGAAAACATATAAGCAAAAGGAACAGTCAGAGTAAGCTATGGGTATGGCAGAGATCGCTCAGCTCTCACTCTGATAGACCAGCCCATCACCACATGACTAGAACCCAATCCTCTCGGCATCAGCTAGGAAAGGCCCTAGAAAGCCGCCTTTGGCGGGGGGATAGCTCCCCTATTTCAACCCCTTTCGGGATTGGGCACCCGCCCATCTTTGGTTAGACAAAATGGGTGATAAAGAGAAGGTGAACTCTCCAAAAAGTGGCAGTAGTGATGAAAGTACACGGTCATAGAAAGGAGTGTGACATTAATCGAGAGACAGTATAACTGAAAAACATTTGAAATTTTTTAAATCTAAAAATTTAAAACAAAGTATGTATTCACTGTATTTGGTATGTTTTCGAGTAATTTGGTACTTTTCACTGGTTCGATCTGGTACTATTAAATAAAGTTAAGTGGCAACACTGCTCAGTCCTCCTTCATTCCACTCTACAGGCTCAGTTATGGCCTTGGCCTTGCTCGGGGCCTTGGGGCTGTTCGGCCAGGCAGCTTGGGCAACAACAACAACAACAACAAACAACAACAACAACAACAACAACAACAACAACAACAACAACAACAACAACAACAACAACAACAACAACAACAACAACAACAACAACAACAACAACAACAACAACAACAACAACAACAACAACAACAACAACAACAACAACAACAACAACAACAACAACAACAACAACAACAACAACAACAACAACAACAACAACAACAACAACAACAACAACAACAACAACAACAACAACAACAACCACCACCACCGGCCCCAAAGCACATCTACACTTATATTTATTCGTTTACATACATAAAACGTACATAAAATTTTAAGACCGAGTGTGCCACACATAAGTGCAGTTTCAGTCTCTTGTCCTAATGGCGGCATACCAGGCAACCCTGTTAAGGGCTGCTTCACTTGTCAAGTTCTTGGATTTGAGATCGGCGCGTATAGTCCGATCCCAGGTCTTCCTCGGTCCACCCCTTGGTGCAGCTCCCTCCATAATCACAGACCTGCATTTTTTCACCCAATTTTGTTCATTCATTCTCTCCACATGTCCATACCATCCCAGTCTACTTGTACGCATCACCTCGCTAATACTCTTTATACCTAAACGTCTCCTCAGCTCAACATTTGTTATTCTATCCTGTAGCCTGGCCCCACACATCCGTCTCACCATTCTCATCTCATTACGCTCCATTCTGTTGACATCCTCTACTTTAACGGCCCATGTTTCTCAGGCATACGTCATTGCACTTCTAACACATGAGGCATACACCTTTCCCTTCATGGGGAGAGGCATTCTTTTCATGGTCAGGATTGGCATCAATTCTCTGAACTTTCACAAGCCACACCTAATTCTAGCAACAGTGGCAGCCTCGGCCCCACCACCGGCAGAGATGGTATCTCCTAGGTAACAAAACTTGTTCACCAGCTCCAAAGACTCATTTCCAAAATTCACAGCCATAGGATCATCACTTAACACAAGCTCGCCTTTGCACACTACGCACTTAAATGTCTCTATTTCTGACTTATCCTTCGGCAGGGGCCCCTTTATTCTACTACAGCGCTTACTCCCATGGTGTACCCAACATCGACAGATGCTACATTGAATTGAGTTAACGCCCACTCCCTTTCCACACACTGCACATGGGTATGCACCGCTCTTCTCCACATTGCCTCGTCTCAATCTACAATGCATAACCTTGGTTTTGTTAATATTGACTCTTAAACCCTTGCTCGCCATGCCCTCTCTCCAGTCTCTGAATTTGGCCTCAGCATCCTGCATACTGTCAGCTATTAGGACTAAATCGTCTGCATAAAACAGTTCCAACGGGAGTCTGCCTCTAAAAACTCTAGACAGTGCCTCCAAGACCATAATAAAGAGGAGGGGGCTTAACACTGAACCCTGATGGACTCCAACACGGACTGCGAACTCATCACTCAGTACACCCTTCACCCTCACTGCACTTCGCGAATCCTCATACATCTTCATTATCACACGCACCAGCCACTCTTCCACACCAAGTTTCCTCGTAGCCCACTGCACAACATCTCTAGGCACCCTATCAAAGGCCTTCTCCAGGTCTACAAACACAAAGTAAAGATTCCTGCCTTTTAGTAAGTATCTTTCCTGTATCTGCCTGACTATGAAGATAGCATCGGTTGTACCACGTCCAGGCATAAAACCAAACTGCATATCATCAATAGAGATGCTTTGCCTGATCAAACCCTCAAGGACTCTCTCACAGACCTTCATGATTTGGTCAAGCATTTTCAGGCCCCTATACTTTCCTCTATCTAGCGCATCCCCTTTTCCTTTGTATATACAGTAAACCCTCGCTCTTTCGTACTTCACTCTTTCGGAATTCCAAGGCTTTCGGACAAGCATTTCAATTCGAACTCATGGTTCAGCCTTTCGGATTTGTCCGAAAGGCTGAGAAAAATTATTTCGCATTCGGACTGAAGAGCCGAGTTTCGGCCTTATATTTATTATATATTATATTTTTCAATTCCATTGCATTAGAAATGATTCAAAGATTACAAAAAGTCCAAATAAGATATAGTTATGTTAATGTATAAGGGAGTTACGTAGATGCATTAGAGAGATAGATAGATAGAAAGAGAGAGTTACAGAGGGGGAGTGAGAGATAAACACGAACTATTATGAGACAGACTTAATTGGTCCTGAAAAGACAAAGTTGACTTTTATATTGACTCTTTTTCATGTTATTATTTGTGTGCTAGAAGGATAATATTGTTTTCAATCCATTGCATTAGAAATGATTCAAAGATTACAAAAAGTCCAAATAAGACATAGTTATGTTAATGTATAAGGGAGTTACGTAGATGCATTAGAGAGATAGATAGATAGAGAGAGTTACAGAGGGGGAGTGAGCGATAAACACGAACTATTATGAGACGGATTTATTGGTTTTGAAAAGACAAGATAGATAGAAAGAGAGTTGCAGAAGGGGAAGTGAGCGATAAACACAAACTATTATGAGACTGACTTAATTGGTTCTGAAAAGACAAAGGAGACTTTTATATTGACTCTTTTTCATGTTATTATTTGTGTGCTAGAAGGATAATATTGTTTTCAATTCCATTGCATTAGAAATTATTCAAAGATTACAAAAAGTCCAAATAAGACAGTTATGTTAATGTAAAAGGGAGTTACGTAGATGCATTAGAGAGAGAGATAGATAGATAGATAGAAAGAGAGTTACAGAGGGGGAGTGAGCGATAAACACGAACTATTATGAGACGACTTAGAGCGATAAACACGAACTATTATGAGACAGACTTAATTGGTTTTGAAAAGACAAGATAGATAGAAAGAGAGTTGCAGAAGGGGAAGTGAGCGATAAACACGAACTATTATGAGACTGACTTAATTGGTTCTGAAAAGACAAAGGAGACTTTTATATTGACTCTTTTTCATGTTATTATTTGTGTGCTAGAAGGATAATATTGTTTTCAATTCCATTGCATTAGAAATTATTCAAAGATTACAAAAAGTCCAAATAAGACATAGTTATGTTAATGTATAAGGGAGTTAGTTAGATGCATTAGAGAGATAGATAGATAGAAAGAGAGAGTTACAGAGGGGGAGTGAGCGATAAACACGAACTATTATGAGACGGACTTATTGGTTCTGAAAAGACAAGATAGATAGAAAGAGAGTTGCAGAAGGGGAAGTGAGCGATAAACACGAGCTATTATGAGACGGACTTAATTGGTTCTGAAAAGACAAAGGAGACTTTTATATTGACTCTTTTTCATGTTATTATTTGTGTGCTAGAAGGATAATATTGTTTTCAATTCAACCGCATTAGAAATTATTTATAGATTACAAAAAGTCCAAATAAGACAGTTATGTTAATGTAAAAGGGAGTTACGTAGATGCATTAGAGAGATAGATAGATAGAAAGAGAGTTACAGAGGGGGAGTGAGCGATAAACACGAACTATTATGAGACGGACTTATTGGTTCTGAAAAGACAAGATAGATAGAAAGAGAGTTGCAGAAGGGGAATTGAGCGATAAACACGAACTATTATGAGACGGACTTAATTGGTTTTGAAAAGACAAGATAGATAGAAAGAGAGTTGCAGAAGGGGAAGTGAGCGATAAACACGAACTATTATAAGACTGACTTAATTGGTTCTGAAAAGACAAAGGAGACTTTTATATTGACTCTTTTTCATGTTATTATTTGTGTGCTAGAAGGATAATATTGTTTTCAATTCCATTACATTAGAAATTATTCAAAGATTACAAAAAGTCCAAATAAGACATAGTTATGTTAATGTATAAGGGAGTTAGTTAGATGCATTAGAGAGATAGATAGATAGAAAGAGAGAGTTACAGAGGGGGAGTGAGCGATAAACACGAACTATTATGAGACGGACTTATTGGTTCTGAAAAGACAAGATAGATAGAAAGAGAGTTGCAGAAGGGGAATTGAGCGATAAACACGAACTATTATGAGACTGACTTAATTGGTTCTGAAAAGACAAAGGAGACTTTTATATTGACTCTTTTTCATGTTATTATTTGTGTGCTAGAAGGATAATATTGTTTTCAATTCCATTGCATTAGAAATTATTCAAAGATTACAAAAAGTCCAAATAAGACAGTTATGTTAATGTAAAAGGGAGTTACGTAGATGCATTAGAGAGATAGATAGATAGAAAGAGAGTTACAGAGGGGGAGTGAGCGATAAACACGAACTATTATGAGACGGACTTATTGGTTCTGAAAAGACAAGATAGATAGAAAGAGAGTTGCAGAAGGGGAATTGAGCGATAAACACGAACTATTATGAGACAGACTTAATTGGTTTTGAAAAGACAAGATAGATAGAAAGAGAGTTGCAGAAGGGGAAGTGAGCGATAAACACGAACTATTATGAGACTGACTTAATTGGTTCTGAAAAGACAAAGGAGACTTTTATATGGACTCTTTTTCATGTTATTATTTGTGTGCTAGAAGGATAATATTGTTTTCAATTCCATTACATTAGAAATTATTCAAAGATTACAAAAAGTCCAAATAAGACATAGTTATGTTAATGTATAAGGGAGTTAGTTAGATGCATTAGAGAGATAGATAGATAGAAAGAGAGAGTTACAGAGGGGGAGTGAGCGATAAACACGAACTATTATGAGACGGACTTATTGGTTCTGAAAAGACAAGATAGATAGAAAGAGAGTTGCAGAATAGGAAGTGAGCGATAAACACGAACTATTATGAGACGGACTTAATTGGTTCTGAAAAGACAAAGGAGACTTTTATATTGACTCTTTTTCATGTTATTATTTGTGTGCTAGAAGGATAATATTGTTTTCAATTCAACCGCATTAGAAATTATTTATAGATTACAAAAAGTCCAAATAAGACAGTTATGTTAATGTATAAGGGAGTTAGTTAAATGCATTAGAGATAAATAGATAGAGAGAGAGTGGCTAGGGGCGAGAGAGCGATAAAATACTAACATATACGAGACGGACTTATGTTTCTGAAAGACAAAGGAGACATTTTTATTTACTCTCTTTTTCATTTTATTATTTGTGTATTAGAAGGGTAATATTGTTTTCAATTCCATCGTATTAGAGTTGATTCATAGAATAAAAAAAGACCAAATAAGACATAGTTATATATATGTATAAGGGAGATAGATGCATTATTTCAGACATTCGGACAAGTCCGAATGGCTGAAGTGTGAGTTCGGACTCGGCCCTTTCGGACTTTTGACTCTTTCGGACAGGGGTCTCCCCCAATTAGTCCGAAAGAGCGAGGGTTTATTGTATTTACTATTACACTTTTGAGCCAATCCTCTGGGATTTTCTCATCTTTAATAATGGTGTTTATCAACTCAGTGACTAAGTTTACACCAATCTCCCCTGAAGCTTTTATCATCTCAGCGACAATGTCGGAGCAACCTGGAGCTTTGTTAACTTTTACAAAATTATATTTTATATTTATTTTTATTTTCCATTGGTTTCATGAAATATTTGCATATTCGCAAATAGCTATGAATGTAAATGCGGATGCGAATAAGAATGCGAATATTGAAAAACATAGCCAATATTCACACATGCAAATATTCGGTCCATCTCAATTACACATACATAAAATTTTAAGACTGAGTGCTCCACACATACGTGCAGTTTCAGTCTTGTCCTAATGGCGGCGTTCCAGGCAACCCTGTTAACCCGGCAAGCGCTATAGGCCTCACGGAAGGCTTCCTATAGGGAACGCGATAGGCCTCACGGAAGCAAGACCATAAAAAAAAAAAGAGCCTATCAAAACAAAGGAATTTGTCTCTAGGTGAGATAATTCCCCTCCAGTACTCATCCATGTAAATCTCACCCACCCCCCTCCCCTACCTTATTCCCCCCTCCCTCCCCTCCTCAATTATCACCTATTTTTCCTCTTATTATCATCATTTATCGGTTATTTTTCTCTCCCGCGATAATGTAGCACAAGTGGGTTGCAGAAAAGATCGTTATGCAACACCCAGACACCGGCCCACACCGCCCCGCTCGTCTCAGTTACCTCACAGACAGCGAGAGAGGAGGGTTGCCTGTGGCTCTCTCTCGCCTGAGATTATGACCGGGTGGCCAATATCTTCGTTTTTCACCACCCAAATGCTTTTCCCATTTATTTTAGCACTCTTGAAGGTTCATATATACATCATATATGTAAAATAAAAGCATACCGAAAACAAATAATGCTCTATATTGTAAATATAACGAATTCTGTCAGAATCCAAGGCTAGAAATGCACAAATAACTACCCTAGCCCCTATGTCTATTTAGCGCTTGTCAGGTTAAGGGCTGCTTCACTTGTCAAGTTCTTGGATTTGAGATCGGCACGTATAGTCCGATCCCAGGTCTTCCTCGGTCCACCCCTTGGTGCAGCTCCCTCCACAATCACAGATCTGCATTTTTTCACCCAATTTTGATTATCCATTCTCTCCACATATCCATACCATCCCAGTCTACTTGTACGCATCACCTCGCTAATACTCTTTATACCTAAACGTCTCCTCAGCTCAACATTTGTTATTCTATCCTGTAGCCTGGCCCCACACATCCATCTCACCATTCTCATCTCATTACATTCCATTCTGTTGACATCCTCTACTTTAACGTACATACATAAATTTAATGACCGAGTACTCCATACGAAGTGCGGTTCCGGTCTCATGTCATAATGATGGCGCTCCAGGCAGCCCTGTTCAGAGCTGCCTCACTGTCAGTTTTTTTTTATCCAAGATCAGACAGTAAGGTCTGATCCCAATTCTTTCTTGGTATGCCCCTTGGTGCAGATCCCACCACATTCACATACTTGCATCTTTTCACCCAACTTAGTTCATCCACATCCTTCACAATAATTCTACTTCCAGCGTATCAAGCTTTAAGCAAATAACTTTATCCATACTTTATTATTTATGTTGCCTAATTGTGACCCGAACTTCAAATGATGAACTGGGTACCAAGTAAGTCATGAAAGCGTGATTACTTACACTGGTGCTAGTCAACAAAATCAAATTTATCAGTATATACCTTTTCTGATATCCATAGGCCTCTTCCTCTCTCTGCTGCGGCTACGGTGGCGCCTCTCTCGGGACCTGGAGCGTGACCTGGAATTATAAAACAGAAATAATTTTCCTTACCAAATGCTTAATATCCTATTACCTAGAATACTGGGATGGCTGTACTCGATGCTTCACTGATGTCTCAGAATTTAGGCTGCTTAACAAGGACAAGGACAAGGACAAATGCCCCCCACAATCTCAGACATGCTAGTGTGAATGTTGGCAGTTTGAATCTGCGTGCGAATGAAGTGGCTGAGATGTGTGAGAGGAGGCGAGTGGATGTCTGCTGTACCCAGGAAACACTCTGGAAGAGGCATGGGGTACAGTGGATTGTCGGAAGGAGGAAAAGATATAGGATATACTGGATGGGTGTGGAGACTGATAAAGCAAAAGGAGGAGTGGGTGTTCTGGTGGCTGAAGAGCTGGCGGAAAGTGTGCTTCAGATTACGAGAGTTAGTGAAAGGCTGATTGTTTTGAAGTTGAAAGTTGGTGAAACTGAATGTGATATCTGCATATGCCCCACAGGCTGGTTTACAGAGATAAAAGAGGACTTCTGGAATGACACCGTCAGTGTCATTTCAGGCCTCTCGGAGAACGAAATAACAATCGTGGGGGGGGGGGGACCTCAATGGTCACGTGGGAGCATCTGCAGATGGATACGAAAGGGTACATGGAGGAAATGGTTACGGAAGGAGAAATCTAGAAGGCGAACATATATTGGAGTCCTGCGTTGCACTCAACATGGTTGTGTGTAACACAAAGTTCAAGAAAAGAGAGAGCCACCTGATCACATATAACTCTGGGGTCTCCAGTAGCCAGATAGATTACTTCTTGGTTAACAGGAAAGACTGGAAACTAGTTCGAGATGTAAAGGTCATCCCGAGCGAAGAATGTATCCCCCAGCATAAGCTACTTGTGTGCGACGTGAGCTTATACAGAGATCCTAAGCGCAAGAAGGTTTACATACCCAAAAGGAAAGTGTGGCTGCTGAAGGACAAGGGAAGTTAGGGATAGGTTTCATAGTGAACTGGAGGAAATTAATAGAAATAAGGAAGCTAGGCCTAACGATGTAAATAGTCAATGGAACTTTCTTAAGCATAGTCTTATCGCTGCCACTGACAAAGTCTGTGGGAAAATAAAGGGTCACCCCAGGAATAAGACCTCCTGGTGGTGGAACGATGAGGTAGAACATGCTGTGAAAGAGAAAAGGAGATGCTTCAAAGCATGGAAGAAAGGAGGCCGCAAGGAGGAATACCAGGCAGCTAAACGAACTGCCAAAAGTTATTTACAATGCTAAAAATCGCCTTAAGGACCTGGTCCTCGAACAAGTGTGTAACACTGACAATCCCAATGGGATCTTCAACCTAGCTAGGCGAGCTAAAAATGACAGTAAGGATATTATAGGTGAACAGTGTTAGAAATGATAATAGGAAGATTGTGTATGCAGAAAATGAAATCAGAGAAGCATGGATGGTACACTATGAACGATTGCTAAATGTAGAGTTTGAATGGGATAAGGAACAGCTTGGTATCGAAAAACCAATATCTGGGCCCCCTCCTTTGATAGCACCAGCTGTAGTGAGCGACGCAATCAATAAAATGAAGGACGGTAAAGCTCCAGGTTGCTCCGACATTGTCGCTGAGATGATAAAAGCCTCAGGGGAGATTGGTGTAAACTTAGTCACTGAGATGATAAACACCATTATTAAAGATGAGAAAATCCCAGAGGATTGGATCAAAAGTGTAATAGTAAATATATACAAAGGAAAAGGGGATGCGCTAGATAGAGGAAATTATAGGGGCCTGAAAATGCTTGACCAAATCATGAAGGTCTGTGAGAGAGTTCTTGAGGGTTTGATCAGGCAAAGCATCTCTATTGATGATATGCAGTTTGGTTTTATGCCAGGAAGGGGTACAACCAATGCTATCTTCATAGTCAGGCAGATACAGGAAAGATACTTACTAAAAGGCAGGGATCTTTACTTTGTGTTTGTAGACCTGGAGAAGGCCTTTGATAGGGTGCCTAGAGATGTTGTGCAGTGGGCTATGATGAAACTGATGATGGAAGAGTGGCTGGTGCGTGTGATAATGAAGATGTATGAGGATTCGCGAAGTGCGGTGAGGGTGAAGGGTGTACCGAGTGATGAGTTCGCAGTCCGTGTTGGAGTCCATTAGGGTTCAATGTTAAGCCCCCTCCTCTTTATTATGGTCTTGGAGGCACTGTCTAGAGTTTTTAGAGGCAGACTCCCGTTGGAACTGTTTTATGCAGACGATTTAGTCCTAATAGCCGACAGTATGCAAGATGCTGAGGCCAAATTCAGAGAGTGGAGAGAGGGCATGGCGAGCAAGGGTTTAAGTCAATATTAACAAAACCAAGGTTATGCATTGTAGATTGAGACGAGGCAATGTGGAAAAGAGCGGTGCATACCCATGTGCACTGTGTGGATAGGGAGTGGGCGTTAACTCAATTCAATGTAGCATCTGTCGATGTTAGGTACACCATGGGAGTAAGCGCTGTAGTAGAATAAAGGGGCCCCTGCCGAAGGATAAGTCAGAAATAGAGACATTTGAGTGCGTAGTGTGCAAAGGCGAGCTTGTGTTAAGTGATGATCCTGCGGCTGTGAATTTTGGAAATAGTCTTTGGAGCTGGTGAACAAGTTTTGTTACCTAGGAGATACCATCTCTGCCGGTGGTGGGGCCGAGGCTGCCATTGTTGCTAGAATTAGGTGTGGCTGGGGGAAGTTCAGAGAATTGATGCCAATCCTGTACATGAAAAGAATGCCTCTCCCCCTGAAGGGAAAGGTGTATGCCTCATGTGTTAGAAGTGCAATGACATATGCCTCAGAAACACGGGCCGTTAACCCTTGGAATCTGGGAGGCCTCATATGAGGCAAAATGAGCGGCTAAAAATTTGCCGCTATAATCACCAGAACTCGGCAACCACGCGTTGTATTGAAGTCATCTCTACGGCATTCTACAGACAACAAAACGTTCTAAAATTTGCAAAAACATTGACTGCTCTAGGTGGTCTCAATCAGTAGCTACTAAATTATGAAGTTTGAATATACCAAAATTCATATGAGGCCCCCCGGATCCCAAGGGTTAAAGTAGAGGATGTCAACAGAATGGAGCGTAATGAGATGAGAATGGTGAGATGGATGTGTGGGGCCAGGCTACAGGATAGAATAACAAATGTTGAGCTGACGAGACGTTTAGGTATAAAGAGTATGTGCGAGGTGATGCGTACAAGTAGACTGGGATGGTATGGACATGTGGAGAGAATGGATGAACAAAATTGGGTGAAAAATGCAGGTCTGTGATTGTGGAGGGAGCTGCACCAAGGGGTAGATCGAGGAAGACCTGGGATCGGACTATATGCGCCAATCTCAAATCCAAGAACTTGACAAGTGAAGCAGCCCTTAACAGGGTTGCCTGGAATGCCGCCATTAGGACAAGAGACTGAAACTGCACATATGTGTGGAACACTCAGTCTTAAAATGTTATGTATGTAAAAAATGTTATGTATGACCACAAGTCGGAGCAGGTAGTAGTGGATGGAACTTGTTTCAAATGAAACTACCACTTTTAGCTCCTCAGTTGTCTAGGTCAGTTTGGTGTTGGTTCACTACGCTACAGGCCCGACCTGATCATACTGCAACATTTTTAACACATGTCTCTATGTTACAACTAACCACAACATAAGATGAAAGGCTTACAAAGAGAGTAGGCCTATATGAGTCTGATACAAGGGGAGGTAGAGGGATAGGAAGACCTCGGTTGAGATGGAGAGATTGTGTAGTACTGTACAAGCGTTGGAAGATAGAGATGACTGTAGAACAGGCAAGAGAAGTGGTGATGAATAGGATTGAATAGAGAATGCTTGTGAATAGATGAGATAACACGGTCGTTGGGAGAGGGGGTCGGGCGCCAGTTGAATTTGATAATAGTCTGTCAGGTGCCTGGCCTGGGGAGCCGGTGTATATGAATGGTCATGCCTGGATGTGAAGTGGACGGGCATTGTGTTATGATCATGAACAGAATTTCAGTATATACCTCTAATGCCACTGACCTGCGATCTCTGGAGCGTGATCGTGAGCGGCGGCGTTCTCTTGACCTAGAGCGTGACCGTGACTTGCGACTGCTGCGTCGATCGTCGTCTCTTCTCCGGCGGTCATCATCGCGACTTTTACGACCATCACGCCCTCGACCACTGTGACCTAGGGAAAAATTATTACTGGTACTTAACCCTTTCAATCAGATAAAGATTTCCTTATAATATTAATGTAATGCTACTTCAAGCTCAGTTTTACTTGGCTTGAAGACAGGCCTCTAGGAATCAATGGTTTCACGACTATTTTCATAAATAACTTAAACAGTCTAAAAAAGTCTTTCCTAAGCTGAATCTGAAAGTAGTTTGAATAAAAAAAATAATAAATAAATACAAAAAATTATGTCACATGATTAAACAGGTTTTAATATTAGTTCGCTACATCCCGCAGAAAATTAAACCGAACGAACAAATAAATAAATTATAAAACAAAGATAATGAGGGTAAAAGACAAGCACACACATAAATATGTGAGGTATACCGGGGGGACACTTGTTACAGACAGCATTGCCTTTTATCTCCTTCATACACTTATATACAGTATATATTTAAACAAACCAAAAAGACAAACAAACCAAGATTGGAAGCCAAAGCGTCACATTTTTCCCTTGCCCCTCAACTTTCTCTTCATAATTGCTGAGAGGGCACAGGGCCCTGGGTGGGGCTTTGGTTTCCCGGGCGTTTCCGCACCCTCCTCAGCTCCCCGCCATGGAGTGGCTTCGGTCACCCAGGCTTTATTGTGGTCGGCGGGTAGGGTTCTGTGGGGGCACTCGGTTATGGCCTTGGCCTTGCTCGGGGCCTTGGGGCTGTTCGGCCAGGCAGCATGGGGAACAACAACAAACCAAAAAATAATAATAATAATAATCTCCGTATTATTATAAATATTATATCTAGCAAAAGAAAATACAGGCACAAAACCAATAAAAACTTGATTTTGGGGTCACCGTGAATAAACCAAGGAGCTTTTACTGTAACTACCGGTATGTCAAAACTTATGAGCACGGTAATTATAGTATCATAAATGGAGTGCCTTTATAAAATTTCTTCAATATTCAGATTCAAGGGCCACTTAACCCGTCCAGCCCCGGCTAGTTTTGTAATGTTTGTTCACCAGAACCCGGCCGGTTTTCAAAAAAATTGTTTTATTCCAGAAACAATAGCGAATGGGTTAGGAATGAACGAAAAACCACGAAAAATCGCTCAAAAAGCTTAAAGAATGGTCCTAAAGAGCCCCCGAAAACGTATTTTACAAGAGTAAAAAATTTAAGGCAATTACCCCAAAAAAACAGGTTATTGCGCGCTCACGCGCACGCACGTGGACTTTGAGAGTTTTCAACCATCGGCACGGTTGCGTGGGATACGTACACAGTTCCCATACAAATCTGAGCCCTCTTGAGTGGCTACACCTGAGGTTACGGTCGGCGCAATTAGGGTGACGCGCCAGCGCGTATCTGGGGCTGTGCGTTACATACATCGCCGACGCGTCAGGCGCGTCGCTGGGGCTGTACGGGTTAATATATCACTATAGGTAGCGCCAACGAACTTGAAAATTTTCTTGACCCCTTAGCTTCTCATAACTCAAAATGGCCTAAAGCAAACTGGCTGTAAATATCCACACCTATTTCCTGGTGGGCTCTTCCCTAACGATATAAATGTCAGCTCGATTGCTTTAATTCATTTTGAGTTATGAGAAGTTAAGGGGTCAAGAAAATTGTTAAGTTCGTTGGCGCTACCTATACCAACCAATCATGTTCATCCATTATCATAAGCATGGGTTGAGGACATGCTGCCAAGGTAATTTGAACAGACCATAGTCGAGTACGGTACTTACTGGACTGATTGGTCTGGTCCCGTCCCACATGACCTCTGTTTTGATGGTCTCGTCCCATTGCTGCCATACGCCCATCACGCTCACGTGACTTAGACCGCGATCTGTCGGAAGAAGAAAACTGGGCATAAAATTTGTTAGCTATGTACTCTATGGTGTAAAATCAAAAGAAAAGTGGGCATACTATACTGCACAGTATATTATTAGCTATGTACAGTACTTTATAGCATAAAAATGGACGACTGGATGGGGAAATGCTGGAACAAGTGTAGTGTTTCAAATATCTAGGATGAGTGATAAGCAGGTGTGGGAATGGAGGTAAGACAGTGTGTGTGAGGGAAGGAAAGTTTCTAAGGCAATAGGAAGTACTGTACAGTAGAGTGGTGATGGGCTGGTCTATCAGAGTGAGAACTGAGCGATCTCTGCCATACCCATAGCTTACTCTGACTGTTCCTTTTACTTATATATTTTCTAGATCTTAAGTGACGGCGTCTCTTCCGTGGATTGACCTCCCAATCTACCATGATTGGAAGCCAAAGCGTCACATTTTTCCTTTGCCCCTCAACTTTCTCTTCATAATTGCTGAGGGGTACAGGGCCCTGGGTGGGGCTTTGGTTTCCCGGGCGTTTCCGCACCCTCCTTAGCTCCCCGCCATGGAGTGGCTTCGGTCATCCAGGCTTTATTGTGGTCGGCAGGGAGGGTTCTTTGGGGGCGCTCGATTATGGCCTTGGCCTTATTCGGGGCCTTGGGGCTGTTCGGCCAGGCAGCTTGAGGAGGAACAACAACAACAACAACTGTACAGTAGAACCTCATGTATTCGGCATTTAGAACAAGGGCACCCTCAAAACAACGGCACCAATTGGCCCAGTGGAGTGGAGGAGGGAGAGAGAGACAGTGGAACGAAAGGCACTGATTGATTATATGTGTGGATGAACGAATTAAGAATTTTGTGCTAAATGATAGGGTATATAGGGGTATTGGAAAGGGGTTGTCTGACCATGCTCAAGAAGTATTAGCTAAAATTAGGATACAAAAGAAGTGGATGAAGAGAGCTAGAGTGGTGCAGGAGGGAGGTGGAGTGGTGAAAAGGGTGGAGAGGTTACAGGAGGAGATCAGGGAAGAGTTCAAGAGAGCAGTAGAAAGACGATTAGGTAGACTTGACTTGGAGGAAGTGGAAGAGGTGAGCAAAGTGCTTAAGGAAGAGATGTGTGCAGCATGTGAGGAGAAATGTGGAGTTAGGAGAAGAGGGAGGGGAGTGAAGGGTACAGCATGGTGGACTGAAGAGGTAAATCTAGCTGTTGAAGATAAGAAGAAAGCATATAGAGAGTGGTTGGGTATTAGATTGAATGAAGATTTGGAGAGCCAGAATGAAAGGTACTTGGGAGAAAATTAGTGGTGAAGAGAGTAGTGAAGGATAGTAAAAGAAGAGTAGATGAGGAATTTGGAAGGAATCTAAGTGTAAAGTGGAGGGAGTGTAAGAAACTGTTCTGGAAAGAGGTCAATAAAGTTAGGGAAGGTAGCAAGGGAAGTACAGTAGTAGGGGTATGAAAGATAAGAATAGGCAAGTGTTAGCCGAGAAGTAAGAGATAGTTGAGAGATGGAGGGAATACTTCAACGAATTGTTAAACGTAAGGAATCAAACACCAGTAAACATAGTTGGATGGGGTATAGGAGGGAGAAGAGAAGTAGTGGAGGAGGAGGTGGAGATCAGGAGGTCAGAGTGTGTGAAGCCTTGAAAAGAGTGAAGATGGGGAACGCATCAGGGATAGATGGAGTGTGTGGGGAAATGCTGAGGTATGGTGGTGAGATAGTGATTGAATGGGTATGGAAAATGTGTAAACTAGCATTGGAGAAGGGAAGTGCGACTGATGACTGGAAGACAGGCATAATAGTCCCCCTGTATAAGGGTAAAGGGGAGAGAGGAGTGTGTGGTAAATACCGGGGGATTATCTTCTAAGCGTAGTAGGGAAGATGTGCAGTTGAGTAGTGATCGAGATAGTGAGAGCGAGAACGGGGAAATGGGTAGATGACGAGCAGGGCGGGTTTAGGAAGGAAAGAGGATGTGTTGACCAGATTTTTGCCTTGAAATGTGTTGTGGAGAGATATCTGGAGAAGGGACAAAAGTTGTATGCTGCCTTTATGTACTTGGAGAAGGCCTATGACAGAGTTGATAGAGAAGGTCTGTGGACAGTACTGAGAATATACGGAGTAGATGGCAAGTTGCTGAAATTAGTGAAGAGCCTGCATGAGGGTGCAAAGGTGTCAGTACGTGTGGAGAATGAACAGAGCGAGTTCTTTTATCTGAATGTTGGGTTAAAGCAAGGGTGTGTGATGTCCCCATGGTTGTTTAACCCTCCAGCCCCGGCTATGTATTATATATATATTCCCCGAAACCCGGGTGTTTTGGCCGAAAAACGTCTAGGCTAGGCTACCGTATATTTGTTAATCTGACTGCTTCCCGCATTCCCGCGCATGCCCAAGAGTAGCTGTGTTATTTACCTGTAGAATGGCGTTAAGTAGAGCTCTCTAAGTCAACTGGTTGAGTTGTGATGATGATTTCATTGGAGATAACTTTATGGCAAAAACAGCCACTTTACACTACTTTTCGATACTTAACAACAACATACAGGCACACACGAACAAGCGACGCTCTCCTTCTTGTGGCCGGAGATGCGGGGCGTCGGTCAAGCCGGCTGTTGTTTACATGCGTCGGACCGACGCCTCACACACGAAGCTCACAGGCTTTCAACCACTGGGTGTTCAAGAGCCCTTCCGGGTACCTGTTTTATGCTTTTTTATGGGCGTTCAAGAGCCCTTCCGTGTTGTAGGGGTTAATATATACTGTATATACAGGGTGATTCAGTAACCCTTTTCATAAATTTAATGGCAAATTCGGGAGACAAAAATAAGACTAATTTACTCTATGACCCTTAGGGTGAGTCTTTGATATGATGGAGATATTACACCTTTAAAGTTATCGATAGATAGAAAAGAAAAAAATCTAAGGAGTGAGAATGAAAATGTCGTTGCTAACTGGCAGGGTAGCGTAACCAAGACTTGGTATCAAAATGGCTGCATACGGTAGCTGGATGCAGTTCGTTTCGCAATTTACAAAGGTACATTACTACTGTATTTGTATTATCATCATCATTATTATTAATAATCATTGTATTAGTAGTAGTAGTAGCAAGGGGAGAAGCAGGCGGCGGAGGATAAGTAAGAGGAAGAGGAGGAGGAGTAAGTGGTGGAAGAGGGGTAAGTGGAGGAGGAGGGATCTTCCTGCCGACTTTGAGCTTTGATACTCCGCTCGTCTTAATGAATCTTGAATCAATCTGTACATGAATCTAAAGATTGTTTCTTTGCTTACACGTGGTACGTAAATGGTTGCATATGGTAGCAGCTGTCTCAATGCTCAAAAGAACATTAGCATTTTATCACCATCATCATAATTAATACTCTATTTCATCGTAGCTGTAGTAGTAGTAGTAATAGTCGTAGTTGTATTATTATTATTATTATTATTAGATCAAGTTATGTCATTAGCATGTTATCATTAATTATTTATACAGTATTGTGAAATTTATTGTTATTATTATTGATTGGTGCTGTTGATGGTTTGTACAGTAATTTTTTTCATGTGGTGCTTTAAAGCTTCTCACTATGTTGGTTTTTGTTATTATTTTATCATAAATAAATTTATGGTGTATAATGTACCTTTGTAAATTGGGAAACGAACTGCATCCAGCTACCGTATGCAGCCATTTTGATACCAAGTCTTGGTTACGCTACCCTGCCAGTTAACAACGACATTTTCATTCTCACTCCTTAGATTTTTTATGTTCATCTATCGATAACTTTAAAGGTGTAATATCTCCATTATAATCAAAGACTCACCCTAAGGGTCATAGAGTAAATTAGTCTTATTTTTGTCTCCCGAATTTGCCATTAAATTTATGAAAAGGGTTACTGAATCACCCTGTATAGATGGAGTCATGAAAGAAATACAGTACAAGGAAGAGCAGTAAATGTTGATGTACCGCTGATAAGGGAAGGAAAACAGTGGAAGTTGCCTGTACTGCTGTTTGCCGACAATACAATTCTGATGAGCGATAGAGAATGGGAGTTGCAGGGTCTGGTAAATATGTTTTGAACTATGTGAAAAACAGAATCTGAAGGAAAATGCGGGGAAGAGTAAGGTTATGGTCTTTGAAAGGGCTGCAGCCACAGAGTGTGAGGTGAGGTTGAATAGTCAGGCTATGGAGAATATCAGCTCATTTAAGTATTTGGGCAGTGTGTTGAGTAAAGATGGGAGTATGGAAGAAGAAGTGCGGGAGAGGTGTCAACAGGGGAAGAGGGTTGTAGGAAAGCTGAAAGCAGTAACAAGAAATAGGATGGTCAGCATGAAAGTAAAGAAGTCCTTGCATGATTGTGTGGTAATACCGACAAGGACGTACAGGACAGGACATTGTTGGAGAGACACAAACCAGAGTGAGAGGTAGAAATGAGCTACTTGAGGCGTGCGTGCTGAGTTACATGGGAGGGATAGACAGACGAATGAAGAAGTACGAAAGTGGTGTGGTGTGGATGTAGATGTGGTGGAAAGTGTGAAAAGGAACACCTTGAGATGGTTCAGCCATGTGGAATGTATGGGAAGCGAGAGAATGACTAAGAGAGTGTACGAGAGTGAAGTGGAAGGATAGAGAGGTGGAAGGATGGAATTAAGAAGTATATTAATTGAAGTGTTGTATAAACCCGAGAATAAGACACCCACCATAAGAACTGATAGAGAGATCTCTCTAATAGTTGTAGAGCACAAATAAAGCAATATTGTTCTATCTATCTATCTATTGCCTAACGCCGTGATCCCCGAAGGGGTGGCCACGAACGAACTGCCTCCATGCACCTCTGTCCCCAGTCAGTCGACGCCCCTCCTCCCAACCAGCAGTCCAGCACCGCCTTCATTCATATACTTCCTCACTTCATCCTTCCACCTCTCCCTCTCTGTCCTTCCACCTCGCTCTCAGATACTGTATTCATATTCCAAGTGTTTAGTCAAATGCATGCTCCAGTGTGTCCCTTGGGGTAACCCAGCAATATTGTGTCGCTTAATTGAGTATGTATAACAATAACAAATAAATACAGTATAAGTGTTTAGGTAAAAAAAAAAAAAAAAAAAAAAAAAAAAAAAAATCTATTATAATCAAGTAAATCCAATTTTAATAACAAACAAATTATTAACGGTATTTAAATTTCATTGAAAGTAAAATAAAAAATACAGAACTCTGGTTTGCTGATAATAACACGCTTCACCTCTTTCAGGTGTCTTTTTTGTTTTCTCGGCGAGCAATACCATACCTGATACCTGTAACTTGAAATCGGCCTTCAGCCGAGACATTTTTCTAAAAAATCATCATCATCTCCGACGCCTAGCTTCCGCCTGGGAAACCCCCGCTAAGGGATGGCCAAGACAGAAACGTCTCCAGGCTACTTTGTCAAGACATGCTTCCTTTGCCCGTGCCACAATGCCCCTTACACTACGTGGAAGTTTTTCCTCAATATATTTTTCCACTTTCTTTTCCAATACCATAGGACATAGGTGGTCTTCCACTACTAGCTGTTCCACTCACCTGACTCCCATATATCTGTCTTGGCATTCTGTCTTCATTCATTCTCTGAACATGACCATACCCCCTCAAAGTACTTCTTTGTATCCACAAATTCAGCTTGAAGGAGGTATGGGTGGATAATTTTTTTTTTAGCTTGAAGGAAGTCTAGGAATGCCTCATTGATAGCATAAACTAAATACTATACATTGCTCAAAATTGGCAAAAATAAGCATAATCCCCAACAATAATTAAGCAAAATATCATAACCCACAAGACATCAGACCAGAAGTGTTAGATACCATTCCCCACACTCACCTGGTTTTTCTTTTGCTGCCTCCACTGGGCGACTGGGACCGCTGTGATCGGGACTTTAAAGCTTTGGGGGACTTTGAGCGAGACTTTTTGTTGCGGGAAGGTCCTTCCCCGTTATGGAGGGGGCTTGAACCGCGCGTGCTGGGGTTGGGTTGGGTTGGGTTGGTGAGTACAGTTTGTACAATAGGAAACTAAAATACACAAATAATGTTAATACAGTAAATACACACAAACACAAACAAAATAACTTTAAATTACAAAAAACTAAGTATGATGCATGCATTATAAACTATCAAAATATAAACATTAAGAACAAAACTATACACAAAGCTACAAATCAAATAAATTACAAGTAAAAAATAAACTAAAATAGGAATTACTACAAAAAAAATGGCATTTGATCATTATGATATTCCTCATAACTTGGAATTGCTGAAATCTTGTAAAAATAAACTACCGGTAAGTAGATATTTGTACAGTACCGGTACTTAAGTTTGCTTACGTGCAAGGAATAGAACTTTTGTGTGGCAAAATATCCTAGATAAAGTACCAATATGTAAAATTGTTTTACAAATATATTATTGAAAAATAATATACAGTACATTATGAACTTCCTGAACCTCCGAATTGACTAATTCATTGAATATGACGAGTATGTAAATATATGTGCGACTATACTCTGTTCTTTTTAGCTGACGACAATTATATTGTAAAACTTGCATAATAAACAAACCAAAACTTGGACGAACACAGTAAAAGACAAAAGAACTTATCAAAATTACTCTTTAGCAAAATAATAATTTTTAACTAAAAGAACACAATCCACCACATAGCGTGTACATTACTACATGAGCAAGTTAACCTGTTTCCCAAGCAAACTAATCACACAACGCACCATCGTCACATTCAAGGAATTAGTCAATTTGGAATCTCTTAGCAGCTAATTTCATGATCTATTTATCTATCTATTGCCTGACGCCGTGATCCCCGAAGGGTTGGCCACGAACGAAACGTCCCCATGCACCTCTGTCCCTAGTCAGTCGACGCCCCTCCTCCCAACCAGCATCGCCTTCATCCACATACTTCTTCACTCCATCCTTCCACCTCTCTTTCGGTCTACCTCTCCCTCTGTCCTTCTACCTCGCTCTCGTACACCCTCTTAGTAATGATCTCGCTTCCCGTATGTTCTATATGGCCAAACCATCTCAAGGTGTTCCTTTTCACACTTTCCAGCACATCTACCTCCATACCATGCTTTTCGTGATATATAACAGGGGTTTTGAGAGAATATGGTCATTAGGTAGGTCAAAATAATAATTCTGAGGGCTCAAGTTGGGTGACCTACAGTAGGTACAACCTATCCCATTAAAACCTATGTTAAATAACCTCCATTTATTCACGTACAGGGGTCAGTACCAGGTTGTTGTTGTTGTTGTTGTTGTTGTTGTTCCCTAAGCTGCCTGGCCGAACAACCCCGAGTCCCTGAGAAAGGCCATGGCCACGATCGGGCTTTCCCACAGAGCTCTCATTGAGTGTAGATTGTGTTGTTGGCATAAGTGGTTGTGTGAAATGCAGTCTTCTATGATGTGTTTAATGGTATGGGGTGCTGTGTTACATCCCGGGCAGGCGTCGACAACGGAGTCATCCAGTCTCTTCTGATAGCTCAGGAGAGCTGGATGGTGTCCGCATCTCAGCCTGGCCAGGTGGACTCAGTACCAGGTAGGCGCGAATACCGGGAGTGCACTGTACTCAAAGGATGTAAATTAGCATTGGAGGTACAGTAGCCTACTAGTCAAAATGTTCACACCAATTGATGTCGCTGTATTATGCCAAAGCCGGTGTCACTTGAGCAAGTTTATCAGCTATATGTATTGGAACCTTGAATCCATTAAAAGTTATTATCTTATTTTGATTGATTGTGCTGTTTATTCACATATTAAACCGGACTGTACACAATTAGGAGCTCTAAGAAAGAAAAGAAAAGAAAAGAAAAGAAAAAAAAAGAAAAAAAACAAAAAAAAAAATCAACATGAGAAAATTATCAGATAGTAGATTTCATTTTAGCTACTTTTTTACTCCGATACATCCACCACTAAAGTGCTTGTGACACCAGCATAACTGGCACAGTTCCAGACAAAAGGGTCTAAGTCAGTTGGCAGATAATGATACAATAAACATGTAGAGGAGTACAAAGGAAGACAAGCAACAACAGATCTATTGAGGAGCAAGTCAATTATTTTTGGTACCCCAACTTTCTTGAAGTACGGAAAGATCGGACTACCATAATCATGTGGCATAACTCTCTTTCCTGTACCTTTGGATACCTTTGGATGTGTTCGCCGCTCTTCTAGCGGCACCAAGGAGCGCGACGCCCCTCGTTATGGGTGGTGTATCATTAACCCTTCGACGATTTCAAGAAGTTTCACTCTATTAGGCTGGCAATAGTAATATGGTGTCAGGTGTCTAATTTTAAGGGGTGCAAGCCTGCACTTAAAGAAAAACTGCTCTTTACCAGATTTCTTAATAATTAACCTATAAACGGCGAGCAGGGAGTATTGAACACCACTGTTCTGGGCGAGCATATTAGGCTCAATTCATGCCTATAATCGTAATTTTACGATAAATATCGTTATTACTTATTCATATGCACCTATTTTACCTTCACTATGAAGATAGTAACCTGTAAAAACAATAAAACAAATGGAAATATCATTTTTCTAGTCAAAATCGCGAATATACATGGAGCAGCCCATTCATGAATTATGGAGCAAATTGAGGCAACCCCTCCCTTCACGAGGCGTCAAGCCTGACTGAGCTTACTCATTCACACTCTCGCTTGTGTAACACACTCGCTAGGCACACAAGCACATCCTTCACACAGTTTGCTAATGTTAGCACAAAATATACCAACGAATTAGGGAATAACAGGGAAAATAGGTGATAATTGAAGGGGGAGGGAGGAAGGAGGGGATGTGGAGGAGTGATATGAGGTATAGGAAAAAAAAAAAAAAAAAAAAAAAATGTTTAGTGCTACTGGGGCCGTTTAAAATGTTTTTTTTAGGCCTTCCCTCTTAACCTCTGAAGTGCGCATGGGGGGTATGAGACACCTCTGCCTGTGCGCACGTATTTGAGCCGTTTCCATCACTAAAATATTTATTTTACCATAAATAGCATTAATACTTCTCCATATGTGCCTATTATAGGTTGATTATAAAGGTATTAACCTGTTACAACAATAAAACAAGTGGAAACAGCGTTTGGATGGTCAAAATCGGCGATACAGGCCGGGAGTTACACAATGTATGGCTGAGACAACCTCCTTTCCCGCCACTTTTCCCCAAGTCTGGAGAGACACTGTCGATCGATACTCTCTCTCTCTCTCTTGCTAACAGTGATGACAATGCCCTGCTTGCAACTCGCTAATGTTAGCACGAAAATATACCACAGAATAAGGGAATAACAGGGAAAATAGGTGATAACTGAAGGAGGGGAGGAAAGTGGGGAAGGAGGGGAGGTAGAGGAGTGATATTTTGCATGGCCCAGGGGCAAAAAAAAAAAAAATAAATAAATAAATAAATAAATAAATAAATCAATAAAAAAAAAAAAAAAAAAATCGGTGTTTTAAATTGATTTTTGTTTTCCCTGACTCTTAAGAGTCTTCCCGCAGTCCGCCGGGGGAACTCTTAAGAGTCTTCCCGCAGTTCCTGGGTTAAGAGCTTTGCTGCTATTGCCCAGTACATACATACATACATACATAAAAATTTAAGACTGAGTGTTCCACACATAAGTGCAGTTTCAGTCTCTTGTCCTAATGGCGGCGTTCCAGGCAACCCTGTTAAGGGCTGCTTCACTTGTCAGCCAGTAAAACTTCTTAAGAGATTTCTCGCCGTTGCCGGGTTAAAAAAAAAAGTACAAATTTAGCTAGAAGGCAGATCTGAGGGGCTTTCTTTTTATTTGTTATGGTTCTGTATAATATTTTCATTATTATTTTTTTAGCCTAGGAGGAAAACTAAAAATAAATTGCTTGAAAATGGCAAAAAAAATATCAAATAAATAGACCTATAAAATAAATAAATATATAAATGTATGTACAGTAAACCCCCGCATACTCGGACTCTTTTTACTCGGAAACCCGCACTTCTCGGAATGGCATAGGCCTCTCGGAAATGTCCCTGTATATCTCGGAAAATTCCAAGTTGGGCGGGATTTGTGTCCGGTTTACAATGTTGTTGTTGTTGCTGTTCCCCAAGCTGCCTGGCCGAACAGCCCCAAGGCCCCGAGCAAGGCCAAGGCCATAACCGAGCGCCCCCACAAAACCTTCTCTCACTCGGTTTTAAGTGATTTTAGGATGAATTGAAGCCTGTGCCTTTTAATTATTGTGTTAATATTAATTACTATGTACTGTACTGTCCCTGAAAACATAATAAGGTTCGTATTTGTCATTAATATGATCTATCTATCTATTGCCTGACGCCGTGATCCCCGAAGGGGTGGCCACGAACGAACCGCCCCCATGCACCTCTGTCCCCAGTCAATCGACGCCCCTCCCCCCAACCAGCACCGCCTTCGTTCATGTAGTTCCTCACTCCATCCTTCCACCTCATATTTGGTCTACCTCTCCCCCTCTGTCCCTCCACCTCGCTCTCGTACACCCTCTTAGTCATTCTCTCGCTTTCCATACGTTCCATATGGCCGAACCATCTCAAGTTGTTCCTTTTCACACTTTCCAGCACATCTACCTCCACACCACACCTCCTTCTTACTTCCTCATTAGTCTGTCTATCCCTCTATGTAACTCCGCACGCACTCCTTAAGTAATTCATTTCCACTGCTCTCACTCTTGGTCTGAGTCTCTCAACCAACGTCCATGCTTCGCTTCCGTAAGTCAGTGTCGGGATTACCACACTGTCATGCAAGGACTTCTTCACTTCCATACTGACCACCCTATTTCTTGTTACTGCTTTTAGCGTTCCTACAACCCTCTTCCCCTGTTGTACCCTCTCAATATGATGAATTTCACAAAAAACAAAAAAAAAACAAAAAAAATTATCTCAATTTTCTCGGACGCGGATTTTCCTCATAATTCGGAAATTTCCCTCTCATAAGTCGGACCTCGGACATCTCGGAAAATCGGGCATCTCGGAAGTGGTCTCCCCCCAATTAGTCCGAGTTAGTGAGGGTTTACTGTACTGTATATACTCAGGCCTATACCCCATGGCTGGAGGTGGCTTAAATAAATAAATAAAATATAATAAAAATTAATATACCAATAATAAAAACATTAAGACCATAATGCCTCCCAGACATCAGATAAGCTAGTGTTAATAGGCAATCGAATCAGGTGACTTGTTCGGAACTGTATAATCATTATTATTTATTATTATTAACTGGGATGAGTGCCAGAGTATATACATACATACAGGTACATACATTATTATTACACTCGACCCTCGATTCTGCAGACCTCCATTCAACAAATTTCGGATTCAACGGACTCAGTAAGTAGGCGGCCAATCCATCCGGACCGGACCAAATGTCCGGTGCTGGATAGATTTGTCCGCTAAGTGGCAGGGCGAGTTACTCTTAGGCCTAGGCTATAGATACTCACAAAACCTCAACTGAGCTGCTTTGATAGCGAGAATATCCCAGGTATATTTAATAAACGTATATTAACCGAGTAATCTTGACTAAACCGATTCATATATCTTTGTGTATTGCTTTGTTTACTGGTCTGACGAACGATACGCGACACACACACACAGTGACCACGGGTCCAAAACTACTTTTATTATTTTGCTCAATCTAAAAGCACTTGATATAGAACATTCTAGTCTTCACCATTCACAAGGTAAAAGTGTATTTTTGCCTCCTGATATATTATCTAAGCTAGGTTAGACCATTTCTTGCTCTGGCTAGCTAATAATAAAAGTAGTTTTGGACTCGTGGTCACTGTGTACGTGCGTGCGTGTGTGTGTGTGTCGTTTGTCAGACCAGTAAACAAAGCAATACACAAGAGATATGAATCGGTTAAATATACCTGGGATATTCTCGCTATCCAAGCAGCTCAGTTGGGATTTTGAGTATTTTATGTGTTCCGTATGAAAAATATTGATTTCTGGCCCCCTTATAGGCCTACTATAGCCTACCCAGCAACGGACTTTTTCATGCAACGGACAAGTGACGGTCCCATATACAGTACAGTAGTCCGTTGAACAGAGGGTCGAGTGTATATATTTAGAGTGAGAGGGGGGGGAAATGAGCTACTTGAGAAGTGCGTACGGAGTTACATGAAGGGATAGACAGACGAAGGAGGAAGTACGAGAGCGGTGTGGATGTAATGTGCTGGAAAATGCGAAAAGGAACACCATGAGATGGTTCGGCCATGTGGAACGTATGGGAAGCGAGAGAATGACTAAGAGTGTACGAGAGTGAGGTGGAAGGACTCAGAGGGAGAGGTAAACTGAGAGAGAGGTGCTAGGATGGAGTTAAGAAGCATATATATGCGTGAAAGCGGTACTGGATGAGAGGGGCGTCAACTGACTGGGTACAGAGGTGCATGGGGACAATTCGTTTGTGGCCACCTCTTCGGGGGATCACGGCGTACGGCAATAGATGGATAGATAGATTTTGTTTAAATATCTGGCATTTCAAGTCGGCTGACTTTACTCTCCATAAGCTTTAAAGTATTCCCCAAATCAGTCCTACTGGTCTAGATGTATTGTGTTCTTATCTAAGCAAAAAATTATAATAATAGTACCTCTCTCTTCTGTCTCTGGACCCCCCACGGTCATCTCCAGGCACTGAACGAGAAGCTCCACCACTGGCTAGGCCCAATAACCGCTCTTGAACACTGGAATCAGAAGGAAATATTATGTAAATATATACAGTACTACTGTATTACACTAGGGTAAGACGGAGTAATTTCGCCGCGACGCTAATAATTTGTATTCAAACGCCGATATCTCCGAAACTATTGCATGGATTCGGCTGCAGTTTGGCTTAGGTTGTATAGCTAGTTTGGCTTAGGTTGTATAGCTAGTTTGGCTTAGGTTGTAAAGCTAGTTTGGCTTAGGTTGTGTTGCAGTTTTGCGGGGCTAGCGGCGCGTCTGACGGTATGGTCAGGTGTGTGTGGGGGTGTGTTTGTATGTGGGTGCGTCCAGTGTGGTGGTGCGTGTGACACAGTGTTGGCAGTAGCCGTCAGCTGCTGCCTGGTACTTTGCACTAGCACCCTACACAAGACACGTCCACACCCGCACTAAATACATCTACATCCGTAGGCCTAATAAATACGTCCACAACCGCACTAGACACCTCCACACCCGCACTACATGTCCACAACTCCACACCTGCACTAGACACAGTGGCGCCTAGGCATACTCGTGTGACACACCTGCATCTCTACCCGCCCTGTTCAGTTGTGTACTTACACTAGTTGTACTTACACTAGTTGTATTTGCGGGAGTGAGCATGCTCGTTAATTCCCGCCTCCTAAGATATGTATGTCATACCGTGCTTTGAAACTATGCACTGATGGTGCAGACACTACTTCGGCTGGCAATTTGTTCCACCCACTAATCGAGTTGGTAGGAAATCTTTTACTTTTCCGATCAGATTTACTATTAGGCACTTTCAGTTTGTAGCTGTGACCTCTTGTTCTCTCACCTCCATCCCTCTCTATGAAGTTTTCTTGGTCGATTTTGTCAATACCTCTAACACATTTGTATATCTGAATTTGCTGTCCTCGTTTCCTTCTCTGTTCCAGTGTAGGTAGATTCAATCTCTCGAGACTCTCTTGGTACTCCAAATTTTCCAAACCTGGGATCATCCTCGTAGCTGCTCAGTGTACCATCTCAATTTTGTGGATATGTTTCTTCATGTGAGGGGACCACACTACAGATGCATATTCCATCCTGGGTCTTATTATTGCCGTTATTATTTGTTTCATGGTGTTTTCATTAAGATAATTGAAAGACATCCTGATATTTGCCAATAGTGCTAGTGATTCTCTAACTATCTTATTTACGTGGCTTTCTGGAGACATGTTATCCTTAAATTCTATCCCCAAGTCTTTTTCTTTTTCTGCTTTGGGAATCACTCCGTTTCCTAGTTTATAATCTTTTCTAGGTCTGTACTTGCTTTTACCCATTTCTAGAGTCTTACATTTCCCTGCATTGAACTCCATATTCCATTTGATGCTCCATTCATGGATCTTTTGCAAATCTGCTTGGAGTTCAAGGCAATCCTCCTGGGTTCTGATCGTTTTAAGCAGCTTAGCATCGTCCGCAAACATGCTCATGTAGCTTGTTAGTCCCTCAGGTAAGTCATTTACAAATATTAGAAACATGATCATATAATGGTATACTGTACTCAGTGCCTTGGCATTTTCTTTAATAATCCAGCCTGATACTCCATCCGGTCCGGCGGCTTTGTTTGGATCCACCTTACTCATTATGTCTATGAGCTCTGCTCTGTTAAATGTGACTTCCGGCATTTCCTCTGTACCTATCTCATTGGTTTCTGGTGCAATGAATTCTCCTTCTTTTGTAAATACTGATGCAAAATTTCTATTTAGTTCTTCCGCAATTTCTGTATCCTCTTCTATGATTCTGTTTCCACTTTTAATATTTACGATTGTGGCTTTTATCTTCCTTTTTCCGTTTACAAACTTGAAAAACATTTTTGGATTCTTTTCATAGTTTTCCACTATCCCTTTCTCATGGTTTGCCTCTGACCTCCACCTCATTTCTGTGTATTTGTTTCTCTCCTCTTTATACTTTTGCCTGTTATCTTCCGAATCCCAGTTTCTCATCTTTTTCCAGGCTTTGTTTTTTGCTTCCTGTGCTTGCCTACATTCGCGGTTAAACCATTCTTTGCGATTTCCTTTTTTTCTGTTATTAATGTACTTTGGGACAAAAGTTTTTATACCAGTATCATAGATCTCCATGAATGCCTTGAGTTTTTTGTCTACCTCACTTTCAGATAACACCTGATCCCAATTTTGTGACTTGAAAAAATCCGTAGTCCTGCGAAATCGGTTCTGGAATACATCCAGTGCTTTTCCCTTTCCTTGGGTAGATTATGCTTCAATAGTAGGTCTATGTCGAGAACTGCATGGTCGCTTTTTCCTAGTGGGCATAGGTACTGAATACTTTGAACCTCCTCCTCCCTTCTTGTGAAGAGAAGGTCCAATCTAGCTGGTTAATCACTTCCCCTTACTCTTGTTGACTCTTTTACATGTTCGTATATAGAATTTTCCATGGCCATACTTAAAAATTCATAGCCCCAACTTTCCTCTCCTGTTCCGGGTTCAAGTTCTTCCCAATTCACTTCCTTGCAGTTAAAGTCCCCACACATGACTATTTCATCCTTTGAAGCGAAGATATTTTCTAGCACACTAATTGTTTCCTTACGCATTAGGCTATGCTCCTCCTTACTCCATGTCTTCGTCTTGGGAGGTACATACGCTACTATCACCACTATTTTTTCGTTTCCACCAATTTCTAGTGCTAAAACTTCAGCTGTTGAAGTTCTAGTTTTATCTCAGACACAATCAAATCTTTCCTAGTAAGGATGCACACTCCACCTCCATGTCAAAATGTTCTGTCCCTCCTCCAAATCCTGTATTCAGACCATCCTAGCAGATTTATATCAAGTTCCTCTTTTAGTTTTGTCTCAGTGAGACATACTATTTCTGGTTTCTTAGTATTGAGTAAGTCTGTTAGTTCTAATTTCTTAGAGATTAGCCCATCGACATTGCTATATAGAATCCTTATACTGTACTTTCTAGTCCCCCATTACCTGCTCCAAGTGCCTTATCTGCGGTGGTCTGTTCCCTACCCTCTTTTTCTTTTAGTTTCTCTTTACCGGAAGTTTCATAATCTTCCCCTTTCTTACTCCGTAAAAAAACTTATTCTTTTCTTGTTCTGTCCTCTTGCTATTTTCCTCTTTGGCGGTTTTCCTTAGTTCAGCCTCCTTCTTTCTCTCTTCTTCTGGTATGTCCCGCCTGATGTAGATTTTGTCCCTACCCTCTAACCCTTTTAGCCTAGCTGCTACTGCCATGATTTCATCACATGTCCTTCTTGACTTAAATTCTATTTTTACCAGTCTATTGTATTCCTTTGTATATTTTCCCAGCCTAAACATGTCTGATATTTCCTCCTTCCAGGTGTCCTCCTCATCCTTAATAGATTCCAGAATCTTGTTGATGCGACCTTCATCCTTCTCTCTTCTTTTTGTCCAGTCTAGTTCCTCCTTTTCTTCCACCCCTGATATTATGAGGCAGTTAGCCCTACGACTTTCTTCCTGGATGGCCTGAGAGTTTTCGTGGATGCCTTGCTTAACCATTGTTTTTACCTGGTCCTTTATCCTAATATCTTGCTGTTTCTGTTAATCCATTATCTTCCTGAATTCGTCACTGTTTGCCGTCCTTACACTGTCTAAATCTTTTACCACTTGGTCTCTAGTCATGCCCCAAGCATTTTTACCTTCAGAGATACTGGTGTCTAGCCTAGTCATTATCACTGCCTTTTCTCTCTCCACTAACTCCAACCTGTTCTTCAACTCACCATTCTCTGTAACAATTTCCTTCTTAACTGTCTCCAAGCCGGTCACTCGGTCCTCCAAGTTCTTGATTTTGTTCAATAGTGTAGCAAAATTTTCCAGTGTCCTCTGCCGTCCATGTTTTCATGAAACCTGGAAAATCCGTGCGATGTTTTTCTATTGGCATGTTTAGTGGCAGTTTGGGTTTGTGCATGTTTTCATTGGTTTTACCTGTGCCCTAGTGTTTTGTCTGGCTATTAATCATATAATATTATCTATTTTACTAGCAATATGATGCGTAAAATAGGTCGCGGCGAAATTACCCCAGCCAGCGGGGTAATTTCGCCGCGAGAGTAACTTTATAGCAGAAAGGCTGAATGTATAGATAAAAGAAATTTAAAATCAAAATTCCATTTGTCTATCCATCTATTGCCGGACGCCTTACTCCCCTTACGAGGGTGGCCATACACAGAATGCCCCCAAGCGGACCTATTCCCTGTGAGAGGGACAACCCGAGCCAGTTTAGTGAAGGACTTACAGGATTGACCACTCAATTTAGGATCCGTCCGACTCCGAGGCCCTCTTTGTATCTTGTTAGCACTATTTTTCTACAGTGGTGTTCAGCTAATCCATCCACTAACCTGCCTTACCCTTAGGTAAGCAGTACGGATTTGTATCAGGTTTACTCCCCTAGACAGGTTGCCAACCAAGGCTGACGAGTCCCATCCACCCGGATTTGTATAAGGTTGTCTCCCCTAGATGAGTTGCCTACCAAGGCTAACGAGTCTCATCTACCCATTTGTGGCAGTTTCTATTCGTCAAAAACAGTGATTTTCGGCGAAATTACCCAGTCTTACACTATACATATACTGTATATACTAGGTCTACTTTTTGCAATGAGAATACATAGCAGGTATTTTCTCTACATCAACTAATCAGGGAAGAGTACAGAGCAGTAGAAAGACGACTAGGTGGGTTCGACCTGGAAGATATGGAGGAAGTGGAGGAGATGAGCAAGGTGTTTAAGGAAGAGGTCTGTGCAGCATGTGAGCAGGTGTGTGGAGTGAGGAGAAGAGGGAGGGGAGTGAAAGGTACAGCATGGTGGACAGAGGAGGTAAAAATAGCTGTGGAAGATAAGAAGAAAGCATATAGAGAGTGGTTGGGTAGTAGAGGGAATGAAGATTTGAAGAGGCGGAAACGAGCGAGGTACAGTTGGTCAAAGTTCCAGTTGACCCACCCTCGCTCTGGGGCTCGCAGAATTAGCTGGCAATACTGGTGTAGTGGTGCAGGGATACCACTTGCCATTAATGTGTTACCTGTGTCTGTCCTGTATATTACTGCAAATTAGATGTTCACGTTGTGAAGACTAAATGCTCCTTCATTGAGCAGCTACCAATAAAACAGAAACATGTATGCTTATAAAATTGAGTAAAGTATGTTGTGGCAGCCAGCAGGTTTTATATGCATTGCCAATCAGTGGATATAATAACTTGAATATTTAAGCAAATCTACGAACTTTGGGTGAATGTTCGGGATCATACATAGCGATGTTTCTTACAGTTTTCTTACAGTAGATCCTCTGGAAAAAGGCAAACTAGGCCTGTGTATCCAGCTCAGTACCAGTACTTGCACTGCTGCGGTCGTTCACGGTGTTGGCGGCGGCGGTAGCAGACGCAACATTTTTACTATTCTGTATTTTTGTTTTATAATCAAACTTCAAATCTTGTCTTCCCCATGCTTTATCAAGATTACTTTCAAACTCCCTTATTGATTCGGAATCGACTACATACTGGGGCAGTGCGTTCCACTCATTTTCCACTCATCACAAAATGAGTTCTTTGCCTTCTCAAGCCTATTTCTTTCTTTGTAAATTTTCTTAGTGTCCTCTCGTTCTTGTTCCCTCCCGCATCAAGAAGATACCTTCACACACATCCTCATCGTACTTTCCTGACACTATCTTAAAAGTCTCTTATCATATCCCCTCTCTTTCTCCTATATGCCAGTGTCGGAAGCCCCAGTGTCCTCAACCTCTGCTCATAGCCCGCGTTCTTCAACGTTGGTACCAGCTTGCTAGCTCTCCTCTGCACTTTCTCCACTGCTTCTATATCCTTTACCATATATGGAGCCCACACCTGGTTCGCATGTTCCAGGTGCGGCCTAACCAGCGCTGTATAGAGATTTCTGAAGATTTCTTCGTCAAGTGACACAAATGTCCTTATCAGCCCTACAATTCTATTGGCTTTGTTTATCTTTTCTGCTAAATGTTCTGAGAAATTTAACTTATTGTCTATCACTACTCCTATATCCTTTTCTGAATTCACTTCCTCCATCGCTTCATACATACTGTATCCTACCTTGTCTATCTTGCTTGTCCCAATCCGCATGTACTTGCATTTTTTTGGATGAAAAGGCATTAACCAATGCTCAGACCATCCCTTCATGCCCTCCACATCTCCTTGAAGCAAACCCACATCTTCCTTACTCCTCACTCTTCTATACAGCTTAGTGTCATCTGCATTCAGGTATACCTCACTTCCATTAGTTATAACTTCAGGTAAGTCGTTGATAAATATAACGAACAGCAGTGGTCCCAACACAGATCCCTGAGGTACCCCACTTGTAATTTCCCTCCACCCCGAGCCTATTCCATTCACCAGTACCCTCTGTCTCCGATCTTTCAGGAAGGCTTCTATCCATTTCACACATTTCTCCCCTATATTATAGCTTCTAACTTTCTCTATTAACCTTTTATGTGGGACCTTATCGAAGGCCTTCATAAAATCGCAATATACCACGTCTATTACATCACAATCTTCTAAAATTTGCATCCAATCATTTACCACCTTAATTAGCTGTAGTACCGTCGACCTCCCCGGCAAGAATCCGAACTGTCTCCCACTGAAAAGTTGGTTTGACTTCATATGCTCCATTATTCCTTCTCTAATTACCGTTTCCATTAGTTTACACACAACACTTGTCAAACTGACTGGTCTATAATTCCCTGGGTCATTTCTCTTTTCCTTCTTAAATATAGCTGTTGTGCTCGCCTCACTCCAGTCCATCGGGATTTGTCCTGTATTAAACGATACCTCAAATAACATTTTCAATGGCTCTACTAACATCTCACCTCCTTCCTTTATGATTCTTGGATGTATCCCATCCGGTCCCGGTGACTTACTTCTGTTCATTTTTTCTATAGCCCTTCTTATTCTAGCATGGGAAAACTCTATTAGTTCTAGTGCCGGTGCCTGTTTGATGGGAATAGTAGGCACTGCATCATCCGACTCCACTGTTAGTACCCCCCCCAAAGTATTTCCCCAGCACCTCTGCTTTCTCCTTATCAGTCTCTGCTCTACTCCCATCATCCAACCCCCCTACCAGCTCTGGGATCCCTACTCTTTTTGTTAACTTTTCCTGAATGTACTTCCAGAATATTTTTGGATTATCCTTCACATTTCTAGCAATCTCTCTCTCCCTCTCCTTCACCCCCCTCCTTGTCTCCCACCTTATTTTATTGTTTATTTGTCTGCATTCCAGATCCACTTCTTTAGCTTCTATACTAGACCCCCTGTTCTTTTTTAACAATTTTAGTCTTTCCCACAATCGTTTCTTTCTTCTAATCAATGTCCAAAGCTTTCTTTTCATTGGCAATTCTGGGTTCGTTCTTTTCCTCAATTTTGTTTTATCCTTATATTCCCTTACTGGTACACTTTTGGATACAGCATTCTCCAGTTTGACTCTAATTTTCCTCCACATTCCTTCAGCGTCTTCACCGTTCAAGTATTCCCCCCAGTCAATGTCCAAACACCGTCTCAGCAGCTCATAATCTGCTCTATTATGTATATTTTTCTATTGCTTCTATTATCCCTCTCTGATTTAATATTGCAACTAAAGCTTACTACAGGCATGGTCACTACGACCTATAGGGCTATCCACATTAACATGTTCCACTATATCCTCTTCATTGCTAAAAATCAAATCAAGTACACTCCCCTGCGTCCCATCTCTATATCTTGTCATCTCTGTAATATGTTGCGTTAAAAAACAATCTCTCACTTTCTCTATAAACTTATTTTCCAGGCTACCCTGTCCCGCTGGAGTAGTACAATTTGCCCAGTTGATCCTTGGCAAATTGAAATCTCCAATAAAAAAAATATATTTGTTCTCTCTATTATCTATTTCCTCCATTGCTTTCAATAGGTTATCATCCTCTCCCCTACTATTATTTGGGCTTCTATATATAGAGGCAATTAGAATTGATCCTCTTGCACATTTTACTTCAATACACAAATACTCACAATACTGCTGTCTCATATCCACCTCATTAACCTTGAGCTCTTTTCTTACATAAATAAACAGTCCTCTTCCGACCTCTGCTCTAATAGCATTTCTCTCATATAACTCAAAACCCTCCAAACTATATTCCACCAGTTCCCTTTCAATTCTAGCATTTTTTGGTCTTACTTCCTGTAGGGCTATGACATCAGGTTTTCCTCTTCATCCTGCAACCTACATATCAGTTCTCTTTACTTGTCCTGGGTAAACACATCCACATTACTAAACATAAGTCCTTACAAGGACCCCAATGGAAATACGCCTAACGGCCTTATTGGGCTATCCTTAGTTGGAATTATGCAAGGCTGGTACATGTCATATTTGTAACAAACTATGTGATACCAAATCTGTAAATTGCTAACTAAATAAATATTATTATTATTATTATTATAATCCATCTACCATTCCTTCAGCAATTACACCATCCCGCTCTTCCTGTCCGTACCCTACTCCCCCGTTAGCACTACTGGGTCTGCCACTTTGTCTCCTGTCTCTCCCTGACACCTCCACCCCATTCTCCTCCTCCATCACAACTCCTATCACATTCTCTTCCCTCCCTTCTACTCTTATAAACCACTTCCTCAATTTTCCGTCCCTCACTCTCCAGTAAAAATTTCTCTTATCCTCCTCACTCAACTTTCCATTATTTTCATCAGCCTTTTCTTGTAATTCCTTATTTTTTTTCCTTTGTTCTATACTCAAATCCTTCTTTAGTCTTATGTGTTTCAGTTTTTCATTTGTATTTAGCCTCCAACTAAAATTTGTCACAGTCTCTGCCACTGCCCTAGTTTTAAACTGTACCCTTATAGGTCTCATCTCTCCCCTTTTATATCTACCTATCCTACTGACCTCCTCCACCTGCCCTTCCCATCCATATCCATCCTCATCCACACCTTTCATGACCTCCTTCACTGTCTCCATATCCCTCACTTTTCTCACTCCATTATCATTCATAGGAGTCTCTATATCTCCATACAAGATTACACCCCTATCCCTGTCCATGTCCTCCCTCACGACACTCTCCTTGTTCTTCATGACCCCTACAACTGCACTCTCAAAACTTTTTTTGGTCATATTCATTTCTTCCTTTTGCTCTTTCATAATATCCTCCAAATCCTTGAATTTTTGTTTACCTACCACCGTCCATGCAGTTGACTCCTTTACTTCCTTGAAACGTCCTTCGTATTCCTTCAGCTGCTCCTTCAATGCCATATTCTCTGATCCCAGTTCATCTACCCTTTTCAATACCATCTCTAGGCTATCATTAACTGCCAAAATAGGCCTGCATTCACTTCCTTCGCTAGGCCTATTCCCTTCCCCACCTGTCACACCACACATTACACACAGTGCCTTAACTTTCTCACCAATATCCCCCTTCCATTTCTCCATATCACTCATCCACTTTTCCAAATCCTTCACAACAATAATAACCTCTTTTAACTTCTTATCTGTGCTCTTAAACCCACGAAAACGTTGTAACCATTCTTCCGCCTCCGTCATACCCGAAATTCCCTCCGCCATGTTTGTTTACAAACTCAACAACTCACAACACTACCGCTGTCCTGTCACTACACACACTTATTACACTATATGCATTTTTATTTGAGATAGGCTTACTTTCCCTTGTGTACAAAGGAGTACAAAGGAAATCAAGCAACAACAGATCTAGTGACCCTTCTAGGTTGCTTGTCCTCCAAAACACTGAGGATCAAGTGTCCAAACAGTGGTTTAGAGTGGGTAAGGGAACATTGGAAAGGGAAATACTGCCCTGGAACTAATGTCCGTGGCAGGATTAGGAAGTTAGTAGGGGACAGATGGGTTAGTAACTGAGGGGGGGATAAAATAAAGTTATTCATTTACAAACGCAGTCAGTCGCGGGTTTGATGCGAGATATTTGTCTAGGCGGAGTTTAAATGAATCAACGGTGATGCAGTCTATAACGTTTCGGGGAAGCCCATTCCACAAGTTGACAACTCGATTGAAGAAGAAATTCTTAGATTCGTGTGAGTTAAAAGATTTACCAATAATTTTGCAACCGTTTCCCCGCGTGTAATTAGATTGGTCGATAGTGAAGTACTTACTACAGTTCATATTGTCGATGCCTTTGATGATTTTGAACACTTGAATTAAGTCACCTCTTAATCTGCGCTGGGTTAAAGGAAATAGATTTAATTCTCTAAGACGCTCTTCGTATGGTTTGTTCTTTAGGCTAGGTATCATTTTGGTAACTCTACGTTGAACTCGTTCTAGCTTGTTTATATCTTTTTGGTAATAAGGGCACCAGGATTGAACGCAGTATTCCAGAAGAGGGCGGACTAATGAATTGTAAAGGGTTAGGATAACTTCTTTGGATTTATGCTCAAATGACCTGCCTATAAAGCCAATTATTTTGTTTGCCTTCTTAACAACTTCTGAACATTGTTGACTCGGTTTTAGGTTACTCGATATTGTTACTCCCAGATCGGTTTCTCTGTTTACATTCTTAAGCTGAGTGCCATTCATCGAATAGTTTGCTTTCTCATTTAGGTATCCGATATGTAGTACTTTACATTTATCCGCATTGAAACTCATTTGCCAAATTTGGGCCCAACATGACAATTTATCTAGATTGTGTTGCATATCGTCAACTTGTTCTTTTGAGAGTACGCTATTTGCAATTTTTGTATCGTCAGCAAATTTTGAGATTGTACAGGTGAGACCCTCATCTATGTCGTTGATGTAAATTAGAAAGAGAATTGGTCCTAGTACCGATCCCTGGGGTACCCCGCTACTTACATTGGTCCATTTTGATGCCTTACCGTTTATGACTACTCTTTGCTTTCTGTCGCTGAGCCAATTTTCTATCCATTTCAACACACCGTCTTGTATTCCATGCGCTTTTAGTTTTAGCAGTAAACGTTTGTGGGGAACTTTGTCAAAGGCCTTTTGAAAATCAAGGTATATAATATCTACAGCTTTACTCTCATCGTAGAGGTTGAGGATATCGTGGAAGAAGTCTAAGAGGTTTGTTAAACAGGAACGTTTTTTACGAAAGCCGTGTTGAGTATCTTTAAGTATGTTATTTTCCTCTAAGTGATTTACGAGTCTGTCTCGTATGACCGTTTCTAGCATTTTACATACAACTGAGGTTAAGCTAATTGGACGATAGTTACTGGGTAGGGATTTGCTGCCTTTTTTGAATATCGGTGTTACGTTGGCTAGCTTCCACTGATCGGGCATAGTTCCAGACTGCAGGCCTGGAACATGTTATATATGTATATGTTCTAACAATGATATAGCCGAAATCAGATCTACCAATCCCAATCTTTGTTAAACACACCTCCTTCCTACACCAGTATTGCCAGATAATTCTGCGATCCCCAGAGTGAGGGTGGGTCAGCTGGAACTTTGACCAACTGTACGTGGAGAGAAAGAGAGTGGTGAAGAGAGTAGTGAAGGAAAGTAAGAGAAGAGTAGATGAGGAATTTGGAAGGAATCTGAGTGTAAAATGGAGGGAGTGTAAGAAACTGTTCTAGAAAGAAGTCAAGAAAGTTAGGGAAGGTAGCAAGGTAAGTGTGAAAGATAAGAATGGGAGAATGCTAGCCGAGAAGCAAAAGAGAGTCGAAAGATGGAGGGAGTACTTCAACGAGTTGCTAAATTAAAATGTAAAACTTGCAAACTAAACAAACCAAAATTGGGACAAGGACAATATAAAGTCAAATTAAATTATCAAAATCGCTATGTGGAAACAACGCTTACTAAAATGAAAATTATTAAATAAAAGAACACAATCCACCACATAGGGTGTACATCACTACATGAGCAAGTTAATCTGTTTCCCAAGCAAACCAATCGCACATATAACAACGCACTATCGTCACGTTAAAGGAAGTAGTCAAGTTTGGGAAGTCCGGGACGTTCTGGCAAATTTTACTAAACTCTGCATGAATAAAGAAACTACATGTTAAATGTCAAAATATTATTTAAAATCAAATTTGCAACATGACAAGACATTAACAATAGTAAAAAATACAAATATTGATAAGATATCTATACTATTACAAAATAATATATAAAATACAGTACAGCACTCACTAACGATAGTGCTATCGGGTAGGTACCTGTAAGCATAGCATGCCTCAAGTGACCCCTATCAATAACTACCCTACAAATAACCTACATTTATAGCACAAATAAACTAAGGAAATCGCAAAAGTAAGCAATTGATACTATCGACAATGAATACATATAATATAAAGAGAAATAATTGCAAAATATGAAGTAACAACAGATTTAAACAAAGAGTACTCTTTTAACAAGAACAATAAATTTAAAAAATCATCAATATTAATAATAATAATAATAATAATAATAGAAAAAGAAAAAGATAAACAATAAATACAGACAAAAAGTAAGCAGAGGTTATACAAGAAACTTCAAGTTAAAAATGCTTGATTAAAATTATTGATGTCAAATTTTAGAATACAGTCACAATAATTGACCCTAAAAAGATTAAATTTATGGAACAATTTACTTGTAAGGAATGAAGAGCCAGCAAACATAGTTGGATGGGGGTATGGGAGGGAGAAGAGGAGAAGTAGTGGAGGAGGTGGGGATCAGGAGGTCAGAAGTGTGGGAAGCCATGAAAAGAGTGAAGTTGGGGAAACCACCAGAAACAGATGGAGTGTGTCGGGAAATGTTGAGGTATGGTGGTGAGATAGTGATCGAATGGGTATGGAAAATGTGCAAACTAGCATGGGAGAAGGGGAAGGCACCCGATGACTGGAAGACTGGCATAATAGTCCCCCTATATAAGGGCAAAGGGGAAAGAGGAGTGTGTGGTAACCACCGAGGAATATGTCTTTTAACCCAGTGAGACCCAGCGTCGCACGTGATGCGTCGGCAGTGTTTGATCACCAACTCCCAGCGACGCATCACGTGCGTCCGACATATAAAAAACACTTACGTGGCTCGTAAGGTAGGAAATGGCGGGAGAATAGGAGGGGGAGGTACCGTAGTGTGTGTGGGAGCCGGGCCAGTAGGTGTGAGCGGGCCGAGACAGCCGCGCGGCTGGTGGTGGTGGGCTTAGTGGGGATACTTTACACCCTTAGTTCACCGCCACTTTGAACCTTCATTACTCCGGTCGTATGGGAGCTAGAGGCTTGAGATTTATGTGAGACACTCCTTAGGATGTATGCCGTACAATGCCATACTCAGTTTTTACCCTAGTGCTCCCGGGCGGGTGGTCATGCGGGGGAGACGAACTTTCGACCCCCCCCCCCCCCCCCCAAATGACCGAAATGATTTTTTTTTTTCATTTCTCACCATTCTCTTCCATTTTGGCTTAACAACAAAAATTTGAGGCTTCCCCCCTCCCCCCCAAAAAAATGTCCGAGGTGATTTTTTTTTTTTTTTTTTCATTTCTCATCCTTGTCTTCCATTTTAGCAAACAAAAAAAAGAAGTGAAAATGGCTTGGGACTGGGGTGAACAAAATATTATAACTAGCCGGGGCTCAACGGGTTAAGCGTAGTAGGGAAGGTGTACAATAGGGTAGTGATTGTGAGAGTGAGAACGGAGAAATGGATAGGCGACGAGCAGGGAGTTTTAGGAAGGGAAGAGGATGTGTAGATCAGATTTTTACCCTGAATTGTGTTGTGGAGAAATATCTGGAGAAGAAATAAAAGGTGAATGTTGCCTTTATGGATTTGGAGAAGGCCTATGACAGAGTGGATAGAGAAAACATGTGGAAAGTACTTAGAATATACGGAGTAGATGGCAAGTTGCTGAAAGCAGTGAAGAGCATGTATGAGGGTGCAAAGGCGGCAGTACTGTAGGTGTGGAGAATGAGCAGAGCGAGTTCTTTGACCTGAGTGTTGGGTTGAAACAGGGGTGTGTGATGTCCCCGCGGTTGTTTACTGTATATATGGATGGAGTCATGAAAGAAATACTAGGAAGAGCAGTGGATGTTGGTGTATCGCTGAAAAGGGAGGGAAATGAGTGGAAGCTGCCTATACTGCTGTTTGCGGATGATACAGTTCTAATGAGCGATAATGAATGGGAGCTGCAGGGTCTGGTAAATGAGTTTGGAACAGTGTGCGAAGAACGGAATTTGAAGGTAAATGCGGGGAAGAGCAAGGTTATGATCTTCGAAAGGGGTGAAGTCAGAGAGTGTGAGGTGAAGTTGAACGGTCAGGCTATGGAGATTGTCAGCTCCTTTAAGTATCTGGGCAGTGTGTTGAGTAAAGATGGGACTATGGATGAAGAAGTGCGGGAGAGGGTGCAACAGGGGAAGAAGGTTGTAGGAACGTTGAAAGCAGTAACAAGAAATAGAGTGGTCAGTATGGAAGTGAAGAAGTCCTTGCATGACCGTGTGGTAATCCCGACACTAACTTACGGAAGCGAAGCATGGACGTTCACCCAAATGACCACGTGTTCACATAACTATTAACAAATATTCACCATTCATTCCTGTTTATTACCACTTCCTTTGCCTGATCTATAGTCATTCCTCTATCATCCAAAGCTAGTCTTAAAGTCTCTCCATCTCAATGGGGGTCTTCCTGCCCTTCTATCTCCCCTTGTATCTGACTCACATATTATCTTTGTAAGCCTTTCATCTCCCATTCATTCAACATGACCATACCAGCTCAGCACCCTTCTGTCCACTCTGGCTGACAATTAATGTTCCTGCTGCCCCACTCCCATACGTATCTCTTCATGCCTCAATCCGTCTCTACGAGTAACTCCACACATACTCCTCATGCAGTTCATCTCCATCACATCCAGCTTTCTTCTCTCCCTTTTCTTCAGAGCCCATGTCTCAGCCCCATACATCACTGTTGGCAAAACAATTCCTTGATACATTGCACTTTTTACTTTCATTCCGAGATTTCTCGTCTTCCACATACTTCCCATTGCTCCGAAAACCTTCCTTCCTTCACACACTCTGTTTTACCTCCATTTCTATACCTCCACTCCTGCTTATCGTTCCTCCTAAATATTTAAAACACTCTACTTGTTCCAATATTTCCCCATCCAGTACCCCATGTAAAGTACTGAACAATAGAAACATCTCACCTTGATCTCTGGTTCTCCTTAGGTTCCCCCTGCGTTCTGTCTGTGTCGTGGTTGTTGTGCTGGTCTCCATGGGGTCGGGGTGCAGAGGAACCACCAGGGGGGTGTCTTGGTCTGTCTCTTGCTGCGGGGGGCTGGGAGGAAGGTGGCTGCTGATGGTGGTGTGACTGAGGTGCCCCATCATCGGAGTCCTGTAGGGAGGTGCCCGGTCAACCCATGCGGGAGAAGCGGTTAGTGGTCAGAGTCACACCTGGGTACTGAACTAAACAAGTTTGCAGAGGAAGCTGTATGATGCAAGCTTTTCTACCTTGATCAGTAAGAGCTTAAATGAATTTCAGTAGATTTTTGTTTTTCTTTTTAGATATTCATATTTGACTAAGATTATTTAAAAAGTAACACTGTATATTATACAGTGTAATTCATCTAAAAGCTGAACATGTCAAACAATTCTAACTACTGCATATCTATAGACAATTTACCGTACATTACATGTACACAGTATTAGTACTCCATATAGCGTACACAATTCAATAACAGAGATAAGTTAGCTAAGAGCACTAAAATACGGCCAGAACACGTTCACCATCAGATTTCCTTGCAAAGATGATTAGATAATTATTTTACTTTCTAGTTTTGAATAATGCAAAGGAAATGAACATTTCACCAAGCCTTCATAATAACAAGATTAATGTAATGTACGTTGGATGTTAATCATCATCCATAACTAGGTTGTTATCGGTCTTGTTGAAGTAAGTATTATACTGTCCTGCAGTATTCATTGTTATCAGTCTTGTTGAAGTCAATATTATACTGTCCTGCAATATTTAAACAGATTATTGTATCTGCATAAATAGAAGATATACAGTACTGTACAGTATATACCCTTATACAAAATCTGTTCTTTATATGAACCACATTCTAGAAAAATGTATATATTTTATATGTTAACCCTCTCACATACTAAGGCAAAATTTACTATACAGTAATATCTTTCTAGACACATTCAAAACATAATAAATTGGCAGACAATATGTAACAGGCTTGTGTAGCCGCGGTTTTGCTCTAACATGGATACCCCAAATGCGCCAAGTCAGCATCTAGCACGGTTTTGTTCCGGTAACGCTTGTGGCGGGCGGCGGCTGGTCAGCATCTCTCGGCCGGTGACGTCAGACCCGTATATACCGGCGTATAAGACACATTTCTAAGCCTTAAATAAACCCTCCAAAACCATGGGTGGTCTTATACGACGAATATACTTTCAAAGCAAGTGAATTTGGAGCGCCGAGATTTATCAGATGATTTTCCGAGTGACCGAAATCGTGCGTTATTGTTGTGTCAGTTTGTGTGTGTGTGTTCTTGTTCGTGTGTGGCTATGTCGGCCGTATCAGTAGGGAGTCTAAATCAGTTATTTCTGTATGCAATAACATTTTATTATAATTATAGGGTAAGACGGGGTAATTTCGCCGAAAATCGCGTATTTTGACGAATAAAAACTGCCACAAATGGAATTTTTAAATTTTTAATTTGTTATCTATACATTCAGTCTTTCTGCTATAGATGCCCAAAAAATGAAAAAAAAAATGTTTTGGTCATGCTGCCGAATTTTTGAAAAAAGTCACTCGCGGCGAAATTACCCCGCCCGACGGGGTAATTTCGCCGCGACCTATTCTACGCATCATCTAGCTAGTAAACTAGATAACATTATATGATTAATGGCCAGACAAAACACTAGCGCGCAGGTAAAAGCAATGAAAACATTCACAAACCCAAACTGACACTAAACATGCCAATAGAAAAACGTTGCACACACACACAACTGAACAGGGTAGGCAGATTTGCAGGTGTGTCACACGTGTAGGCCTAGGCGCCACTGTGTCTAGTGCGGGTGTGGATGTGTCTAGTGCGGGTGTGGAGTTGTGGACATGTAGTGCGGGTGTGGACGTGTCTAGTGCGGTTGTGGACGTATTTATTAGGCCTACGGGTGTGGAAGTATTTAGTGCGGGTGTGGATGTGTCTCGTGTAGGTTGCTAGTACAAAGTACCAGGCAGCAGCTGACGGCTACTGCCAACACTGTGTCACACACAAACATACACACATACAAACACCCCCACACACACCCGACCATACCGTCAGACGCGCCGCTAGCCCCGGCTCCAGGCCCCGCGAAACTGCAACAAAACCTAAGCCAAACTAGATCTACAACCTAAGCCAAACTAGCTATACAACCTAAACCAAACTTGCTCTACAACCTAAACCAAAACTGCTCTACAACCTAAGCCAAACTGCAGCCGAATCCATGCAATAGTTTCGGAGATATCGGCGTTTGAATGCAAATTATTAGCGCCGCGGCGAAATTACCCCGTCTTACCCTACTCTATGGAATTTAATTTAATTTTACCAAATAATATTTATAATAGTAAAAGCCAAAGAAAAATCCATTAAACTGTAACTGTATTGAAGGAGGTAGATTGTTGGCAAGTTTAGCAACTTGTAGCCAAGCTTCCGCCGCCTGCCACACTTGCAGATGACACGTGTTGTCTGTTATTGTACTACGGATGAGCGGCATTGTTTTTGTGTCAAATAAATGGCATTTCATAGTACCAATGGTCTTAACCCTTTCTCTGCGGGCTTATTTGCGCTATTTAGGGCATATTCAGGCACTCCTGAATGATTCGTCAAGTATCTGCATTAAATGAACTGTATTCTGCCGAAAACTAGGCAAAAATAGCTTCAAAATTACACCAGAACGAGCTTCGTAGGTGGCGGGGTTCACCCGCAGCGTTGCCATAGACATTCGGGAAAACTCGCTAATTATTAGCACTCGCTCGCTCGGCAACACTGTCGAGACAGCCGCGCGAGACCACAGTCTCCCTCAGTGAGCTGCTGGCTGCTCTGAGGGTCGGATGGAAGTCCCTCACGCTCCTGCCCACTGACACTCGATTTCTACAGCATTTACAGGCTTTTAAAGCCTGGAAATTGCTGTAAATTGCCTATGCGCTCCAGAACATCACCCGCAGGGAAAGGGTTAATTGGATATATTATTGACCCCTAGTATGAAGGTATGTTGCCAACGTAATAATACTGACAAACTGACAAATAAATAAATACATTGTTAGGTTATCGGGCAGTAAATGGTAAAAAAGGGGACTTTGGGTTAGTGGCTAGAACGAATTGAATTTTTCCCATATAACCTTTGCTTTATGTAACGCTCCCTGGGGCCGGTACGATATACCCGCGTTACCCGTGGGCAGACTGCTACAACTTAATCTCCACAAAATTTGTACAAGATTATAAATTATTTATAGTGCCCGATTTTAAAATTAAGCTAACATCACTATGGCTATACTGTACAATAAAACTGATCTCTTTTGTAAACCCAGGGCTTACGAATAAAGTATCCCGTCTGGAACTGGAAATTTACTGTACTGTATTTCATTAACCTTTTACTTTGTTCTATCAGGCTTTGTCCAATTGCTTGATACAGTATCTAGTTTTGATTCTCATCTCAGTGACTCAGTTTTTCAGACCAAATCTGAAAGACTGATGTAATAGCCTGAACCACTGAGGTATAAAGTGTAAATAATCAAGGTAAAAATCGGACTGATTTGTATCTTATTTGGGCAAAGTCCAAAGAAGTTCAAGCTGTTAAACTACTCATTCCTTCAACTTTATCAGAATATGTCACAGGCTGTAGCACGGTTGGTAGAGCACTCGCCTGCAAACCGAGAGGTCTTATGTTTGAGGCTCGGGCCAGCTAGTGTGCGTTATAGGCAGATGACAGTGCTGTTGGTGGACGGTGCGGTCTAGGAATCTGTGGCAACTGTCCATAGAAGTCCCTGAAACATCAGGGCACCCACCCTACCTCAACGCTTGAGCAGGGAGTGCATAATGGTGAAAAACTTAATCATTTAGAAGCTCTAAAATCTCCAACATGCTTTTGTCTAAATAGCTCCCAGTGTCTAGAAATACTCCTGTTCTTTCTTTTTATTAAAATGGTAATATGTATACCAGTATTTAGCTATGACAATTATTTATTTAAATTAATTGGTAGTGTGTCAGTTATATGCGAGCACATTGCAAGCTTCACATTCTAAATTGCGACACTTGTATGTGAAAGGGTTTAAGACTAATCATTCAAGAAAAGCATAAGATGTATAATACTGTATCAACCAAAACTATTTATTAACATACATAATGCTTAGGAATAATAATTCCAATTCAAATATTATACTGAATGATATTTAGCATTCACCATAAACATTTCACTCACAAAGATTTGCATATGTACCGGTAGTTTATTTCACAAATATCAAATGAAACTTTGCTCATATATAAAGAGAAATTCACTGCTTACATAACTGAATATTTACTCTGTAAAGTAAAATTGTTTTGTTAAACATACTGCATTATATTCTATTATATCATTCAAATATTGCACACACAATTATTCTGAGAAATCATACATGTTGTGAAGAGTTCTCATCTCTCCTTCAACTTTACTCTAGTGAAGCCAAGAGGAAGGAAGAGATGAGAGCTCCTCACAACACAATTTACCAAGCATCAACATTTAGGGAAGCGTTAAAACCAGATGATCACCCAGTCATCCACATCCATTCTCTTCACTTGGTCAAACCACCATAATTTGCTAGTACAGTGCTCCATCCAAGTACATAAAATAAAAAATAAATGGTGACCACAATTGTGGCACTGATAAACTATGCAAAATCACAAAAGAACACGAGTGGACAGACAGGCTGTGACGGAACACAATGTCTGAAATGACAAAACTACCCAATCTGAATCAATATTTGTGTATTTTATGAATCCATAACTTTTAATCTACAACTACATCTATGGTGTAACATGTAACCAGCCAATAAAACAAACAGCGCATCTTTGTTTGTTTGTTTGTATGTATGTACTGTATGTATATACTCACTCTCAGGCACATACCCATAGCTGGGGAGGGGGGGGGGGGGGGGACGAATCGAGACAGAGCCCGAACATGGATAACACAACATAAAATAAAAAACTAAACATAAACTCACACACATCTACTGTAGGTCACCCAGAAGACCCAGAGACAAAGGATCACTAAGGGCCTCCAGCACTCCCCTAGCCCCAGACCTCCCGGAGAGGTTTCCGCCCACCTCACATCCAGGCATGACCCTGCATATATACCGGCTCCCCGGGCCAGATGCCTGACGGACTATACTTGGACAAAAAGAAGCCCAGACTGGTAATTCACACTCACGTGTGTGTGTTGTTCATATAGCACATGCCGGCCGCCAGTATACCAACCAATATATTTGTGTCTTTTATTAATCCATAACCTATAATTTACAATGTAACTGTAACTGGCCATTAAAACACATATATAATGCATCTTTACTTGGGCAAAAAGAAGGCCAGAGTGGTGATTCACACTCACATGTTTTGTGTGGTTTTCTTATGTAGCTATGCCAGCTGCCAATATACAGACTGTAATAAAAAGATCCAAGGTTTACAGTTTAATGAAGCTTTCTTTAGCCTTTACTCTAAATATTATAAACTATAATTTCCTCATCAAATTATTAAATATGAAGTGATAAGAGTTTAACAGTATTTTATAACGTATTCCCATAAGACCTTAAATTCCAAGTCAGCGACGATTGCGCAGAACTAATCCCTTGCGTACTTGGAGGGAGCACTGTATGCATTATCAGTATATCACCAGTATACCAAGCTGATCTCAATTCAGCTCTCATTGGTCAAGCAAGTATGGCATAATACAAGACCAGATGACACCAACCTTTCTTGAATAAATATTGCACTACATATATATTATTTGCCTCTTTTTACTAGTTACTTTCATATAAAATATATCCTGTGAAAGAGGGTACAGTACTGTACAGGTTATTTTCCAATTTTCACACACCATAACAGTACAAGGCATTCAGAGCCACAAGATTCAACTCACCGAGGGTTGGATAATCCACTTTCTTTGGGCCCATTCCCCTATAAATTTTCTTTAATATAGCATAGTGGTTGAACTTGACCCTAATGACTTCAACCTCTAAAAGCGGACATTTGGACGATTTTGCATCCATGTTTTATCTTAAGGGGTTGGACAAAAATTAGTTATCGGTCATTATGTCCCATATAGGTTCATCTTCCTGTAGTGACAAGTTGAATATAGATATTCTAATCTAAGCCCAAAGGGCAATTCAAAATGCACTAGGAGATGATTAGAGAGGGATGAGTCAGAACACAACCTCTTAACCATGGTGCAAATTTGTGGACATTAGCCATCTTTTAGGGGTCAATCGTTTTCTTTTTTGAAACGTTCATAGCAACCACTTCATGATGGGTTTAGGGCTGGTCCTATCCGGAGTGAAGTTTGGCATCCTCTACCCAACTGTAGCCATTTATTTCTCTTTTACTGTGCTACTTTTCCTTCTAGGTGCTGGCGAGATTGCCCAATTGGGTGGAACTGCAAAGGGGGGGGGGGGGGGCCCCTGCGGACGGTGAGGGCATTGGCTCGGGGGTGCCAGCCCGTGGGCTGATGATCCCGTCCCCCGCTGCCCCCTCAGAGACAGAGCTGGAGCGACTTCGGTCAACCGGACTCGGGACTGTTCGGCCAGACAGTCTGGGAAACTACAACAACCACTTCATGAATGGTTCTGTACCCATATTACTGTAATTAACACAATCTCTAAAGCACAGATGAACACATTAGATCATATAAATAAAGTGATTTAAATAGGTGATTTGGGTCTTATGACTCTGAATACCTCATAATTATAGTCCCTGGATTAGTTGATTTTCAGAAACAGATGTGTACTGCCCCTTCCCTAGTAATTAAGTAAAGTACTAGACCGGCACATACAAAAAATATTGATGATTCCAATAATTACAATATAGCTGCATGTAATATACAGTACAAACATTAAAGTACTGTATTACATATCATATATCTTTGTTTACTAAAAAATTATCTTACAAGAATCATAAAGAACTTAGCGGTACTATAAATGTAATTACATTGAAGTATATGGATATTTGATTGACATACTATATTTATGGTATACATACAGTACTGTAATAATATAACCATTAATACAAATATATTTGAACATTTTTGCAATTAAGCAGAATTACCTTCACTTACTTTTATTTTGCACATAGCTGTCAGAGAATGTAATAAATGCAATTCTCATATATAGTATTGTAGGTAGCAGCTACTATTTGAGAAATAAATTAAAAGAACAGACAATCAAGTGCAACAAACATTACAGGTTTAACTTAATGCATTAACGCATACCCGGTATATACTTATTCCAAAACCAGAGTAAACTTGAAAGTCAAATAGTCAATGATGTAGGCATTCAACATTTTTTTTTTTTTTTTTTTTAAGAGACAATGAATGGAGGAAGGAAAAACACAGATAAAACAAAAAGGTCCATGTGCCTAAAGGCATCCTCCATTCATAAAATGTTTGTAACAACTGGATTTAAACATTTGTTGATTGTAAGTTTGTGGAAAGCAATTCGAGGTCTACGGTTTGTCCAACTGCCTCAATGCAACCACTCCACTTCCACCCCACAGAGGTCAGTAATCCATCTGAGAGCGCACATGACTTTTATATATTACGGCCAACTGCTCGTCAGTGAAGAATTCTCGAACTCTGTACAGGAGTCCCAGTTTTTTAGAGGCATTCTTAGCAATGCTTCTAACATAATGTGTAAGGATTGATGCCAGACTCTATCATGCCTTTGATATCCAGTGCTATTGTATGTGTTTCACCATGTTGGTCTGTAGCTTGGTTGATTTGTAATATTCATTAATGCAGATAAATTAAAGTTCTTAACATAATTTACTTCAAATTACTTCTCATGATTAGTGTAGGCTATTATACAAAAGAAAAGTGAGTGCAAGTTATCTATGGTGTACATATGGTATATCATAGGTTAGGTAAACTATACTGCATACATTAAATGATACTGATGATGGAGTAAATGCTTTAATTTGAACTTGTACAGATAATCTATTAAACCAAAAGTATAATGCTAAAGCACACTACACCTATTCCTTGCACACTCAATCCCAAACATTTGTACACTTCACCTAATTATATTTGCTTGCATAGTATACATAAATATATAATCGTAATTTGGATGTCCTTAATAGTATATACTGTAAACTCTTATTGTTACTCTTGTAAGTCAATAAGTACTTACGCTACTCACCTGTGCTCAGACTTTAGAGCTTACACCTCATCTCTACAAGGTTAAGGGTCCTGCAGCTACCAGGTGTTCAGCTCCAACCAACGAATCCTAAAGTCGCAGAAGTCTCCACCGACTTGTGTACAGTATATCAACAGAACGTGTTAATATCAAACGAAATTTTAGAGACTTCAGTAATAGTTCTTGCTCTGTTATTTTTTTTTTTTTGTGGCACCTCTTGTGCCCTCACCTTGTTTGGCTTTAAATCATGCACTCAATTTTTTGGAGGATTTATTACTTAAATATCCTAGATATTATTCATTATGGCCTGCACATTGTCTCAGCTCTCACCATTCCTAGTTGGTAGCTTAAAATAAGATAAAAAAGATAATACTGTATCTAGGTTGGGGTGAGAAGCTGCTATGCCTAGTTAGATAAGGGTCATGTATGGAACCATTTAGATCTACAGTATATCCTAAAACATGGTAGGAAACAGTCTTCCATGTACAGAGTGCATCAGAAGGCAACACAAAGAAAAGTATAAAGGCTTCATGATGTTACATGGAAATCAAAGAATGACAGTAATGATAATGGTGTAAGAACTGAAAGGGGTGGGGGGTCAAACCTGTAATACCCTACCTCACTTATGTCCATTCCAACGTCATCGTAGTTTGTGCCCAAATCACTGCTCTTGCGTGTCTAGAAGTAAAAGAAATATATTACAGTACTCTACAGTACTGTACTTGGTACGGTATCAACAGTCTTATATGTTAGGCCTATAAACAAATTTGAGAATTAAATTATATACCAAGTCAAAGTTCCCATATCAAAATCCACCATCATGTAGACTCGTTCCAAAAAGCTACAATTAGAGTCTGAACAGAAGAATGCAAGACAAAGAACAAACAAAATTTTAAGCCTTGGTCAGGCTCTCCTGCAGTAGTCTTGAAAGGGAAGTGCGCTATAATGCCACATCACACTTCTTTACTTGTGAAAGGGAGAGACACAAACCAGGGGCTGGAATGTATTAGGCCTACAGTATAAGGGATATATATAATACGATAATAATAGTCTCCCTATGAACGGCCCCACCACCATCTTCACTACAGTCATGTCTGGACACTGTCTACTGACTTGAAAAGTGACGTGAAATAATCAACCAATAGAATTGGAATTCCCTGGATGACGTCACACCCATTTAGCCAATCCCCTGTCACGCACATCTGCGTATATCCCATAATGCAATATGTTGGAGAAGGTGAGGGTACTTGACTAAGGAATAGTCTGCCGGTAATGGCGTCTTCGTCTCATACGTCTTTCAATTTTGAGTCAATTTATATATCGAGGACTATCGGTACTGAGTATTTACCTATTATCCAAAGACCGTCACAAGTTGAGTATTTACGCATTATCCAACAAGAGAGTCAGTTAGGGAAAATTCGAATTTTGCCCCCTGCTGGCCACATAGATGAGGATTTCAATAAATCCTGGTGTAAACCCCTCTCAACTTACTCTGTATCCCACGGTAAACGGTTATGGCCAAATAGTTTATTTTTCACTTTTTATCCTCTTAACCCCTCATTTTCCCTGACACTCATAACCCTCCCCACTAGTGGGGGGCGTGTTTTTAGATTGTTGGATAATGGGTAAATACTAATTTCATCTCATAATGTCACGATGTCTAGTGGTGATTTTTAGTAGTTACCTTGGGAAATAGCCTAATGGCTATAAATCGCTCATATTCAATTAATTGTATACTAATTGTGTAATAAATTTTATATTTATTTATTGACATGCTCTTATGTAGATTGACCATTTAAGCTAGTAGTTTTCGTATAGGCCTATAATCGAAGAATAGGTGTCTGTAAGGGGGTGTTCAGAATCAGAACTTCAGTCACTGTTCTTAGAACCGCCAGTCTCTCTCATTCAGTGGTTAAGAAATGGCGGCCTTTCGGTCTCGTCATATTACAGGCTAATATGGAGAACGTAGCATCAGCATTTCCACACATGATTTACAATTGTGAATAACTGAACGTCTTATATGACAACGAGGAGCTGCTTAACCCTTTCACGCATATGACGCAATTTTGAGCCTATTGGGGATACTTTAAACCCTTTGTTACCATCAGGGGTATTTAGAAACCTTTAGTTTAGTTACTTCAACCTCTGCAGGTGTCTTTGAGTTAGCTGTGGGCAGAAAACTAATTTTGGAGAGGTAATTATAAGAGTGAGAGAACTTTATTTATTATTGCTAATCTGGCAACCTCTGCGTCATAAAAGCGTGAAAGGGTTAAAATGGCGAAAATAGGAAAATATCAAGACGATTCTGATGGCCTTACAGCGACCTGTTGGTAAGTACTGTACTGTACAGTACACTATTCAAATTACGTATTATTATGTGTCATATGTACAAAATATGCATATGTAGGCCTATGCAAAGCTGAAGGCTTTCTGAATCATATGTAGGTGTTTATGGAAAGATATGAGTTAAATTATCAATGTTATAAGGGTGGTACTGCGATGCGGAACGAAAGCACTCTTTCTATCCACCGCTAAATTCGCCTTTTTGCGCCAACTTCACGAAGGTTCACCATGAGATGACTGCCATAAGCCGATTTTAGTGTTTGAAGTGACATGAATAATTTAGAGTGCTCTTTACGAATATACCAATGAAAGTTGTATACAGAAAGTTTTTATATGCGTAATGTGCAAGTGAAAATCGGTAAGCCTACTTTCCTTGACCGATGGTACTTTTATCGGTGTTTTACCCCTAGGCTATATTCCTTGGACAAATTTTTAAAAAATCAGTAAGGTTAAACACCGATATAAGTCTCGTCGGTCAAGGAAAGTACCTATTTTAATTTGCATATTACGCATATAAAAACTTTCTGTATAGGCTAGGCTACAACTTTCGTTGGTACAGTATATTCATAAAGAGCACACTATAAACTATTCATGTCACTTAACCCCTTACGGACGGGGATATTTGTAATTTCTACTACCTGTGTGGCGGGCTTCATTCCATGCTCTTTTTAATGCATAAACAAGAGCCAGAGCGTAATACAATTATGTATCCGTCAAAGGGCGATATTAGAGCTTTCGAATGACACCTGAATCATCCTTGTACGATCACGGGTTCCCTTGCAACTATGTTGCAACACGATGGCAAAAACCCTAAAATACGGTAATATCCTCAGAATATCCTTGTTCTCGAGAGGCCAGGGATGTGGAGGGTTGTGGCGGGGACGTCAGTCACCTCGCTCGGTCCATGCCGAGCGGTCAGAGCCTGTTTGTCGTCCTCCAACGCGTGGACTCTCTCAGAGCCGATAAAGTGCTCAACATGCCTTTCGGCAATTGTCGGGCCCAGCGGGATAGGCCACTTTTCTCTCACTCGACATATGTCGGGACCCGCGGCTTGAGTGTTAAAACACTAAAATCGGCTTACGGCAGCCATCGCGAAGTTGGCGCGAAACGGCGAATTTAGCAGTGGATAGAAATGAGTGCTTTCGTTCCACAATACGGTACCACCCTTATAACGTTGGTAATTTAACTCGTCTATCTATCTATCTATCTATTGCCTGACGCCGGGATCCCCTAAGGGATGGCCACGAACGAACCGCCCCCATGCACCTCAGTCAGTCGACGCCCCTCCTCCCAAACAGCACTGCCGGGTAGAATGTAGAGTTTGGGCGTACCGCCAGGCTGAGCCAGGGTGTCAAAGCAAATAACTCTAAATTGAGTAGCACTATTTTCCTGAATCCAGTAGCATTAATGCGCGGATGTATGGCGAGCGCCTAGGCTAAATATGCAGATTTCAAATTTATCGAAGAATACCGGTAGGTCTAGATGGGATGGTGGCCATTTAGACAATTGGCTGCCATGATTGTGCTATCTTGCCGGCAATGGAACCAAAATGGCAATAATACCGTACTTTGTAACTGTCAGTCAGGCCTAATTATATTTTGTGTTAATACTATTCAGTCTTTTCAGATAATCTTATTATCTGAGAAATTGATTAGCTTATCGATTAATCAACTGTCAATTCAACGAACGAATATTTTTCGTTATGGGTAGCATTAATTGTAAAGCGAAGTTGAGTAGCATTACGATAATAGGCCTCGTTTTACACCCTGCCGCCAGCCTTGTTTACACTACGCGGAGCGGCATCGGGACGCTTGCCATCATGTTCCCGTCTATTTTGACTGCCTTTGGATACAATATGTTGAAGGGGGGCCCCCTCACCCCCCAATGACACATTGTCATCATCATATATATTGCCAGCAGGGGGCAATAACCGAAAAAAATCGCCGTCAAAAATAGACGTGAACTTAACCTCGGCGATCGACAAATGTAAACATGACGGCGACGGCGGGGGAGGGGGTGTCGGACACTTGCAATCATGTTCTCGTCTATTTTTAATGCCATTGGATACAATAATATGTTGAGGGCCCCCCCCCCCTCCATGACACATTGTCATCATCATAGCCTATAGGCCTAGGCCTATATTGCCAGCAGGGGGCAAATAACTGAACAAAATCGCAGTCAAAATAGACGCGAAGTTAACCGTGGCAATCGCCTTATGTAAACAATGACGACCTTCGGACTGTACGCCCGGAATCTACATCCATCCCGCACTGCCTTCATCAATATACTTCCTCATCCTCACTTCATCCTTCCACCTCTCCTTCGGTGCACCTCTCCCTCTCTGTCGGACGCTTGCAATCATGTTCTCGGCTATTTTTAATGCCATTGGATACAATAATAGCCTATGTTAAGGGGGCCCCTCGCCCCTCACCCTTCACACCCCCCCCATGACACATTGTCATCATCATAGCCTATAGGCCTATTGCCAGCAGGGGGCAAATAACCGTCAAAATAGACGCGGTTAACCGTGGCAATCGCCTATGTAAAAAATGACGACCGTACGCCCGGAATCTACATCCATTCCGCACTGCCTTCATCCATATACAGTACTTCCTCACTCCATACTTCCACCTCTTTCTCTCTGTCCTTCCCCCTCGCTCTCGTACACCCTCTTAGTCATTCCCCAAATATTAATTTCCCCTCATATCTTTCCTTAACCCTCCAGCCCCGGCTATGTATTATATATATATTCCTCGAAACCCGGGTGTTTTGGCCGAAAAACGTCTAGGCTAGGCTACCGTATATTCGTTAATCAGACTGCTTCCCGCATTCCCGCGCATCCCCAAGCGTAGCTGTGTTATTTACCTGTAGAATGGCATTAAGTAGAGCTCTCTAAGTCAACTGGTTGAGCTGTGATGATGATTTCATTGGAGATAACTTTATGGCCAAAACAGCCACTTTACACTACTATTCGATACTTAACAACAACATACAGGCACACACGAACAAGCGACGCTCTCCTTCTTGTGGCCGGAGATGCGGGGCGTCGGTCCAGCCGGCTGTTGTTTACATGCGTCGGACCGACGCCTCGCATACGAAGCTCACAGGCTTTCAACCACAGGGCGTTCAAGAGGCCTTCCGGGTACCTGTTATATGCTTTTTTATGGGCGTTCAAGAGCCCTTCCGTGGTGAGAGGGTTAAACACCTAGCCTACATATGATTCAGAATTTCAGAAAGCCTTCAGCTTTGCATACTTAGGCCTATGCATATTTTGTACAAATGACCTAGGCTATCGATCGAAAATGGGGAAAATAGGTTTTTCCGAGATTTCTAATTATGCCTAATGACAAACACTATAGGCTACTGTATAGGCCTATATTGATGCAAATGAACAAAATAGAAATAGGCCTAGGCTAGCCTATAAAAAACACTGGGAAAAATCGTGGTAGCCTAGCCTATCTATCTATCTATTGCCTGACGCCGTGATCCCCGAAGGGGTGGCCACGAACGAACCGCTCCCATGCACCTCTGTCAACAGTCAGTCGACTGGTGATGGGCTGGTCTATCAGAGTGAGACCTGAGTGATCTCTGCCATACCCATAGCTTACTCTGACTGTTCCTTTTCCTTATATATTTTCTAGATCTCAAGTCTCTTCCGTGGATTGACCTCCCAATCTACCAAGATTGGAAGCTAAAGCGTCACATTACTCCTTTGCCCCTCAACTTTCTCTTCATAATTGCTGAGGAGCACAGGGCCCTGGGTGGGGCTTTGGTTTCCCGGGCGTTTATGCACTCTCTCAGCTCCCCGCCATGGAGTGGCTTCGGTCACCCGGGCTTTATTGTGGTCGGCAGGGAGGGTTCTGTGGGGGCGCTCGTTTATGGCCTTGGCCTTACTCGGGGCCTTGGGGCTGTTCGGCCAGGCAGCTTGGGGAACAACAACAGTCAGTTGACGCCCCTCCTCCCAACCAGCACCGCCTTCATTCATATACTTCCTAATCCTAAAAATAAATACTTTCCAAAAAAATATTGGTAGGGGCCTAGGCCAGGGTGCCAAAATAGGATTTTTCCAGTTAGGTATGAATTATCGAAATTGGGCTAGGTATGAAATAAAGTTCGTACAGGGGGGGGGGGGGGGGGGGGGGGGGAATCCGGACGCCAGCGAAACGTAATAATAACAAAATTAAGGAAATAGCCTAGATGTTACAAAGGAAATTTTAATGAATGAAACTAGGCTAAACTTAATAATTATTTTACTAGCAAAACAAAAATGGGCTTGGGTTACCGGGCTCCGGGGGGGCTTCACCCCCCGGACCTCCTACTAATAATGATACTGTAGTATGGCTAAGTTGCTAACTAAACTTAAAATCGTGCAACGGTGTAAGTGTGGACAGCGGCAACCTGCTACATTAAAATAGGTTAGGCAGCTAGCCTTGGCTGCCCTAGGCTTAGGCTAGGCTAGACTTGTCAAAATCACTGTTCCTGCTTGTCATGTGAGATGTGACAATGTCAGTGCTATATATATAAATAACTAGCTTAAAATATGACTAAATCACATTTACTTACCTTAGGCCTAGGCCTTATAATGTAGGCTGTCCATAAAAGCAGTCTGTGTCAATGTGCCATTTGTAAGTAGCCTAGGCCTAATTCTAATATAACTAGGCTAAAATGCAGGAAACATTTTAAGTTCACTACATTCCCTCTGACATGATCAAAATGGCGAATGTGTTTCTCAGTCTTCCTGAAATTCAGGAGCCCCTGCAGCCTTTAGTTGAAAAATCCCAACCATAATTTTCATACCTGGGCAACTCGGCCTTGAGATAAATTTCATACTCGGAGTTTTTAACCACTTTTTTAACACTAAAATCCCCGTTTTGGGGGATCCACATCACCAACCTTCAAAGTTTATGGGACATTAATTTAAAGATGCTGTCATGCATTATTACACGATAAAAACAGTAAAATAGCCGACCGACCATCCGTAACTTCATATTTCACATGTTATTTATAATACATGTATTACCCACTTTTGTTCATTAAAATCAATATTGTCAATATTTATGAGTCGCACCACAGCTGGGATCTCATTTCTAATGGTAGGTTTGGGTTCCTATCATTCTATGCTTCATTGCTATATAGGCTAGCCTACTTTTTTATCCACGGGAAAATAGTTTTTTCTTGTTTTTTTTGCATTAACCTAACCTAACCTAACCTAAATGTATTTGGGGACTATTAGGTTAGGTTAGGTTAATGCTAAAAAAAAAAAAAAAAAATAGGTCTAAGCCAAGAAAAAACAAAAAATTCCTGTGGATAAAAAGTATATAGCAATTTACCTACCTAATTTACCTAATTGTAGTTTACAGGAGTTGAGCTAAGCTCGTGTTGTCCCGTCTCTCAGTCTACTTTTTATCCAATTTTTTCTTGAAAATATGGATGTTCCTTGCCCCTACCACCTCCTCCTCCAGCCCATTCCATTTGTCAATACATCTATAGGGGAAGCTAAACTTCCTGATATCGTTCTTGCAGGTAGGTTTTTTTACTTTGTAGCTGTGGCCTCTAGTTATTCCTGTATCCATAATTAATATATCCTCCCTATCCAGCCTCTCCAGCCCCCGGGTACATTTGTACATCATTATCATGTCTCCCCTCTCTCTCCTCTCTTTTAGACTCGGTAGATTTAATTTGTCTAGCCTCCCTTCATATGGCAGTTCTCTGAGACTTGGAACCAATCTAGTGACTGCTCTCTGGATTCTTTCTAACTTGTGAATATGCTTCTTTAGATGCGGGGACCACACCACTGCTGCATACTCCAATCTTGGTCTAATCATACTCTTCATAATTTTCGCTACCATGGTCTCATCCAAATAGTTCAGAGCAACTTTCATATTCCCGGCCATTGCATACATTCCGCTAAAGAGCTTGTTAATATGTTTCTCTGGCGACAAATTATCTTGTATAATCAACCCTAAATCTTTTTCTTTTTCGGCCTTGCTAATTTATTATCTCCCATCCTGTACTCCCAATTTGGTCTATTCACACTTCTTCCCATATTTAACACATGACATTTACTTATATTAAATTTCATTTTCCACTTGGTGCTCCATTCGTATATTTTATCTAAATCCCCTTGCAGCTCCTCACAACTACTTTTATTTGTTATTTGTCTCATAATTTTTACGTCATCTGCAAACATTGACATGTAAGAGTTTATGCCTATCGGCAGGTCATTCACGTACATAAGGAACATGAGAGGTGCCAACACAGATCCCTGCGGCACACCACTCTCAACTTTCCACCACGATGAGTAAGTTCCTCTAATGTTGGTCCTCATTTCCCTATCTGTTAAATAGCTCTCCATCCATTTCAGCAAACTCCCCCTGACACATCCTAGCGTCTCAAGCTTAGATAACAATCTCTTATGTGGTACCTTATCGAATGCTTTGGAAAGGTCTAAGTAGACGCAGTCCACCCATCCGCCTCTTTCTTGGAGTACATCTATCACCCTACTGTAATAACATAGCAAACTGGTAACACAAGATGTCCCTTCTCTGAATCCAAATTGCTTTGGGGTTATTATTTTCTTTCTCTCCAACATTTTCATCCATCTCTTCCTAATTAGCTTTTCACAAATCTTGCATACAATACTAGTAAGTGAAACTGGTCTATAGTTTAGAGGGTCCTCAGGGTTTCCATTATTGTATATCGGAATGATATTAGCTCTTTTCCATTCAACAGGAACCTGTCCTTTATCTAAGGAAGCTTGAATTATGTCCCTCACTGGCTCCACTAATTGCTCTGCACACTCCTTTAAAACCCAGGCAGACACTTCATCCGGTCCCATAGCTTTCCTTACTTCAAGTCCTCTCATCGCAGATAACAGCTCATCTCTAGTTATTTCAATCTTACTAAGACCACTCTCCAGTACTCCCGCCTGTGGTTCGTCAAAACCTTCCTCTCTAGTAAAAACTGACCCCAATTTGTTATTCATTACCTCACACATGTCCGATACATTTTCATACGTCCTAGCATCAACTCTTAATTTAGTAATTTGTTTCTTTACCTTCAACTTACTGTTTATATATTTATAAAATAATCTAGGGTCACTTTCACATTTATTTACTATGTTCTTCTCATAGTTCATTTTAACTTGCCTAATTATGTTAACATATCTATTCCTCTCCTGTTTATATTTATTCCGATTACTCTCAGTGTTCCTTCTTCTTAATCTAGCCCAAGCTGCATCACGCCTACCCAAAGCTCTTTTGCATTTCAAATTAAACCTATCTTTCTGCTTAGTAAAATTTCCAGTTTTATATCTTGGGACAAACATATTGGTTCCTACTCTATAAATTTCGAGGAATCTACTATATTTACCTTGTACGTCCCGTTCCTTCAAAATAAGATCCCAATCTACTCCCTCTAAATATCTTTTCAAGGATACATAATCAGCTTTACTATAATTTAATCTGTCATTTATGTAGCTATTGTCTAATCTATTGGCATTACTCGAGGTCAACTTCCATTTTAGTAATAGGTGATCACTTTTACCTACAGGACATAGATAGTTTATATCACTAATTTCGTGAGGATCTTTTGTAAAAATCAGATCGAGTTTAGAAGGTTCGTTATTACCCCTCATTCTTGTATTTTCCTTCACATGTTGTGTAAGTACATTTTCCGTAACCAACTCCACTAGCCGACTTCCCCAAGATCTCTGATTTGGCCCTGCATCTCCCGATTCCCAATCAACCTCACTACAGTTGAAATCTCCTACCAAGATCAATCGATTCTTCCTTAAAAGCAATCTTCTCAACGACTGAATCATATCCTCTACCATCTCCTCAAACTCCAACTCCCTCCATGCTCTGGTCTTTGGTGGCATGTAAGCTACTGCTATGTCTAGCTTTTTTCCTTCTATATCATTGAGTTCAACTGCCATTATTTCTGCCTTGTCATTATTTAACTCCACGTGCTTTGCTGTCATAGGGTTCTTAACTAATACTGCCACTCCACCTCCCCTTTTACCCTTTCTATCATTTCTCCATATATTATATCCTTCACTAAACACTATGTTGCTGTCAAAGTCCTGGTTCAGCTTTGTCTCTGTCAAACAGACTATCTGTGGTGTTGATCTTTTCTTAATATATTATCTAACTCTACCTTTTTACTGTTTATTCCATCTATATTAGTGTAGTAGCACAGTATATTTGAATCCACCTCCTTGTTTCTCTTCCCTCTCTGCCTCCTACCAGGTTCACCTCCTCCTCCTCCATCCCTTCCCTGACCCAGTTCCACCTCCCCCACTAATTCTATTCTCCTCCCCCCTCTCTCTCCCTCTGTTCCACCCTCTCCACCACATCCTGGCTCTCTCTCCGGTCCCCTGCTCCCTGCATTATCTCTCGCTCCGTCTCCTTGCTTTGACTTCGTACTTGTCTCTCTGTCTCTTTCCCTATCACTCCTCTTACTTTCGGTTCTTGGTGGCTCCTGATGTACCACTTCCTTACTTGCCCTTCCCTTATTCTCCAAAAAATTTCTTCTTTTTGCTCTCAGACAACTTTCCATTCTCTTCATCAGCCTTAGCTTGGAGTTCCCTTAACTGTTCTCGTTCTTCTACACTTAGGTCCTTTTTTACCCTTATATGATTCAGCTCTGTCGAATTTAATTTCCAGCTCACATTGGCTACTGCTTCTGCTGTTGATCTAAACTTTAGTTCCACTCTTAGTGGTCTCATCTCGCCCTTCTTATATATTCCTAACCTTCTCACCTCCTCCAGTTCTTTTACCCATCCATAACCCTCGTCTAAGTAATCCAGTATCCCCTTGACTTTCACAACATCCCTTTCCTTTCTTACCTTCATATCTGCCAGGTGCTCTTCCACATCTCCAAAGATTACTACACACTTACCTCTATCTATTGTCTCTCTCACTACCTTCTCTTTCTTCTTTAAAACTTGCACTACATTTTTTTCAAACTCTTTCTTTTCCTTTTCTCTCTCTTCCTTCTGCTCCTTCACAATTTCTTCAAGGGCTACCATCGTGGCACTCTCTACCCTTGTCCACTCATTTTTTACCTCACTAATTCCTTTTACTTCCTCACTCAGGTGGCCCTCATATTCCTTAAGCTGAGCCTTGAGTGCCACATTTTCCGACGCTAACTCGTCTACTCTGGCCATCACTGCCTCTAGGCTGTCACTTACTGGCCTAGGCCTATCCACCCCGCTAGTAACGCCACACATATCGGACAAAACTTCTACTTTAGCCCCTAACTCCTTCCTCCAATTTTCCATCACTCCCCTCCATCTCACAAGACCCATTAATTGTTTTTTCATACTTGCCAACTGATCATCCTTGTCCTCGGTAGAATGAAGCATAGAATGATAGGAACCCAAAACTACCATTAGAAATGAGATCCCAGCTGTGGTGCGACTCGTAAATATTGACCAAATCACTATTATTTCATAGGTACACCATCACTTACTACCATGAAGATGATTATACTCATTATTACTAGGAAAATAGGCCGGGAAATGGTTATTTGAGCATCTCGATACTTCATACGCCGAGATAAATTGCGCTATGAAAAATACTCGGTGTCAGGGAGTCAGTTCAGTTGCTGGTCGGGAAGCTATGCCTTTGCAACGGCGCCTCCCTTTTGGGTAGCATTCAAGGAGACTACTGCAGGACTCTTCTTCTTCTTCTTCTTACCTCTGACCGGGTATAGGCTATCCTAGTGTTTACTAGCCTATACCCCTTTGAAAGGACATTAGCCTAACCTAACAACCTTACCTAACCTATCCTAGTATTATAGGTGGGGGCTGCTGCCCCCACACCCCCGCTTTGACTTAGATTTTTGGTGTATTTGTCTGTGAAGTGGGTATTTTTCAATTTGTTGATAACGAAAATCCTCCATGCGGACTATATGGAGAAAAATATGGCGAATCTATTGGTGCCTATTTTCCCTAATAAATTGTTTCTCATAACGTCGCACTAGTGTCCTTGAATATTATCCCCTTTTGTTGTGTTTTCAGTTTTCTATTTTGACAGTAAAATATATTAGGCCTATGTGCTATTTCTTCTTGGTTGTTGATCTTGGTTCTTGTTTCTTCTTATGTCGGTAGCATTCAAGGAGACTACATCAGGACTCTTCTTCTTCTTCATACCTCTGACCGGGTATAAGCTATCCTAGTGTTTACTAGCCTATACCCCTTTGAAAGGACATTAGCCTAACCTAACAACCTTACCTAACCTATCCTAGTATTATGGGTGGGGGCTGCCGCCCCCACACCCCCGCTATTAGACATCTTTGACAGATTTTTGGTGTATTTTTCTGTGAAAAGGGTATTTTTTCAATTTGTCAATAACGAAAATCCTCCATGCGGACTATATGGAGAAAAATATGGCGAATCTGTTGGTGTCTATTTTCCCTAATAAATTGTTTCTAATAAGGCGGATGTAGTGTCCTTGAATATTATCTACCATTGTTATGGAATTTTTTGTGCTAATGAACAATGAGAGTTTGCAAATGATGACCATTAGCTTAGAGTAGCGAGACATTCGAGTTTTGCGGAATGCGGACTTTTGACAGTCTGCCTGCCAGTCCCCAGGCCAATCGAGGGAATTTTGGGTGGTTATACTGATGATTTGGACCGACAGTTAGCCCATCGATCTTTTTAGGCCTAATAGGTCCGGTAGAGCATATACAGTACATCATTGCTATATAATGTCATTAAGAGCTGAAATGGATAATATTCAAGGACACTACATCCGCCTTATTAGAAACAATTTATTAGGGAAAATAGGCACCAACAGATTCGCCATATTTTTCTCCATGGAGGATTTTCGTTATTGACAAATTGAAAAAATACACTTTTCACAGAAAAATACACCAAAAAGATGTCAAAGATGTCTAATAGCGGGGGTGTGGGGGCGGCAGCCCCCACCCATAATACTAGGATAGGTTAGGTAAGGTTGTTAGGTTAGGCTAATGTCCTTTCAAAGGGGTATAGGCTAGTAAACACTAGGATAGCTTATACCCGGTCAGAGGTAAGAAGAAGAAGAAGAGTCCTGATGTAGTCTCCTTGAATGCTACCCTGAAATGTATTATAAGGGAGAACAAAAATAAAACCCTAAAATACGCACTACAGCTAGCAGTGCAATCTTAATGGGTGATGGCAAAATAACATAAATATTGAGATTTTTTCGCATAGGTTTAAACTTCCGGAAATTAATAGGAAATAAATACGATGATTTCTTATTTTAACTTACGTCTGCCGCAGAACTCATGTTAACCCTTCCTACCCGGGCTACCTTAGGTAAGGACAGCTCTGCAGAAGGGCAGCTACCCGGCCGTCCTTACCTAAGACGGCAGCTTAATAGCCTAATTAAGCTTGGTCTGAACGCCGTGCGTACGACGTACAGTATGTCAACAAACCCAAGCGTTCGTCACCGCACCTCCGAAAACAAGAAGGAGAAGACTCTTCAATGTTATTGTTCTGACATCACGACGAAATTAGTGTCTGAAAAGCCCCCATATTGGCAACATCTCTGCAATATTTTCTCCACTGAAATCGTCCTCACAACTGAACCAGTTGACTTACAGAGCTCTACTCAACGCCAAAATACAGATTGAAAACCGCACTACGATTATAGATGAGTGGGAAAGTTCTAGCAGTGAAAATAAACATAAATACGGTAGCCTAGGCCTAGACGTTTTTCAGCCATTTCGCCCGGGTACAGGCGACCGTCCTTAGGTAAGACAGGCCGGGTAGGAAGGGTTAAGGTTTAAGGGTTAAGGGAGTAAGGGATGTCCCATAATACTGTGTTTTTTTGCACTGTTACCCAACCAGCGGGGGTGTGGGGGCGGCAGCCCCCACCCATAATACTAGGATAGGTTAGGTAAGGTTGTTAGGTTAGGCTAATGTCGTTTTTACTCTTTTAATCCCTCATTTTCCTTGAACTTCATAGCCCTTCCCTCTAGTAGGGGGCGTGTTTATAATATTGTTGGATAATAGGTAAATACTCATTTCAGCTCCTCTTCAGTATAAAACAACACTATATCTGAAGGAAAAAATAAAAAAATCAAAATTAAACGGAAAATATCAAGGAAACCGGCCACAATTTTCCTGGATTTGGAAGTCACCCATCGAATGAACATAACCTATACATCATATTAACCCGTCCAGCCCCGGCTAGTTTTGTAATGTTTGTTCACCAGAACCTGGCCGGTTTTCAAAAAATGGTTTTATTCCAGAAACAATCACATGGACTTCACAGAGAAGACGGCAAACGGCCAGATGGGATGACCACTTTCCCTTACAAGAATGGCCGGTGCCTCGTGTGGGACGCCACATGTGTTGACACTTTCTCCACAACCAACATCGCCAGAAACGCCGACGAAGCAGGTGAAGCCGCCCGGATAGCAGAAAATAAAAAGCGAGAAAAATATCAAGCCATCGCCAGAAATCATCAGTTCGAGCCCCTGGCATTCGAAACTTCAGGAGTCTTCGGCCCTACCACCCTTAAGATGGTGAATGAAATAGGCCGTAAAATCAGAGAAGTTTCAGGAGAACCCCGGGAAACCCTCTGGCTCAAGCAAAGACTAGGGGTGGCTATCCTCCGGGGCAATGCCACCAGCGTCATGAGCTCAGTTCGACAGGACTGGGTCATGCCACTGTGTGAGGCCCGGGCAGGAGTGGTGTATCCGTAGTCTTTCCACAGTAGGGTAAAACAAAACATAAACTTTATTTGTATGTAACATGTGTGATGCACATAAATAAAAGGGGATGTGTCGGATGGTTGAAAGCCACAGTTGCTCGCGCGTTTGGGGCTAGCAACACGTATTATGAAAAACATGCATCCTCCTTCATTCACTGTCCCCCCCTTCACTCACTCAACCCCACAATTTGCCGGAGGATAACAGGTTTTTCACAATACGTAGACGGAGGTCTTTAAAAAAAACAAAAAAACAATAGCGAATGGGTTAGGAATGAAGGAAAAACCACGAAAAACCGCTCAAAAAGCTTAAAGAATGGTCCTACAGAGCCCCCGAAAACGTATCTTACAAGAGTAAAAAATTGAAGGCAATTACCCCAAAAAACCAGGTTACTGCGCGCTCACGCGCACGCACGTGGACTTTGAGAGTTTTCAACCATCGGCACGGTTGCGTGGGATACGTACACAGTTCCCATACAAATCTGAGCCCTCTTGAGTGGCTACACCTGAGGTTACGGTCGGCGCAATTAGGGTGACGCGCCAGGCGCGTCTCTGGGGCTGTGCGTTACATACATCGCCGACGCGTCAGGCGCGTCGCTGGGGCTGTACGGGTTAATATATGTTTCAACTTTCGGAAAAAACGTTTTCCCCATTATCCAACAATCTTAAGATACGGCCCCCGATAGTGGGGACGGCTATGAAGTACTGTACAGGGAAACTGAGGGGTAAAAGACGAAAATAAGGGTACAGGCCTAATATTAGCCTAGCCTAACCTAACAACCTTACCTAACCTAACCTAGTAACTTAGGTGGGGGATGCCGCCCCCACACCCCCGCTGGTTTGGTACCGTATGTAATTAATAAAAGGTTGACGGTCGCCAAAAAAAAATTGAATGAAGTATTTACTCCGCAATCTTCAGTTTTGGCTGTGGATAACAGGAGGTAAATATTAACTTTTTCAAAGTAATTGAAAACGGTTTTTCCGAAAGTTGAAACATATATTAATATGATGTATAGGTTATGTTCATTTAATGGGTGACTTCCAAATTTCCAGGAAAATTTGTGGCCGGTTTCCTTGATAAATACCAATTAAACTTACTGAAATCGCTGTCGGTCCAAAAATTCAGGTTTACCTTTTTGGTTAGCAGCCAAACTGGTATGAATTTTTAAAATTTCTCCATTTCGGTATGACTAAAAGTTTTGGTAATAGTCAAGGACACTACATACGCCTTATTAGAAACAATTTATTAGGGAAAATAGCGACCAATAGAATCGCCAATTTTTCTCATTAGGCCTATAGGGTAAAACGCCGATGAAAGTACCGTCGGTCAATAAAAATACAGATTTTCATTTGCACATTACGCATATAAAAACTTTCTGTAGGGTAAGGCGGGTGGATTCACCGCGGACCGTAGATACTTGTCCAAAAAAATTGGTCATAAATCCAAATACGTATGGAATTGATTCTAGGTATGTTTATAGTATGTGTAGATGATGATAGAACACAAACATGCATAGTTGTCATTTATTTAACGAAGACAAATATTTTTTCATAATTTTACAACCTGAAAAATATGTAAGCGGTCGTGAGCATTTTTCGTGGCGGCGACCTTACCTCTCCCACCTGTGTTACAAGATGGTTGTTTATGATTTCTAAGTGGAAACTAACTCTCTTTCTCTTTGTTTCAGGCAAGAATATTATATAATTTATAATTTTATAATACTCCTAGGTCTACAGTTTTATACAAAAATACTTGGATTATATCAATATAATAATAAAACATCTAAATTGTTACTTTTGCAGAGTAATTGGGGGTAAAATCGCCGCGGCAGGATGAAATCATTGATAATATATGGCAGCGGCGATTTCACCCCTCACTATGGGGTGGATCCGCCGCGCGATTAACTTTTTTCGCCACCCCCTTACAAACCTTTACGTTTTGTTTTTTCACATAAAAATGATATGAACGTGTGCAGGAAGGCCTGAATGTAAAAGTTATGTAAAAAAAAAACTTCTGAATACTGATTCAGTTGGATGCTGTTATTAACCTGACAAGCGCGATATAGACCTAGGGGCTAGGGTAGTTATTTGTGTATTTCTAGCCTTGGATTCTGACAGAATTTGTTATATTTACAATATAGAGCATTATTTGTTTTCGGTATGCTTTTATTTTACATATATGATGTATATATGAACCTTCAAGAGTGGTAAAATAAGTGGGAAAAGCATTTGGGTGGTGAAAAACAAAGATATTGGCCACCCGGTCATAATCTCAGGCGAGAGAGAGCCACAGGCAACCCTCCTCTCTCGCTGTCTGTGAGGTAACTGAGACGAGCGGGGCGGTGTGGGCCGGTGTCTGGGTGTTACATAACGATCTTTTCTGCAACCCACTTGTGCTACATTATCGCGGGAGGGAAAAATAACCGATAAATGATGATAATAAGAGGAAAAATAGGTGATAATTGAGGAGGGGAGGGAGGGGGAAATAAGGTGGGGAAGGAGGGGAGGGGGGTGGGTGAGATTTACATGGATGAGTACTGGAGGGGAATTATCTCACCTAGAGACAAATTCCTTTGTTTTGATAGGCCCCTTTTTTTTTTGGAAGGCTTTTTTTATGGTCTTGCTTCCGTGAGGCCTATCGCGTTCCCTATAGGAAGCCTTCCGTGAGGCCTATCGCGCTTGCCGGGTTAAAGAACCACGTTTCGCGGCGAATCTACCCCACCTTACCCTATATAACTTTCATTGGTATATTCATAAAGAGCACACTCTAAGCTATTCATAAGTCACTTAAAACACTAAAATCGGCTTACGGTAGCCATGTAATAACATGGTGAACCTTCGGGAAAGTGGCGCAAAACGGCGAATTTATTGGTGGATGGTGGAAAGTTCTGGGTTTACCGGATGTATGTACCACCTATAACATTGGTAATGTGGTGATGGGCTGGTCTATCAGAATGAGAGTTGAGCGTTCTCTGCCATACCCATAGCTTACTCTGACTGTTCCTTTTACTTATATATTTTCTAGATCTCAAGTGACGGTGTCTTTTCCGTGGATTGACCTCCCTACTGCCAACCCTGGCAGATTGGGAGCCAAAGCGTCACATTTTTCCTTTGCCCCTCAACTTTCCCTTTATAATTGCTGAGGGGCACAGGGCCTTGGGTGGGGCTTTTGTTTCCCGGGCGTTTCCGCACCCTCCTCAGCTCCCCGCCTTTGAGTGGCTTCGGTCACCTGGGCATTATTAGTGGTAAGCTGGGAGGGTTCTGTGGGGGCACTCGGTTATGGCCTTGGCCTTGCTCAGCCAGACAGCCTGAGGAACAGCAACAACAACATTGGTAATTTAATTCATATCTTTCTTATACCCCCTACATATGATTCAGAAAGCCTTCAGCTTTGCATATACTGTATATGCATTTTGTACCTACAGTAGGTCACATAATAATACTGAATTCGAATACTTACCAAAGTCGATGTTAGGCCATCAGAATTGTCTCAATATTATCCTATTTTCACCAATTTAAGCAGCTCCTCGTTGCCATACACAACGTTCAGTTATTCACAATTGTAAATCATGTGTGGAAATGCTGATACTAAAGCTACATTCTCCATATTAGCCTGAAATATGACGAGAAACCGAAAATCCGCCATTTTTCTTCACTGAATGAGTAAGACTGGCCTCTTAGTTCTTAATCCATTACACTATTCTTCAATTATATACGAACACTACATAAAAGCATGTCAATAAATAAATGTAACATATTTATTACACAATTCGCGATTTATAGCCATTATTTGCAAGGTAATTACAAAAAATTACCATTATACATCGTAGTTCGGAAAATGGCTTTGGCTTCAACTTGATACACTTATGGTGACCATATCTTACTTTGAAATATATAGAATATAACATATAGGGCCTAAGAGGTAGATTTATGCGATAAAGGTAGCATCAGGCCACCCAAAACAATGGTACATTTATTGACCGACCGCAAAAATCGCGTACGTTTTTATAAAAATCTGTATTTTGCCACAGGGTGCTTTTCATACCTCAAGAATTCGAACACACTCAGCCAAAAAGTTTTCAGTCCTGTCCCGGCAGCCATTTTGAATGCAGGTGATCTAGTTTTGTGAATACGAAGAAAGTTTTAGACCTTGTCCGCACCGTGATTCGGCGAATCTTGCTCTGCCTCGCAGATATATTCACTTAATAACTTGTAGGACCTATGGAAATGCTTAAATATGATATACAGGTATTTTGGTAAATCTGACTTTTTGGACCGACAGCGATTTCAGTAAGTTTTATTTTGTTTTTTGTAATTTTTCCTTCAGATATAGTGTTGTTTTATACTGAAGAGGAGCTGAAATGAGTATTTACCCATTATTCAACAATCTAAAAACACGCCCCCCACTAGTGGGGAGGGCTATGAAGTTCAGGGAAAATGAGGGGTTAAAAGCGTAAAAATACAATAATATAGCATAGCGTTTTTGTATCAAAACTTGGCTCGGGTTTTCCCAAACTGCAAACTCATAAAACCCAATTTTGTGAATACCCGAGACAACTTTTGACGAAAGCTGGCTCGAATTTCACGGGGTGGAGTGAGTAGCCTAATATCTCAGTTATAAAAATAGTCAACTTTGGGAAGACATTAGCCTAACCCAACAACCTTACCTAACCTATCCTAGTATTATGGGTGGGGGCTGCCGCCCCCACACCCCCGCTGGTTGGGTTAACATTTTTTTTTTTTTTTAATGTTCTAGGCTATTAGCCTAGCCTAACCTAACAACCTAACCTAACCTAACCTAGTATATGGATGGGGGCTGCCACCCCCGCTGGTTGGGTTACTTTTTTTTTTTTTTTTTTTTTTTTTTATGTGCTAGGCCTATTAGCCTAACTTAACAACGGGGGTTTGTCGACAACCCCGACACAGACAGAGGGCTGGTACTACAAAACCAAACTGATAACCTCATCATCCTTAACGACATCCATCAACATACCCATATTCCTCACCAAGCCCTCTATAACCCATCATCTCCAGACATCACCTTTTGCTCCCCAGAACTCGCCCCCACAACATCCTGGAGGGTGGTCAGAACCTTAGGCTCTGACCACCTCCCGATCATTATCACCACCAAAACCAGACTCACCCCAGCTAGCCACAAACACACCTTACCTTACCTTTGGATACCTTTGGATGTGTTCGCCGCTCTTCTAGCGGCACCAAGGAGCGCGACGCCCCTTGTTATGGGTGGTGATTTGGTGCAGTAGACTGTTTGAAGCGACAGCTCGCTCCCTTGCGAGGATGGGCTCGTCTGGCACTTTTTGCAGTTCGACATCTAGGGCTCTCTTGAAGTTGTCTAACGAGATGTCCCTCATGTCTCTTACTCGCCGTGGGAGTTTGTTGAAGAGACGTGGGCCTCTGTGTGATAACCAGCCCTCTCGCAGAGAGCCCATAGCACCCCTGTTATTCATCCGGGGGATTTCGCATTCCCAGCCTCTCCTATCACTGAATTTCATGACTATCGGAGTATGTAGGTTTGGTACTAAACCCTCTGCGATTTTCCACGTGTATATTATTAGGTAACGTTCTCTTCTACGTTCCAGTGAGTACAGATTCAGTGCTCTTAAACGCTCCCAATAGTGTAGATGTTTTATCGAACTTATATGCGAAGTGAAATTTCTTTGTACACTCTCTACGTCATTTATTTCACCTGCTTTGTATGGGGATGTTAATACGCTACAGTATTCAAGCCGCGGTAGCACTAGAGATTTGAAGAGCGTTATCATAGGCAATTCACCGCGTGTTTTAAAAGTACGCAGAATCCAACCCGTTAGACGTTTCGCAGCCGCCACTTTGACCTGGTTATGTACTTTGAAACCCATATTTTCAGACATTAATACCCCAAGGTCTTTCACACTGTCTTTCCGTTCTATTATGTGGGTAGATTCTGTTAAGTAATTTGTAATTTCTTTAACACCATTATTATCTCCATACCGTATTAACCCTTTGGCGCACGATGACTCGTTCAGAGTCATTAGGTATTTTTTTCCTAGGTGCACGATGACTCGTTAAGAGTCATTAAACTTAAAAATATTCGCCAAAAATTAAGTTTTCGTCTGACGCGCGTCATATTTGGCAGAGATATTAAGTATTACGTCTAGTTCAATGGGTACAATTGGCAACTCCCTCAGTTTAACCGTTTACTCACGGCTGGCTGGGAAGGGAGCAGAGTACAGCTCAGTCTGTGTTTCGATACTTTCACATTTATTCGTGTATCTCAGTAACTATTTGGTTTATAGTAATTCTGAAGTTACCAGTGGAATCCTCATTAAATTCCGCTTCCATATATGTATGCAAATCAAAAATGTTGCGGGCAAAATTTTGAGCTAGCGCGAGTTGGAGATAAGGTATTTACTTTTTTGTTTACAATTCTTATTTCGGAGTGCCCCAATGTGGTTGTTTTGTATTTATTCTATGTTTTTATTCGCTTATCTTCAAGTTCAATCAATAACGAAGCCGATGGTACCTCATTAATCCAAATACAAGGAGTTTTTGGTGGATAAAAAGTCACAGAAACAAATTATCGCCGGGCACAAAACTGGCTCTGAGTGAGCTGAGATATACTTTGGGAGTGGGAAAAACTTTGATTGGAAACTATAGGTGCACCAAAGGGTTAATTGGAATTTTTCCTCATTGAGTTGTATGTTGTTTTCCCTGGTCCACTGGAACACTACATTCATGTCTTCCTGCAGTCGGCCCGTGTCCTCTTGTGTGTTTACTATCTTGCTTAATTTTGTGTTATCAGCAAAAGACGACACCGTACTGTGTCTGGTGTTGGTATCTATGTCGCAAATTAGTATGAGGAACAGAAGGGGCGCTAGCACTGTTCCTTGGGGCTTGTATACAAATTATAAAAGAGCTAACTGGGAAGCATTCACAAATGAGACAGAACAACACTTCACAACTCTAAACAGTACACCCATCACTAACATCAACAATAAACTCAATAAAACTATCCAAAACGCTGACAAGAAACACATTCCAAGAGGTAACAGAAAAAGACACAACCCCAACTTCACACCAGAAATTCAAAACCTTATCAGACAACGCGACATACTGAAACACTCCCCAGCACCCCACACACAAGACATCACACAACAAATTCAAGCACTCAACACCCAAACTAACAACAAAATACAAGAACAACAAAAACTAAATTGGAATAACTTCCTACAAACACTTGATCACAAAACAAACCCCAAAAAACTCTACAAAACACTAAACAGCATCACAACACAATCACATGCTGCAATCACAACATAAGAACATAAGAAAATGGGAGTCTGCAGAAAGCCGATTGGCCTAAGCAAGGCAGATCCCTGTCCCACACAACCCCAATTATAGGCTCAACACTCTAATACCCTGAGGATCATCTTACCAAAACGGTTAGAGATTAACGCAGGATTACGGGAGTCTGCAGAGCGCTGATTGGCCCAACCATGCTGATCCCCCTTCACACCCAACCCTTCTCGTCCATATGCTTATCCAATTTTATCTTAAAGCTCCCTACCGTTTTTAATCCCACTATAGCATTTGGTAGTCCATTCCACCCATCTACAACTCTGTTACCAAACCAATATTTGCCTATATCTTTTCTGAAACAAAATTTATCTAATTTGAAACCATTGGTACGAGTTCTTTCGCTATCACTGAGCTTTAGTACATTTGTCATGTCCCCTTTGTTAATCCCACTTACACTTAGTTACACTTAGTTGTATTCCGTCCGTTAGTGACACAGTTGAGCTGGGGCTCCACTGCGACCAGGCAGCTCCCTTTCTTCCACTCTCCATTCCAGAAGTCGGTTGGAGTTGGTGCTGGGGTATCCTGGTGTTGGTGGCCGGTCCGGTATTTTGGCCAGCCACATGTCCAAGTGTTTCTTGAAGGTGTCTGGAGACACCCCGGTCATGTTCCTGAGAGGGGCTGGTATACAGTTGAACAGTCTGGTTCCATTGTATGTAAAGCTGTGATGGATCAGGGATTTGATTTTTTGTGTTGATCCCGGCGTAGTCCTCACATAGCACAGCCTCCCTCGCCTTTGGTGCCGAGTCTCTTGGATGTTTGGATTTGGTACCTTTTTTTCAAAAATCTTCCAGACGTAGATGATGATGTATCTCTCCCTACGTCTTTGAAGTGAGTACAGCTGCAGCTCCTTAAGTCTCTCCCAGTAGTTAAAGTGTTGAAACCCATGGATTTTACTGGTGAATGTCCTCTGGGTGGCTTCAATTTCTGTTATTTCTCCTACTTTTTGGGGAGACCAGAGCTGAGAGCAGTACTCCAGTCGTGGTAGGACCAGTGACTTCCACAGTGTTAGCATACACCTCTCATTTCTTGTGTGGAAGGTTCTCAGGATCCAGCCTGCTATTTGTTTTGCTGTTGTTGTGGCTTTGGTAATATGCTGGGAAAAAGTGGCGTCACTGCTCATATTTACTCCCAAGTCCTTCACTGTGTCCTTGGCGGTAATTTCTTGCTGTCCAATTTTTGTAGTTGGTGTCGTTTTGTAGTGCTCTCTTGTTCCCGTTCCTTAGAAGCTCGAACTTGTCTCCGTTTAGGGCCATGTTGTTTTCTTCTGCCCACTTCAGGATTTTGTCCAAGTCTTGTTGTAGTAGCTGAGCATCATGTTGTGAGGTGATTTTCTTCATGAGTCTGGTGTCGTCTGCAAACGATGTGGCTGTTGAGTGTTCCAGGTCCCTGTCGATGTCTCCTATCATGATGAGGAATAGGAGAGGTCCCAGTACTGATCCTTGTGGTACTCCGCTGATGACCCCACCTGCTTCTGATAGGCTTCCTTGAACCGTGACTCTTTGTTTTCTGTTGGTGATGAAGCTGTGGAGCCATCTTCCAAGGTCTCCCCCTATTCCCAGTGATTTGAGTTTATGTAGAAGGATCCCATGGTCCACCTTGTCAAAAGCTTTGGCGAAATCTAGATATATGACGTCTACATTTTCTCCGTCTTGAATATCCTGTAGGATTTTGTCGTAGTGTGATAGTAGTTGTGAGAGGCAGGAGCGGCCTTGTCTAAAGCCATGTTGCCCCTCGTTGAATGCCTCGTTATCTTCCAGGAAGCTGACCATCTTAGCTCGTATTGTTCTTTCTATGATTTTAATAAGATGTGACGTCAGCACCACTGGTCTGTAATTTTTGGCTATGCCTTTACTACCCCCTTTGTGTATTGGTGTGACATTACCTTCTTTTAGGGATTGTGGTACATATCCAGTTTGGAGGGACTTGCTCCACAGCAGTTTTAGAGGCAAGGCTAGCTGATGTTTGCAGTTTTTTAGCAGTTGGGCATGAAAGCCGTCTGGTCCTGCCGCAGAGTTTGGTCCAATCTTGTCGATGGCTGCTATTATGTCCTCTGTTGATACTGTTACCGAGGAGAGTTGATGTGGTGTCTCTGGAGCGTTGCCAAAGAAAGTCGTTGCATTCTCGATTTTCTTGTCTTCATTTGGCGGGCTGAAGACACTTTCATACTGCTGTTTGAGTATCTTGGCCATTTCGGTTGGGTCACTCTCAAGTTCGCCCGTAGGTTTTGCAAGTGGTCCTATTGTTGAGGTGTTCCTGAGTCTCCTTTTTGCGTATGCATAGAAGAATTTGCTATTTACTCGTATGTTTGCAACTGCTTGGAGTTCTTCGCGTGTTCTTTGCTCTTGGTGTGACTGGATGAGTTTACGTTCAACTTCATCGAGCTCTTCTTGTAGTTTGGTGATATTGTGCGCATAGCTGGTCTTCCTTTGCTTGGCTCTCAAGTACGTCCTTTTCTTCATTAGTATTTTTCTATCTCTGGGAATCTGCTTGATCTGCTTCCTGCTTGATTTGTGTGGTATGGTGTTTTTACAGGTCTCCAGGCATTGTTTCTGGAGGATACTGAGAGTTTCGTCGACGTTTTTATCTTCGAATAGTGCCCTCCAATCAGTTCCTGCCAGTTCTGCTCTCAGTCTGTCCCAGTCTATATCTTTGCTGTAGAAGTTGAGATCTTTCAGAGAGGTGCAGGGTATTTGGCTTGATTCCTGTTGACATCTTCTGGTGTGGCGGCTGGTGTGGGGGTTCTAACTTTGATGAGGCTGTGGTCGGACATTATAGTTTTTACAGTTTCATACGAGTGTACCAGGTCGAAGTTGTTGCCAAATAGTAAGTCCAGTGTGTTGTTGCCTCTTGTAGGTTCCTCGATGTATTGCTTCATGTATGCAGTGTCCATGATAGTCATTAGCTCCTTGGCTTGCTGTTTTTCATCCCTGGTTCCTCCATCTATTTTCATGGTTGCCCAATTGATGATGGGCAGGTTGAAATCTCCTGTGATGATGACATCTGTAGCGGGAGTTGGAAGATTTTGTAGGAGTGATTGTATCTTCTCTGTGACCTCCTTGAAAATTTCCCCTGTGGTGTTTGGAGGTCGGTACAAAATTATGATGAGCATGTCGGTTTGTCTTATGTGTACTGCTAGTAGCTCTGTTGTGCCGTTTGAGAATGCAACTAAAGTTTCGGTATTTGCAGCCATATCCTCCCTTAGGTAGAGTGCTACTCCTCCGTGGCTTCTGTCCTCTCTGTCGGCTCTGAATAGAGTGAAATTATGGATATTGATCTCTGCATCCAAAATGTTTTCGTTCAGGTGTGTTTCTGTGAGGGCTAGAAAAATTGATTTGTCTTCCTCTGCAATTTCTTCCAACATAGAGACTTTACATTGATTGTTTCGTGGGTAAAGTCCTCTGATGTTGCCCACAAAAAAACTAGTTAGTGGTAGTTGCACCTTCCTCTGTGGTTCATGTCTGGCCCCTCGGTTTGGGCTAGGAATCTCTCCATTATCACTTGAGACCGTTTTTCCACTTCCAGAAGACGTCCCATTACTACCTCTAAAAAAGCACCTTGGTCGGGCATAGCCGTGTGTACCGCTGCTGGTCTGACCTTGTGAGTTTGCTGGATGGTTGGCCAGCTTCTGAGGGCATTGCGTTGGCTTTCTAATTTTTCCTCATGAGTTGGTGTAGGCAAATTCCCTTTGAATGTGTCCTGTAGCGTGTTCCCTTGGTTTGTTGACGTTGTTTCTGGGCGTCAGTATTTTGGTTCCCTTGATGTGTGGAAGATTGCAGTCTCTCATAGTACATGCCCTTTTGTTGAGTGAGATTCTGCATACATATGGGTGGTAGTCGATGCACTTCCATCCACGCTTGCAACCGATTCTTTTATCCCGCCCGTGCTTCATGAATTTTGCACATATTTTTGGGTGGTCTTGTTTGCATCCCATGCCCACTACTCCATATCGGCATTCATTTCTTAGGTAGAAATTGCATACTTCCATGCTTTTCCTCCTAATATCGGTGCCCCTGTTTTCAGCTCTGGGCCTAGGTCTCCATGAATTTGTATTTACAGCACTAACCTCACCTGTTCTTCTGTATGTAGGAGCATTATGGCTGCATCCGTTGCATGTGGGGTGTGTGCTCGTTGGGGTCCCCGATCTCACCTGTCTTGCTGCATTTTGATGAGGCTCTGCCGTGTCTGCTAGTGTTGCGGGGGGGAGGCTATGGGCATCTGGCATTGTGATGCTAATATTTCCTGGTGTGTTCCCCAGACCTAGATCTAGGCCTATAGCCACGTTTGTTGTGGTACTGGTATGGGGGTTGTCACCGTCACTCTTGCCTACGGCTACTTCTGGGCTTTTGGGTAGGCCTTGGCCTAGGTCAGTGTCCCCAGTTAATTCCTTGGTTGTTGGTGTATTGTCAGCTGGCGTGTTGGTGACAGCTTTGTTGCTCTGGAGCTGAACAGTGATTTTTCTTACCTTACTTATCGCTCCAGAATTGGTTATTCGTTCCTTGTGTTGGAGAACGGCTGCTTCTGCCTCGGCCACCCACTCACCTTTTGTGTCAAACTTTGTTAGGCAGCATGTTTTGCACATGAATTTCCTTGGCGTTTTTGCATAGTTGAGAATTTGATAGGCAGGGAGTTCTGTGCAGAAATAGTGCAGCCAATCCCGGCAGTAGTCGCATTGGATTGCATTTTTTTCACCTGCGAACTTGATTCCGCAGTCGGGGCACTCTGGGTCGGATTTGTTTTGATCCCCGTCCATTGTTGGCGTCATGTTCTTAGTCACTGTTTTTTTTCTCTTATTTTCACTTCAATCCTTCTGTTTCGGACTTTGTTTCTTGTATGTGTGCACTCACTAAGTGTTTATGTAGGTTATTCTGTCTTTGGTAATCACTGATTGCACTTTCTTTACGAGAAACACTTGATAATGTATGGAGCTACAGTGTGACGTGACCTTGACGCGTGAGTATACTGAACTTGAACACCTCTATCATATCCCCTCTAACTCTGCGTCTCTCTAACGAATGTAAGCCTAATTTCTTCAACCTTTCTTTATACGGAAGATTTCTAATATTATGGATAATTTTTTGTCATTCTACGTTGTACTCTCTCCAATGAATATATGTCCATTCTGTAATAAGGACACCAAAATTGAACAGCATAATCCATATGGGGTCTCACTAATGACAAGTAAAGTTTTACAACAGACTCTACTCCTTCATGTAAACAACAAGCAAACACTCTCATCAATCACTTCTCACATGTCAGCCACCTAAAACCTCACAAAGACGACCGACGTGTCATCCGACGTAAGAGACAATTCCCCACAGACCCTGACTATACACCCTTCACCAATCACCAGACAAAGCATATCATCAACAATCTCAAGCACTCACCCGCCTGTGGCCTAGACAACATAAGCAACATACACCTCAGACCACAAGGCATACAAGCACTCACTAACATATCAAACTACAGCTATTCACACAACACAATACCAGACATTTGGATTTTGGAAGCATGGTATCATCATCACATTCCCCAAAGCCAACAAAGACCCCACGCTACCCTCCTCGCACCGCCCCATCACACTCCTTTGCTCCCCCTCCAAAGTCATGGAACGCCTAGTATTACAACTAATTACACCTGACCTACCCCTAGCTCAAACACAACATGGCTTTAGGCCACTGCACTCCACAAACACTCTTCTCACAGACCTTACACAAAGAGCTTTTTATGGCATCAACTCAGCTAGACCACCACACAGATCACTATTAGCCACACTCGACATTAGTTTAAAGCCTTCGATGCCTTCCCCCGCCACAACCTAACAAACAAAATCTACAACACAAACATGCACAACAACACAAAAAGGTGGCTGGCCAACTTCCTAGCAGGCAGATGTGCACACGTATCTTTTGCCGGTCAGTCATCTAAAATCAGAAACTTTCCAAACGGAGTCCCACAAGGATCCGTCCTATCGCCCGCACTCTTCAATCTGTACATGCACGATATAACTACACCCAATACGCCCCAAATAAACTTAGACTCCTATGCAGATGACATAACACTCACATGCACACACCATGACCCAAAAAGAGAAACAGATCTCCTTCAACCCTATCTCAACACACTACATGGCTGGTGCACTACAAACAGACTTAATCTAGCCCCAGCCAAATCCACCGCAACACTGCTCACAAGCTGGACAGAACACGAATACATCCCTTAACTCACCATAAACAACACACCCCTAACACATACACACACACCCAAAATCCTAGGAGTAACATATGATACTCATATGACATTCAAACAGCACACCACAAACATTAAAAAGAAACTGACACCCAGACTTAACGCCCTCAGGTAAACTAAACTAAAACAAAATAAATAGATAAAACAATCAGCACATAAATACGCCCATTTCCCCTTAAATCAATCATACACATTATATTTCCATGTATAGGATCACGGAGAGGAACAGACCTTACGTGGGCAACTGTACAACAATATTGGCCTTTATTGTCAGTGGGTAATTATCGTTTTTGTCCATCATATTGACAACCTCTTACAGGCTTGATATAGAGGCATTTAATTATGTTATTATACGAGTTCCATGTTAAGCTTAAACTAAAATCGTTAATAATATATAGCTTAATCTATCTATCTATCTATATGTATATATACAGTATATGTGTGTATATATATATATATATATATATATATATATATATATATATATATATATATATATATATATATATATGTATATATATATGTATATATAGAGAGAGAGTACAGCGTAGAATGACAAAAATGATCCATAATATTAGAAATCTTTCGTATGAAGAAAGGTTGAAGAAAATAGGTTTACATTCCTTAGAGAGACGCAGAGTTAGAGGGGATATGATAGAGGTGTTCAAGTGGGTTAGTGGGATTAACAAAGGGGACATGGCAAATGTACTAAAGCTCAGTGATAGCGAAAGAACTCGTACCAATAGTTTCAAATTAGATAAATTTCGTTTCAGAAAAGATATAGGCAAGTATTGGTTTGGTAACAGAGTTGTAGATGGGTGGAATGGACTACCAAGTGCTATAGTGGGATCTAAAACTGTAGGGAGCTTTAAGATAAAATTGGATAAGCATATGGACGAGAAGGGTTGGGTGTGAAGGGGGATCAGCCGGGTTGGGCCAATCAGCGCTCTGCAGACCTCCATAATCCTGCGTTAATCTCTAACCGTTTTTGGTAAGATGATCCTCAGGGTATTAGAGTGTGAAGCCTATAATTGGGCTTTGTAATTGAATTGGGGTTGTGTGGGACAGGGATCTGCCTTGCTTAGGCCAATCGGCTTTCTGCAGACTCCCATTTTCTTATGTTCTTATGTCACTTGCTCACACAAAATTTGGACACAACAAAGAAACTACCACCACAGTATATAAACAATACATAAGATCAGTGATGGAATACGCAAGCCCAGCCTGGGCTTCTAACCTAGCTGAAACACATCATAAGACCTTACAGACTATTCAAAACAAAGCCCTGAAGATCATTACAGGCTGCACAGCTCACAGATCACCTACATCAAGAAACCAAAATCCTCAAAGTCAAAGACCATCTGGACATGAGAGGCACTCAATTCCTGGCAGCAGCCTCCACGAACCAAGACCACCCACTAAACTACATGGCAATTGGCAACACACCCACAGACACCAAGAAATATCAAAACAACACCCAGCACACGGTATCACACACAATTATTGTCCTCTCTCACTCCCTGCCCACCCCGAACCAACTTCCAGAAGCACATCCATACTCATATCTCTCGCCGATCCATATCATAGAAGACTGCATTTCACACAACCACTTACGCCAACAACACAATCTATCAACATAACCATCATAAACACATACATCCCTCCCCAAACATCCCCTACAGTACCAAATGAATACAGACCACACTTACAACACATCACAAACACCTCACACACCCCACACATCATCCTGGGTGGTGACTTCAACGCCAAGACGTCGGCCTGGTTTGTCGACAACCCCGACACAGACAGAGGGCTGGTACTACAAAACCAAACCGATAACCTCATCATCCTTAACGACATCCATCAACATACCCATATTCCTCACCAAGCCCACTATAACCCATCATCTCCTGACATCACCTTTTGCTCCCCAGAACTCGCCCCCACAACATCCTGGAGGGTGGTCAGAACCTTAGGCTCTGACCACCTCCCGATCATTATCACCACCAAAACCAGACTCACCCCAGCTAGCCACAAACACACATACACCAATTATAAAAGAGCTAACTGGGAAGCATTCACAAATGAGACAGAACAACACTTCACAACTCTAAACAGTACACCCATCACTAACATCAACAATGCTGTACACATACTCAATAAAACGATCCAAAACGCTGACAAGAAACACATTCCAAGAGGTAACAGAAAAAGACACAACCCCAACTTCACACCAGAAATTCAAAAACCTCATCAGACAACGCGACATACTGAAACACTCCCCAGCACCCCACACACAAGACATCACACAACAAATTCAAGCACTCAACACCCAAACTAACAAAATACAAGAACAACAAAAACTAAATTGGAATAACTTCCTACAAACACTTGATCACAAAACAAACCCCAAAAAACTCTACAAAACACTAAACAGCATCACACTTTCCAACAGCAACACAACACAATCACATGCTGCAATCACAACAACAGACTCTACTCCTTCATGTAAACAACAAGCAAACACTCTCATCAATCACTTTTCACATGTCAGCCACCTAAAACCTCACAAAGACGACCGACGTGTCATCCGACGTAAGAGACAATTCCCCACAGACCCTGACTATACACCCTTCACCAATCACCAGACAAAGCATATCATCAACAATCTCAAGCACTCACCCGCCTGTGGCCTAGACAACATAAGCAACATACACCTCAGACACCTGGGACCACAAGGCATACAAGCACTCACTAACATATCAAACTACAGCTATTCACACAACACAATACCAGACATTTGGAAGCATGGTATCATCATCACATTCCCCAAACCCAACAAAGACCCCACGCTACCCTCCTCGCACCGCCCCATCACACTCCTTTGCTCCCCCTCCAAAGTCATGGAACGCCTAGTATTACAACTAATTACACCTGACCTACCCCTAGCTCCAACACAACATGGCTTTAGGCCACTGCACTCCACAAACACTCTTCTCACAGACCTTACACAAAGAGCTTTCGACGGCATCAACTCAGCTAGACCACCACACAGATCACTATTAGCCACACTCGACATTAGTAAAGCCTTCGATGCCATCCCCCGCCACAACCTAACAAACAAAATCTAGAACACAAACATGCACAACAACACAAAAAGGTGGCTGGCCAACTTCCTAGCAGGCAGATGTGCACACGTATCTTTTGCCGGTCAGTCATCTAAAATCAGAAACTTTCCAAACGGAGTCCCACAAGGATTCGTCCTATCGCCCGCACTCTTCAATCTGTACATGCACGATATAACTACACCCAATACGCCCCACATAAACTTAGCCTCCTATGCAGATGACATAACACTCACATGCACACACCATGACCCAAAAAGAGCAACAGATCTCCTTCAACCCTATCTCAACACACTACATGGTTGGTGCACTACAAACAGACTTAATCTAGCCCCAGCCAAATCCACCGCAACCCTGCTCACAAGTTGGACAGGAGAACACGAATACATCCCTCAACTCACCATAAACAACACACCCCTAACACATACACACACACCCAAAATCCTAGGAGTAACATATGATACTCATATGACATTCAAACAGCACACCACAAACATTAAAAAGAAACTGACACCCAGACTTAACGCCCTCAGGTCACTTGCTCACACAAAATTTGGACACAACAAAGAAACTACCACCACAGTATATAAACAATACATAAGATCAGTGATGGAATACGCAAGCCCAGCCTGGGCTTCTAACCTAGCTGAAACACATCATAAGACCTTACAGACTATTCAAAACAAAGCCCTGAAGATCATTACAGGCTGCACAGATACTTCACCCACAGATCACCTACATCAAGAAACCAAAATTCTCAAAGTCAAAGACCATCTGGACATGAGAGGCACTCAATTCCTGGCAGCAGCCTCCACGAACCAAGACCACCCACTAAACTACATGGCAACACACCCACAGACACCAAGAAATATCAAAACAACACCCAGCACACGGTATCACACACAATTATTGTCCTCTCTCCCTCCCTGCCCACCCCGAACCAACTTCCAGAAGCACATCCATACTCATATCTCTCACCGATCCATCCACTCACTCACAGACAACACGCAGACAACGCAGACAACACGCAGCACGACCTCCCGAAATCCATCCTTCCGAATCCTCCCTTCCTCGCGAGGACAGAGTCCACCTGGCCAGGCTGAGATGCGGACACCATCCAGCTCTCCTGAGCTATCAGAAGAGACTGGATGACTCCGTTGTCGACGCCTGCCCGGGATGTAACACAGCACCCCATACCATTAAACACATCATAGAAGACTGCATTTCACACAACCACTTACGCCAACAACACAATCTACACTCAATGAGAGCTCTGTGGGAAAGCCCGATCGTGGCCATGGCCTTTCTCAGGGACTCGGGGCTGTTCGGCCAGGCAGCTTAGGGAACAACAACAACAACAACAACACAACCTACACTCAATGAGAGCTCTGTGGGAAAGCCCGATCATGGCCATGGCCTTCCTCAGGGACTCGGGGCTGTTCGGCCAAGCAGCTTAGGAAACTACAACAACAACAACCTAACCTAACCTAGTATATGGGTGGGGGCTGCCGCCCCCACACCCCCGCTGGTTGGGTACTGGCTGAAAAACATATTGTTTTACAGTAGCCTAGGCCTATATAGCCTATGTATTTTAGCGTTTTTTTTTTCTCTCCCCTATAATATATTTCAGCTCTTAATGACATATATAGGCCTAGCAATGATGTATATGCTCTACCGGACCTATTAGGCCTAAAAAGATCGATGGGCTAACTGTCGGTCCAAAACATCAGTATAACCTATATTTTACCTTTAAAGTGACAATTGATAGTGTGTGCTTCCAGCTGTTTTGTGTAAACAAACTGATGAAGAAAAAAAGGAAGTATAAACCCCAGCTGAAGTTGGAGGTTCGCAATTATGGTAGGGATAAATCTAGTTATACTACCCCTATTTTGTCGCTATTCTGTTGGTACTAATGGGTTAATATTATTAGTAGTAGACTTACACTTACACTTAGTTACACTTAGTTGTATTCCGTCCGTTAGTGACACAGTTGAGCTGGGGCTCCACTGCGACCAGGCAGCTCCCTTTCTTCCACTCTCCATTCCAGAAGTCGGTTGGAGTTGGTGCTGGGGTATCCTGGTGTTGGTGGCCGGTCCGGTATTTTGGCCAGCCACATGTCCAAGTGTTTCTTGAAGGTGTCTGGAGACACCCCGGTCATGTTCCTGAGAGGGGCTGGTATACAGTTGAACAGTCTGGTTCCATTGTATGTAAAGCTGTGATGGATCAGGGATTTGATTTTTTTTGTTGATCCCGGCGTAGTCCTCACATAGCACAGCCTCCCTCGCCTTTGGTGCCGAGTCTCTTGGATGTTTGGATTTGGTACCTTTTTTTCAAAAATCTGCCAGACGTAGATGATGATGTATCTCTCCCTACGTCTTTGAAGTGAGTACAGCTGCAGCTCCTTAAGTCTCTCCCAGTAGTTTAAGTGTTGAAACCCATGGATTTTACTGGTGAATGTCCTCTGGGTGGCTTCAATTTCTGTTATTTCTCCTACTTTTTGGGGAGACCAGAGCTGAGAGCAGTACTCCAGTCGTGGTAGGACCAGTGACTTCCACAGTGTTAACATACACCTCTCGTTTCTTGTGTGGAAGGTTCTCAGGATCCAGCCTGCTATTTGTTTTGCTGTTGTTGTGGCTTTGGTAATATGCTGGGAAAAAGTGGCGTCACTGCTCATATTTACTCCCAAGTCCTTCACTGTGTCCTTGGCGGTAATTTCTTGCTGTCCACTTTTGTAGTTGGTGTCGTTTTGTAGTGCTCTCTTGTTCCCGTACCTTAGAAGCTCGAACTTGTCTCCGTTTAGGGCCATGTTGTTTTCTTCTGCCCACTTCAGGATTTTGTCCAAGTCTTGTTATAGTAGCTGAGCATCATGTTGTGAGGTGATTTTCTTCATGAGTCTGGTGTCGTCTGCAAACGATGTGGCTGTTGAGTGTTCCAGGTCCCTGTCGATGTCTCCTATCATGATGAGGAATAGGAGAGGTCCCAGTACTGATCCTTGTGGTACTCCGCTGATGACCCCACCTGCTTCTGATAGGCTTCCTTGAACCGTGACTCTTTGTTTTCTGTTGGTGATGAAGCTGTGGAGCCATCTTCCAAGGTCTCCCCCTATTCCCAGTGATTTGAGTTTATGTAGAAGGATCCCATGGTCCACCTTGTCAAAAGCTTTGGCGAAATCTAGATACTGTATATGACGTCTACATTTTCTCCGTCTTGAATATCCTGTCCTACATAAGAAACCTCAATAAAGCATTTTGCCCGTTGGATCCCATAAATGTTTCCAAGCTACCAAGAGTCTATGATCACACAGTTGAGTTTATTTCCAAAATAATTAATAAGTGCTTCTCTGAAGGTAGCTTCCCACATTCTGAAAAGCATGCACTACTCCGACCTACTCTAAAGAAACCTGGACTTGATGTTGAGAACATGTTGAACTATCGTCCTGTCTCCAACCTGTCCTTCATATCAAAGATATTAGAGCGTGCAATACTTGACCAATTACAACCACTACTTCAGCAGAATGAAACTATCCCAATTTTTCAGTCTGCTTACCGACAGCATCATTCAACTGAAACAGCATTGATTAGAGTACATAATGATCTAGTTGAGAACATTTGCAATGGTGTGGCCTCACTATTGGTCTTGCTTGATCTCTCTGAGGCTTTTGACACAGTGGATCACGAGTTGTTATTGAGTGATCTTTATGATTGTGGTGTGCGTGACTCCGCTCTCTTGCTTCTTGGGTCGTACTTGTCAGGTAGATCCCAGAGTGTGATGGTAAATCAAGTGGTCTCGGACTCGACACCCCTGCAGTATGGTGTTCCGCAGGGATCAGTTTTGGGTCCTATCCTATTTATAATTTATATTAGCAGTTTGTCTCTTCTGCTTCGTGCACATAATGTCACCTTTCACTTTTATGCAGATGACACCCAGATTTATGTGAGAATCACAAATATAGTTGATATACGGAGTAAGATGGAATTGTTGATGTCTGATATCAAGAAGTGGATGAGAGCGAGAAAACTTAAACTAAATGATGGTAAAACTGATATTCTCATCATCCGAGGAAATAGAAGAGCTGATGATATGGTAGGTGCCCTCTCCATCAATGTGGGTGGATCTCAGCTGCGACCGGCCAACTCTGTTCGAAATCTGGGTGTATATGTGAACTCCCGATTAGATTTCAAAGAGCATGTAAACCAGATAGTTAAAAGTTGTTACTTGCACATCAGAAATCTCTATTTGGTGAAGCCGTTTATAACCAGACGTTGCCTCCTGACGTTGGTTCACTCATTGGTCTTCTCTCGTGTTGATTATTGCAATGCCCTGTTGGTGGGTCTTCCAAATTATATTTTGAAGAAAGTTCAGTCTGTTCTTAACAGGGCCGCAAGACAAATTTTTGGTGTTCCACCTAGAACTCCTACTACATCTCTTCACATAGAACTGCACTGGCTGCCAGTAAGAGCAAGAATAGAATTAAGTTGTGTTTGGTGACTTTTAAGGTTCTCAAATTTGGTGAGCCTAGGTACCTTGCGGAGCTGCTCAGGCGCCCACCGGCACACCATGGTGTAGTTGTGCGTCATGACAATGACCCTTTTCGTCTTGATGAACCAAGGGCTTTCCAGCAGTCTTCTTTCTTTGAGAGGTCATTCTCCTACATGGCTCCGAGGTTGTATAACAGGTTGCCGCTGTCCATGAGACAACTGAGTTCTGTTGAATGCTTCAAGAGACAACTTAAGACTTTTCTCTTTGAGAGAAGCTATGATCTTGAGAGAGGTGTCATGACAGATGGCTATAGAGTTTAGGCTATTTTGCCACTGCTAGTGATTGTTAAATGTGTGTTGTATATGAGCCTTCTTTTGATGCATTGATTTTTGTTCTTTTTTCTTTCTCTTTTCGAGCGCTAGTGAATTCTTCGGAAAAATTGGCGCTTATGAGAAATAAGTAACATGCTTATTATTATTATTATTATTATTATTATTAGGATTTTGTCGTAGTGTGATAGTAGTTGTGAAAGGCAGGAGCGGCCTTGTCTAAAGCCATGTTGCCCCTCGTTATCTTCCAGGAAGCTGACCATCTTAGCTCGTATTGTTCTTTCTATGATTTTAATAAGATGTGACGTCAGCACCACTGGTCTGTTTTTTTTTTTGTAATTACTATGGTTTGATGATGCGCGGAAATGTAGGCTATATTTGACTTGAAATAGATACATTGAAGTATTTACAAACCTTCGGTAACCCATAAACAGGGAACGTGAGCTGGGTTTACACCGTCGCGCACCCATAAACAGCGAACGTGAGCTGGGTTTAGACCGGTCGCGAGACATGTTAGTTTTCGGTTAGGTTAGGTTAAGTTAGGTTAGGTTAGGCTAATGTTAAAAATACTAAAATGCGACGGTCCTCGGTATTAAACAAGGTACGATTTTAGTTACTGGACACCTATTTGACAGACTATTTGACAGGTCAATAGATAGGATTGTCGCGGGGTTTCGCTGAAAATAAAGCCTGAGAATATGAGTAAGAATAATTGTCTAGATAGGGTAAATTGCCGTACTGGTACATCAGATAGGAATAGAAAATATCAGTCACAGGATTTTAATTGTACTGCTAGTAGAAATATTAAAGGTGTAACAGAAGATGGGAATTCAGTTAGAAATAAAGGTAAATCCGATACCAGTAAAATAAATTCATTGCGATTATATTATACAAACTGTAGGAGTTTATGTAACAAAATGGATGAACTTAGAGCACTTGTTAGCAACGAAAATATAGACATTATAGCACTGACTGAAACATGGATTAATACAGAATCAAGACATTTTTTAGCAGAATTCCATATACCAGGATATAGTTTGTTTAAACGCGACCGAACAAGTAGGAGGGGCGGCGGAATAGCAGTGTTTGTCAGGAGTTCTTTAAAAAGTTGTATTAAATCAGGTATTAGACTAAATACTGATAACGAAAGTGTTTGGGTTGAGGTTAGCGAAGGTAGTGAGACCATAATTATTGGAGTTATTTATAGACCACCAAATATGAGTAGAAACGAAGGTACAGCTTTATGGCAGGAAGTGAAAATAGCATCAAGGTTTAGCAATGTGTGTATTATGGGGGATTTTAATTTTCCGAATATTGATTGGCAGCATCAAATCGGCGACTCAGATTCAAAAGAGTTTATTGAGGCGGTACAGGATAGTTTTTTATTTCAATTCATAGACTCGCCTACTAGAGGTACTAATATCCTCGATTTAGTTCTCAGTAATAATGAACAAATGATAAATAATGTAGAGATAGGAGACCAACTAGGAAATAGTGATCATAAATCAATTTATTTTAACATACAATGGACAGGAAAGGCTAAAGAGAATACAACACTTATCCCAGATTTCAGAAAAGCCAATTATGTTGGATTAAGACGAGCCTTAAGAGTCGATCCTATGGTTAAACTATTAAGTGGACCCAGGTGCGATAATGAACATACTCTCTCTCAGATACCTGTCTTAACTCGGGATAATTTGACAGCTACATATAATAATTTTATTTCTTCACTCCACAATGCGCAAAATAAATATATCCCCAAAAGAAAATTTAGATCAACACAGAACCAACCCAAATGGATGAATAATAGACTATTAGACCTTCTAGGAAAAAAGAGAGAAATATATCGAAAAATTCAGAAAGGCGAAATTCACCTACTTGCTTACTATCAGAATCTATCAAGAGAGGTTAAAAAAGGTATAAGGACAGACAAAAGAAATTATGAAATCAGGATAGCCAATGACTCAAAAAATAACCCTAAGGCTTTTTACCAGCTATATAAATCTAAAGTTAGAGATAAAATAGGCCCCCTTAAAACTTCGATAGGAGAAATGACAGAAAATGATTTAGAAATGTGCAGTACATTAAATAGTCAGTTTCTATCCGTTTTCACTAATGAAAATTTGGCACAGATTCCAGAAGTCCGTAAGGTATATAGCGATAGTATAGAAAATAGGTTAAGTACGGTTACTATAAGTAGAAATGATGTGCTTAAGGAAATTGACAGACTGAAACCTCAGATATCGCCTGGCCCCGATGAGGTATATCCCAGAGTATTAAAAGAATGCAGAGATGAGTTAAGTTACCCATTAAATTTCTTTTTAACAATTCATTAGAAACAGGTATAGTTCCAGAAGCTTGGAAACTTGCAAATGTAGTTCCGATTTTCAAAAAAGGTGATAAATCAATAGCATCCAATTACCGTCCCATTAGTCTCACTTCAATCATAGGAAAGCTACTAGAGTCAATTATTGCTAGAAAAATGAGAAACCACTTAGAAACATTTAACTTAATCAATTCTTCTCAGCATGGATTCACTCAAGGACGTTCTTGCCTTACTAATTTGCTTAGTTTTTTCTCAGAGGTATATGAAGCAGTAGATAATGACAAGGCATACGATATTATATATTTAGATTTCAGTAAAGCTTTCGACAGAGTCCCTCATGAGAGATTGATGAGAAAGGTTGAGGCACATGGAATAGGTGGGGCGTTGTTGGGATGGATTAGGTCATGGCTAATTGGTAGGAAACAGAGAGTCAGCATAAATGGTACCAAGTCAGAGTGGGGAGCAGTCAAAAGTGGTGTCCCCCAGGGATCGGTATTAGGTCCCCTATTGTTTCTTATATACATAAATGACCTAGATTTAAGTATAACTAGTAGGATAAGTAAATTCGCAGACGATACTAAAATGGGGAGATCAATTGATTCAGATAGCGATATAGAGTGCCTCCAAAGGGATCTAGATACCTTACATGAATGGTCAGTAAATTGGCAGATGAAGTTTAACATTGACAAATGCAAGGTATTAAAGATAGGGAAGATGCAAACAAATGTTAAATATAAACTAGCTAATTTAGAATTAGAAAATTCAGACTGCGAGAAAGATCTAGGTGTGTTTGTTAGCAATGATTTGAAGCCTAGAAAACAGTGTATAGGCGTTCGTAATAAGGCAAACAGGATTCTCGGGTTCATCTCTAGGAGTGTGAGTAACAGAACTGCTGATGTTATCTTAAAACTTTACTTGTCATTAGTGAGACCCCATATGGATTATGCTGTCCAATTTTGGTGTCCTTATTACAGAATGGACATAGATTCATTGGAGAGAGTACAGCGTAGAATGACAAAAATGATCCATAATATTAGAAATCTTCCGTATGAAGAAAGGTTGAAGAAATTACGTTTACATTCGTTAGAGAGACGCAGAGTTAGAGGGGATATGATAGAGGTGTTCAAGTGGGTTAGTGGGATTAACAAAGGGGACATGACAAATGTACTAAAGCTCAGTGATAGCGAAAGAACTCGTACCAATGGTTTCAAATTAGATAAATTTTGTTTCAGAAAAGATATAGGCAAATATTGGTTTGGTAACAGAGTTGTAGATGGGTGGAACAGGGTGTCAAACGACGCTGTTTTTTTGAGTGATAACGCAAATGAACTTTTTGTATAATGATAACAGAAACTCCACTTTTTTTTTAAGAAACAAAAAAGGTAAATTGACACAATTTTGGCATAGCCTATTTTTCATCTTGATTGCTTTTAGATTGCAGGAAATACTGTTTTAGACACCTAAATTCTCACAAAATTTCCGGGGGGCATGCCCCCGGACCCCCCTAGAGCTCGCGCCTTCGCCGCTCCGTCGTGCTATAATGATAACAAAATAATAAACCATAATGATAACACAATTCATATTTTGTGGATTGACACCCTGGGGTGGAATGGACTACCAAGTGCTATAGTGGGATCTAAAACTGTAGGGAGCTTTAAGATAAAATTGGATAAGCATATGGACGAGAAGGGTTGGGTGTGAAGGGAGATCAGCCGGGTTGGGCCAATCAGCGCTCTGCAGACCCCCATAATCCTGCGTTAATCTCTAACCGTTTTGGTAAGATGATCCTCAGGGTATTAGAGTGTTGAGCCTATAATTGGGCTTTGTAATTGATTGGGGTTGTGTGGCACAGGGATCTGCCTTGCTTGGGCCAATCGGCTTTCTGCAGACTCCCATTTTCTTGTTCTTATGTTCTTATGTATTAAATCGTTGGCGGTACCTGTCAAATAGGTGTCCAGTAAGGCAGTAACTAAAATCGTACCTTAAACAACACTGTATATCAAATAAAAAATAAAAAAACAACAAATTAGCCTACCTGAAAAACTTGTATCTGGTTGGTGACAAATTTTTAATCAAAATAAGTTTTTTTCCAGTTTCCGCGTCTGCTGAACCATCCCAAAACATGCTAAAAGGCGTGTTTTGAAGGGGGGGGGGGGAGGTCAGGGTGCCAAAACAGAAATTATCCAGTTCTGGATCATTTTTCTAAGCTTACAAGGATCAACTTTGCGCGGCGTCTGCGGGGGGTGCGGGGGGCGCAGCCCCCCGATTCATAACAGGGGGTCCGGAGAAATTTTGAGATGTGAAGGTAAATATATGCACAATACATGCTCAAAATTTATTAAAAGGAATGAATAATATTGTAAGTAAAAGGGATGTTATGTATGTTTACTGGTGTTTAATCAGGATACTAGGGGAGCTGGCTGCCTGTACTTCAGTCTCAAAGAGATGCACTTCAGGTCCACTAATATAGGCATTGAAAACAGGTTTTTAAATTATTCTTAGCAGTCCCTGTTTTAGTTTTGTAACTTTTGTCCAATAAAGATTTCATGTATATTTGTTGTTGCATTCCAAGAACTATTACATACTTAATTTATATCCTTTCATATGATACATGAGTTACTATAGAGTACTGGTTAAAATACATACCGGTACAAAGTTTCAAGAATAAACTTTGATTAGAACATTTGTTTGTCTATTATTTTCCCTGGGCCGAGTAAAAAATACCTGGGTAGGCTATTCCCATCTCGGGTTAAGTACAATTAGTAGGAACGTAGAAACTTACTTTAATTTTCACAACTTTAAAAGACTCAAGATTCTGCGAGGCTAATTCCGAAAATATTCAATCAAGTCTCCGTTACCCCCATGAAGTCAGGTTATAGTAATGACAAGACATACCAATAATATATGTTAGTTAGCGGGTGTGTGGACTGTGGGGATAGTGGCAGCCCCCACTTTGGACACTAAGACTAAGTAAAGTTAGGTTAGGGTAAGGTAATGCAAATTATCTACTCATAACATGATAAACAATTGAACAATAAACTACTGTACTATATTCCTTGAAGAAATAAAAACAAACAATTGTACATAAGGCTGCGGAAAGATTCTTTAGTGATACCCAAGTCATGGCCGGGATTCCGGGAAATCTATAAATGCACTGTATTTACCTAATTGTAGTTTACAGGAGTTGAGCTAAGCTCGTGTTGTCCCGTCTCTCAGTCTACTTTTTATCCAATTTTTTCTTGAAAATATGGATGTTGTTGTTGTTGTTGTTGTTGTTCCCCAGGCTGCCTGGCCGAACAGCCCCAAGGTCCCGAGCAAGGCCAAGGCCATAGAGCGCCCCCACAAAACCCTCCCTGCTTACCACTAACAAAGCCCGGGTGACCGAAGCCACTCTAAGGCAGGGAGCTGAGGAGGGCGCGGAAACGCCCGGGAAACCAAAGCCCCACCCAAGGCCCTGTGCCCCTCAGCAATTATGAAGGGAAAGTTGAGGGGCAAGGGAAAAATGTGACGCTTTGGCTCCCAATCTGCCAACTTTTAGGTTGGCAGTAAGGAGGTCGATCCACGGAAAAGACGCCGTCACTTGAGATCTAGAAGATATATAAGTAAGAGGAACAGTCAGAGTAAGCTATGGGTATGGCAGAGATCGCTCAGCTCTCACTCTGATAGACCAGCCCATCACCACATGAAAATATGGATGTTCCTTGCCCCTACCACCTCCTCCTCCAGCCCATTCCATTTGTCAATACATCTATAGGGGAAGCTAAACTTCCTGATATCGTTCTTGCAGGTAGGTCTTTTTACTTTGTAGCTGTGGCCTCTAGTTATTCCTGTAGGCGGTAGGCCTAGCTGCTGGCTGTACACTTATTAAATTGTACCGGTAATCTGGCTAAAAAGTTACCGGTATACAAAATGAGAACATAGAGGCAGGGTGCAGATCCCACTTTGGACACTAAGTTTGGACTTTGGTTAGGGTAAGTTATTGCAAATCTTCCACTCATAATATAAACTACAATAAAATAAGATACCAGTAGATAAGATACTACTGTAGCCTATTCTGCCTATAGCCTATACCTTGAAAACAAAAACAAACGGTAAGACTGCGAAAGTATTCTTCAGTGACAGGTCTACTCCTATAGGCCTAATCCCACGGCATGACGGCTGCCGGCAAACTGTTATTGTCATAGGCTATAGCCTAGCCAGGGTGTCGAATGACGCTGTTTTTTTGAGTGATACAACTTTCTGTATAATGATAAAAAAAAATTAATCCTAGCCTAGGCCTAGCCTACGTATTTTTATATTATTATTTTAAAAGTTAGACATCTAAAATAGGCCTAGGCTTAGGCCTACTGTGTTCCAAAACTCAAGAGTAGCCTAGGCTAGGTTAGCCTAGCCTAGCCTTAGCTACAAAAAAAAACAGGAATGTTGGTCTAGGCTAAGTTTAATATACACTTCCCAGGTCATTTTAACAGTTCTATTGCTTCTATATATCATATAATACACCATAGAGTAAGTTTTTAATAACTAGAAAAAAAGGTCATCTTCTAAATAATTACCATAATTGAGGACCTTCGCCATTCCCGGGTTAAGAGTGGGCTCTGAGTCTTAGCCTACCAGAACCAGATTCCCAGCTGCCTAGCTAACCTTATTTTTTACTGTCTTTAACCTCAAATCTTCCTTGATCTTCATTAGCCTATCAATACATTATACATAGCCCCACTAGTGGGGGCAGTCCTAAGATTGTTGGATAATGGGTTATCCTAAGCCTAATATGCCTAGCCTCAGCCTAGGCTACTCATTTCTGCTTCAAATCATCATTATCATCATAGGCCTAGGCTAATACAAGTAGGCCTAGGCTTATCTGACAAAAATATGCTTGGCTACTTACAAAATCGCTGTTTGGTGCTTGCTAGAAGTCAGGTTTATCCAAAGTATCACCTTGAACTTATACCTTATATATAATGAGTTCCCCAAGATTAATATGCACAATTTTAGAATGTGTAGGGCACTCGCACTTCACATGAAGTCAATGTTATATTCCAGCCCCTTAATTCACTCTATTTTTCCACAAATATATCGGTAAATAACAGCTAACACATTTCCAAGTGTTCCACAGTTGATTGGCGGCAAGCTAATTTGACGTCATCATTGGATTATTCTCGGAAACACCACAATGGAAAACAGTGCTGATATTCGTTCGTTGTTTTCCATTAATCCAACCACATATATACCCCTGAAAACCAATAATTCATCATAAAATCGTACTAATTTATAGCTTACCTTATGCCTCAAGGTCTTGCGCTCTTTGTCAAACACATAAAATTTATATTCATTCACTATTTTTAAGAAATTAGAGACCCCATAAAATTAGCACATACGAAACAATATCTGTATTTTGTAGGAGTTTAATTAAGATGAAATTTGATCAGAAAATTAACATTCAAACTTAAATTAATATTTTACATTATTCATTTCAGTGAAATTTAGTCAATATATTAAACACATGGAGTAGTTTAGTTAATATATACATAGTTTTAGATAAATACCTATTATTATCCTTTAATCTACATATTATTAAGCATTCGAGTGCCAATAAAATTACGGTAGTTGTGTTCGTCTTGACTCAGCCTTCGGCGCAATATAACATCGGAGTGTAGGGGTCAGGGTGCCAAAAGAGAAAAAAGTTATGTCAGTAGTAATTAAGGATTAGAGAAAAATAGAGTTTAAGGAATCGATACGAGGGGGGGTCCGGGGGGCAAAGCCCCCTGGGTTTTATAGGGTGGTCCGGGGGCATGCCCCCCCCGGGAAATTTTTGACATTTTAGGGTGTCAGAGAGGGAATTTAGCAACTTTTCAAGGCCATAAAATGGCTCAGATACTGTTAAAAAAATAAGGTTATCTAGACAAATTTTGAAAAAAAAAAAAAAAAATCCTAGGTCGTTATAGTAGCCTATGCTTTTCCTACATTCCGTTGCTGATTGCATTGTACCGGTACTTGGGAGTTGGTAAATATAATAGAAAAACTTAAAATAATGTATATTTGTTTTATTTTTTATATTAATAGGTTGTTGAGGACAGCAACCCGCAACCCCATTACCCCAAATGTGTAATTTAATTCACCACTTAGCCCACTATGAAGTTTGGAATGGATGTAGAGTTCGGGCGTATGGTCGTCATTGTTTACATAGGGCGATCGCCGTGGTCGCACTTACGTTCCCGTCTATTTCGACGCTATATTTTCTGCTATTTGCCCCCTGTCATTACTACATGAATACTAGGTTAGGTTAGGTTAAAATAGACGGGAACATGATGGGAAAGGTCCGACGCCACTACGCGTAATTTAAACAAAGACGGCGGTACGCCCGCTCACTACATCCTACCCTCAAGGTGGTGCTAGCCTAAGTTTGGGAAGGATGCAAGAGTCAATTCCTAGAAAATCAATTGTCAAAATTATAGGCCGCCTATACCGGTACCGGTACTGCACATCACGCCAAAAGTCAATGGAATAAAGTAATCATGAAATCTACATCCATAACAGTTGCAAGTGCAATTTTACCCCAATTTTTTTTAGAAATCTTTTCAGTCTTCTGATATGCCATATTAAGGGCAATGTGTAGGTTAAATTAAGTTAAATTAGAATAAGAAGGTACGGTACAGACCGTACAGGTAAGTACAGTATGGTTGGACTACACTGGAGTCTGGAAATCAGTTAGGCCTACCCAGGTCTTGGAAATTATTATTATTATTTTTTTTACTTAATCTATCAGGTAATTAATCAAAATAGCAAACAAAATCTAATCATGAAACTTGAGCCAGTCTTTAAATTGAAATAGGCCTAAGCCTACTGAAATTAACTGAGTGGATGAAAAATGAGTAAAAGAAAAATAACTAGGACTAACCGTAAGCATTATCAGTTCACAAATAATTAGCCTAGGCTTCAAGAAATATTAAACTAGGCCTAGGCTGGGGTTAGTCTTAAGCTAATTAGCTAACTACCGTCTACCGGTATATAATTACACAAAATTTAGTCGAGGTTAACATGCTTCACCAATTCATGTACAGTTCCTCGATAATTAGGCTATGTCATATATATATATATACCCTTACGTAGCCAGTAGCCTATCCCACGGCACTGAGTCTAATAGAAAATATAATTTCCGACGATAATAGGCTTAGGCCTAAGTTCTTAACATATATTACAGCAAAAATTACACAGCCTATAGGCCTATGATAAAATCACCGTCCACCGAGCTGCCTGCATTGGAGAATGGAGAGTAAAAGTAACCTTGTCCATACATAGGCTATTACCTGGCTACTGGTAAGTAGGCTAACAGGCTAACACTGTCAAATGACTGTACAGTACTAGCCTACTAGGTAGGCCTAATGACAATGTCAATTAATCTAATAAATATTGAGTCATGAAACTCACGATCATGAAATACTCTTTAGTAGGGTAGCCTATAGGCTATCCTAAACCTAACAGTCTAACTACAGTACTATAATATTATTCTATTCTAGGCCTAGCCTATACAAAATATGATAATTATAGGGAATAGGCTCGCAGCCTTATTATACATACTGTAGGCTAATTTATTAGGGACAATGTAGGTCTATGCCGGAGAATAATTTTGATCACATTTAGGCTATAAAACCCAATATTAATAGAAAAAACGCCCATTCTAATCAATCTCCGAGCTCTTTCGGACATCCTCACAGTTTACAAACTCCTTCTTTATGCAGTATAATCGATATTTACCCCCGGCTGGCAACATAGGCCTAGTCTAGATGACGATTTCAATAATTCATGGGCGCGGCCAAAGCCCCCCTCAAGTGCCTCAATCCATTGTGTATCCCACATTGGAATTATAACTAGGCTAGGCTTAGGCTAACCATGAAAACACGCATTTCTCAAAATTTGGAGGAAAAAACATGAAAAATAAGCCGTGCGAGCCTATTCCCTATAATTGACCAAAATATAATTTACAAGTAGACCTAGGGCCCTGGCTAGGCATTAACTAGGCCTAGGCTAACTAGACCAAACCAAACACTAGCTTATCCTACCGGAACACAATAGGTTAGGCTAGCTTAAAACAATCCAAAATAGCCTAGCTGTCTAGGTCACATAATCCAAGAGTCAAGTAGGCTAGCCTAAATTAGGATAGGTTTAGCCTTTAGGCCTAGGAATAGGATACTTACCGGTACACTTTTCATGAAATCCTGGCAGCAGTTTCAAGCAAGAATCTGATTAGGCTAGCCTATCTGCAGGATGAAAGTCCAAGGTTTCAATGTTCAGACACTGAATGCCACAGTGGCAGTGTAAATAGGCCTATGTGCACTGTGCTCAACTTAGCCTAGTCCTTAGATGATCTACTCACTAGCCTAATAAGAGTATACAAATATGGTGATTGACTAGTACTGTTACTTCTCACTGTAATTTAAGTGACTTAATTACAAGCCAGCCACCTGTGGCTGAGCAGCTGGTTGCCCAGATCACATATCTCACATTTGACATACATATATAACAATAAGACACTACTTATGAGTGACACAAGTGACTTGATAGATTGTTTCACCTTTTAAGAGGTACAATTTTCTATATATTGAGTTATTTCCAACTGTAATGTCACACTAATACACATTAGAATCCAGTCACAGTGCAGAAAAAATGGCGACTAGAATGATTTCTCAAAAATCTCGCTCTTAATTACTATAAAAAAACAGTAATTAACAGGTTGTGTCACCAAGCCTGAAGTGCCTCATATTTAACACTCTGGAAAACACTTAAAACGGCGTTAACACCCAAATCCAACGTGCGCATTCTTATCTATACCCTCCTACCTAACCTGTAACCAATTTTGGGCCGTCAGCTTATAATTTTAATGGGTTTTTCAACTTTTTCAGACTTCACAGTAATTAAGAAAAACCGATTAGAGTTGGAGCCCTTGTTCAACTCTGGGCGGGAGGCTTCTTCTTTTTCTACTTCTCCAATAAGGACAATGAACTCTCATAAGGGGATCATGTAGGCCTATAATATTTATTATCTTAGGATTCAGTTCTCCAATTTTGGGATCTAGTAATATCTGAAACTTGTCTTTTGTCACTTATACTAAATTAGTTCGTCTATAATTTGATATGGTGAGTTCGACATTTACGAAATATGATAATGTGGCTAATTACGTTGTACTTGGAGTGTTTATGTTGAAAACAACATACAATAAGCAATTATATATATTTGTAATCATCATTCAGTTACAGTTGGTTTCTATAAAACAAAATTATATTTTAGTGTCGAGATGTCGTAAGGAGCGAATGCTTCAATCACATCAAAACAATAAGATCGCATAACAGAGTCACAGACAGGCTGATTAAAACCTTTTCACGACTCCAAGCTTAGCAAGAAACAAGAAACACGACTCCAAGCTTAACTATTTGTAGGTATGTTAGTAAATATACTTATTAGTTAATGTTCATAGATCTATTTAGCTATAAATTGTACCAAGAACGCGTGTGTTGTCCACTGCTCCTCCAGGCTCCAAACGATCTCAAAATAGTAATTAAGACAATTTTCCTTCGTCGGTAGTAAGATATAAAACGACCTATTTTGGCACACTGGTAGGGGTACATTGGTTGTTTGTTTGTTTGTTTGTTTTAGCGGACTCTCCCATCCAGGAGTTCGTTCTATGAACGATGGCTGTTTCCTTATTGTAATATATATTTGTTATATTGGTGCTAAAGTCAGTCACCTCATCCGAACCGAACAAGTTGTGTTTTCACAGTGTAAACAAATCGCTCTCATGACTCGAGCTCTGGATTTATCCGTCTATATTTACATTAGTAGCTGCATTTGGACTTCAATACAGGTGATATATAATAGTTCTAAGATCATAGCCAATGTAGAGTACAGTGTAGAGCAGAGCAACTATCGTTTGATGAGTGTAATGTAGAAATAGAATGGCAGGTTTAGCGGGGCTCCCGGCCGCCCCGGGACAGTCACAGGCTCTTAGCCTATTTCAGTATCAATATTTTTTCAATGTTAGGTTCGGGATCACGAAGAAAATGGGCGAATTTTGGCACACTGGGGGAGGTGGTGGGGGGGTAGTGGGCGAGGGGTAGTATAACTGTAGATTTACCATGGTAGGTGAGACCAGAGTACTTTTATCGGCATTTTACCCTAGCCTAGTCCGCATGGAGGATTTTCATTATCGATAACTTGAAAAACCCCGATTTCAAAGAAAAATACACCAAAAATCTGTCAAAGATGTCAAATAGCCTAGCGGGGTGTGGGGGCGGCAGCCCCCACCCATAATACTAGGATAGGTTAGGTAAGGTTGTTAGGTTAGGCTAATGTCCTTTCAAAGGGGTATAGGCTAGTAAACACTAGGATAGCCTATACCTGGTCAGAGGTAAGAAGAAGAAGAGTCCTGATGTAGGCTAGTCTCCTTGAATGTTACCAAAGATTTGACCTATTTTGGCACACTGCCCTAGGCCAGGAGGCCTAAATAGCCTAAGCCTGCGCAACTTTAGTGGCACCTAAAACACTGTAGCCTAGCCTAGGCTAAATAAAAAAATAAAACAAAAATAAAGTGCTAGCCTAAAACTCTTGGATGTCACGCGGTAAAAATATAGGCTAGGCTAGGACTAGGCTACCTTTTATTTACCTAAACTGGGCTAATTTCCAAGATTTCAAAACATTTGTCAATAACCATACTATATAAACATATACACAATAAAGGCATGGACAGGTTTATTAACGTGAAAACAACTCATTATCAACATTTATTTCCTCCATCAATAGCGCCACCGTATTGTATCCAAATCGATTTGCGCATCAACCCGTGGCAATTTTAACACACAGGCCGTATTTCCGAAACTCACTGTATTTTATGGACACTCAGTGCTCCGGTTCATACCTTGTGCATTGGTGCTTCATTCCCTGATTCGTCATCGCTCGAATAGGACTGTAAGGCATTCATTTTGGGAAGAAATAGAAAAAATTTACGTCAGCTCCTACTCCAAGATGGCCGACCGGAGTCCTTGATGAAAGTGATAATTTCAGTCGAAACCGGTTCTCTGAAAAACATATACAAACCAATGAAAATGTACATTTATACAATAATAATTTTACTTTAGATTATTACAAATAAAATTAACTTATCTATATAGCTATAGATGATAACAGTAACGTGATAGTATTTCTGAAAGCAAAGAAGATGTATTTTCAACTGTGTTCGTTTCCACCGCGAAAAATGAAACTCCTGACCAGTCTAAAAGCAGTCCAAAATAGACAAAATAAACTTAAGTGACGGAATCGGTAAAGTGAACAATACGAGAGAACTCGGTGACAAAAAAGGAGGATTAATGTTATTTACAGGAAAAGTAACTTTATAGAACCAAGTAAGAATTAAACTAAAAATATAGCCATACTATAGCCTATAGGCCTGCATGTGAAGTTAAAAATAAGAAAGAAAAACATTACCATCATAATAGTGTATATCATGTCAGTCTCTGAGATGGGGGATAAAAGCACCAGGACAAAACAAATTCTGTCACCGCGCCGCCAAAGCAAGAGGACACAAGCGAGCCTCCTCACCACGTCAGGCCCGGGTCGCCAGCATCACCTTGCCACTTCCCCCGACTCCAGGAAAGGACCTAACAGTGAGGTTATCCAATGACACCACCAGGGAAATAAGAGAGGTTCAATACCAATATCAGGGAGAAGAAATCCTCCATAAAGCCAAAAACCACCACGCGCCTATCTTGCCCGGAGACGCACCACCACCGTGGCGCGAATTCTGAGAAGGGCTACCGCTGTCGACATAGACTTTCCTACAAGCATAACCGCCCTTCTAACTCCGAGATGCACATCTGGCGCCAGCCCTCATCTCCAACACTACAAACTAAGTGCGGATAACAAATATATCTGACCGGCCTTTGACCTTGCCACGCGGCCTCACCATAGGGGAACTGGAACCCTATGACGAGACCGAATCACCCCAACCTTCCAAAGACCTCCAACTCCCTCAGACACTAACAGGAAATTCCCAAAATCCTCACTTCACAACAACAAGAGGACCTGCACCACCTCCTGATGTCCTTCCAGGACCTCTTTGCTATCTCCGCCCGCGTCGTGAGGCACACCCATTGTTAAATCAGTAAAATCACTCGGATGATTCACCTTCACCTTCTGTCTGTCAGTAAGTCCTTTATCCACCTTAGAATGTTTAATCCTTCTATTCCATAGCTCTGAACTTTCTCCATTAGCCTCTTGTGGGGTGCTCTGTCAAAAGTCTTTATAAAGTCACAATAAATTACATCAACAGGCTGTCCTTCATTCATAGCCTCTGTCCACTTGTCGATAACCTGAATCATCTGAAGCATTGTTGACCGACCCTAGATGAAGCCAAACTGCTTATTAGTGAATAATCTGTGTCTCTTCATATGGAACGTAATTTTTTCCCTCATCAGTGACTCAATTATTTTGCTCACAGGTCTGTAATTTTATGGGTCACTCTTGTTACCTTTCTTAAAAATCGGAGTTACGTGAGCAATCTTCCAGTCGTATGGAACTTTTCCTTCCTTTAGAAAACTTTCAAACAGTATTTTCAAAGGCTCGAGGAGTTCTTCAGTTAGTTCCTTTATTATCCTTGGGTGTACCCCATCTGGGCCTGGAGACTTGTTCCTTTTCAGATTTTGTAGGATCTTCCTGATCATTCCGTGAGTAAATTCCATGTTTCCAAGAATTGGTTCATTCCTTGGTTGTGCCTGTGGTACTTCCCCCTTAGTTTCATTGGCGAAAAGTGTGGCATTTTTTTCTGATAGGACTTAATTGAGCTTTCTTCTTGTCTCATGTAGTCTTTGATTGTGTATTCTCGTCTTAATTTGTAGTGGTCTGATATTCTGGATTTTGTTCTTGACTTGGATGCCACATATTTCCAGAAAATGCTAGGGTTTCCTTTCACATGCTTGGCGATTTCCCTTTCCTTGAGTTTAATTGCGTTTCTTGTCTCCCATCTGATCTGGTTATTCAGTCTTCTGTATTCCGTATCCACTTCCGCATGTATTCTGCCCAAATCAGCATCATCATCTTTCTTCGTTTCCTTCAGCCTTTCCTTTGTTTCTTCTGTAAGGGGGGGTTTTCGTAGTCTTTGCTTTTCTTTTCTAATGTTCCTGGACTTTGCTGTTACCCCCTCCTTAGTTATTGTTTCATGTTCATTCCATTACTGTGTTTCTTCCTTAATTAATGATGAGTGGTCCAATTTATTACTCTGGTAGCTTAATGACCGTTGCATGCAAAGAAATACAGGTGAAATGAATGCAAATTAGGTAAATGACACGGGATAAATAAAAACACAATATACCGTTTGGTATTACTTAACTATATTTAAACACTGTAAAGAGAAATACACTTTTCACTGTGATACACAAATCAATACGATTATTACTTTAGTCAACCACGGAATATATCGGTATTATTGGCACAATGAACTACTTCTTATCACCACATCAAAGTTAACTAAAACCCTTCAACAGGTGACCCCAAGGCCACTACCCTAGTAAACACACACTCCGTCACTAGGTTCATAAGGCGTACAACAGCTCACAATGAGGTGAAGGTTAGCTCAAGACCCAATAACACCAACAGCATCCTGTCTCAGTACAGCCACTAGGTCATGTCCACTGGGGTGGAACCAGGACTCTCTGCTCCTGGGACTTCGCTCCTGACCTGGGACCTGGTATTAACATTACCATTAATAAAACTGACAAAATTCTATATCTTAATTCATATTAACGTGGTCAAATGTATCAATTAAGAGACAACAAAATAACGGTTGTATATATTGTTGGGTCAGATCAATTTTACTTAGTTGACCCTCAAAAATATATAAAGAAAAATGGTCCAAATAGAAAACGGAGGGTTGGGGATACAGATATAATTTATTTAGTTAACCCTCAAAAATATATAAAGAAAATGGGCAAATAGAAAACGGAGTGTAGGCCTATACACCCTACTTGCAAAGAAATAAAAATCACAACCACCACCACCACTCATCACCTTCACCACCATCACCAACGGGCTATTAGTACGGGACTCCCAGTCGGGCCGGGAGGATAAATATATGGCCTTAAATTCCCTACCCGTATAATAGCCCACAGTTCCAGCCTCACACGCCCCCGACCAGACACGGCAGATGATACCCGTGCCAGCAAGGAGCCTCCCCCAACGCGCCCCTGTCGACCTGGCCCTGGCCAGTCCCTTTAGCAGTTAAATCAGCAAAACCCTCAGGCAGCTCCAGTTAAGCCTGGACACCTTTTTCTCCTGCTAAAACTCACTTCATCCAACTAATTCTTGTCCTATCCCCACTTCCCCCTAACCCCCTGTCACTACTCAATTTGATTGATTGATTAGGAATGTTGGTTACATTAAGTTACATATACTGAACTCGACAACGGTATATCATTGCTGTGATAATACTACACTAACATAATGCAATTAACATATTATTATCTTATACATATTAGGGGAGGTGTGGTGGAGTGGTCTTGCCACTGGCCTGGTAATCCAAAGGTCCCGGGTTCAAATCCCGATGTATCAATGGGAAGATATTATTGGGATGGAATTTGTGCTGTACCTAGTATCAGTGCATTACCACAAGCCCACCGAAACGTCAATAAAATACCCTCATTGTTCCCTGATTAAATAGCACTGTATGAATATTCCCATATTCAAAATATGCTATAGGGGTGCAATGCCTGGTGAGTTATCTGCTCAACAGGTGGCGTTGTGTGTGAAAGTGTGAGAGTCTGAGTGTAGGGGGTGAGACAGTGAAGCACGGGAACGAGGTGGCTTCAGAGATGGGGTCATTTCGGGCCATGAGTGAGCACAGTGCCTCATGTGAAGGCAAGATGGCAGGTGCTCGTTGTACTCTACGTGCTTCACATGTCTCACTCCCTAGACTGGAACAAGACCTCACAGGCTTCACTGTTCATTGTAAAGCGGTGAATGTTAAGGCTCTCAGCCTATGCCCGAGAGGAAGTAAGTTGGAATATAGAAAAAAAAAAAAAAAAAAACATAATAAGGTTGACAGGAAAAATAGTATGGAATTCGAAATCTAAATTATCAATTATCAGACGGAGTGAATAATTTCACCTTCGACCAAGACAAAGGGGGTCGTATAATTTCGTAATTACATAAATATTATAAGAAACTGGGATTTAAAATGGTCTCAAAACCTATCTTAAATACTTCACAATTCATTTCAACTCACCTTCAACAGGTTTTATCTAAACACAACACAGATTGGAAGTTAAGACTGAATATCTCCCCTCTCTGCCGCCCGTGGCGAGCGTTTGAGAGGGAGTGAAGGCCTCAAGTCCTTGAGTAGGTAGAGCCCTGCTGTAGGACTCTGGGGTCAACGTACTTTGTCACAACAATAACCTTACCTTGATTAAATGAGCTCCTCAACTTACTTACGAGTCTAATAAGACTTTCAAAGGATAATTGAATTACTTTTATATTTATTAGTGGCCCCTTTATCATTGACGATGCGTCTTACGTAGGCAATGGCCAATCTTTGAACTCTAGCTTGCTGTTCAAACTTCCCGCCCAAGGAGAACTCAAAATACGATTGCTTTAAATCGTGAGCGAAACGCTCTTAACCTCTGAAGTGCGCATGGGGGTAATTAGACACCTCCCCCTGTGCGCATGTATTTGAGGTGTTTCCGTCACTAAAATATTCATTGTACCATTAATAGCATTAATACTTATCCATATGCGCCTATTATGGGTTGATTATAAAGGTATTAACCTGAAACAACAATAAAACAAGTGAAAACAGCGTTTGGATGGTCAAAATCGGAGATATAGCCCGCGAGTTGTATAATGTATGGGTGAGGCAAGCTGCTTTCCCACCAATTTCCCCCAAGGCCACTGAGACACAGTCGATCGATACTCTGTCTCTCTCTCTTGCACTCGCTTGCCATCAGTGATGACAACACCCTGCTTGCAACTCGCTAATGTTAGCACGAAAATATACCTCAGAATAAGGGAATAACAGGGAAAATAGGCGATAACTGAAGGAGAGGAGGAAAGTGGGGAAGGAGGGGAGGTAGAGGACTGAGATTTTGCATGGCCCAGGGGCCAATTTTTTTTTTTTTGTTTTTTTTTTTTTTTCGATGTCAAAAGTTGATTTTTTTTCACTCACTCTTAAGAGTCTCCCCGCAGTCCGCCGGGGGAACTCTTAAGAGTCTCCCCGCAGTTCCCGGGTTAATAACCACTCACGGACTCGTCCTTATGATGTGGGTCGACTACTAGAAAAAACTAGTAAAATAAATAAATAATAAAAATAAAAAATAAACTTGACCTAGCTTTGCGCTTCCCAGGCGTCTGCTTTTAGGCAAGGTTTTGAGGCAAGTAAATTGTTCCATAAATTTAATCTGTTTAGGGTCAATTATTGTGACTGTATTCTAAAATTTGACATCAATAATTTTAATCAAGCATTTTTAACTTGAAGTTTCTTGTATAACCTCTGCTTACTTTTTGTCTGTATTTATTGTTTATCTATTTCTTTTTCTATTATTAATATTAACATTGATGATTTTTTAAATTGATTGTTCTAGTTAAAAGAGTACTCTTTGTTTAAATCTGTTATTACTTCATATTTTGCAATTATTTGTCTTTATATTATATGTATTCATTGTCGATAGTATCAATTGCTTGCTTTTGCGATTTCCTTAGTTTATTTGTGCAATAAATGTAGGTTATTTGTAGGGTAGTTATTGATAGGGGTCACTTGAGGCATGCTATGCTTACAGGTACCTACCCGATAGCACTATCGTTAGTGAGTGCTGTACTGTATTTTATATATTATTTTGTAATAGTATAGATATCTTATCATTATTTTGTACTATTGTTAATGTCTGTCATGTTGCAAATTTGATTTTAAATAATATTTTGACATTTAACATGTAGTTTCTTTATTCATGCAGAGTTTAGTAAAATTTACCAGAACGTCCCGGACTTCCCAAACTTGACTAATTCCTTTAACGTGACGATAGTGCGTTGTTATATGTGTGATTAGTTTGCTTGGGAAACAGATTAACTTGCTCATGTAGTAATGTACACCCTATGTGGTGGATTGTGTTCTTTTATTTAATAATTTTAATTTTAGTAAGCGTTGTTTCCACATAGCGATTTTGATAATTTAATTTGACTTTATATTGTCCTTGTCCCAATTTTGGTTTGTTTAGTTTGCAAGTTTTATATTTTAATTTATATAGGTTCAGGGACAGTATAGATGTGAGGCCGGTCTGTACTAGTGGCAACATTAGTATACGACGTGTTCCCCATGTACTGTCCCTTCCTTTACTTGTATTCGTTGACGAACCAGGACCGGCCACGGACTATGTGTTAGAAAAAATTTCTATACCCTCGCACCCGACAAAATTACAAAAACTTAAAAATGAACAATACAAATGAAAATAACCGGCGTCTTTTCGATGATAACTGTAAATGTAAACTCTGTATGAATGAATTTGATTTTGAACATCATTTTTTTTTTAAAAGATACATTACCAATACAAATTTTTTGTTTTTAAATTCTTCTGTTAATGTAACATCTCCATTAAAGTAAAGAATGTTATCTATTTAATAACCTGTGATAAATGTGGTATACAATATGTTGGAAAGACGGAGCAATGTCTAAGAGAAAGAGCCTACGGGCATAGATCAGGAATTAAGAACGGCATCGACTCCAAGATTCTTCTATATAAGCATTTTAACACAGATTGTACTAAATTTGATTGTAAATACAAAATTATAGAAATTGTTCAAAGTAATAAAAATGTTTTAGATAGAGAAAATTATTGGATTGGAAAATTAATGACTAAATACGTTTAATAAAAAGAAAAACAGGTCTGATATTAAAATTATTGTTAATAATTTATATTCATTATATCGAAATTTCGGAATTAAAAAAATAAAAGATTCATTGAAAGGCCTACAAAAGAAAAGTTTTGCTCCTTTTATAGAAAATATTCTGAACAATAAACATAATTTCACAAATAAATTTAAGAATATAGTCTTTGCTTTTATGGGATATATTAGAGCTAATTCTAAGAAATCCAAAGATAACCGTATTAAAGATAAAGTCATGTCCACTTTAAATTATTCCTCTAAAATTTTAGACAAAATTAATGTTAACAGTCTTATTAATTCAAAGAAAGTTAAGTCCATGTTACCAGATGGTTGTAAAGATTTCAAACCATTAATAGTGTATTCATATGAACGACCTGTTGGGTCTATTATTTGTAATTATAATAAAGTTTTAGGAAATCTTTCAGATAATGATATTTTCAATAATAATAAATGCGTGTGTGAAAGAGTCATGGATATGCCAGCTAGCAGACGTGATGCACTAGCAAAGTTCATTTATAGTCCGATATGTCACATAATAACAGGTGATGTAGAACTAGTTAAACATTTTGCAAACAACAAATTAGCGGAGCTATGTCGTAAAGGGTTTAAATTTAGAATAGGGAGTAATAAAGTAACATGGGACATAATTTTAAAATATATTGTTTTTTCAGTCAATAAATTAAAAGATAAATTGTTAAAAATTGTGTGCTGCGATGCGAGAGAACTAGAAGCATGGTCTAAATTATTAATTAAGTTAATTAGAAATAAAATTTTCTCGCTTAAAAATGAATTTAATCTTTCAGATTTTATAGACTATAATTATAATAAGCTTAAAGCTGATTTAATAAATTTACATAAACATTTTGTAATCACTACAGTAGATAAAGCCAGCAATAATTATAGCTTCACATGTAAGAAATTTTATCTTGAAAACATAAAAAAATAATTAGGCATTAAGGGTAACATATTACGTAAAAATATTTGCGGTAATTCTGTTTATGAAATTCAAAATAATCTGAATATTGATAACTTAACCGATGAACATACCAAGAAAAATATAACATTTGATATTAAACTTTCTGATAAGAACAAGTGCATTGCAAAATTATACATGTTACCTAAATTTCATAAAAGACCTTATAAATATCGCTTTATTGCCGGAGCAAAATTTGCTACCACTAAAACTAAAATGCCCCAGAACGAGAAGCCCACCACAGAAGCCATGAACGAACACCACACAGAAACACCAAAGGAAAGGTCCACAGAACGAAAGGACCAGCTGACCGAGCCAGCCATTTCAGACAGGCCCAAGCCCCAGGGCTAAACAGCTCCAGGACGCACCCACTTACCTTTTCTAAACTGACCATTTTCCACACTTCACGTACACTAACCCTCTCCTAACTCCTAACTCCTAACTACAAAGATGATGAACAGGAATATACATTCATATTAAAAACACCCATGCCCTGTCCCGACGTTGAGCCAATGCCAACACATCAGACAGCCATAATTATATCTATGTATGTTCTTACATCCGAGAAGTAGATGTTATATATCTTAGAAGTTAATACACCCACGCTGTCCCTAGACCTCTTATATCATTTTCCATGACGAGTATAGATATATGTAACCCGTGCCCAGTCGCCCCTTGCATTGTTCCTCTAGTAACTAAGTCTATAATATTAACTGCCACCAGCATTGATACGACATAGCGGCACTGTCCTTGCTACAAAGATGATGAACAGGAATATACATTCAGATTAAAAACATGCCTGTCCCGACGTTGAGCCAATGCCAACACATCAGACAGCCATAATTATATCTATGTATGTTCTTGCATCCGAGAAGTAGATGTTATATATCTTAGAAGTTCAAACACCCACGCTTGTCCCTAGACCTCTTATATCATTTTCCATGACGAGTATAGATATGTGTAATCCGTGCTCAGTCGCCCCTTGCATTGTTCCTCTAGTAACTAAGTCTATAATATTAACTGCCACCAGCATTGATGCGACATAGCGGCAGTGTCCTTGTGTCGTATTGTATTGTGCCAAGTACAGATCAACCAGGTTTCATCACCTTATTAGGACGACGACTATAATGTCATCGTTCATCGATGTATGCAATCCTTTAGGTTAAGTATTTTATCCGCCATTGTGTTCACCTTTTTCCATTTACTTTCCACAATTGTCATACGTCTTCCCCTTGCCTCCTTCGTATCCACAGTCCACACTACGCCAATTTACTTTGTGTCTTACACCTCTTACCCCAACCAGAGATTATATAAGATAACCTGGTTATCAGTACTGTCATAAGTACCCCGAAACAATAACTAAGTACCCCTACGAACTGCCGCTGTTGTTGATATTTATATTTAATAGAAAACGCAGTTCCCAGGGCCAACTAATAGTATCCATAACCCTCGGACTGATCACATAACTCTATCTTTTCCAGACTCCTATACCACCCCATAGTTGCATTCCCCGGTAGCATTTGGCTAACGTATTCTACTGCCTTTTCAAACTTCCATATCAATTGTAGCCTAATGCCACCCCCACGCCCAGGGACCTTAGGGGCAAAATTTCCCTGTAGCCCTTGAACTCTCCCCCCCCTCTCATTAAGACACCCGCGCTTCTCGACTCTTGTCCGACCTAGCCTCTCTCTCATACCTCTTGAAGATCCTTGAATTGTCCGTTACTAACGCTCTCCAACCTTTTATATATATACTCCTATCCAGCCTACCTTCACTTAGTAGGCCAGAACAACATTAGAACTTTACTAGCCCCTTGCATGCCATCTATTCTCTTACAACACATTCACAACCCTGCACCCAATGGTCGTCGGTGCGAGGCTAGCCGCCCCGCCAGTAACTAACTTCTATTGCCATACTTCCAGATAAATGTGGCAGAGTTAGCAACCCAGTCTCCACCATATCCAGCAAACCCTACAATTAACAACCAGCCGAGTAAAACCAGCTAGCTAAGGCACCTTCGGTTTTGGTATTAAAGACACCCACATCTGTCTCATACACAGAGGGTTATTACAAACACTGGTGATATGGCAAGCCCCTAGCCACAGCCGCCGGACGACTATCACAGAAGAGAGGGCGCCCAGCTCCCCCTTTTTGCCCACCCGAGGAGGGAGACCCCCACCCCCGCGGAGGTATACCTGGCCCCTGTTTTGACTTTCGAGTCATTGCCAGGTAGCACAGGAATGCTTCCTATCAATGAACTAACCATGAATGACTAACACCTTTACTAACCTCTATTAACTCACAATAAACCATTTACCTTTCTTGCATGCTCTGATCACTAAATTAGCACCTCAGCTATACCATAGAATGAAGATTGAACAATCTAGAGAGACGCTCCTATCACAGCTGTCCCCATCCTCCTCGCAAAGTAGATCCAGTCTCTCTCCCCTAAATACGTCCAGTATAGCCAAAATAGTACCTCTTACTAAGGCTCAGTTATATGAAAATATAAAGGCTTCCTATCGCCCTGTGCCACAACAGTAAATACCATCTTACCTAGTCCCCATATCTATTGAGAGCTCAATTAAGTCCATAAGACTCGAGATCCCTACTGTCTACAGGGTCCAGAACCGAGCCTATAAATCTAACTCCCGCCCCCAGTCAAATCAGTTGAAAGCTAGACACCAACCAGGGGTCACTACCCTGCAATTAACTTCTAGCTCTGCCCTTGTGTGTTCCGGAGTGAGATCCCAGAGCCGGCAGACTCCGTGGCAGATTTGGATAGAAGGACCTGCCCACGTATTGAAGAACTTCACACATATGGCCCCCCTGGACGGCCGCAGAACCAGTCGTTAGCCCCCAACATCATGTACGCAAGATAACCAGGACCAGACCCATCAGATACTACCCAAGATTCCCTTTAGCAGTACTACATATTACTGTGCTGTTTAGAGATTCACTAATTAATATTTCAACGAAGTGGTTAAGACCTTGCCCAGTGTAATTCATACTTAACCATTCCATTTGGGACGTACTAAGCGATCAGTGCTCTTTAATTAACAGGCGACCTTGACTCTCGTAATTACCTTATTCAGATATTAAAACTCTAGTGATATCTAACGTTCGCCCACTGATTTGCGTTCTATGTATTTCTGAAACAAGGATATAAAACTTAGATCAGTACCCCCTGAGGTTACTAGAATTCCCGTGCTCTAAAATACGCGTGTCTAATCTAGTCTGTGAACTACTACTTGTGCACCAGAGCTACCAATAATAAATCTAACAGTGAATATGAATCTATAAGTAACATTGATGATCTTCGGTATATAAACCTGTGGAATCGAAGCCAGTGATCAGAAGATTAATACCTGAATGTTGGAAGTGGGAGACTAGGCTCCATCCAGATCCACTTATGCTAGTGTTGTTCAATTCTATTGTATTGTCTTACACAAGTATTCTGCAGTGGTATATCAATAAACGTGATCATGTAACTTGCTACCATGTGTTTCTTTGTGTTCTCTATTCCTCATATATTGTATTGTGCATGCAGCCTTATATACCCAGTCAATTTAGAACTCACATTACCCAAGTTAAACCTGTAGAGAAACAGAGCATAACATTGGCGGCAGCGGTGGTTCTTGATTCGGATAAAAGGTTGCATTACACTGCAAGTTTGGAACAGTAGAAGCATGGCAACATCGCGAAATCTTCAGCCACTCGCACACATTCCCAAGTATGATGTAAACACGTATGATATCACCAGTTACTTAGACATAATAAAGCCAGTGTACGATGTGGTACTTCATAATGACCGCGAAAAAATCGGCATTGCAATTGTGCATATTATACAGTTGGGAGAAGCCGTTTCCCAACTTGTTGATAAGCCTACCTTTAAAGAATTTATTCACCAAATGGTGGCACAGAATACGCCAGAGTTTACCTGGAACCAGTTTCGATCCTTCGTGATCCGGACCTTAGATCCACTTTTGGGTTCCCCCGTCGCCCCCAAAATAATAAAAGTCGACGAGATCAAGTATGAATGGGATATAAATGTGACCCTCATACAACTCTACAGATACGTGAGGACCACGTATAGCTATGAAGATTACGACCAACAAAATGAACTCTTATTCACCGCATTGTTAAACATCCTCCCACCCCCCATCACCGCCCATCTCGACCCGTATGGCTTATTCGAAGAACATATGCTCTCCATCAGAGAAGAATGCCTACGCAGTTCGATGAATCCCCTATCCAACCTTTCAGCCCCTATCCAAGACTCCGTGCACCCTTCCAAAATGACTTCCGGTGAAAGTCCAACCCCAGTGAACTCTTCCCCCACCAACCCTCCGCAGCCCCCCCCAACAAGCCCCGTATTCTAGCTATGCCTACCTATGTAGGCCTACCACAACATATTTTCCCCATGACCCCAGAAATGTTCAGCTATTTCCCCACCAACAAAATTTCCCGTGTGACTGTTTTCCGTCAGTAGCTCCCTTCCACCCCCCCACAATTCACACACCTAATAAACTTCAAAACCCCACACTTGACTCACCCCCTCATGACAGACAAACCCACCAATCCCATATAACCTCTAAACAAACCGTCACTGCCACCGACACACCCCACCCCTCTGATCCTCCCACACGCGCCGTTAATCCCCCCCTCACGCGTGACTCCCACCAAAGTGATTTCCCCCCCCTCATGCGTACCGAACACCTGCTCACCAGTCGGTCCCCCACCATCATGAGCCCAGCTAAACTTTCAACCTCCACCAATTCCCACCAACAAAATCTCCCTTGTGACAGTTTTCCGTCAGTAGCTCCCTTCCACCCCCCCACAATTCACACCCCTAATAAACTTCAAAACCCCACACTTGACTCACCCCCTCATGACAGACAAACCCACCAACCCCAGATAACCTCTAAGCAAACCGTCACTGCCACCGACACACCCCACCACTCTGATCCTCCCACACGCGCCGTTAATCCCCCCCTCACGCGTGACCCCCACCAAAGTGATTTCCCCCCCCTCATGCATACCGAACACCTGCTCACCAGTCGGTCACCCACCATCATGAGCCCAGCTAAACTTTCAACCTCCCCCTCTTCACCGTTACCCCACCCGCCCCAAATTCCCCCCCCAAAGATCCCGCTCGACGAAATACCACTCCCATCCCAATCCAACCACAAAACTTTTTCCACCTTGGCTAAACCCCAAAATACTCTCTCTCTCGCCCCAAACAACATAATCAACCTCTCAACTTCAACCACTCCTCGAAATCCCATCCATGTCTCTCCCGGAAATAAAATCAGTCTAAATTCAACCCCTCTCAAACCACAACCCTGCCTGCCCAGACCCCCCCCACCATCTCCCTATCAAATCCCCACACCCCAAACCTCCAAACCACCCGATCATAGTAAACTCTCAACCTTCAGCCTTACTCACCTTTCCCCAAACCCCACTCACGACCACAACTCTCTACACAATTCAACCCCTCCCCAGCACCAACCTCTTCCGCAATAACAACCCCGACTCGACCTTCCCATTTCATCTTTAAAACCCCCCTATCACTACCCCCGACCGAAACCACTTAGACCCCCCCTCCAAAACTGGCCCCGGGCCAGCTCGCCCCCAGACCCACATTCCTAACGACAAGAACTAACGGTAGATCCACCCAAAAATTCACTTAAAATCAGGATTGGTAGAGGAGGTGGGTCATGCCGGCTCGTCCACAGTCCAGCCTCCCTACCACTCTTGACCTAGATTCCTAGCTTCACTTCCCATTAAAATGTATAATTTTTTCATTCATTCATTCATTCATCATGATGAGGATATTATTGTACTTTATTTTTTTATTTTTTTCAATTCCTAGGCGATTGGGCATGATTCTATAAATTTACATGTTTTCCATATACTGTATATACTATATTTTTTTTCCTTAGTCATACTACTTTTCTTGTTACCTACACTTTTCTGACTATCTTTTAAATTTGCTTTATACATTGTTAAACACTTTACCTCTTCTTAATTTCCTGTGTTCTTAATTATCTGTCCTTTCTTAAATTTACATGTTTTCCATATACTGTATATATTATTTTTTTCCCTTAGTCATACTACTTTTCTTGTTAACCTACACTTTTCTGACTATGCTTCTTTTTACTTCACCCTTGAGGCTCGAGGACGAGCCTATAATGAAGGAGAGGGAAGTAAAATGCCCCAGAACGAGAAGCCCACCACAGAAGCCATAAACGAACACCACACAGAAACACCAAAGGAAAGGTCCACAGAACGAAAGGACCAGCTGACCGAGCCAGCCATTTCAGACAGGCCCAAGCCCGCAGGGCTAAACAGCTCCAGGACGCACCCACTTACCTTTTCTAAACTGACCATTTTCCACACCTCACGTACACTAACCCTCTCCTAACTCCTAACTCCTAACTACAAAGATGATGAACAGGAATATACATTCATATTAAAATCACCCATGCCTGTCCCGACGTTGAGCCAATGCCAACACATCAGACAGCCATAATTATATCTATGTATGTTCTTACATCCGAGAAGTAGATGTTATATATCTTAGAAGTTAATACACCCACGCTGTCCCTAGACCTCTTATATCATTTTCCATGACGAGTATAGATATATGTAACCCGTGCCCAGTCGCCCCTTGCATTGTTCCTCTAGTAACTAAGTCTATAATATTAACTGCCACCAGCATTGATACGACATAGCGGCACTGTCCTTGCTACAAAGATGATGAACAGGAATATACATTCAGATTAAAAACATGCCTGTCCCGACGTTGAGCCAATGCCAACACATCATAATTATATCTATGTATGTTCTTGCATCCGAGAAGTAGATGTTATATATCTTAGAAGTTCAAACACCCACGCTTGTCCCTAGACCTCTTATATCATTTTCCATGACGAGTATAGATATGTGTAACCCGTGCTCAGTCGCCCCTTGCATTGTTCCTCTAGTAACTAAGTCTATAATATTAACTGCCACCAGCATTGATGCGACATAGCGGCAGTGTCCTTGTGTCGTATTGTGCCAAGTACAGATCAACCAGGTTTCATCACCTTATTAGGACGACGACTATAATGTCATCGTTCATCGATGTATGCAATCCTTTAGGTTAAGTATTTTATCCGCCATTGTGTTCACCTTTTTCCATTTACTTTCCACAATTGTCATACGTCTTCCCCTTGCCTCCTTCGTATCCACAGTCCACACTACGCCAATTTACTTCGTGTCTTACACCTCTTACCCCAACCAGAGATTATATAAGATAACCTGGTTATCAGTACTGTCATAAGTACCCCGAAACAATAACTAAGTACCCCTACGAACTGCCGCTGTTGTTGATATTTATATTTAATAGAAAACGCAGTTCCCAGGGCCAACTAATAGTATCCATAACCCTCGGACTGATCACATAACTCTATCTTTTCCAGACTCCTATACCACCCCATAGTTGCATTCCCCGGTAGCATTTGGCTAACGTATTCTACTGCCTTTTCAAACTTCCATATCAATTGTAGCCTAATGCCACCCCCACGCCCAGGGACCTTAGGGGCAAAATTTCCCTGTAGCCCTTGAACTCTCCCCCCCCTCTCATTAAGACACCCGCGCTTCTCGACTCTTGTCCGACCTAGCCTCTCTCTCATACCTCTTGAAGATCCTTGAATTGTCCGTTACTAACGCTCTCCAACCTTTTATATATATACTCCTATCCAGCCTACCTTCACTTAGTAGGCCAGAACAACATTAGAACTTTACTAGCCCCTTGCATGCCATCTATTCTCTTACAACACATTCACAACCCTGCACCAAATGGTCGTCGGTGCGAGGCTAGCCGCCCCGCCAGTAACTAACTTCTATTGCCATACTTCCAGATAAATGTGGCAGAGTTAGCAACCCAGTCTCCACCATATCCAGCAAACCCTACAATTAACAACCAGCCGAGTAAAACCAGCTAGCTAAGGCACCTTCGGTTTTGGTATTAAAGACACCCACATCTGTCTCATACACAGAGGGTTATTACAAACACTGGTGATATGGCAAGCCCCTAGCCACAGCCGCCGGACGACTATCAGAAGAGAGGGCGCCCAGCTCCCCCTTTTTGCCCACCCGAGGAGGGAGACCCCCACCCCGCGGAGGTATACCTGGCCCCTGTTTTGACTTTCGAGTCATTGCCAGGTAGCACAGGAATGCTTCCTATCAATGAACTAACCATGAATGACTAACACCTTTACTAACCTCTATTAACTCACAATAAACCATTTACCTTTCTTGCATGCTCTGATCACTAAATTAGCACCTCAGCTATACCATAGAATGAAGATTGAACAATCTAGAGAGACGCTCCTATCACAGCTGTCCCCATCCTCCTCGCAAAGTAGATCCAGTCTCTCTCCCCTAAATACGTCCAGTATAGCCAAAATAGTACCTCTTACTAAGGCTCAGTTATATGAAAATATAAAGGCTTCCTATCGCCCTGTGCCACAACAGTAAATACCATCTTACCTAGTCCCCATATCTATTGAGAGCTCAATTAAGTCCATAAGACTCGAGATCCCTACTGTCTACAGGGTCCAGAACCGAGCCTATAAATCTAACTCCCGCCCCCAGTCAAATCAGTTGAAAGCTAGACACCAACCAGGGGTCACTACCCTGCAATTAACTTCTAGCTCTGCCCTTGTGTGTTCCGGAGTGAGATCCCAGAGCCGGCAGACTCCGTGGCAGATTTGGATAGAAGGACCTGCCCACGTATTGAAGAACTTCACACATATGGCCCCCCTGGACGGCCGCGGAACCAGTCGTTAGCCCCCAACATCATGTACGCAAGATAACCAGGACCAGACCCATCAGATACTACCCAAGATTCCCTTTAGCAGTACTACATATTACTGTGCTGTTTAGAGATTCACTAATTAATATTTCAACGAAGTGGCTAAGACCTTGCCCAGTGTAATTCATACTTAACCATTCCATTTGGGACGTACTAAGCGATCAGTGCTCTTTAATTAACAGGCGACCTTGACTCTCGTAATTACCTTATTCAGATATTAAAACTCTAGTGATATCTAACGTTCGCCCACTGATTTGCGTTCTATGTATTTCTGAAACAAGGATATAAAACTTAGATCAGTACCCCCTGAGGTTACTAGAATTCCCGTGCTCTAAAATACGCGTGTCTAATCTAGTCTGTGAACTACTACTTGTGCACCAGAGCTACCAATAATAAATCTAACAGTGAATATGAATCTATAAGTAACATTGATGATCTTCGGTATATAAACCTGTGGAATCGAAGCCAGTGATCAGAAGATTAATACCTGAACGTTGGAAGTGGGAGACTAGGCTCCATCCAGATCCACTTATGCTAGTGTTGTTCAATTCTATTGTATTGTCTTACACAAGTATTCTGCAGTGGTATATCAATAAACGTGATCATGTAACTTGCTACCATGTGTTTCTTTGTGTTCTCTATTCCTCATATCTTGTATTGTGCATGCAGCCTTATATACCCAGTCAATTTAGAACTCACATTACCCAAGTTAAACCTGTAGAGAAACAGAGCATAACAAAAACTCTATCAGAACAAGTCGTAAATTGCTTAAAATACATTAAAAGTACTCATAAAAGATATTGTAATACCATCATGAGAAGAACTGGCATTAACTATTATTGGAGTGTTGACAATTCGTTAGAAGTTATTGATAAAATAAATACCATGCCGAAAGTTACCTCGGTACATAGATTCGACTTTTCAACTTTGTATACCAATTTGCCTTTAGATTTAGTATATTCAGAGCTTTGCTTTATTATAGATTTGCACTTTGACAGGTTCGTTAGGAATGGTAATTATTTAATAAATGTTTATACATATTTTAATAATGCATCACTTAGCTCTACTCCCACTAGTTCTGTATATTTTGATAGAACTAAACTTAAAGATGCCCTTAAATTCCTCCTTTTCAATACTTATGTTAGATTCGGGCCTTACATTTTCAAACAAATATTAGGAATTCCTATGGGTGGAAATGCTAGCCCTTTAATTGCAGACTTATTCTTGCTTGCTTTAGAATTTAAATATATAAAAGACTTAGTTGACAGTAGCAAGACAAATAAAATCCCAGAAAAATTAGCACTTGCTAAATTGTTAAGTAATAATAGTAGATATATTGATGATATTCTCGTTTGCAATTTGTTAAATTTTAATCAAGTTGCTAAACTTATTTACCCTAATTCTATTCCCCTCACACAATGTAACGTAAATATAAAGTTGAAAATGTTGTTATAAATATAGAGATTGTTAATGAACAGTGCATACTTAAAGTATATCACAAAGTTGATGATTTTAATTTTAACGTAATAAACTTTCCTTTCCTAGTAATATCGATAGTAAAATAACTTATAATTGTTTTTATTCCCAGTTAATAAGATTTTGTAAAATCTGCACTAAAGTAGATGACTTTTGGGCTAGAGCTAGGTTACTATACAGACTCTTAGTAGACAGGGGTTTTGAGGCAAGTAAATTGTTCCATAAATTTAATCTGTTTAGGGTCAATTATTGTGACTGTATTCTAAAATTTGACATCAATCATTTTAATCAAGCATTTTTAACTTGAAGTTTCTTGTATAACCTCTGCTTACTTTTTGTCTGTATTTATTGTTTATCTATTTCTTTTTCTATTATTAATATTAACATTGATTTTTTAAATTGATTGTTCTAGTTAAAAGAGTACTCTTTGTTTAAATCTGTTATTACTTCATATTTTGCAATTATTTGTCTTTATATTATATGTATTCATTGTCGATAGTATCAATTGCTTGCTTTTGCGATTTCCTTAGTTTATTTGTGCAATAAATGTAGGTTATTTGTAGGGTAGTTATTGATAGGGGTCACTTGAGGCATGCTATGCTTACAGGTACCTACCCGATAGCACTATCGTTAGTGAGTGCTGTACTGTATTTTATATATTATTTTGTAATAGTATAGATATCTTATCATTATTTTGTACTATTGTTAATGTCTGTCATGTTGCAAATTTGATTTTAAATAATATTTTGACATTTAACATGTAGTTTCTTTATTCATGCAGAGTTTAGTAAAATTTACCAGAACGTCCCGGACTTCCCAAACTTGACTAATTCCTTTAACGTGACGATAGTGCGTTGCTATATGTGCGATTAGTTTGCTTGGGAAACAGATTAACTTGCTCATGTAGTAATGTACACCCTATGTGGTGGATTGTGTTCTTTTATTTAATAATTTTAATTTTAGTAAGGTTGTTTCCACATAGCGATTTTGATAATTTAATTTGACTTTATATTGTCCTTGTCCCAATTTTGGTTTGTTTAGTTTGCAAGTTTTACATTTTAATTTAGGTACTGCTCGCCATCTTGTTTACCCCGAGCGTTCCTTCTTATACTCCTTGGGCCCGCATCGATAGGACGGGTGTCCCCGACACTGCTGCCCACACCTCGTTCGTCACCTTACTTGATCATATAGTGAGTCCTTGCTCATTTGTCCATGACAGTGCTGAAGTTAGGTTAGATTATCGACCAGGTGTAGGCTGAGTGTTAAATACGGGCCCTGGAGACTGTTTTTCTGGGTCTAAGCATTCGTGTTAATTAAGGGGTGCTCTTGTTGTGATAAGGCAAGTCGCCCCTAGTGTGTTGTTTTCTTTATCCTAGCCCACTATTAGTTCACTTATTAGCCATGAGGCTTCTTTTAGGGTGAACTGGAGCCTGTTGCTCGGTCCCTTCAGGGTGTGCAACAAGTATGCTTCGGGGCTAGTACCATTGGAATTTCTCACTTAGTTGAGGAATCCGGCACGGAGCCATTCTACTCTGCAATCGTATCATCATGTGTTCTACAGGTAGCGGGGTCGACGCTGGATCGCAGGTTTGAGCCATTGACGAAATCATCACCAAGGGCTCCCATCTAGTTGGCCTAATTAGGTTGCATATATATATATGGTTAAAGGGTGCTATCACTGATTATTGATTGTTCATGATGTATAACAATTCCATGTATGTACACGTTGTTCATCCCTATATATATACTGAAGGGTCGCCCTTCCGACGGGATTTTTATGGTTCAGTGCGACTGAACATTAAATAACATGTCAGGGTGTTCCGTGGGGTCTCCCGCCGGGAAACACTCGGAGCTATATTAAAAATATTCAGTATTCACCGCCGCGTACGGGTCTACAATGAATTTAAGTTGCGTTATTTAAGGCATATAGTGTAACTCTGGTGGGCCCGGCAGGCTACTAAAAATGGAATTAAAATTTAGAAGGGCAACGGCGTAGCCTCCCCTCGTAATCACGTCTTCCGCCGCCAACAAAATAACACAAACAACAAATCGTTCTTCTGGCCTAAGACAGACAAATTCAATATTCCACGACTGGTACAGTTTGCAAATGACTTTGATTTGGGTTATTTTAGGCATATAGTGCCAGCATGTCACTAACAATAATTCGAGTTTCGAAGGATAACGGCGAAGCCCCTCCTCGTAATCACGTTTTACGCCGCCCACAATTAACATCTTTTGGCCTTGAAACAGACAAACATTACGCCGGCCGATATTAAAAAGTGGGGAACCACAATCTCCGCGCAAGTCACGGCGAAGCAATCGCCGCACGAATCACGGCTTAGAAGCCGGGAAATAAACTCACCCTTTTCGATCTTGTAGCTCCCAGTTCGACTGTTTTGCTTTATCATTGGCGAATTATCCGCCGGATCTAGAATAAAAAATCCGTGTTAGCACTCGAGGATCGCCGGGTTGATTCATGTATCACAAGACGAATGAGCGCTCAGCCTGCCCGGACGTGTCTCCCCACGCTCCGCTGATTCCGCATTTGCTGCGTCCCTAGTGAGTTTTTTCTCATTTGTTTACTCCGGGATGTATCGAGTAAGGTTAGGATATGTGTAGCAGGAGTGTCCTGGGCTGGTTGCCCGCAGTGCAGTGTATTTTGGGTCGTGTGTTTGGGGCATCTATTTCGGATGTTCCCTCGTGGTCCTGTTGTGGACATGTGAACTTTTTCACAGTTAGTTAGCTTGTGTTGCAGGCGGCTTTCATTACGCGTTAGTTATTGCTGCCTTTTATCTTTATGATGAGGTATGCTTTGCTTACTGACGTTCCCTTTGTATTTTTCTTCACTTAGTGAAGTTTTTTCTGGGTCCCGTGTCAGTCTTCCCTTTGCCGGAAGTATTTGCTACAGTGGTGTGTTGGCGGTGGTTCCTGTTGTGATATTTCCAGTGTTTGGTGTATATTTCAACTTTTATTATGCCGTCTACTTAGGCCTAGCCAGCCGCTCGTAGCTTTGCCACATGTACAAGTGTTATTGTTTATTATTTATAAATATGCCATACTGTGCCATGTGTATCCGGGTTTTAGTTGTGTATTGGCTAATTCCTCGGACTATGTTTGTTTCCTGGTTTAGTTGTGTATTGGCTAATTCCACGGATTATTGTGTGGACTTAGGTTAGTCGTGCGTGGCTTCCTTCGTGTCCGTTGTACGTTCAGATGGTGTCTGATCGGGGTGGGTTTCCTTCCGGCGGGTTTTTTCTCGGTTTCACCATGAAAAAAACCCGGCCGAGAGCCGTGTTGGGCCACACATGGTTTTAACACAGGCTGGTGTCCCCGGCGATGAGGTGTCTGTGGCTCTCCAGGACTGCGTCTCTGTTGGTACCTGGTTTCAGGCACCCTTTGATTCCCGGCGGAAATGGCTGTACCCATCTATAAAACGTTGTTCATGCGAACATACGTTATGTAGTTTTTCTACCAGGTTTTACAAAAACCACATGAAAAACCTAGCTGTTGTTAAGGGCTTTCCTCCCCGGCGATCTTTTACAAAGAAGTGGGGACAGGAACTTATGGGGTTAACTTTTTGACATCTCACCCGGCGGGTGTACCTTGGTAGGGTGGGATGAACAACTAAGTAATTTAGTTCATTAACCAATCCATTTTAAGTGATGCTATATGTATCGCCGCCTTTATACTTACGGCGATTGAAGGTTCAATTAGGGTTAACATCGTTTTTTCACACCCGGGGGTGCTCCTAGGTGGAGGAAATAAGGAATTTACAAATTCAATTTCGATTTAACCACTTAATTTAGTGATACAATTAGGTATCGCCGCCTTCAACCTTACGGCGATCTTTTTGTGACAATTCGTTAGAAATCAGATCTCGTGTCAGCCTGCCCTGTGTTATTCTACTAAAATATTTCAAGGGCCGGCGTCTTTATGGGGGGTTGTTTTTGTTCCAAAAATTGAATCTTAAGACAGTCACCACCAGAAAGACTATAATCGCCATGCTGGACAATTATATTATGTCAGAGGGTATTCTTCACTTTCGTCAAAAAGATTTGTTTAGATATTCTGAACCCCGCCACGTAGCGAGCTGTGATCGTTGTGTCATTACATCTCGTTATCCGGTGGGTTATTAACACTTGTATGCGAACATGTTGGGTTAACCTTATGAGCATTAATTCCTGGAAATTTTCTTTTTTTCCAGAGCTGGGCTCCGGCGGACCAATACAGACCCGGCGGTAGTTTTCCCCACCAGTCTCTGTCATGGCTACCTCAGCCCCAGTCTTTGCTTTATGCACTACCCCTGCTTGTGCCGGTATCCCTATTTTTGCGCATACCCTTTGCATAAGGTGTGTTAAATGTCTAGACCGTTCAAGGGGTCTCTGGGTAATGCGCAATTGTTCTTTTTGCTACCAATTAGCTGTCAAGGTCCTTTGCGACAATGATAAGACCGCGGCAGTAGCTTTAAGAGAAGTACGGCAACAGATGGCAGCCTACACTACGATTGTTGCGCATAAATCACTTCAATGTGACAACGTCCCTCTTTGGGATAGATTGCTATTTGAACACCCTCCCCCTAAACGTTCCTCTAGAGTCACGAGTCATAAGCCGGCGGAGACTGGTCAGGGTTCTGTATCTTCTGCTACTACACCAAAACGTCCAAGAGAGCCTACACCCCCGGCGTCCGCCTCCTCGTCTCGGGCGAGATCTCGGTCTAGGTCACCTCTCAGACGCCAGTCTTCTAGTCTTGCCCCTTCACCAGCGAGTAAGAAGAGTAGGACGGAAAGTTCCACCAGTGGTCACGGCGATGAATCCTCCAAATCTAGGAGTAGTTCTCGGTCACACCGTAGCCATAAATCCTCCAAAAAGGATTCCCAGAAACGAAAGTCCTCCCTACATTCACCAGCTTCTAGTGCCTCTCATCGTACCTCTACCCCAGACAAAGTTTGTGTTAGGTCTCAAGGGTCCAGTGCGGTGCCTGTCCCTAAAGAGGATTTACCTATTAATATTTTAACCCTGGAATTGGAAAGTTCAGGGGGTTCAATAATTGAGAATGTTTCAGACTCCCAAGAGAGTGTAGGCCAGGGCCTCGGTGTTTGGCGGTTTGCTCAGCCAGGGTCTGACCACCCACGTCCGACTCAAACGAGTCACACAGTAGCTGATGTCCACAGGGACGCGGCGATCCCATCCTCTATTCCTGACTTATCTTGGCAACAAGGTACCCCAGCTTCGGCGGGGTCTTCTCAGGAGGATCAGGAGGAGAAAGACGAGGTTTCAATAATTTCGGAGATGGAAGGGCAAGAGTCAGGCTCAGGCTTAGACGCCGCGCAGGATATTAATGATTCACCTGTAAGTTCATCATCTAACCAATTTGTTACTGCGCAAGAAATTAATGGGCTACTTACTGATGCTTTATCTAAATTTTTTGGCCAACAACAGGAAAACCCCACAATGGACTTGGGGGCTCCCATGACAAGTTCTACGGTACGGCCTCTGATGACTTCGATTGCTTTATCTAAGATCCCTAACCCACCCACTCTGTCACCATCAGTGGTTACAAGCCTGCTACGGCGGCATTGACAACTTCAAATGTCAGGGTCATCACGGATGTCAATCCACCCCCTCTAGACAAGGCGCCTCTCAGAAAGGTGGCTATGCCCTTGCTTTATGGACCAGACGAGTCATGGGTCCTTTTGACCCCCACTAACCCAGAGCTCGCCCAACCTACCTTGTGTCTTGCCCCGGTACCGCGTGAGTGGGTCATCCAGGGCAATAAATCAAAGAAATTAAGGGCCCTGGATAATTTGGGAAATGTACTGGACGTAAACATCAAGGCTATACCTAGTTATTATCACCAAGACTATTTTGTGTATGCTACTAAGCCAGCTTTACCCCCTGCCTCAGCTTCGAAACTATTTTCAGACTGGTCTAAGCTGGATGGGTTTAATGATATTAAGACTCTGTCAGCTCTCACTCCTGAACTTGATTTACAGACCGTCACAGACGAAGCAGCTAATCCAGTTTTGAAGGTGGGGCAGTTGGGTCCAGGACCTTGGGTAGATTGGGAGATAGAGGCTCAAAACTTTGCAACCACATTTACTTCTAAATCTTCCCACCAGATCCCTCAGGATACTTATTCATGGTTCTCCATGCCGGTAGGTTCTGCCGGCGGAGTCCCGTCAGCTTTGTTTTCTTTCCTGGCTGCCCCTAAGATTAATCTTTGTGAGCTAAAAGACCCTTTCACTACCCCTACCCCTACTCACCTAGACAGAGAATTTAGGCTAAGGGGGAAAGCTTTTCGCCTGTTCTCTCAGTACATAGTGTCTGAACAGGTGGCTAAGTCTTTACTGCGGTCCACTCAGGCAATCGCAGACGCGGATGCCAGAAGATCGGTTGAATTATCCCGGCGACTGCTCCTCCAGTCGTCGATCCAATCCTTGGGTGACATACGCACCGCCTTGCTTGAGGCGGTACGAGCAAGACAAGATCTCAGAATGTCTTTAGTTCGCAAGCTACCTGATCGCATTGCGAATCAGGTGATCATGTCACCAGTGCTTACTCCCTCTTTAATGTCCCCTGAAGTGTGGCGAACGGTGTTCAATATGGCACAGGCCGTTAAGCACAGTCCCACCCCTTCTAAGAAACCTGCATTTAACTTCCCCAAACCCAGGCCAACCGCTAAAGCTCAGCCAGGGGGATCTAAACCCTTTCTTCTGCCTAAGTCCTCCCACTCCCCCCAAGGTCAGTACAGGCATAGACAGGGTAGGTTTTCAGGTCAGAGAGGACGCGGCCAGCATAAGCCAGGTCAGGGCCAGTCTTCGGCCAACACCAGCCAGCCGGCAAAGCGTCCAGCACCACCAACCCCACCATAAAAAAACTAAAGTCTCTCTCACTCCCGGTGCCAACCTTAAGGCCGGAGGACCCGAGGGTAGTACAGCCGGCGAACCCTTGTCTGCTAACTGGGTCGTTCCGAACGTGTCACCAAGCATGGCCATTAAACACTTGGGCACGGATGGTGGCACGCAAAGGCATCACTTGGCAGTGGCTCCGGCGACCTCGCTTACGTCAGCCGACAACGGCGAATTTTGTTTCTTTAGAGGTGGAGTCACTGGTCCAGGAAATGATTGCCAAGAATGTCATCATCCCGGTCCCCCCAAATTACCCTGTATTCACGTCCAAACTATTTTTGGTTCCAAAAAGGGACAGTGTTCAGATGAGGCCGGTCGTAGACCTGTCTTATCTGAACCTTCACATTCACAACGAATCTTTCAGAATGTTAACAGTACACCAAATCAGGCTAACACTTCCGCCGGGAGGTTGGATGTGTTCACTAGACCTGACAGACGCCTATTGGCACGTCTCGGTCAACAAAAGATTTCAAAGGTTTTTGGCCTTAAGGATCAGGCACCAAAATTTTGTTTTTCAAAGGATGCCGTTCGGCTTGAACCTAGCACCTCGATTATTCACGAAATTAGTCAGGCAAGCCCTGATGCCATTGTTAAAACAGGGGATCAGAGTGTTGTGGTACCTAGACGACTGGCTGGTGGTGGCAGAGACACAACAATTATGCGTCAAACATGTCAATATTATTTTAAATCATGTCAAAACTCTAGGCTCCAAGGTAAATCTGGTAAAGTCAAACCTTGTTCCCTCACGAGTAATTCAGTGGATAGGGCTGGTCTAGGACACGGCCGCTCTCACTCTGAGTCAGAGTGTGGACAATCGCAACAGGTTTCGCAGGAAACTGTTCATGTTTCTTCACAGTCTGACTACGACGCGGAGGGTCTGGGAGTCTCTGATAGGCTCTCTCAACTGGATTCAACTAACTGTCAAGTTGGGCCGGTTGAAAGTAAAACGATTAATATTGGAAGGCAACAAATATTTCCCGCTCTTACCGGCGGGAAAATTATGGCCCATCCCGAAATTAATCCACACCTTGCTAGCGGTCTGGGCAAGGAGGGAAACGTTGCACTCAATAATGTCATGGACCTCTCCTCCACCAACGGTATGGGTAGACACGGATGCGTCAGGCACAATAGGGTGGGGATTTCAGTCAAATCAGGGGCACCAGGGTCAGGGGCTTTGGTCCCACTTAGAAATCTCTCACATCAATGTCAAAGAATTACTAGTCCCCTTGTATTTCCTTCAGGCTCACGGCCCGGCGCTACGGGGCAAGTCGGTGGCCTTCAGAATGGACAATCTGAATGCAGTTCACTGTATTCAGAAACAAGGATCAACGAGGTCAAGGGGGTTGCTAAACGTGTCGGAAGAGATTTTTACTCTCGCCAACAGACTAGACATTTACCTTCACGCATCTTATCTCCCAGGCGTAGCGAACGTCTGGGCAGACGCTCTGTCCCGGAGACAGAGCACGACAGTAGAATGGGAGCTCAAGCAACCCATTTTCAACCTAATGATTGCAGAGCTCTCCCATCCACAAGTGGATCTATTTGCATCCGAGGAGACTCACAAACTTCCTCTATACCTCACCCGCCGGGCGAAAACGCCGGCAGGGGGGCCAGACGCCCTAGTGACAGACTGGAACAGATGGAGCTCCATCTATCTGTTTCCGCCGCCAGATGCGTCACTAATGTGCCACGTAGTGAACAAACTACGAGATTATCGAGGCTTAGTCTCGCTAATCGCGCCCCTGTGGCCGGCGCAGTTGTGGTACCAGCAATTGAAAACGTGGTGCCCGGACCCGGTATTGCTCCCGGTCGGGTATTTCCACTTAGACACGATTGGCAACCTAGCGACCTCGCTGACTTTTGCATTATGGACATTCAGGAGGCCAAGTGGCTAGCACCATACGGTAGAGATGTGACCAATAAATTAATCAATCAATATACTCAGTCTACGAAATGACAGTATCACTCACATTGGCAAGCCTTTACTTCCTGGATCATCAGAACGGAACAGAATGTGCCGTCAGTGGCTTTAGTTTTCAATTATTTAAATTATCTGTTTGAGCAGAAACATTTATCTGTGGTAACATTAAAAAATCACTTAACTGCGATTAGAGTGCCCTTTTTAGACCTTACAGGTCTCTCCATACCGGTGGCGGAGGAAACAGGTTTTATGAGAGCTTGTTTTAAACTTCGCCCACCTCCCCGTCAGCTCATGCCTACTTGGTCTCTCGACAAAGCTTTGTCTTTACTTCACTCTCGTCTGTACCAAAATACTGCAGACTTTGCATTACTCTTAAAAAAGGCGGTTTTCCTTATGGCTTTGGCCACCGGGAACAGAGTGTCTGAGCTGGCGGCGATGAGCAACACACCTAATTGCCTTAGGTTTGGCAGACTTAATGAATGTATTTACATTGCACCTTCCCCAGGTTTTGTAGCCAAGAATGAGCACAGTGCACACGTGTTTTCTGAGTTCACGGTGCCGGCGTTAAAAAGGGGAAAGGTGCATCATAATCTATGTCCAGTGCAAGCTCTAACCAAATATTTGAGAGTAGCTCCTCTTAACCCCCAAGGTGCTTTATGGGTAGCAAGTACGGGTAAACGCTTACTTAAACGACGATTAGCCTCTCTTCTGGTCGAAGTCATTAAAGAGAGTAATCCCGGCGTTTTGGGTAGGGCCCACGATTTACTCAAATGGGCAGCCTCTTTACGTTTCCTGATTTTTTTTTCAGTAGAAGATATCGCGTCCACTCAGTTGTGGGCGTCTAATCATACGTTTTTGTCTAGATACTTATCAGTTGCTCTAGACAAACCTTCCTTAACATGTATAGCTTTAAGGCAGAGGGTCTAGGTGGCCCTGCAGTCACTTTTGTTTATTTTCACGAGAAAGGGGGGGGGGGTGCAGTCAGTTGACATAGGACACCCTAGACCCCGCCGGAGTATGAGAGCTGTGATATAATTTAAGGTTAATGTGATATGAAAATTTCTCAGTGAGAAATTGTGCTAGTACAATGTTAGTACAAAACAACGGAGTTGTTATAGTAGTTTTAGCTGCGAAAGCAGTCTAATATTAGAACAGTGGAGATCCTTTGCAATTTCTCTCCACGATTATTTTGGGGTTTATTATGTGCACATATAAACTTATAACTTGTTATTTTTGTCACCACTCGTTGAGTGGGGTGCCTTTGTAACTACAGATCTGTGTTCAGAATCTTCAGGGTTACCCATTTTTGTCAGGCAGGCTTCTTTGAAGCACGCACCTGCCTGAACCCCTTTTTCTTGTATATTTTTGGTCTACGCCATATTTAAATATATTTTTTCAAAAGTAAGAATACTATGTGGTTGTTTTTATTATCTGCTTGTATAGAGTTATGATATGATTACGAATGTCCCCCTCCAGTCTTGGAAATCAGGCATGTTCGTCAATGATGGAGGGGCCACTAATAAATTATAGGTTTGACTCCTGTAAGGAGATAAAGAAAACCTAATATTTAGTAGTGGCCCCGTAATCATTGACGACTGGGGCCCTCCTGACCGTCCCCTTCCCATTCGTTGATGTATTAAGGATTTTGGTTTACTTGATATGTCAGTGAAGGAGGAATGACGCCTGAATCAGCGTCTAGTCAGAAATCCACACAAGTACATCCACGATATGATGGAAAGCTTATTAGATAGTTATTCTTATTTTGTTTTTGTTTTTATTTTTTACGAAGTTTTTTCGTAGTGAGAACCCAATTCATAATGACTGAAGCCATGAGTGAGGTCGCGTGCGCTCATGATGAAGGCTCCTCAGTTTTAAATGCTCTGCGCGGTAGATTCAAACTACGGCGGATTAGTGTTTGAAGAGGATGCCTTATGTAATAGGCATGTTCGTCAATGATTACGAGGCCACTACTAAATATTAGGTTTTCTTTATCTCCTTACAGGAGTCAAACCTATAATGAGGTCAGTGTGTTTTTTTTTCCTTTTTTTTTGGCACTCGGGTAAGAAGTTTATCAATTGGTAGCACATAATAGACTACACAATACTCAATTATATTTCGGAGGAATATGTTTAACGTAAGGGGAATTAAGATTGTTTAAGAGTTATTCAAACTTTATTCTTTTTTACAAGTTAGTAGCACGTAATAGGCTACACAATACTCAATTACATTTCGGAGGAATATGTTTAACGTAAGGGGAATTAAGATTGTTTAAGAGTTATTCAAACTTTATTCTTTTTTACAAGTTAGTAGCACGTAATAGGCTACACAATACTCAATTACATTTCGGAGGAATATGTTTAACGTAAGGGGAATTAAGATTGTTTAAGAGTTATTCAAACTTTATTTTTTTTTACAAGTTAGTAGCACGTAATAGGCTACACAATACTCAATTACATTTCTGAGAAATGTTTAACATAAGGGGAATTAAGATTGTTTAAGAGTTACTCAAACTTAATTCTTTTAACGTAGAGATGATATATTTATATTAATTAGTCCAGCCTAGTGTGTCCTTATGAGCATTGATTCTTGAAATTTCTTCTCACACAGGTTCGACAGTGAGACACCTAGGAAGTCTAATATCTCTGTGGGGGTGAGGAGGTAATCATGGACAAGAATAGTTACTTTTTCTGTTCAGCTCTGGGCTGTCAGAGATTAGCAGTTATGGGGCACTTACTCTGTGTAAAGTGTGTCACTTGCCTAGACCGTTCGAGAGCTCGATGGCTGTCAAAATCATGTCCCAAGTGTTCAGCCCTCCACAATGCCTTGATTAATGATGAAGATAGTCAATGTAAGGCTATTCTCCAACATATTAAATTGGAATATGTAACATATTGTAAGACAATGGCTCATAAATCCCTCCAGTTAGATGATCAAACTCTTGAGGATTCATTAAAGAGTCCAGTGACTACCTCACCCCTTCCGAGATCTTCTTCGGGAGACTCTTCATCACACCACCGAAAGAGACCTCGGAACAAAATTCCGCCGGAGGAACTAGCTTCGACCAGCCGGCGAGATAGGTCAAGATCGCCCTTGCGACAAACAAAGCCCCCGTCAGATGACCAGGAGGCTAAGAGGTCCCGCTCGAACTTTGCCTCCGCATTAACTGCCGGGGACAAACCAAAGTCGAGCCGGCATAAGACGTCCTCCTCATCAAGTAGGAAGACAGCTAAGGAACCGTCAAGATCAAGACAGAAATCCTCAGCGAAAAGAGAGAAATCACGACTCATCTAGTACGGTCTCAGGCTATTCCCACCAATTTACTATCCACCATAAACCTACACCGGAACCTGTCGCTTTACCTGTGTTAGGGAAAGAAAGAAGTGGCAGTGTAGTTTCTCACCGGCGGAGACAGGAGAGCTCCCCAGACCGGCATACACCTGTTCAGGAATTCATGTCTGAGATCCCAGATTTAAATGTGTTTAATCTCCCTGGTCATGAGGATCCCTATCAATCAGATACATATGAAACCGATGCCTGGGTCGATGAGCCTGGGTGGGAAACTCAACCAGCCCCATCGACCCGGTCAACGGGATCACTAATGAAGGGGCCATTTATCGAGATATACCAACAGGGGGGATATACTGAGGAAGTGGGGTCTAGCCAAAGACCAGTCTCTCAACAATATGGGATGCAGGGCTCAGAGGCGTTACATCCCGCGCCCCAATCTGATCAAGACAGTGAGGTTGATATAACAAAGGACCAGTTGCGAGAACTATTTAATTTTATGAGACAGATTAAGAGTGAGAGACATACAACTACCACAACACCTGTAACCCCGGCAGTGAGACCTCTTGGGCAAGTAGTGGTACATCCTCAAGTTACAGTAACTTCTCCTCCACCTGCCCCCACTGTCAGCCCTATGTCAGCCCTATGGCTTCGATTCCAGGCACCTCTGCTCTCTTGCAACCTAACATGAAATTGTTTTCGGGTCTGTTAGCTCCCCCACTAGACAAGTCCATCCCCAACAAAAAGGGCCCTATGCCACTCTTGTATGGACCGGATACTTCTTGGTCAGTACTTACCCCACTAAGCCCCGACCTTGCACACCCCTTGGTTACTGGTGAGTTACCTGTCCCAGAACAATGGGTTATAGAGGGAAGTGAAAAGAAGAAATTAAGGGCCAAGAACCATTTGGGAGAGGTACTTGATGTTGTTATTAAGGCCATCCCACATTTTTTCAATCCTCAATATTTTGTGTACACATCATCCCCCGCCTTGCCTCCTACTTCCGCCGGAAAACAGTTTTCGGACTGGACTAAAACTGATGGATTGAATAACTTAAAAGTGTTGCAGGGTTTGACCCCAGAACTAAATTCCATTCCTTTCAGGGACTCTCAAGGGACCTCATTAGTTCATATTAAGGGAGGGGAGCATGGGCACTGGGTTACTTAGGGCCTTGAGGCCCAGCTGTTTGCCAGCACCATCACCAATAGAGGTAGTCACCAACTTCCAGCAGAAGACAATCATTGGTTTTCTATGCCAGTAGGCAAGGTGGATGGGATTCCCCAACATATACTTGATTTTATGGGGGCACCAAAATTATCTTTGTGCGCACTACCTGAACCTTTTTGTTCACCCACACAGGCTCAGATTGACAAAGATCATAAACTAAGACAGAAGGTCTGGAGACTGGCGTCCCCACACCTACTCAACCTACAACTGGGAGCCTCTCTAGCTAGAACGGCTGAGTCGGTTACGGACGCCAGATCTCAGAAGGCCCTTTCTCTGACCAGACGTCTTCTCCTCCAAAACCCAGTTCAATTTCTTGGCGATATCCGGACAGTTCTCTTTGAGGCGGTACGGGGGCGCCAAGATTTGAGAGTGCATTTGGTGAAGAAACCTCCGGCTGTGATCGGTAGGTTACTCCTATCCAATATTTGTACAGCTACTTTAGTCTCCGAAGAAGTATGGAGGATAGTATCGTTCCTTCTAGACCAAACAACTGCCACCACTTCTAAACCCAAAGGTGAGCAGGCAGCTAAACAAAATTTCAGAACTAAAAGTTCCTTTCGTGGTCAGTCGTCACAGTTCAAGCAGTCAGCCAAGACTTTCACAACCCCTGCGCATTCCGGAGCACCTAGAGGGCGCGGTAACTTCAGGGGTAGAGGGAGGGGCTTTCGGGGCCAATACAAGGGTAATCCCAGCAACAATGGTAGCAAGACCTCTCAACCCCCCAAGCCAAAGTTAGAGTCACATTCATCCTCCAATAACTGAGACACACCACAGGGCTCTCTCACTCCCAGTGCCAAAGCAAGGCGAGACGGATCCGAGAGAAGTTCTGTCGGACAAGACCAGTCACATGACTGGCAACTTCCGAGATCATTTCCGAGCATGGCCCCGGCGAACATGGGCAAGGACAGTGGTCCGCAAAGGTCTCTCGTGGCGGTGGTCCCGGCGACCCCGTTTACGTTTCCCCACAGAATTCAATCGAGTTTCATTAGAGGTGGGATCCATTATCAAAGAGATGGCACAAAAGCAGATCATAATCCCCAGTCCTACGTCAATGCCAGTGTTCATATCCCGGTTGTTTTTGGTGCCAAAAAGGGACAGTGTTCAGATGAGGCCGGTGATCGACCTCTCATATCTCAACACCCATATTCACAATCAGTCATTCAGGATGCTGACAGTGAATCAGATCAGGTTGTCACTCCCGCCGCAGGGCTGGATGTGCTCAATAGATCTAAAAGACGCCTATTGACATGTCCCCATTAACAAACGCTTTCAGAGGTTCCTAGCCTTATGCAACGGGGATCAAACGTTTGTCTTCCAAAGAATGCCCTTTGGGTTAAATCTAGCCCCAGAGTTTTCACAAAATTAGTCCGACAGGCATTGCTACCATTGCTCAAACAGGGAATCATGATTTTATGGTACCTAGACGATTGGCTAGTGGTAGCCCAATCCAAGATAATGTGCCTTCACCATGTTCAACTAGTATTAGACCATGTAGAAGCCTTAGGGTTCAGGGTAAACTTAGAAAAGTCATCTCTCATTCCCACCAAACAAATCCAATTGGTGGGCCTTATCTGGGATACCGAGTTACTAACTCTGAGTCAGAGTGTAGACAATCGTCAGAGATTTCGCAGGAAACTCTTCCGATTTCTGCACTCCCAGACGACAACGAGGAAGATCTGGGAATCTCTGGTAGGATCACTCAACTTGATACAACTGACGGTACCGTTAGGTCGCCTGAAAGTCAAAAGAATTATCTTGGAAGGAAACAGGTGTTTTCCACTTTCACCGGCGGAAACACTGAGGACAATTCCAAACTTAATCCACAACCTCCTGGCGGCTTGGGCGAAGCCAGAAGTTATTCACTCCTCCTTGACTTGGACAGCCCCACCCCCAACGGTTTGGATAGATACAGACGTGTCAGGAACCCTGGGTTGGGGTTACCAATCAAACTTAGGCCACCAGAGTCAGGGTCGATGGTCAACATCAAATCATCTTCATATCAATGCCAAGGAGTTGCTAGTCCCACTATTCTTTTTACAGGAGCACGGCACGAGCCAGGCGGGAAAGTCCCTAGCCTTCAGAATGGACAATTTGACTGCAGTGACATGCATTCAAAAGCAAGGGTCAGTGAGATCACGAGTGTTACAAGGGTTGTCGGAAAAGATATTTCGACTAGCCGCGAGGCTCAGGATTTATCTTCACGCAACATATCTGCCCGGCGTGGCGAATGTATGGGCGGATGCTCTGTCCCGGAGACAGAGCACTCAAGTAGAATGGGCTCTCAGACAAAACATCTTTCAAAAGTTGATTGCGGAGCCCTACCATCCACAAGTGGACTTGTTCGCGTCAGAGGCAAGCCACAGGCTACCTCAGTACCTCACATGCCAGAGTCTCCAGCGGGGGGTCCGGACGCATTTATGGTAGACTGGAACAAATGGAACTCCATTTATCTGTTTCCACCTCCAGACGCATCCTTAACCCGTGGAGCCCCGGCTAGTTTTGTAATGTTTGCGCACCAGAACCCGGCCGGTTTTCAAAAAATGGTTTTATTCCAGAAACAATAGCGAATGGGTTAGGAATGAAGGAAAAACCACGAAAAACCGCTCAAAAAGCTTAAAAAATGGTCCTACAGAGCCCCCGAAAACGGATTTTACAAGAGTAAAAAATTGAAGGCAATTATCCCAAAAAAACAGGTTATTGCGCGCTCGCGCGCACGCACGTGGACTTTGAGAGTTTTCAACCATCGGCACGGTTGCGTGGGATACGTACACAGTTCCCATACAAATCTGAGCCCTCTTGAGTTGCTACACCTGAGGTTACGGTCGGCGCAATTAGGGTGACGCGCCAGGCGCGTCTCTGGGGCTGTGCGTTACATACATCGCCGACGCGTCAGGCGCGTCGCTGGGGCTGTACGGGTTAAAGGTGGTGGGGCATGCGAAATTAAAATTAATTTATAATGTATTTAAAGAGATGTTTAGATCTCCAGTAATCAACCTGACTACTCCTTTGTCAAAACTAATCTTCAATATTAGAGAACAAATAAAAAATAGATATTGAATTGCGACCCCTTGCAACTAGTACTCACGTGAGCATGTGACATAGGCCCAGGCAAACATTTGGGAAGTAAACATCAGCAAGTATAGCAAAAATGGTGAATAGGTGTGCTGTTTTCGGGTGTAGCAACATCCCTGGACCAAACATAGCACTACACAAGTTTCCAAGTGATCCATACCATTGTAACAAATGGGTGAAGTTTATACAAAGAACCAGAGTGTGGGAGGCAAAGCCCAAAACAAGCTTCATATGCAATGGACATTTTCGTGATGAATGCTTTGACAATAAAGTGCGGTGGAGTATGGGTATGGCTAGATGCACCCGCTGATTGCCTATACGGACTGGGGTCTTGTCACGCCCAGTGCCAGGTCCGTATATATACGGACTCGCCGAAAACAAATTGTTATGCCCGGTCCAAATTGGAATGCGAGATATTCTTTGTACAATGAGCAGCTCTCTAACTGGATAGGTATACCTTAAATTTTAAATAAAGAGACAACACGGCAGGATAGTAAGCACACAGGTAACAAGTTAACATGGGTTTTATTCAGTTTAACACCTGGTTCATGGAGGAGCAAGACATATATTTTATACCTGTAACCTGGAGATCATCAACAATAATAAGAATAATTAAGACATACAATACTCAGGTTATCAAGTAAGCAATAGGAGTCGGACAATGGGTCCGGACTCAAGGTAATAATAATACTCCTAGGATACAATTATAAGGTATCCAAAATGGTGGAGGTACACCTCCTACCCAAATAGATCTCAGAGAGGATCTCAACAAAAGACAAGAGTGCAGTAATGGCAAATGCCGTCTGGATCATGCAATGATGTCCCCGGCATATAGTGACGTTAACTGACTCTAAAGCAATAATGGCCAAGTGGTCATTAACAATGAAGTGGGCTCGGAAAGGCTCACAAATGATATTAATACTATAGGTGTGCTAGATCTCACCTGGCAAAGATTAATCCTTAACTCTAATTGTGTACTAGCAAGGTGCTGAAGGCTGAAGCAACAATCGTCGGGAGCTGAGATAGAGTGAAATCTATTCGAGTTATGAACCTGACAGAATGTTAAATGAATTAGGCTAGAAGTTATACAAAGGGACTAGATTACGTGCAAATATGTGTTTGTGTTTGATGCTATGGGTCTTACATAAGCACGCCCCCTCTGTCGGGCTATGGGAGACCAATAACCCGGGAAGGTGCATATATAAGGATCCCCTGATAGGTATGTATAATGGGTCCCGGCAAGTGGGCTAATTCACGTCAATTTAAGTAGGGAGAAGAAAGACCTCTCGCAAGACGTAATGATAATGAGAACCCCTGAAGATAACTTCTACCACAACCCTGAGTCAACTCTATACCCATAAACGGTACAAAAGCACTTAAAGGAGAGCTGTAGTGAAGAGGAGGGCCCGTAGATCGAGGGAGGATCCAGTAGTCCGGAGGGCGGCTGGGCGTGATGACTCCGGAAGTTGGTCCAGGGGGGGGGGGGGGGCTGGGCGTGATGACTCCAGCTACTGGTCCAGGGTGAGTCACAAGTTGATTCCTTAGATCTTGGCGCCTACCACGGGACAACCGGGTTCCTCTTGCACTCCCACAGTGCAGTGATCCCCAAAGGATATGCTGGAGTTCTGCTACAAGGTTTGGGGGGTTAGAGTGACTAGCATAATGATCTACCTAGATTGGCAAGCAGTCTAGATAGTGACATTATAGGTAGTCTAAGGGGGGTCAAGGTAAGTGTCTTCCTTCCTTGCTAGTTCGTGGAACTATCAGAACCATGTAGCAAAAAGAGAATCCAGAAAGGGGAGCCCAAAGTGGGTTGCCCAAAATTAGTCCTCTTCCTGATGGGGGGAACCCGATCTGGTAGATCTCTCAGTTACTACACTATCCTCATAATCCCTTGAACAAAACAAGGTAGGAATCCTTTGGTACTTGGTTTGTGCACCGCATCGAAGGCCAGAAAGGGGGAGCCCAAAGTGGGTTGCCCAAGCTAGTCCTCTTCCTGATGGGGGGAACCCGACCTGGTAGATCTTCGATCACAGCACACAACTGACAAGTTGAACACCAGCTATCTCTGGCTGTTCTTACCCTGAACTAAATAATACCAAATGGCAAGCTTAGTTACTGATGTCAATCAATCAATCAAATTGAGTAGTGACGTGGGGATAGGACAAGAATTAGTTGGATGAAGTGAGTTTTAGAAGGAGAAAAAGGTGTCCAGGCTTAACTGGAGCTGCCTGAGGGTTTTCAGTGTTTGGGAGATCGGCGTTACTACGAAGACGGCTGGACCCGACCAGGGAGGCAGTGGGTCGAGAGCTGGGCGGCTGGAACTGTGGGCTATTGTATGGGTAGGGAATTTAAGGCCATATATTTATCCTCCCGGCCCGACTGGGAGTCCCGTACTGATAGCCCGCTGGTGATGAGGTGTTGGTGAGGGTGATGGGTGGTGGTGGTGATATTACTTCCTCGGGAGGTCCGGGAAGCCTTGCTTCAGAGCTTGCTTCACTGTTAGGCCGCATTCGATGTAGTTGTATTTGCCTTTTTTGTGAAAATAGCAATTGCAGCCTAAGCAATTCCAGTCCAACATGCAGTAGCTCAGGAATCCGTTGTATTCAGATGGGACGCAGTCCTCGTACGCATAACTCATAGTCATGTTGTGGTCCTTATTCAGGTGTGGTAGGCAGATATCCAAGAACAATTGGTGAGGGGTCTTGGGGGTGTCTGGTTTCTTCTCTACCTGTCTCACTGGTTCGATTTCAATGAGGGGCATGGAGGCACCTTTTTTTGGTTTTGAAGGAGGTGAAGGAGGCTCTGCAGGTGGGTTGGTGTTGACTGCAGGGGTCTCCTCCATCGCCTCTTCTTCTTCTGCTGCAGGTGTCGGAGTTGAGTTGGTTTCTTCAGCAGCTCTTCCAGGATCAGCTTCTGGAGTTACTGCTTCAGGTTCAGGGGGACAGTTTTTTCTGTTTAGAGGTGCTTTGATGGTCAAGCGCCTCTGTGGAGTAGGTCTCTGTCTGACAGGACCCCTCTGGGCATTGTCCAACAACCCTCCTGGTACAAGAATACCTGGGAGATTGTTGGCCTGAAGGAGGGCTGGTAGGTATTGCTGGAGGAGAGAGTTGTTTCCTCCAGCAAGAGCCACGGCCGTCCTGATGATAATATCGATCTTATTTGATATATCATTAGGCAGGTCCATGCTTTTTAGTCTGTCAACCTTTTTCATAATACCCTGCCTCTCCTTCAAGTCTCGGGCATGATGTGAGCCCTTGACTGTGTTGCCCCTGGGTCCTGTGACCAGAGTGGCCTCAGGACCTCTTGCCCCTGTTTTGGTGTGGAATTCTACCCTCTCTCCGTCACCTAGAGAGGGTACAGACTTCCTGGGGTTGTTTTTCTTAATATTTTTGTGGTGTACAAAAATATCAGTGCTGTTGTCGTCCCTGGTGATAAATCCAAAGCCCTTCTTCACATTAAACCACTTTACAGTGCCGGCAACGAGTGTGGAAGTTGCGGGAGGCATTGTGGTGGTGGTGAAGAGAGGAGGATATGTAGGTCTGCTCGGTGTGGCTGCTCAACTCTCTGGCTGTTCTTACACTGAACTAAAGAATACCAAATGGCAAGCTTAGTTACTGATGTCCAGGCTGGGTGAGTATAAGGCAATCTTCTTGCCCCTACTTAAGGCGCCCGGCTGAGAGGATCAAAGGCGCTGGGGAGGTGTTGGCGCATGGTGGTTATGTCCTTGTAGCTCTGGGGGTGGTGCGCCTGGACTCTGGCTGTACCTTGTAGCTAGATGCCCCCGGGCAGATTCTGTTATAAGATGGGGGGATCACTTCCTGGTGGGGGAGGAAGTGGATGAGAAATGGCATGTGCAGGATGATTCATATAAGAAAAGGTTTTAGAACTGCTGCAGGGGTTGAACTGCTGGTTTATGCGCCATCCTAGCCCGGGAAAAGGACATGACTTGGATGGCTGCAAGATCCTGAGGGGTTTTGATGGGTGATATAAATGGCAGACTAGGGAATAGAGAGTGAAAGTCTGGAGCAGTTTGGCAGTCCTTGATGGGGGAGATAAAAGGTAAGTTGGAAAATAAAGGAGTACCACCTGTAGCTGGTTGATCAGGCTGGGGAAGTCTAGGATGGTTAGCTGGGTGTTTAGCGTAGTTACCCCTCTGACTTTTCTCTCTGGTGGTAGGGGCCATAGAAGCTGGCTGGGCAGGGTATACTGGTGTAGTCCACTCAGGTCTTATGTGTCCCACCTGTCTCGTTGATATGCGGGCGATGCGGGCAGGAGCAGGGTGGCTGGCAGGAGTAGGGTTGGCTGCAGGTTTAGTGGCAGCTAGAGATGCGATCTTATCATCCTGAGACCGCATCTCACTACCGTCTGGTAGAGAAAAGTCCCGACCCCGGGACTGGAGCTGGTAATGTCTTGAAGTATTATCTTCATAGACAGGGGTCAGGTGCTGGAGGAAGTGGTAATAAATGACTCCCTGGTTGTTAGGGGTGGCCATCTTGTCTCCGGTGAGGGTGAGGAGAGAAGAGGAGTCATAGTACCTCAAATGGTCGAGGAGTTGGTGAGGTGACTTGATTACTTTGGTGGAGTCGTTCCACATCAGGGTTATCATGTCAATCCGCATCTTGGTGGTGGTCGTCAGCGAGGGTGTTGTCGTGGCTGGAGGTGGTTGGAGAGTGATGACAGAGAGCCTGGCTTGGCCCAGGTCATGAGGTTGTGCGGACGCCGAAGTACCAGGCTGGGGGGAGGAGCTTGGTGCGGACGCCGAAGTACCAGGCTGGGGGGAGGAGCTTGAAGACGCTTGATGCTTAACCTTTCTCGCTTTAGGCTGGGACAGGGCTGGTTCCCATCTGGTGGGTGGCTTCACAGATCTTCCACAGCGGGTATGAGAAGGCAGTCTGGGAAATGGGGGAGATGGAGTTAGAGGTGACATTGAGCGAAATTTGGATATTGTTTTTCGCCTGGGAAGTTGAGAAGGAGGGGAAATAGATTGAGGAGAAGAAGGTAGGGTTTTAGATATAGGAGGAGTAGGTGAGGGTTTTTTAGGACGGAAGCTGGGGGTTATAGGCAAAGTGGGGGGTATATTGGTGAGTTGTGGTGGCGAGTGGGGAAGACTAGACGTGGCAAGGTTAATTAAAGGCGATGGTTGAGAAGGAGGTTGCGGAGGTGAAACGAGAGGAGAGGGAGAAGGAGAGGAGATGTGAGAAGATTTGGGCTTAGGAATGTGGGAAGGGGTGAAGGTGACAGGAGGTGAAAGAGAAGAGGGGGAAGTTTGGGTTTGAGTAGAGAACAGGAGGAGGTCGATGTTTAGGAAGGTGAGAAGGGGTGAACTGGGTGAGGCGAGTGGGAAGGGTGACAGGAGGTTGCAGTACAGGAGAGTGAAGGGCAGGCAAAGGAGAATTGAGAGAGGGAGTGGAAAGAGGTGGAGGGAGAGGGACAGCATGGTTGAGAGGGACAGGTCCGGAAAGACAAGAAGTTTGAGGGTGAAGATTTGAAACAGGGGTACAGTCAACATCCTGATCAGGCTCAGCTACAACAGTAATATTCTTATTAATAGGTTGAAACCTTCTGACAAACCTATTCCTATAAGTGCGAGATTCCCCATGATAGTTAATTATGACCTGGAAACAGTTTGGGATCCTAAGGACCTCAAATGGACCCTTGTACCGTGGCTTCAGTTTGGAGGGTACAGGTAAGATGGCGACCATGACTAGGTCGCCTACTTGGTGAGGGTTGTTCTTGGGGGCTTCATCAGGCTGGAGATCTTGGGTAAACTGGAGCTGACGTAGGCGGTTCCTGAGGTGGACGAGGTTGGTATTTAGACCTGGTGAGGCCTCAGTAGGGGCAGCTAGGTGACGTAGTGGTATGAGGAGAGGTGGGCTCCCAAAAACCATCTCATGAGGGGTGATCCCGTTGTCTCTGGGGCAGGTGTTTATTCCCCATTGTATGATGCGAATTTGGCTGGTCCAGTCCGATGAGTTCATCTGTTGGAGGCGGGTTCGGATTTGATTGGCGATGGTTCTATGAGATCGCTCGCTGATGGAGTTTCCTTTTGGCCAGTAGGGTGAAGAGTGGCTGATGTGAAATCCAAACATTTCGGAGATCTGCGTCCAAATTTGTCCGGTGAATTCAGGGGCATTGTCGGAGTGGATTGCCTGTGGCAATCCAAAATAGGGAAAGACATGTTGTAATAATGCCTCGGTGACGGCCATAGCAGTGTGTTCTCTGGCAGGGCAGGCGATCACGTATTTTGAGTACGTGTCCACGAAGGTGATGATGTAGCGGTATCCCCTGTCGTTTTGTAGAGGTCCCATGACGTCCACTGCCAAAAGTTGCCAGGGTTTAGAAGCGATGAGTTTGCCGGAAGGTCCTGGGGTGCGTGTTTGGTCTTTTCCCAGGGTGCAGGCACGGCAAGCTTCAGTGATTTTCTTGGCCGTGGTGTAGGGGCGAGGAGTCCAGTAGATGTCTTTGAACGTGTTCACCAACTTCTTTTGGCCTAGATGGATCCCGTTGTTGGTGTGCAAGGAAGACATAATTTGTTCAGCATCCTCAGGCCCTAGTACGATCTGACCTTCTGGGGTAAAGAGGGCGTCACCCCTTCTTTGTAAGAGGCCAAAAAGTCGGGTGGAGATCCAAGTTGGTTTGTCGTTCCGGAGGTAGGCCTGGATGAGAGGGGGAGTGGTAGTAGGTGGTGGTCGAGGTTCTTGGATGGCGTTGAGTTGTTCTGGTGCCAGTGGGAGCCGGGATAAGGCGTCTGCATTGGTATGGAGTTTTCCCGGCCTGTAGGAAATCTCAAAATCAAACTCCTCAAGTGATTCTCGCCAACGGACTGTTAGGGCATTCTTAGAGTCAGATTTCCTGAGCCATTGTAAGGCTTGGTGGTCAGTGATGATGGTGATCTTGACGCCAGCTAGGTAGGCCCGGAAGTGTTGGAGGGCCCAAACGATGCCTAAGCATTCTCTTTTAGTTACCGGGTAGTTGGTTTCTGCCGGGGTTAAGGTCCGGCTGGCACAAGCAATGATGTGCTCTCGTCCTTCTCGATTTTGGGAGAGGACTGCACGGACGCCGAGAAGGGACACGTCGGTGTAGAGTCTAAAGGGTAGTTGGTAGTCCGGAAAAGAGACGACAGGGGAAGACACGAGTAGGTCCTTGAGGGAGGTGAAGGCTTGGAGACGGTCGGGGGTCCACACAAAAGGTTCTTCCTTCCTAGTTAAGTCGTGTAGAGGTCTGGCAATGGTGGCGAAATTCTTCACAAACCTCCGATAGTAGGAGGCAAGGCCTAGGAAAGCTCTTACTCCTTTTACTGACTTTGGGGGTTGGATCTCCTGGATGGCTTGGAGTTTCTTGGGGTCAGGTGCAAGTCCTTCTTCTGACACCAGATGTCCTAAGAATTGGACCTGATGTCGAGCCATGGTGCATTTAGCAGGCTTCAGCTTTAATCCGGCTTGTCGGATCCTCTGGAAAACTTGGCGGAGGCGTTGGAGGTGTTCTGCCCAGGTACGACCAAATACTATAATGTCGTCCAAGTACGCCAGACATGTTTCCCAAGTTAATCCCTGAAGTACGGATTCCATCAGTCGGGAGAAGGTGGCGGGACCGTTACATAATCCGAATGGCAGCACTGAGAACTCGTAAAGCTTCCCTTGGCTGGTGGAGAAAGCTGTTTTTTCTTGGTCGGTGGGGGCGACGGGGACCTGCCAGTATCCGGATTGCAGGTCCAGTGTGGAGAACCATCTGGCCCCTAAGAGGGAGTCTAGGGAGTCGTCGATGCATGGTAGTGGGGTGGCATCTTTGATGGTGACATCGTTGAGTTGTCGGTAGTCGATGCAGAATCGAGATGACCCATCCTTCTTCTTGACCAGTACCACTGGAGAGGACCAAGGGCTAGTTGAGGGGTTGACGATGCCAGCTTCTAACATCTCTGCAACTTGCTTCTGTTCTTCTTGGCGCTGAAGGGGGTTCTTTCTTCGTATAGCCTGTCTGACTGAGGGTCCAACAGTGTGAATGTGGTGTTCTAGGACATGGGTGTGGCCTACATCTTGGGAGTTGGGGGCAAAGATGTCCTGGTATTCGGCCATTAACAGGCACAGATCGTCCTTTTGTTGAGGGGTGAGGTGAGTAGGAACGTCTGGGAGTGATGGAGTTGATGCAGGAATGGAGGTGGTGGTGTCGGTTGAAGGCTGGTCATCATAAGTCTCTAGTTCTCCGATGGTGAGACCCCTGGGTAGGGTGATAGGGTGGTCGGAGATGTTGGCTATTCTTACTGCATTTTGTTTTAAAATGGCAGGAGCAGTGAGACAATCCCTGTCAAAAGGGCTCTGAAGAGAGGGAGTGTGAATGAGTTCTCCGTTGAGGGCTGGATGGATGGGCACCCAATGTTCATGATGTGGCAGCAAGGTGATGGGTTGAATGGTGATGGCCGATGCAACACAGATGGCTTTCAAGGTTTGAGGAGGGTCATGGAGCGGTGTGGCAATCTTCGGAGTGGTGAGTCCTGGGGGTTTGGTGGAAAATAACAATCTTCTTTCAACACACTGGATAGTAGTGCGGAGGGCCGTAAGAAGGTCGAATCCCAGGTATCCGCCGTAGGTGGTTTCTTGGGAGGGAAATACCATGAAAGCGTGGTGATGGCCGTGGTTAGGTTGAGGGGTGGCCACATACAGTGGGGCCGTGATGCCAGTACTAGAAATAAGGTTGTCGTTGGCATCAATGAGGGTGGTGGACGAGTGTTGAATCGGTCCAAAGGTGTTGTGATGTCTCTGGTGGTAAGAGGAAAAAATACAGGATCTTGAAGCTCCGGTGTCGACAAGGAGTCGAGAGTTGACTCCCTGGATGGTCAGGTGGGTGTAAATGGGAGGCTTTATCATATCATAGCTGCCCCTATCTCGAGCCCCCGCCAGTTTGCAAGTTGGTGGGCGGGGGCGGTCTAAAAACCCGGTTTGATGACTTCCGGCTCGACTGTACTGTGGTCGTCCGGGTCACCAACCTCGTCGTAGTCCTCAGCTCCTGCGGTGCCGTCTTCTAGGATGGTGGCAACTCTTCTGGAGGGCTTCAGCCAGGGAATCTGTCCCCAGAACAGTGGAACCCTCGAGCGTTTGGCCAGCAACTCGGCAAAAGACCTCTTCAACCCATTAATAGGGCACTGGGACCCGCAGGGCTTCCAGTCTCCAGGCTTGACTCTGGCCCATTCTTCCGGCTTGTCCTGGTTGCGGCTAGGGTGGTAGGTTGGTCCGGAATGAGCTCCTTGTGGCTTAGTGGGAGCTCGTTGGATACCCGCGATCTTTCCTTGCTCCTGGGATTTTTGCAGGGCCAGGATACGGCATATGATAGGGAGGTCTGTATCATATCCGGCCGGTTCTGTGATGGCAAAGTGGTCCCGGACTGCACGCGGAAGGATCCTCATCAGGGTCCGGCGGACGTTCTCCTTCCTCTCTGCAGCTGTAGCCATTGTGAATGCGGTGGAAGCCAGCCTGGTAAGCTTGCTGATGGTGGCGTCGAGGTCCCCGTCGTAGGTGATGGCGTGAAATTGCTGGTCGGCTATTACAGTACCTAAGACGGGGTTAATGGCAGTTTTAGTGTATGTTTCAAACTGTTCCCAGGTCACTCCGGGGTTCTCTTTTACATAACTGGAAACTAGGGCCATAGACCACCCTAGCTTCATGACTACAGTATGTATTTTAGGGGCAACTTCATCTTTAAATATGATGTCAAGCACTGGCTTGACAACCTCTAAATAGGTGGCAATGTCAGTTTCCTCTGGTCTGAAAGGAATAATATCCAGTGCTTTCCCTGCCATCCTGACTACTTATCCCAGTCGTGATACTCTCAAAATATTTAAAGCAGGAAAAACCTGAAAGGCTACCTTCGAGAAAGAGACACCGCTGCCACCAGTGTTATGCCCGGTCCAAATTGGAACGCGAGATATTCTTTGTACAATGAGCAGCTCTCTAACTGGATAGGTATACCTTAAACTTTAAATAAAGAGACAACACGGCAGGATAGTAAGCACACAGGTAACAAGTTAACATGGGTTTTATTCAGTTTAACACCTGGTTCATGGAGGAGCAAGACATATATTTTATACCTGTAACCTGGAGATCATCAACAACAATAAGAATAATTAAGACATACAATACTCAGGTTATCAAGTAAGCAATAGGAGTCGGACAATGGGTCCGGACTCAAGGTAATAATAATACTCCTAGGATACAATTATAAGGTATCCAAAATGGTGGAGGTACACCTCCTACCCAAATAGATCTCAGAGAGGATCTCAACAAAAGACAAGAGTGCAGTAATGGCAAATGCCGTCTGGATCATGCAATGATGTCCCCGGCATATAGTGACGTTAACTGACTCTAAAGCAATAATGGCCAAGTGGTCATTAACAATGAAGTGGGCTCGGAAAGGCTCACAAATGATATTAATACTATAGGTGTGCTAGATCTCACCTGGCAAAGATTAATCCTTAACTCTAATTGTGTACTAGCAAGGTGCTGAAGGCTGAGGCAACAATCGTCGGGAGCTGAGATAGAGTGAAATCTATTCGAGTTATGAACCTGACAGAATGTTAAATGAATTAGGCTAGAAGTTATACAAAGGGACTAGATTACGTGCAAATATGTGTTTGTGTTTGATGCTATGGGTCTTATATAAGCATGCCCCCTCTGTCGGGCTATGGGAGACCAATAACCCGGGAAGGTGCATATATAAGGATCCCCTGATAGGTATGTATAATGGGTCCCGGCAAGTGGGCTAATTAACGTCAATTTAAGTAGGGAGAAGAAAGACCTCTCGCAAGATGTAATGTTAATGAGAACCCCTGAAGATAACTTCTACCACAACCCTGAGTCAACTCTATACCCATAAACGGTACAAAAGCACTTAAAGGAGAGCTGTAGTGAAGAGGAGGGCCCGTAGATCGAGGGAGGATCCAGTAGTTCGGAGGGCGGCTGGGCGTGATGACTCCGGAAGTTGGTCCAGGGGGGGGGGGGGGGCGGCTGGGCGTGATGACTCCAGCTACTGGTCCAGGGTGAGTCACAAGATGATTCCTTAGATCTTGGCGCCTACCACGGGACAACCGGGTTCCTCTTGCACTCCCACAGTGCAGTGATCCCCAAAGGATATGCTGGAGTTCTGCTACAAGGTTTGGGGGGTTAGGGTGACTAGCATAATGATCTACCTAGAGTGGCAAGCAGTCTAGATAGTGACATTATAGGTAGTCTAAGGGGGGTCAAGGTAAGTGTCTTCCTTCCTTGCTAGTTCGTGAAACTATCAGAACCATGTAGCAAAAAGAGAATCCAGAAAGGGGAGCCCAAAGTGGGTTGCCCAAAATTAGTCCTCTTCCTGATGGGGGGAACCCGATCTGGTAGATCTCAAGTTACTACACTATCCTCATAATCCCTTAAACAAAACAAGGTAGGAATCCTTTGGTACTTGGTTTGTGCACCGCATCAAAGGCCAGAAAGGGGGAGCCCAAAGTGGGTTGCCCAAGCTAGTCCTCTTCCTGATGGGGGGAACCCGACCTGGTAGATCTTCGATCACAGCACACAACTGACAAGTTGAACACCAGCTATCTCTGGCTGTTCTCACCCTGAACTAAATAATACCAAATGGCAAGCTTAGTTACTGATGTCCAGGCTGGGTGAGTATAAGGCAATCTTCTTGCCCCTACTTAAGGCGCCCGGCTTGAGAGGATCAAAGGCGCTGGGGTGGTGTTGGCGCGTGGTAGTTATGTCCTTGTAGCTCTGGAGGTGGCGCGCCTGGACTCTGGCTGTACCTTGTAGCTAGATGCCCCCGGGCAGATTCTGTTATAAGATGGGGGGATCACTTCCTGGTGGGGGAGGAAGTGGATGAGAAATGGCATGTGCAGGATGATTCATATAAGAAAAGGTTTTAGAACTGCTGCATGGGTTGAACTGCTGGTTTATGCGCCATCCTAGCCCGGGAAAAGGACATGACTTGGATGGCTGCAAGATCCTGAGGGGTTTTGATGGGTGATATAAATGGCAGACTAGGGAATAGAGAGTGAAAGTCTGGAGCAGTTTGGCAGTCCTTGATGGGGGAGATGAAAGGTAAGTTGGAAAATAAAGGAGTACTACCTGTAGCTGGTTGATCAGGCTGGGGAAGTCTAGGATGGTTAGCTGGGTGTTTAGCGTAGTTACCCCTCTGACTTTTCTCTCTGGTGGTAGGGGCCATAGAAGCTGGCTGGGCAGGGTATACTGGTGTAGTCCACTCAGGTCTTATGTGTCCCACCTATCTCGTTGATATGCGGGCGATGCGGGCAGGAGCAGGGTGGCTGGCAGGAGTAGGGTTGGCTGCAGGTTTAGTGGCAGCTAGAGATGCGGTCTTATCATCCTGAGACCGCATCTCACAAATCGTAGCAGCGAAACGACTGCACCTATAGCCAGTGGCGTATCTAGGGTGGGGCAGGCAGGGCACGTGCCCTGGGCGCCACTGAAAGGAGGGCGCCAAATCTTCCTCAAGTAAGCCTATTATTTAACTACAGCACAAATAAAATGTTATAATATTAGCCTATCTAGTATTTCGCCTAAATATCTATCCACTCATCATTAATAGAATATGAGAAATAACAATCTTTAATAACAGTAATAACAGTAGGCTACATATAGTATGGCTAAAATATATACTGTTTTTGTTAGGCAACGAATTCCCTTGCCTATAAACATATAAATAGTTTAGTTACCCTTGTACTTATTTCCGGGGTGGTTTTCTTTTGTTATCAGACCTTTATTTAATACAATATTGAATGCTATATATATTATTGATATTCTGGAGTATTTCTCATCTGGCTGATTAGTAAATAATATTGAAATATTGATAATACTTAGTAATTTACTATATAAGAGACCTGCAAGATATTAAGATTATATTTATAACTCTTTGCATTCTCGATTCGAATGCTAGCGAACGTTTATTATTGACAAACAGTGCTTAAAACACTCGACTTCGATTGTGGAAGCATCAGGCAAAGCAAGAACTCTGAGGTACGGACATTTATTTAATTATTTAGTTCTCTATTATATTTCCCATATTGTAGATACGGGAAATTATACTTTTTTGCCGTGATTTTGGATTTTGACGGTTTTACATTAATTTTACTATAAACAATGCTTAGACTGATAAAAATTGAAATATAGCCTCGCCTAAAGGTTTAGACGTGGTTTAGAGTGTCATTTTCCATATTTCAGAACATTGTTTAAGATCATTAAACGTTTTTTCACGAAGTAGGGAAGTAGATTTCCCTATAATTATTTCTTTAGATGATTGCTTAGGCTAAATTATTCTAACATTAAGTACAGTCTACGACAGAACTGCTGTCTTGGCCTGAGGCAATGTGTTAGTTCACTCACCTTTTAATAGATGGCACTTTAATCGCTTCTAATAAAACGGGGCTGGGTTAATATAGAGGTTCGAAGGAGGAGGAGTCAAACGTGTGTGTGTGTGTGTATGTGTTCGAGAACGGCACGCAGAATAAGTATATTTTAACATAACACACAGGCTATATTATAAAATTAGCCCATGCTGGATCATAAATAAGTAACACACATTAGGTGTTGCGTTATTTATGGAATTTAATACACAGACAATCAAGTTTCTATCCTTCGCACTTTCCATTCCCCCCTCCTCCCCCTCTCCCTTTCACGCCAACTCTCCTTCTTCACCCGCTTCCTCTCCCCTCCCTCCCTCCCACCTCTCTCTCTCTCTCTCTCTCTCTCTCTCTCTCTCTCTCTCTCTCTCAAGGACATAAAAGATACCTTCTAAAATACGCAGAATAATACTATGCGATTGTTTTGAATTTACATATACATAATCTATTTTGTATTAATTTCACCACACCACCAAACGCCTCCAATGAAATTAATGAAAGCATGTATGTGATCCACCGGGATTCGAACCTGGGTTATCACACACAGATTTTTAGACACCTTAACCATTACACCACCAAGACGGTTAAAGGTTTATGCACACGCCTACGACTTATGAAATAAATAATAAATGTTAGGGATGACAAAAGTAACACATATATATTGATTAGGAATAGGATAACTAGCGAGGCACCGAACAACACCTGTTACTCGCTGCCTCGCTAGATATCCTATTCCTAATTAAGATACGATTCCCGAAGAACACGTCTATATTTGTTTATATATATATTAAGTGTAACAATAACACTTAGGATTTACGTTATTTGTGTTGGCTTAAGGAATAAGTTGGATAATACACATACTTGTGACCTCCACAATTTGTAATGTTTGAGGAGACGGCGCTTCAACCTCTCTCCTCTGTCCATCACATTCAAGCACCAACCCACCCACACCAACACTAACACAGGATACAAAACAGACACACACACACTCACACCCAATAACATAAAACGCACATCACACACATGATCACATACAACGTAATGGGCACAAATCACTCACACATGATAACATAAAACGCACACACACACACACACACACACACACACATACACACACACACACACACACAAGCACGCACACACACACACACACACACACACTGGTCCAGGCAAACTAGGAAAGGTATTAGCATTATTGAGGAGATGCTGCTGTCTTCAGTGCGTGTCATGGCCATCCTGAGCCTTACGACGTATACAGACTAATAACACACATAACAAAGCCACTATAACAACTTCGTCTCTCTCCAACACCCCTTCTCTCCTCTCTACACTCTTCAGAAAATAGGAAAAGTAGAAAGTAGCACACGAGGTGCCGTTGTGAAGGCTTATCCTTCAATACCTTCACCTGACCTGACCCCATCCGGGGTTTAGCTGGTCCACAAGGGTGTGTGACATGAACCCAATGGAGAATTTGTGGGCCATCATGGCATGGAGTGGAATGTGGTTCAGGTTAGGATTGGAACGGGCGGGAGGAGTGGGATTGGGGGGCAGGGGGTGGGGGGGTGGGGGGGTGGGGGGGGGGAATCCGTCGCCGCCCTAATATAAGTTGGAAAATGTTTAAATCAGCTCCAACGAGAATACAGGAGGTAGTTGATGCAGCTTGTGGGTGGAGATCATATTGATTTCATAAATATAAATTGTAAATGTTTACATTTAAGATCCCTTTATATGTATTATATAATGTGTATGTGTTTCCAATGTTCACCGTAACATAATGATGGTGAAATAATACATATTAAATTAAATTCAAGGTAACATACACAGAGCTATAGTATACTTTTAATTATGTTTGGACGATAATTTAAACAATACGAAGTAAAAATATAAAAGCCTAAACAATTTACAGTATATCAACTTTAAAACAACATAACAAGATTGCTTGGATTATCGTTAATTGTTCAATTTGATGACTTACTTTATAGTAAATCATTACAATGGGTAACGCCGAATTGTTTACTGATAATGGGAAGCCACAGTAATTAAGCTAGTAATTAAGAATCCACTGAGAAAAGTATAATGCAATAATCATAGCGTGTCATATTACATGTTAAGGTAATATGTAATATGACATGTTAAGGTAGGCGGATGCCCAACCCCGAAAGGGGTTGAAATAGGGGAGCTATCCCCCCGCCAAAGGCGGCTTTCTAGGGCCTTTCCTAGCTGATGCTGAGAGGATTGGGTTCTAGTCATGTGGTGATGGGCTGGTCTATCAGAGTGAGAACTGAGCGATCTCTGCCATACCCATAGCTTACTCTGACTGTTCCTTTTACTTATATATTTTTTAGATCTCAAGTGACGGGGCCTCTTCCGTGGATTGACCTCCCAATCTACCAAGATTGGAAGCCAAAGCGTCACATTTTTCCTTTGCCCCTCAACTTTCTCTTCATAATTGCTGAGGGGCACAGGGCCCTGTGTGGGTCTTTGGTTTCCCGGGCGTTTCCGCACCCTCCTTAACTCCCCGCCATGGAGTGGCTTCGGTCACCCAGGCTTTATTGTGGTCGGCAGGGAGGGTTCTGTGGGGGCGATCGGTTATGGCCTTGGCCTTGGGGCTGTTCGGCCAGGCAGCTTGGGGAAAAACAACAACAACAACAACATGTTAAGGTAGATTATGAATTGGTCAACGACAGTGCTGTGAATAGTGGTATGGAAGAAAACATTTTTTACTCAAATATGAAAATTTGTTTTTATTACAAAACAAAAAACACATTTCGGCTCATCTAAAGTGTTTTCTCTAACTGGGCCGATATTATCTTGTCTTTATGATATATATATTTGGTTATAATTTGGTCAAAGCTAGATTACAATGTGGTCCAACTTGTCTTGATGCGTGGATTGTAACATCCCGTTTCAATTGCTTATATATTTATACGATTGTTTACACTAACCAGGACGCCAAGGTTGGCAACTTTGAGTGTTTTGCAACGGAGCATACTGTATATATTTATTTTCTATAACACATTGTATAAGGTAAATAATAGAATACGAGTTAATAATTGAGAATCAGTAAAGGTAAAAAGAACAGTATTATTAAAACACCAAAGATTTTTTTATGGACAGCTTTGAACATGACGATGAGGAAAATTATATATTCGGTTAGGAGAGAGAAGGGGGAGAGAAAAAGAGAGAAGGGGGGAGATAGGGGAAGGCAGCAGAGAGAAGGGGAGGAGGGGGGAATGGGAAGTTCGAAGGATAGAAACTTGATTGTCTGTATATTAAATTCCATAAATAACGCAACACCTGATGTGTGTTACTTATTTGTGATCCGGCATGGGCTAGTCTAATAATATAGCCTGTGTGTTATGTTAAAAAAAAAGTTATTCTGAGTGCTGTTCTAGAACACACACACACACACACACACACACGCGTTTGACTCCTCCTCCTTCCAACCTCTATACTAACCCCACCCCCTTTTATTAGAAGCGATTAAAGGGCCATCTATTAAAAGATAAGTGAACTAACACATTTCCTCAGGCCATGACAACAAGTTCTGTCGTAGACTGTACAGCTATGCTCTGAAACTCTCCCTTAATCCATATTCCCCTCTTCCTATGACTTAAATTGCTTCAAACTCCGTGTGTCCAGGCATTTTGGCTTGAACGTTCCTTGATTTTGGCCATGTCACTCAACTGGGGGAGGCATTCGTTACAGGCAGTTCTGCTTTTTGTCTTCCTCATAAATATAGAACAAAAAAATACGAAAACAAAAACTGCACCTTCCATGCTTTCATTGATGCAAATTGTTATATGATGTGCCATAGACTACAGTAGATCTGGACTTGACACGAAAATCGAACTTTGCAGTAAGGGACCCATAATCGGAAAACGAACCCCCCAAGTTCGAACCTCAAAACCACGAAAATTTGATACTTGCGTGGTTTTGAGGTTCAAACTTGGGGGTTCGTTCTCCGTTTTTGGGTCCTTTACTGCAAAGTTCCATTTTCGTGTGAAGTCCAGATCTACTGTAGTCTATGGATGTACAGTCTACGACAGAACTTGTTGTCATGGCCTGAGGCAATGTGTTAGTTCACTTATCTTTTAATAGATGGCCCTTTAATCGCTTCTAATAAAAGGGGGTGGGGTTAGTATAGAGGTTGGAAGGAGGAGTCAAACGTGTGTGTGTGTTCTAGAACAGCACTCAGAATAACTTTATTTTAACATAACACACAGGTTATATTATTAGACTAGCCCATGCCGGATCACAAATAAGTAACACACATCAGGTGTTGCGTTATTTATGGAATTTAATATACAGACAATCAAGTTTCTATCCTTCGAACTTCCCATTCCCCCCTCCTCCCCTTCTCTCTGCTGCCTTCCCCTATCTCCCCCCTTCTCTCTTTTTCTCTCCCCCTTCTCTCTCCTAACCGAATATATAATTTTCCTCATCGTCGTGTTCAAAGCTGTCCATACAAAAATCTTTGGTGTTTTAATAACACTGTTCTTTTTACCTTTACTGATTCTCAATTATTAACTCGTATTCTATTATTTACCTTATACAATGTGTTATAGAAAATTAATATATACAGTATGCTCCGTTGCAAAACACTCAAAGTTGCCAACCTTGGCGTCCTGGGTAGTGTAAACAATCGTATAAATATATAAGTAATTGAAACGGGATGTTACAATCCACGCATCAAGACAAGTTGGACCACATTGTAATCTAGCTTTGACCAAATTATAACCAAATATATATATCATAAAGACAAGATAATATCGGCCCAGTTAGAGAAAACACTTTAGATGAGCCGAAACGTGGTTATTTTGTAATAAAAACAAATTTTCATATTAGAGTAAAAAATGTCTTCTTCCATACCACTATTCACAGCACTGTGGTTGACCAATTCATAATCTACCTTAACATGTTGTTGTTGTTGTTGTTGTTCCCCAAGCTGCCTGGCCGAACAGCCCCAAGGCCAAGGCCATAACCGATCGCCCCCACAGAACCCTCCCTGCCGACCACAATAAAGTCTGGGTGACTGAAGCCACTCCATGGCGGGGAGCTAAGGAGGGTGCGGAAACGCCCGGGAAACCAAAGACCCACCCAGGGCCCTGTGCCCCTCAGCAATTATGAAGAGAAAGTTGAGGGGCAAAGGAAAAATGTGACGCTTTGGCTTCCAATCTTGGTAGATTGGGAGGTCAATCCACGGAAGAGGCCCCGTCACTTGAGATCTAGAAAATATATAAGTAAAAGGAACAGTCAGAGTAAGCTATGGGTATGGCAGAGATCGCTCAGTTCTCACTCTGATAGACCAGCCCATCACCACATGACTAGAACCCAATCCTCTCAGCATCAGCTAGGAAAGGCCCTAGAAAGCCGCCTTTGGCGGGGGGATAGCTCCCCTATTTCAACCCCTTTCGGGGTTGGGCATCCGCCTACCTTAACATGTCATATTACATATTACCTTAACATGTAATATGACACGCTATGATTATTGCATTATACTTTTCTCAGTGGATTCTTAATTACTAGCTTAATTACTGTGGCTTCCCATTATCAGTAAACAGTTCGGCGTTACCCATTGTAATGATTTACTATAAAGTAAGTCATCAAATTGAACAATTAACGATAATCCAAGCAATCTTGTTATGTTGTTTTAAAGTTGATATACTGTAAATTGTTTAGGCTTTTATATTTTTACTTCGTATTGTTTAAATTATCGTCCAAACATAATTAAAAGTATACTATAGCTCTGTGTATGTTACCTTGAATTTAATTTAATATGTATTATTTCACCATCATTATGTTACGGTGAACATTGGAAACACATACACATTATATAATACATATAAAGGGATCTTAAATGTAAACATTTACAATTTATATTTATGAAATCAATATGATCTCCACCCACAAGCTGCATCAACTACCTCCTGTATTCTCGTTGGAGCTGATTTAAACATTTTCCAACTTATATTAGGGCGGCGACGGATCCCCCCCCCCCCCCCCCTGCCCCCCGATCCCACTCCTCCCGCCCTTTCCAATCCTAACCTGAACCACATTCCACTCCATGACATGATGGCCCACAAATTCTCTATTGGGTTCATGTCACACACCCTTGTGGACCAGCTAAACCCCGGATGGGGTCAGGTCAGGTGAAGGTATTGAAGGATAAGCCTTCACAACGGCACCTCGTGTGCTACTTTCTACTTTTCCTATTTTCTGAAGTGTAGAGAGGGGAGAAGGGGTGTTGGAGAGAGACGAAGTTGTTATAGTGGCTTTGTTATGTGTGTTATTAGTCTGTATACGTCGTAAGGCTCAGGATGGCCATGACACGCACTGAAGACAGCAGCATCTCCTCAATAATGCTAATACCTTTTCTAGTTTGCCTGGACCAGTGTGTGTGTGTGTGTGTGCTTGTGTGTGTGTGTGTGTGTGTGTGTGTATGTGTGTGTGTGTGTGTGTGTGCGTTTTATGTTATCATGTGTGAGTGATTTGTGCCCATTACGTTGTATGTGATCATGTGTGTGATGTGCGTTTTATGTTATTGGGTGTGAGTGTGTGTGTGTCTGTTTTGTATCCTGTGTTAGTGTTGGTGTGGGTGGGTTGGTGCTTGAATGTGATGGACAGAGGAGAGAGGTTGAAGCGCCGTCTCCTCAAACATTACAAATTGTGGAGGTCACAAGTATGTGTATTATCCAACTTATTCCTTAAGCCAACACAAATAACGTAAATCCTAAGTGTTATTGTTACACTTAATATATATATATAAACAAATATAGACGTGTTCTTCGGGAATCGTATCTTAATTAGGAATAGGATATCTAGCGAGGCAGCGAGTAACAGGTGTTGTTCGGTGTCTCGCTAGTTATCCTATTCCTAATCAATATATATGCGTTACTTTTGTCATCCCTAACATTTATTATTTATTTCATAAGTCGTAGGCGTGTGCATAAACCTTTAACCGTCTTGGTGGTGTAATGGTTAAGGTGTCTAAAAATCTGTGTGTGATAACCCAGGTTCGAATCCCGGTGGATCACATACATGATTTCATTAATTTCATTGGAGGCGTTTGGTGGTGTGGTGAAATTAATACAAAATAGATTATGTATATGTAAATTCAAAACAATCGCATAGTATTATTCTGCGTATTTTAGAAGGTATCTTTTATGTCCGAGAGAGAGAGAGAGAGCGAGAGCGAGAGCGAGAGCGAGAGAGAGAGAGAGAGGAAGCGGGTGAAGAAGGAGAGTTGGGGTGAAAGGGAGAGGGGGAGGAGGGGGGAATGGAAAGTGCGAAGGATAGAAACTTGATTGTCTGTGTATTAAATTCCATAAATAACGCAACACCTAATGTGTGTTACTTATTTGTGATCCAGCATGGGCTAATTTTATAATATAGCCTGTGTGTTATGTTAAAATAAACTTATTCTGCGTGCCATTCTCGAACACACACACACACACACACACACGTTTGACTCCTCCTCCTTCGAACCTCTATATTAACCCCGCCCCTTTACCTTTAGATACCTTTAGATGTGTTCGCCGCTCTTCTAGCGGCACCAAGGAGCGCGACGCCCCTCGTTATGGGTGGTGATTTGGTGCAGTAGACTGTTTGAAGCGACAGCTCGCTCTCTTGCGAGGATGGGCTCGTCTGGCACTTTTTGCAGTTCGACATCTAGGGCTCTCTTGAAGTTGTCTAACGAGATGTCCCTCATGTCTCTTACTGGCCGTGGGAGTTTGTTGAAGAGACGTGGGCCTCTGTGTGATAACCAGCCCTCTCGCAGAGAGCCCATAGCACCCCTGTTATTCATCCGGGGGATTTCGCATTCCCAGCCTCTCCTATCATAGGAAAGGCCACGTCACACTGTAGCTCCATACATTATCAAGTGTTTCTCGTAAAGAAAGTGCAATCGGTGATTACCAAAGACAGAATAACATACATAAACACTTAGTGAGTGCACATATACAAGAAACAAAGACCGAAACAGAAGGATTGAAGTGAAAATAAGAGAAAAAAAAAAAAAAAAAAAACAGTGACTAAGAACATGACGCCAACAATGGCCGGGGATCAAAACAAACCCGACCCAGAGTGCCCCGACTGCGGAATCAAGTTCGCAGGTGAAAAAAATGCAATCCAATGCGACTACTGCCAGGATTGGCTGCACTATTTTTGCACAGAACTCCCTGCCTATCAAATTCTCAACTATGCAAAAACGGCAAGGAAATTCATGTGCAAAACATGCTCCCTAACAAAGCTTGACACAAAAGGTGAGTGGGTGGCCGAGGCAGAAGCAGCCGTTCTCCAACACAAGGAACGAATAACCAACTCTGGAGCGATAAGTAAGGTAAGAAAAATCCATGTTCAGCCCCAGAGCAACAAAGATGTCACCAACACGCCAGCTGACAATAGGCCTACTCCAAAAACCAAGGAATTAACTGGGGACACTGACCTAGGCCAAGGCCTACCCATAAGCCCAGAAGTAGCCTTAGGCAAGAGTGACGGTGACAACCCCCATACCAGTAACTCACCAAACGTGGCTATAGGCCTAGATCTAGGGATGGGGAACACACCAGGAAATATTAGCATCACAATGCCAGATGCACATAGCCCCCCCACCGCAACACTAGCAGACACGGCAGAGCCCCCTCAAAATGCAGCAAGACAGGTGAGGTCGGGGACCCCAACGAGCACACACCCCACATGCAACGGATGCGGCCAAAATGCTCCTACATACAGTAGAACAGGGGAGGTTAGTGCTGTAAATACAAATTCATGGAGACCTAGGCCCAGAGCTGATTACAGGGGCACCGATATTAGGAGGAAAAGAATAGAAGTATTCAATTTCTACCTAAGAAATGAATGCCGATACGGAGTAGTGGGCAGGGGATGCAAACAAGACCACCCAAAAATATGTGCAAAATTCATGAAGCACGGGCGGGATGAAAGAATAGGTTGCAAGCGTGGATGGAAATGCATCGACTACCACCCATATGTATGCAGAATCTCACTCAACAAAAGGGCATGTACTATGAGAGACTGCAATCTTCCACACATCAAGGGAACCAAAATACTGACGCCAAGAAACAACGTCAACAGACCAAGGGAACACGCTACAGGACACATTCAAAGGGAATTTGCTTACACACCAACATATGAGGAAAAAATAGAAAGTCAACGCAATGCCCTCAGAAGCTGGCCAACCATCCAGCAAACTCACAAGGCCAGACCAGCAGCGGTACACACGGCTATGCCCGACCAAGGTGCTTTTTTAGAGGTAGTAATGGGACGTCTTCTGGAAGTGGAAAAAACGGTCTCAAGTGATTATGGAGAGATTCCTAGCCCAAACCGAGGGGCCAGACACGAACCACAGAGGAAGGTGCAACTACCACTAACTAGTTTTGTTGTGGGCAACATCAGAGGACTTTACCCACGAAACAATCAATGTAAAGTCCCTATTTTGGGAGAAATTGCAGAGGAAGACAACTCAATTTTTCTAGCCCTCACAGAAACACACCTGAACGAAAACATTTTGGATGCAGAGATCAATATCCATAATTTCACTCTATTCAGAGCCGACAGAGAGGACAGAAGCCACGGAGGAGTAGCACTCTACCTAAGGGAGGATATGGCTGCAAATACCGAAACTTTAGTTGCATTCTCAAACGGCACAACAGAGCTACTAGCAGTACACATAAGACAAACCGACATGCTCATCATAATTTTGTATCGACCTCCAAACACCACAGGGGAAATTTTCAAGGAGGTCACAGAGAAAATACAATCACTCCTACAAAATCTTCCAACTCCCGCTACAGATGTCATCATCACAGGAGACTTCAACCTGCCCATCATCAATTGGGCAACCATGAAAATAGATGGAGGAACCAGGGAGGAAAAACAGCAAGCCAAGGAGCTAATGACTATCATGGACACTGCATACATGAAGCAATACATCGAGGAACCTACAAGAGGCAACAACACACTGGACTTACTATTTGGCAACAACTTCGACCTGGTACACTCGTATGAAACTGTAAAAACTATAATGTCCGACCACAGCCTCATCAAAGTTAGAACCCCCACACCAACCGCCACACCACCAAGAAGATGTCAACAGGAATCAAGCCAAATACCCTGCACCTCTCTGAAAGATCTCAACTTCTACAGCAAAGATATAGACTGGGACAGACTGAGAGCAGAACTGGCAGGAACTGATTGGAGGGCACTATTCGAAGATAAAAACGTCGACGAAACTCTCAGTATCCTCCAGCAACAATGCCTGGAGACCTGTAAAAACACCATACCACCCAAATCAAGCAGGAAGCAGATCAAGCAGATTCCCAGAGATAGAAAAATACTAATGAAGAAAAGGACGTACTTGAGAGCCAAGCAAAGGAAGACCAGCTATGCGCACAATATCACCAAACTACAAGAAGAGCTTGATGAAGTGGAACGTAAACTCATCCAGTCACACCAAGAGCAAAGAACACGCGAAGAACTACAAGCAGTTGCAAACATACGAGTAAATAGCAAATTCTTCTATGCATATGCAAAAAGGAGACTCAGGAACACCACAACAATAGGACCACTTGCAAAACCTACGGGCGAACTTGAGAGTGACCCAACCGAAATGGCCAAGATACTCAAACAGCAGTATGAAAGTGTCTTCAGCCCGCCAAATGAAGACAAGAAAATCGAGAATGCAACGACTTTCTTTGGCAACGCTCCAGAGACACCACATCAACTCTCCTCGGTAACAGTATCAACAGAGGACATAATAGCAGCCATCGACAAGATTGGACCAAACTCTGCAGCAGGACCAGACGGCTTTCATGCCCAACTGCTAAAAAACTGCAAACATCAGCTAGCCCTGCCTCTAAAACTGCTGTGGAGCAAGTCCCTCCAAACTGGATATGTACCACAATCCCTAAAAGAAGGTAATGTCACACCAATACACAAAGGGGGTAGTAAAGGCATAGCCAAAAATTACAGACCAGTGGTGCTGACGTCACACCTTATTAAAATCATAGAAAGAACAATAAGAGCTAAGATGGTCAGCTTCCTGGAAGATAATGAGGCGTTCAACGAGGGGCAACATGGCTTTAGAAAAGGCCGCTCCTGCCTCTCACAACTACTATCACACTACGACAAAATCCTACAGGATATTCAAGACGGAGAAAATGTAGACGTCATATATCTAGATTTCGCCAAAGCTTTTGACAAGGTGGACCATGGGATCCTTCTACATAAACTCAAATCACTGGGAATAGGGGGAGACCTTGGAAGATGGCTCCATAGCTTCATCACCAACAGAAAACAAAGAGTCACGGTTCAAGGAAGCCTATCAGAAGCAGGTGGGGTCATCAGCGGAGTACCACAAGGATCAGTACTGGGACCTCTCCTATTCCTCATCATGATAGGAGACATCGACAGGGACCTGGAACACTCAACAGCCACATCGTTTGCAGACGACACCAGACTCATGAAGAAAATCACCTCACAACATGATGCTCAGCTACTACAACAAGACTTGGACAAAATCCTGAAGTGGGCAGAAGAAAACAACATGGCCCTAAACGGAGACAAGTTCGAGCTTCTAAGGTACGGGAACAAGAGAGCACTACAAAACGACACCAACTACAAAAGCGGACAGCAAGAAATTACCGCCAAGGACACAGTGAAGGACTTGGGAGTAAATATGAGCAGTGACGCCACTTTTTCCCAGCATATTACCAAAGCCACAACAACAGCAAAACAAATAGCAGGCTGGATCCTGAGAACCTTCCACACAAGAAATGAGAGGTGTATGCTAACATTGTGGAAGTCACTGGTCCTACCACGACTGGAGTACTGCTCCCAGCTCTGGTCTCCCCAAAAAGTAGGAGAAATAACAGAAATTGAAGCCACCCGGAGGACATTCACCAGTAAAATCCATGGGTTTCAACACTTTAACTACTGGGAGAGACTTAAGGAGCTGCAGCTGTACTCACTTCAAAGACGTAGGGAGAGATACATCATCATCTACGTCTGGAAGATTTTGGAAAAAAAGGTACCAAACCCAAACATCCAAGAGACTCAGCACCAAAGGCGAGGGAGGCTGTGCTATGTGAGGACTACGCCGGGATCAACACAAAAAATCAAATCCCTGATCCATCACAGCTTTACATACAATGGAACCAGACTGTTCAACTGTATACCAGCCCCTCTCAGGAACATAACCGGGGTGTCTCCAGACACCTTCAAGAAACACTTGGACATGTGGCTGGCCAAAATACCGGACCGGCCACCAACACCAGGATACCCCAGCACCAACTCCAACCGACTTCTGGAATGGAGAGTGGAAGAAAGGGAGCTGCCTGGTCGCAGTGGAGCCCCAGCTCAACTGTGTCACTAACGGACGGAATACAACTAAGTGTCTAAGTGTAAGTGTATCAGTGAATTTCATGACTATCGGAGTATGTAGGTTTGGTACTAAACCCTCTGCGATTTTCCACGTGTATATTATTAGGTAACGTTCTCTTCTACGTTCCAGTGAGTACAGATTCAGTGCTCTTAAACGCTCCCATTAGTGTAGATGTTTTATCGAACTTATATGCGAAGTGAAATTTCTTTGTACATTCTCTACGTCATTTATTTCACCTGCTTTGTATGGGGATGTTAATACGCTACAGTATTCAAGCCGCGGTAGCACTAGAGATTTGAAGAGCGTTATCATAGGTACTTCACCGCGTGTTTTAAAAGTACGCAGAATCCAACCCGTTAGACGTTTCGCAGCCGCCACTTTGACCTGGTTATGTACTTTGAAACCCATATTTTCAGACATTAATACCCCAAGGTCTTTCACACTGTCTTTCCGTTCTATTATGTGGTTAGATTCTGTTAAGTAATTTGTAATTTCTTTAACACCATTATTATCTCCGTACGTACCGTATTAATTGGAATTTTTCCTCATTGAATTGCATATTGTTTTCCCTGGTCCACTGGAACACTACATTCATGTCTTCCTGCAGTTGGCCCGTGTCTTCTTGTGTGTTTACTATCTTGCTTAATTTTGTGTCATCAGCAAAAGACGACACCGTACTGTGTCTGGTGTTGGTATCTATGTCGCAAATTAGTATGAGGAACAGAGGGGCGCTAGCACTGTTCCTTGGGGCACTGAGCTTTTGACATCCGAAGGCTCAGATGTGACTTGGTTTACTGCTACTGATTGTTTTCGGTTTACGAGGAAATTGTATATCCACCGTCCGATTTTCCCAGTTATACCTTTTGCTTTCAGTTTGTGTGCTATTATACCAGGTCACATTTATCAAATGCCTTAGCAAAATCGGTGTAAATGACATCCACGTTTTTCTTTTCTTCTAGCGCTTTAAGCATTTTGTCATAGTGTTCCAAAAGTTGTGAGAGACATGATCTTCCCCCTCTGAACCCATGTTGACCGGTGTTGTGTAGTTCATTTGTCTCCATGAATGTTGAAATTTTTCTTCGCAGGACTCGTTCGAAAACTTTAATGATGTGAGAGGTTAGAGCTACCGGGCGGTAGTTTTTTGGTAGTGCTTTACTCCCTCCTTTATGCAGTGGGGCAATTATTGCGTTTTTCAAGCTATCTGGTATGTCACCAGTGTCTAGACTCCTTCTCCACATTTTTATTAGAAGCGATTAAAGTGCCATCTATTAAAAGGTGAGTGAACTAACACATTGCCTCAGGCCAAGACAGCAGTTCTGTCGTAGACTGTACGTTGAATAGAAGAAGGTTTGAGAATATCGTTTCACTTTTGGATTGGAGAGTTGCACAGAGTAGGGATGGGATTGTGTTACAAGACAGGTGCTACGTATTCTACGTAGAAAACGTGGTATACACTGATAGAGCTCTGAGGAACATTGATTATTGTAATAGCGGTAAAATAGCGAGAGAGATGCAACACTGCAGCGAAGAGAGAGAGAGAGATTGCAAAGAGTCAGTTAGTGAATGTGAGTTAATGAGACGATTTGTTAATTATAATAATTAATGAGCTTGACTTGTATACCGTATTTTGCCGGAAATTCGCTAGAACGATATCTAAATTATAGTTGTGTTGGGTTTATATTTTATATTTGTAATACTACACACCAAACTCAAGATACGCATAATTAACCTAACAAACATTTTGTTTTACCTAACCTAACCTTATAATGTATAAATATATAATATATATATCTATATATATACAGTATATATATATATATATATATATATATATATATATATATACCTGTATATATACAGTATATATATATATATAGTTTTAATTACCTCAATATAGCTTTGCATGTGTCTTCAAAATGGTCCTAGATATGCTCATATTACGATAATTTTCTCGGGGGGGCTTACAGCCCCCCCCCCCATCCATAAGGGCACAATTCCAGAACTTGCCCTAGGCGCTATGTTCATTAGATACACCCCTGCCTATAGCTTTCATATTTCTACCACATGTACAGTTGTGGACAGGTGAAACAGATACAGCCTTGGTCTGTCCAAGACCTCAATAGAGGGCAGCACAATTAGTGCCCATAAATTATCTGGTAACAGTGATTGATTGATTGATTGATTCTTTATTGAGAAAGCATAAATACATGGGAATACATAATTACACGTCTCAAAAGGGCAAAGGTGATAAAACAGTCTTTTACCCTACTCATATTATACATGTACATTATAAACACAAACATGAATACAACATTTAGTAAGTTTTTATCTCTATACTTGTTAGCAAACCAGTTGTCCCTAACTGTTTAAGAAGGACCCTTAGCTAAGCTGGGCTTAGGCTTAGCGCGGGTTTGTTATAATCCTTCTACTTTCCTTAATGTCATAGAATGCCCCTCCCACTCCAGTTTAATACATGCCTACATATACACACACATACATACACCCATACACACGTAAATACATATACAGTATATACATATATATAATATACACATATACATACATATACATACACACACACACACATGCATGTACATATACCTACATACATACCTATACACACAATAATTCATACAATAACACACAAATTTCACAATATACAGTGTATACATACACATTTATTATTATAATAACAATAATGATATAATGAGGCTATCAATTACATAATAATCATAACACTAAATCCTAAACTTTGTTTTATGTATATTTACCTTACGATGTATTGTATTTGTTTGCATTTGGCTATTATTTGAGTAATCATATTATGATTGAACATCCATATAATTTGTTCATCGACCTTATCTATGACATTGTTTCTATATTTCGCTAGGTGTTGGCAGTGCAGTATATAATGATTTAAGGTATGACTTCTTGGTTTTTACATAGTTGACAACATATTTCGTGTTCTCCTTTAGGAACACCAAGTTCCCACATGTAACAATATCCTAACCTAAGTCGTGTGCACAAGGAGTCCTTCCAAGCACTTCTTAAGTTTCCGTATATGAAGCTAGTTCGCCGTGCAACGTTATTATAGTGATAGAATGTTGCACTATTCGCGTGTTTTTCTTGCATCATAAAAAGTTCCGCATCCTTTTGTTTTTTTCTAATTGTTGATTTAATTTGTCTTAAAGATTGAATGCACTCGTAATCTATTGTGTCTTTCTCCGTTCCTAATTTAGCAAGTTCGTCCGCTCTTTCATTATTTATTATCCCAACATGTGAAGGTATCCACGTAAATTTTACCATTCTCCCATTATTGCGTAGTTCATCTATAATAACCTTACACTGAGATACCAGCTTTTCATACACGGGTTTTTTGCTGTTCATAGATTCCAAAGCTCTTCGACTGTCTACGAAAAAGCACACATCACCTTCTCCCCCTCTTATTTTATTTAACCCGTATAACATAGCACATATTTCTGCCTGCGTAGAGGACACGTTGTTACTTATTCTATAATAATATTCACTGTATATGTTATCGTTACCTACATCGTCACTCACCAGTATCCCACATCCTGCTCTCCCATTTTCTGTGACAGAGCCATCGCAGTATACTTGCGCAACATTATCATCTTTTAATTCATTTATCTTTTCTTCAACAATTATTTTAAGTTCCCCAGTCTCGTACATACTTTTCTTTTTCCCCAGCTTGATAATATTTATATCCACGCCTTTATCTTCCCAGGGTGGAGGTGTAACAGTGATGGTGTGGGGGTAGGAGGTGAAGGTATGGGGTGGAGGGAGGGAGGCGAGGGAGGGGGAAGGAGGGTACAGGAGTGGGAGGAGTAACCAGCGGCGAGGTGGGAGCAGGGGGGCCTGGAGGGAAGTGGGTGACCAAATACTTTACTGTGAAAGAATTATTAATTTTGTGTTTTGATCATTATGTGGTATTATGATTGAAAAATATTGGATTGCTGGTATTAATGAAACATATAATACTGCTAAAGTTGTAGCAAATTGAAACAGACACCCTCCAATAACAAACTGTGTGTTTCTACCTCGAGAATCATAGATGGGGGAGGGGAGAGGGTATTATTATTATTATTATAAAGACTAGCACCAAGCCCATGAAAACTATGTGGCACTAAAGCTCATGATTAAAACGGCAGAGATAAGCTAGGCGAATTAAAGAAAGATACAAAGCTATGGGAAAAAACGTTACAGAAAGGTAAAAGACGAGCACGAGACAGAAAATGCATAAAGAGATCCAGATACAAAGTACGGAGTGACAAACTATAGAGGGCGGGGACTGGACGACTCGGCCTGTGGGACAACTCGGCTCGGACAGCTCGGCCCACTTTTGGACAACTCGGCCACGACGGCGAGACAGCTCGGCCCATTATTTGAGACAGCTCGGCCATGACGGCGAGACAGCTCGGCCATGACGGCGAGACAGCTCGGCCTATTATTTGAGACAGCTCGGCCCCATGTTATGCTATGGGGCAATTTTTTTAATATAGCCGTGAAAAAACCTGTAGCCTTGAAATTCGTGATTGTATCTAACCTTGTGATATAGCCGTGAAAAAGCCTGTAGCCTTGAAATTCGTGATTGTATCTAACCTTGTGTGTGTATATATATATATATATATATATATATATATATATATATATATATATATATATATATATATATATATATATATATATATATATATATATATATATATTCTGCAAGTGTCTTCTATGCCAGATTAGTTGAACAAATATCGGAGAAAAAGCGCCAGCATAGAAGCCAAGTCATAACTTGGATGAGATGCCGGCTCTCTTTCTCTCTTCTCAGGTCTGCACTCCTATGTCTCAGGGGTACAAGGTCCTCCCCGCTACAGAGGACAAGAGTGAGAGACTTGGACTTTGAAATGGTCGTGGCGGAGGGACGAATTGGGGAACAACTAGGTTGATTGTAGGGAGGTACTGGTACAATAAGATACACTACAATGTAACTAGAATAAGATAGATTGTACACCACTTTGTAACTGTCATATATATATATATATATATATATATATATATATATATATATTTTTTTTTTTTTTTTTCTATGTGATTGAGGGAGGCAAAAGGCATAACTGCCTATAGCGAGTGCCTCCCCCATAGTTGAAAGAGTGACAGGGCCAAAATCAAGGGACGTTTGAGCCAAAATGCCTGGACACACGGAGTTTGAAGCAATTTAAGTCATAGGAAGAGGGAAAGACTGATTCTGGGAGAGAGTTCCAGAGCTCAGCTGTTGAGTAGAAGAAAGTTTGAGAGTAACGTTTCACTCTTGGGTTGGAGAGTTGCACAGAGTAGGGGTGGGATTGAGTTGCAAGACGGGTACCACGTGCCCTACGTAAAGGAGGTGGTATGCACTGGGATAGCTCTGAGGAACACTGATTATTATAGTAGCGATAGAATAGCGAGAGAGATGCAACATTGCGGCGGAGAGAGAGAGATTGCAGAGAGTTGGTGAGTGGACGGGAGTTAATGATACGAAAGGCCTTCCTTTCAACTTTGTCTAGGAGAGCAGTGTGAGAGGAACCTCCCCACACATGTGAACAATACTCAATACAAGGGCGCACTATGCCCCTGTACAGAGCAAGAAGCTGTACAGGGGAAAAGAACCCCCTAAGGCGGTTGAGCACACCCAGCTTCTGGGAGGCTGCCTTAGCAAGACTGGTAATATGGTCCTTCCAAATGAGAGCAGAAGAAAAAGAGACACCAAGAATATTGAGAGAAGATGAAGGGTTGATTTTTGTATTGTTGAAGAATAAGGGATAGTCCGCTGGGAGATCCTGACGGGTAGATAGATGGAGAAATTGGGTTTTGGAAGCATTAAAGTTAACAAGGTTTTCTCTGCCCCAATTGGAAATAGTATTTAGATCAGAATTTAAGAGTTCTATGGCTTCATTACGTTTGTCGTTGAGGGATTGCTGGCTGGGGCGTTCTGAAAAACTAATGGAGTAGTGCAAGGTTGAGTCGTCTGCGTATGAATGGATGGGAATTAAGGTACAGTTAAGGAGATCATTTATAAAAATTAGAAAGAGAATAGGAGATAGGACAGAGCCCTGAGGAACACCGGAGTTTATAGAGTGAGGAAGTGAACAATGGCCGTCCACAACCGCGGCTATGGAACGGCCAGAAAGGAAATTAGAGACAAAGGCACAGATGGAGGGATAGAAACCGAAGGAGGGTAGTTTAGAAATTAAAGATTTATGCCAGACTCTATCGAAGGCTTTCGATATGTCTAGTGCAATAGAAAAAGTCTCACCGAAGTCCCGAAAGGAGGATGACCAAGAGTTAGTAAGATATGAAAGAAGATCACCAGTAGAGCGACCCTTAAGGAAGCCATACTGGCGATCTGAGAGCAGATTATGAGAAGAGAAATGCTTAAGAAATTTGGAAGCAAGAATAGTTTCAAAAACTTTAGAAAGACAAGAGATAAGAGCAATTGGACGATAGTTGGAGGGTTGAGAGCGGTCACCCTTCTTTGGGACAGGTTGAATGTGAGCAAACTTCCAGCATGAAGGGAAGACGTTAGAGGATAGACAGAGACGAAAGAGTTTGCCTAGGCAGGGAGTCAGCACGGAAGCACAGTTTTTGAGAACAACAGGAGGAACACCGTCCGGACCGTACGCCTTATAATGACGATCAGACTAAAACACGCCCATTAATAGGAAAAATCACAACCATTTTAATTTTCAGCCGATGGTGATTAGCATATTTCCCATTTTTATAGAAATCAGTTACTTTGCAAATAGAGTAGCGAAATATGGAGTGATCATGAAAACGTGACATTACGGTACCCCTTGAGGTTTATGTCGCCTTTTTTATTAATTCCGGCTGTCATTAGACGATCTCATACAGCTTAGGAAGGATCTGTAAGTGTTGAAATGCTGAAGACTGTCTAGAATAACCGTCTGTCTTCCATATAACCTTACTAATCTAAATAAAATTACCTCATAATAGATAAAATACACTGTAAAGTGCGTCATGATCCTCAAGGGGTTAACATGATGATGATAGAAGACAATCATATATTTTCATTCCTGATCCTACCTACAGTATATGTCCCTTTTTTATTTATTCGTTCTAGGAAACATTTATCCTCTAAGTCATCCATTAGTATTCTCATTAATATTATTGACCTACCGAATCATTTGTTGTTAGCCATTTCTAGACCGGTACTTTCTGGATTTGAATGATCAGTTGTAGGACTTGTGATCGTGTTCTTAAAATTGTGCAATGGGTTCATAATTACCTTTTGTAGTTTATATGGGGAAAGGGGTAGAAAGATCCTTCCCAATAACAATATACCATTTATAAAACCACAGCTAACAAATTACAACAATATAGATATATCAGTTCTCTCGCCCTAATTACCAGTTTATAACTTAATATGCTAAATTCTAAAATTGTTTTATTTATGTAAGTTGAAAATTATTCTAATTAAGATGTGCATCCAATTTTATTTTCTTATTTAGTAAGTTAGTCTAGTCGATATTTGGCCAAGACTACCATCAGTTAATGTTAACTAAACTGACTGAACAATGGGATCCAAAAGAAGTTGTTTGTTATAATTGTGTAGCCTATGTACTTTTGTTTAATGTGTACATAATATATCCGTAGTGATACTACATATTAAATCACTCAATAATATAGATCCCCAGCGGTCGAGTGGAGTAATTTTCAATATTACTATTTTTTGTTCTATGTGAGTGAGGGAGACAAAAGGCAGAATTGCCTGTAGCGAGTGCCTCCCCCATAGTTGAAAGAGTAACTGGGCCAAAACCAAGGGACGTTCGAGTCAAAATGCCTGGCCACACAGAGTTTGAAGTAATTTAAGCCATAGGAGAAGGGAAAGACTGATTCTGGGAGAGAGTTCCAGAGCTCAGCTGTTGAATAGAAGAAAGACAGAGTAACGTTTCACTCTTTGGTTGGAGAGTTGCACAGAGTAGGGGTGGGTGGGATTGTGTTGCAAGACGGGCTACTCAGCTATTACTTCAATTTTGTACCAAAATGTGTTAACTATGAACATTTGGCGTTAATACAACGCAGATGCATTAAATTCATATTGTCCATTAAATATCGAGAAATCAGTTGATAAGATATTAATTTGATCATCAGCTGAAATAAAATCGACTATAATAACACACAACAAAGCCACTCGCCACTAGACAGCTTCCTCTCTCCAACACCCCTTCTCTCCTCTCAATACTCTTCGGTAAGTAGATGCAAGGTGCCGTTGCAAAGGCTTATCCCCCAATACCTTCATCTGACCTATAGATTTTTCGGGTGTACTATGATTGTAATATGAAAATGTAGCATTCTGGAAAAGACTGAATGTTCCACTTGTGGCAGAATAATGCGATACCTTTAAAAATAGGCCTATATTTATATGATTTTGAATTACTGAATTACTTCGATCTTATTACTCATACTAAACACAATACATTCTAATACTAATGTGTTATCTTTTTAACTATTTGTTTAGAATATATGTTTATGAAACCACGGTTAATAATAATCCTTGATATGTCAGGTCAGGTGAAGGTATTGAGGGATAAGCCTCAAATGAATAATAACAATATAAGTAGATAACCACTCTTTAAATACAGACAAACAGTAAGCAGAGCTTATACGAGAAACGTAAAGTTAAAAATACTTTATTTGTATTTATATCTAATTTAAGAATAGTCACAATAATTGACCTTGATAAAACTAAATTATGCAACAATACCTTGCATCATTATTAAGATATGATACATTTACTCACATATAAAACTATTTTGTATGTTTTAATACTTAATACTACTACTATCTATCTATCTATCTATATGCTCAGGCCCAATCCCCATTTTGGGGGTAGCCGACTCAAGACAGGGAAAACATAAAAACAACATAAAACAAAAAATAAACACAGATAAAAAACACAAACTCACACACATCCAGGTCACCCAGGAGAAGACCCAGAAACCAGGGTTACCAAGGTCGCTCCAGCACTCCCCCGGCCCCTGACCACCCGGAGAGGTTCCGATCTCGGCAGGCAGACATGCAGCAGAGCCAAAGCCACAAGCCCTCCCACCACACTTCCAGGCACACCCTTCATATTAATCGTCCCCCCGGGCCAGGCTACTACTACTACTACTAATAATAATAATATTAATAATAATAATAATAATAATTTCATGACACTGAGATAGGATGGGTGTTAAAGGGATCTGCTGTGTTTGGGCCAGTCGGCTCTCTGCAGTCTCCCGTTTTCTTATGTTCTAATATTATGAGACGGTCCTTTGAGGGGAGTCTGGCGAAACAGCCGCAAAGTAAATTCAAAATAATAAGAAAATATAGGCTAGTAGGCTACAGTATAACTAAATTATTATGTTCCTTCCAACAACCAACCATACTCCTAAAATCGATTAATTAAATTTACAAACACATGTGGCAGTCCGTGGATTCGAACCCAGGATGCTCACACCGAAAATCAACACCTTATACATCGCACCACAAAGACAGTTAAAGGTTGGTGAACACTGCCTACGATTTATTATGCAACTTCGAATCCTGCATATCAATCTAAGCATGTACACACATCCCAACTGCAACTCACGTAGGCTATGCATATGTGAATGGAAAGAGCAATTAATGGGGCCTTAACCACTTAGGGAAGTCCTCTCGATAAATTACTCCTGAACCAATATAAATTATTATGTTCCTTCCAACAACCAACCATACTCCTAAAATCGATTAATGAAATTTACAAACACATGTGGCAGTCCGTGGATTCATAATAACAAGCAAAGGTAACGATATTTTGAAACGGAATCTCTCACCTCTAATTCATTAAAAATAAGAACAAAATTACATTGGAAACAAATAATATGATTACTTATTAGACTACGATGCAATTCATCAACGGTTTTCATCATTGTAAAGTTTTTTAAAGTAGTGTTACCATCCAATTGTATATGTTAAATTATTTATCTATATTTCAAAGATAATCCTCGAAATAGAGTTATTATATATTATTTTCATGTTAAATGTAACGTATTTGTAATATGTATCTAATTATCGATGAAATCAAATCTGATGGTAATAGGTTTTTGAAAGAGAAAAAAAGTAACCGAACAAATAATATGAATAATTACATATAAGAACACAAGAAAACGGGGGTCTGCAGAGAGCCGATTGGCCCACACAAGGCATATCCCTTTCAAACCCAACCCATCTCGTCCATATGCCTATTTAATGTTAACATAAGAACATAATAAAACGGGAGTCTGCAGAAAGCCGATTGGCCCAAACAAGACAGATCCTTCTCACACTCAACCCCAATTACAAGGCCTAATTATAGGCCCAGCTCACTAATAGGCCTACCATGAGGACCGACCTCACCAGCACGGTCAGAGGTCAGACAATGGGGGTTTGCAGAGCGCCGATTCGCCCACACCCGGCAGATCCCCCTCACACCCAACCCATCTCATCCATATGCCTATCTAATGTTTTCTTTAAGCTCTCCATGGTTCTTGATCCCACTATAGCACTTGGTAGCCTATTCCACCTATCTACAACTCTGTTACCAAACCAACATTTGTCTATATCTTTTCTGAAACGAAATTTATCGAATTTGAAACCATTTGTTCTTTCGCTATCTGAGCTTCAGTACATCTTTCATGCACCCTTTATTAAGGAGGCATGGAAGATGTACTGAAGCTCAGTGATAGCGAAAGAACTCGAAACAATTGTTTCACATTATATATATTTCGTTTTAGAAAAAAATATAGGCAAATATTGGTAGGGAGCTTCAAGACAAAATTATATAGGCAAATATATATAGGCATATAGACGAGAAGGGTTGGGTATGAAGGGGATCTGCCGGGTATGGGCCAATCGGCGCTCTGCAGACCCCCGTAATCTTGTATTGATCTCTGACCGTTTTGGTGAGGTTGAGTTGGGTCTTAAAAGGATATCATAAATATGAGAGATAATTGTTTTTAATATCTTGACTGTGAGGGATATTCCTAATAAGATGAATTCACTGAGCCACAGATAGTGTAAATTAAATGAAAGGAAGCATATGAAGACACTGCAGCACTGAATAATTCATTCATTAGTGTGGAAGCTTTATCGGCTCCATTATATCGCAGTATGTCAATGTGTCATTTCACATTTGTAAAGGTATATATAGATACTATGTTTACAGTTTAGATAGTTAAAGAGATAAACATATATAGATAGACAGATAGATGAAGCTAGATATAGAAAAATACGGATAAACATAACAAAATAAGAACTAGGAAATCTGCATAGAACCGACCATCCCACACGAGGCAGATCCCATTCACACCCAACCAGATAAATACAGAAAGAGGTTCCGAACCATCCGGAAACAAGGCAAGAAGATAAGCTACTTATAAGGACTGATTGAGAATGTAAGTATGCATTATTTATCATATTCTTGTGTATTCCCTCAAAATGTATCTCAACCTCCACCCTGGAGGTATGTACGAAACTAGGACTTAAAATCATAAGTCATTTGTATGAGGATGATGCAGCCCACGTCACGTGTATTATGATGGCTCAATTGCAGAAATGGAAGAACAAGGTTGTTGTCTTGGTAATAGACAAGGTTAATAATGAAGTAATAGAGAGCGAGTATTGATATAGAATATCTGATAAAGTTTCTTCAACTCTAGCAGAGATGTGTGCAATTCTCTATATGGACTATTAGATATCAGAAATGGAGAGAACATAAGAAAACATGAGTCTGCAGAAAGCCGATTGGCCCACACACGGCAGATCCCTTTTACACCTAACCCATTTCGTCCATTATGCCTATATAATTTTAACTTAAAGCTTTATATCGTTCGTAATCCCACAATGGCACTCGGTAGCCTATTCCACATATCCACAAGGCTGTTACCAAATTAATGACTTGTAGAAATCCTCTTTTAAATGATGTCACAAAACAAGTTATACGGATGATCAACAATGAAGTTAAAGTGTTAGCTAGAATGTAAAAATATAAGTAGCCTACATTGTCGAGATAAACTGGTGGAATATAACTTCTCTTGCTGTCGTCATTATTATTATTGTTATTCTTATTATCATCATTATTGTTATTATTATTACATTATTATTATTATTATTATTATTATTATGATGATTATTATTATTATTATTAATATTATTTATTATTTTATTTTTGTTGTACTGTATTTCACTGGTAAATATCTACAATTTACAGATGGCCAATGACAAATGGCTACGGTAAACCCACCCTCAAGTTTCATTAAGATATAATTATAAGATTTTCATAAAGGTGTGAACAATTATAAGTTTTTCACAAAGGTGTGAATAATTAATAGTTTGTCATATAGGTGTGAATCTCCATTGATGACGCCAGGTGGGGATGGGGGATTGGACATAAGAACATAAGAAAATGGGAGTCTACAAAAAGCCGATCGGCCCACACAAGGCAGATCTCTGTCACACCCAGGATCCACTTACACAGCACACCTAAGACAGCAGGTACAAACATTAGATATTATCGATTTCCAAGAGATGAACAGTACAGGAAAATATGGATAAACTTGTGTCGCCGAGCTGATGTCGTGAATCCAGAGCATGCTATTGTTTGTTCTGTCCACTTTACCAAAGATGACTTAGTTGATGATATGAAAAGTCGTTTACTTGGTATTGGAAGTCCAAAGAACAAGAGACTCCTGAAGAAAGAAGCTGTACCGTCACTCTGTCTTCATAATGGTAAGCAATATATTGTGTTTAGTGTGTTGTGCAAACAACATACATTACGCAATTTTGAGATTAAGATAGTATCAATCGTAGGCTAGCGACATGGTGAATTTTTCTTATAATTCTAAGCATTTTGTGTTTTTTATAGAAAATACCAATACTCTGTATTTATTTTATTGTAATTGTATATTACGTACTGTACCCGATAAAGTATAATATCACAATTATGGCTATCTATTGTTAGCTATGCTATACTACACAACTAAGAACATTATTTAGGTGAAACTATGAAAATTATTAAGGTGTGGTAGGTGTACTGTATATTGTAATTGGAGGTATTGTATTATAACTATATATAATTGTTATGAAGTTTATGTTGATTGATTGTATATTAAAACACACGAAACTGGAAATCTGCATAAGGCCGACCGGCCCACAAGAGGCATATCCCGTTCACACCCAACCCATATCTTTCGTGTCTATCCAGTTTGCACTTGAAATTGTCTACCGTTTCTGAGCTAATCACTGCACTAGGCAATCTATTCCACACTTCTACACCTCTGTTCCCAAACCAGTGCTTACCTAGATATTTTATAAAGCGGAACTTACCCAATTTGAAGCCATTTGAACGGGTTATCTCGCCGTTATTAAGCTTTAATATCTCTCCCTTATTGATACCTTTCATCCACTTAAACACCTATCATAATATATTATCTCATCTTCGTCTTTCTAGCGATATGCCCACACACTAAATCTAAACTTATCTAACTTGAAACCATTTGAGCGGGTTATGTCGCCGTTCTTTAGCTTTAATACCTCATCTATATCACCCTTATTTATATTATATTATATTATATTATATATATATATATATACCGGTATATATATATATATATATATATATATATATATATTATATATATAATAATAATAACTAATAATATACAATAGGTGAAGCAGGAACACAAATTAGAGTATTAGTGAGTGGGAAGAGTATAATCTGTAATTAGAGGACCGCCTTGGTCCCTTAATTACAATATTTACTCCTCCCACTCCATACTAGGCTACAGGTACTTCTTTTCCTTGATCATACAAATTCTAGTTTTAACTGGATTTTTAATAGTGGTTACTATCGTACTAGGCATAAGTATCTCTCATAATGTACAAATTATATATATATATAAATATATATATATATATATATATATATATATATATATATATATATATATATATATACAGTATATATATATATATATATATATATATATATATATATATACATAGAGTATATACCACGTGAGCCACTAAATGTTTCTAATCTCTCAGTGGGGTTCGAACCGCCGACCATCAGGACGATAGCCGACGCTTTACACCACTGCTGTGGTGTAGTTGATTAACCCTTAAAGAGCAGCGGCGGACTTAAGTCCGCCTCCAATTTGCAGAAAGTTAGGAGCATTATTAAGGCTTTTAAAGGGTTAAAATCGAGTGCAATTGGCCGGGAGCGCAGCGGGCCAGACAGCCGACTCCCAGGGCTTACCGCCGCCCATTAACTCATGTTTCCTGTGTTCTCGAGAGGCCGGCAGTGTACCCAGTAGTGAGCATAGCTGGGAAAAATATGCCGCTATACGCTAAACTCCCATGTTACTGGTATCACTGTATGAGAACCACGAGTGCTACGTAGCTCGTTCTGGTCTCATTTTGAAGCTTTTAGCGCCTAGTTTTTTGCTGAATACATTTCTGTTCATGCAGATACTTGATTTATCATTCAGGAGGGCCTGAATATGCCCAAATAAGCCCAAAACCCCCCCCCCGCTAGACAAGGGTTAAAGCGTCGGCTATTGTCCTGACGGTCGGCGGTTCAAACCCCACTGAGAGATTAGAAACATATATATATATATTATGTTTAAGGTTGTTATTGAATTACAACTGTGAATAGATATTGTGGTTAGACAATTTATAATATATACCAGTATCATTGTTTCAGTTGCCAGTCCAACAGAGATGTCCAGCAGGAGAACTGGGAGAACAGCAACTCTTGGATTAAAGAGAACTGCAGAAGAAATGCTACATGATCGATATCTTAAGCCGAGTAATTATAGCCCAAGCTTAGAGGTAGAGACAGTGATATATAGAAACACTGTAGATAGTCAAAATCCAACTATAATGTAGGACGTGGCGAGTCTATTGTCCTGCAAGATGGCAAGAGATCCTGTAGAGATTGTAAAGTTATTCATGATGAATTGCTTAAGAAAATACAGAAGTTGGAAAAAGAGGTAGAGCTTTGGCGTGATCAATAGTTGTCCTTGAAACAGAAAAATACTGAGGAACAAAATCAGGTCATACACGAAGTGTAACAGAAAGTCGATGATGCACTACAACCTTTGTTCACTAAAACACAGATAGATATTCTCATCAGTAAAATGAAAAACGCTAAGTTTTGGCCAGAATAGGATATATCATCTGCAATGACACTACGGAGCTTGAGTCTAAAGTGTTACAAATATCTAAAATATGTCAAAGGTTTTCCTTTGCCATCTGTGAGCACATTAAAAGACAGCAAACCATGTGTTATGTGAACCTGGTCTTTTATCACCTGTCTTGTCACTTACTGTATGAAGTTCAAGTCTGAAACTTTAGATTCGGTAGAAAAGCTGGCAGTCATATCTTTCGATGAGATGAGTATTGCAAACAATGGAGCTACGACAAAGGTACAGACACACTGTATAAACCACACAAAAGTGTCCAGGTAGTTATGTTGAGAGGCCTTGTAGGTAAGTGGAAACAGCCAATATATTTTGACTTTGATCAATCAAACGTGCAAAATATATTGACATATTTGATAGAGAGAATAGAGTTAGCAGGCTACCCCGTTGTTGCAATAGTGCACGATTTAGGAACTACCAATCTCCGTGTATGGAAACAATTTGGTATAGATCCTCTCAAACATAATCAAATGTCTTTAAAAAATCCAGTGGCTGATAAAGAAATTTTTGTATTTGCTGATGTTCCTCATTTGTTAAAGCTAATCAGGAATCATTTTATTGATTCAGGGGTTGAGTTGCAGAACGGAGATATAGTTTCTGCTGCATGCATTCACGTAATGCTGCTCAATACCAAAACAGAATATGGATAATTAGCTTACAAAGTGAGTGATATTCACCTCACAGTCACTGGTCAGCAAAGACAACGTGTGAAATATGCAACACAGTTGTTGTCAGAGAGCTGTGCAAGTTCAATCATGTTTTTAGGCGAGAAAGGGAGTTCTGGAGTCTAAAAACTGGAAAGAAACGGCTAAGTTCATCTTACTAGCAGATAACTGGTTTGTCATGAATTGCTCCAACTATGGTGATAAGAAACTTCGCTGTGGATATGGAATGTATTTTGATGAACAGACAAGTATGATTGACACAGTGAGCACCATGAGAGTATGTAACTCTGTGTCAAGCTCACTATTCCTTTCAGAAAGGAATATTATCATCTTGCAATTCACTCATAGGATTAATGGCTATGTTAAAGAACAGTCATCAGCTTGATTATATAATGACCCGAAGACTAAATCAAGATTGCCTAGAACATTTCTTTGGGTGCATCAGGCAAATGAGTGGACCTCAGGATCACCCAGATTGAGTCCACTTTAAATATAGACTGAACAAATATTTGTTAGGAAGAGAAGTCGCCCTGATCAGTGACAAATGCAACATTAGCCAACATGCTGATAATGATGAGTGTGTTATTTATGGGGTGGTGTCAGGTGCAACTCCAGAGACACCAAACTCCTATGACCGTGAACTGGGCCTAGAAATTTGCCCAACTAGCTTGCTATTCAAGGATATGGACTTTGAAATGGATAATATGACTGATGAGCTGTCTGATGAGTTGCATGAAGGTGAAAATAGTTGCGTAGGAGCATGTAACAATTCATCAAAATCACCTAGTACAATTATAGAAGAACAGGCCTTGTTGTATATACTGTAGGTGGCTATGTTGTGAGGTAATAGAAGAACAGGCCTTGTTGTATATACTGTAGGTGGCTATGTTGTGAGGAAATAGAAGAACAGGCCTTGTTGTATATACTGTAGGTGGCTATGTTGTGAGGTAATAGAAGAACAGGCCTTGTTGTATATACTGTAGGTGGCTATGTTGTGAGGTAATAGAAGAACAGGCCTTGTTGTATATACTGTAGGTGGCTATGTTGTGAGGAAATAGAAGAACAGGCCTTGTTGTATATACTGTAGGTGGCTATGTTGTGAGGAAATAGAAGAACAGGCCTTGTTGTATATACTGTAGGTGGCTATGTTGTGAGGTAATAGAAGAACAGGCCTTGTTGTATATACTGTAGGTGGCTATGTTGTGAGGAAATAGAAGAACAGGCCTTGTTGTATATACTGTAGGTGGCTATGTTGTGAGGAAATAGAAGAACAGGCCTTGTTGTATATACTGTAGGTGGCTATGTTGTGAGGAAATAGAAGAACAGGCCTTGTTGTATATACTGTAGGTGGCTATGTTGTGAGGTAATAGAAGAACAGGCCTTGTTGTATATACTGTAGGTGGCTATGTTGTGAGGAAATAGAAGAACAGGCCTTGTTGTATATACTGTAGGTGGCTATGTTGTGAGGAAATTCTCTAAAAAATATCCTGATTTAGGTTACATGGCAGCGAACTGTGTATCTGTAAACAAATCATGGATTGATATGGTCAACAGAGGTCACCTGTACATGCCGTCTGATAGTTTTTCTTCTAAATTAACGGTGATGAGAGAAATATTCAAAGCTGTCCATGGCGAAGGTTTGAGGGAAGGAAAACAATGTGTTCATACCCTTGCCTCAGATATTATATGGGTGGGAGTTGAATTGCCACCGGATGTAATTTTTATTGTGCAAAAATCTCAGTTTTCTTTAGGATAGATACATAAATAGATAGGGACATAGCGATTCTAAAATGATCAATATAACCATCTATACCGTTTTTATGTTGTCGGAGCAAATAAGGGTTGTGAAAGGCCGAGTTGTCTCGCAATTAACTCGGGGCCGAGCTGTCTCGGTTTTACTGGGCCGAGCTGTCTCGCCGTGGGCCGAGCTGTCTCGTTTTTACTGGGCCGAGCTGTCTCGCCGTTGGCCGAGTTGTCCCGTGGGCCGAGTAGTCTAGCAACCTTCCTAAGCTGTATGAGATCGTCTAATGACAGCCGGAATTAATAAAAAAGGAGACATAAACCTCAAGGGGTACCGTAATGTCACATTTTCGGCTATATCACAAGGTTAGATACAATCACGAATTTCAAAGCTACAGGTTTTTTCACAGCTATATTAAAAAAATTGCCCCATAGCATAACATGGGGCCGAGCTGTCTCAAATAATAGGCCGAGCTGTCTCGCCGTCATGGCCGAGCTGTCTCAAATAATAGGCCGAGCAGTCTCGCCGTCATGGCCGAGCTGTCTCAAATAATGGGCCGAGCTGTCTCGCCGTCGTGGCCGAGTTGTCCAAAAGTGGGCCGAGCTGTCCGAGCCGAGTTGTCCCATGGGCCGAGTCGTCCAGTCCCCCCCTGACATACCTCATGATATTTGGTATATTACGCTATTTCGCTTTTATTTTGTCTTTATTTGCTTTGTAATAATTATTCTGCAATGCATATTTACTTTCATTCTTAAAAATAGTCAGGAAAGGTTGTCCATATAATGTATATATTTAAAAGTCTGGATCGCCCCTTGTCATTTTGTGCCACCACACTTTAATGAGAGTGGGTTATCAGACTTTGGGGTGACACAAAATGCAGCTTTGCTCTCGCTAGCTCGCTAGCTCTCTCTCTCTCTCTCTTTCTTTCTCTCTCTCGCTATTGGAATATAAGCACAAACTGTAGGTTGTATATTTAATTTACTTTGAAACAATATATATATATATATATATATATATATATTGTTACGTATCTTGATCCTCAAGTGGTTAACTTGATGAATCTAGATAGCACAGAGATATATATTAAGGTATCAGTCAGCTGAAGGCAAAACAAAAGTAAAATCTAATAACATTATTTCCTGTTGTTGCTTCCTCTCCTTTTGGATCTTAGGACTTGGTATCCTTTATTGACTGATACTCTTTAATTATGAAAAAATACTGAAACTAATTAAAGTCATGTAGTATTTATAAAGAATTATTATTTAACCGAAGCTTAGTAGGCTATGGTTATGAACCGAAGAAGTTATATCTAAAGAAGGACTATTAATTCTATAAAAAGTCTTGAAAGATAAATATTAAAGTAAGAATATTTCTGTCTCTTACCCTTTTTGAAATGAATAGATAGTTTTCTTATATGTCCTTTTATTTATATTTAATGTAGTTATTATTCTTGGTTCTTGTCTTACGTTAGTAGTATTATATTATTATTATCATCAGGATTAATATCAAAGTCACATAAAAAGTTAGATATATATTTAATAATTAGTTAAATGTATTTCTTAACCACGTAACATTGAGGTTTGATTATGAGTACATTAAGTTACAGGATCGCTTCATAGATTCGATTCAGGTCTCACTCAAATAATATGAAAAGCAAAAATAATATTTTGAAGCTAAAAGATTTTTCTTCAGCTTAGGAAATCACTAGAAGTAACATTAAAACAGCAATGTTAGTCTAAGGCGATATTACTAATAAGAGACAATAGTATCACCGTACTAAGCACCGTTAAGCAATGTAAGCTTAATTAAAAGAAAATGAAAGAACTCGTAAGTCTTAATATAGAATAATAGTATTACTTTTATCATAACCCAATTACTTGAAGAGTTGCTTTAGTCCACAAGTCAGTCAACTAAAATAGTTAAGTACATAATAGTAGCATTAACGTTAATTCCCAATCACATATCTCACTAACCAACATAACGTAAGTGTTTACACCGAACACACTTAACACACACTTATATAATCTGACTGACAGTCACAATCCCATTATAATACTTCACCCCGTCTTCCTCCAGCTGCAAGTTCACCTTCCCAACTCCAAATGAGACTGATTTGAATGCCCACTACTCGGGTCTTATATACTAAACAATGATGGTGTAGGAACGAATCAGGAGGCAAGGGATGGTGCGCGCCCCAATCACAGCTCCTCGAGTTGCGTAGCAGGTGCGTGGTCCAATGGAGTCTCCTGGCGTCGATCATCGTCATAGCGTCGGGTCATCGAAGTAGTTTGCAGGGTCCCCATATGACGCACGCAGGTGTGAAGGCTTGTTTGCTGGTATGCAGACGAGGTGGTTTCCCACTCGCTGGTTTGCTCGCTGGTCTGCTTCGCCGCCTGGGTAATTTGGCACTCCTTCAACTCTTAATTCTAACTCTTAAATAAACATACAGGGCTCCGTATGTCAGAATATATATATATATATATATATATATATATATATACAGTATTACAGTAAATGAAGCAAGCTTTATCTACCTATTTATCTTTGCTATATTCATTATATGTTTTAGTCTGCAGTTTTACTGTTATAGCAAACTGGGTCTACCGTGAATATATTTGCACATTACACTATGTATATTTGCAGTGCAGTTCCTTCATTTTGTAAAATAAATACTACCATATTTGTTTAGACATAATTGTATGCAACTGACAGCATCCCCTTCTCTGTATCATCCTACTTTCTCTATCCTACTTTTAAAGCCAAAGGCGGATGCAGCAAACTCACAGGCTCTCATGTTCCCGATTTTGACTCCTCTGAATTCTCCACTTTATGGCTCAAATTATCCTGTCATTATCATACTAAATACTTCTGTTTTGTCTATCTTTCCCTTAACTCTACTGACTTTCCCAAATTTTTTGAGTATCTAAACTCTTAACTGGAACGCATCCTAGCCATCTCTCCTTTCTCAAAAATCACCATCTTAGGAGATTTTAACGCTCACCACCACCAATTGCTCTCCTCTCATTCCACTGACTAACCTGGTGAACAATCTATATCTTTTCTATCCTAAATTACCTAGAGCAGTTGGTTCAGCAACCCACCTGTATCCCAGATAGCTTCGGAGATCGGCCTAACATTCTTGACTTGTTTCTAACTTCTAACCCTTCTTCTTATACTGTCGATCTTTTCCCTCATTTGGGCTCCTCTTACCTATCTCTCTAACCTGTCCTATCTCTCCAGTACGGCCATCCGTTTGAGCCGAACTAGCCAGCCGGCGGCACTTGTAGCACTTTGGCAGTGCCGACTGGGAGGCTCTCCGGTAGAACTTCTTTGATTTGTCATGGAATTACTTTTGCTTCCGTTGCCGGGGACCCTCGGAGAGTGCTGAACCCATTACCGAGGTAATCCTCTCGGGCATGGAGTCATACATTCCATTTTCTTTCCCTCAGACTAATGTAAAAAAACTTGGTTTACTCACGCTTGTTCAATTTCTGTCCGCAATAAGGATGAAGCATTCAAATGGTACCGACACCTTCAAACTCAAGAATCTTATTCTTCCTATGTTTCTGCCAAGAATCAAGCCAAATCTGTTCTTTGACTCACTAAACACTCTTTCATCGATTCTATATTAAATGCACTGAACTATCCAATATCTAATGATAATGTCGGACAGGCTGGGAGAGAGGTATCTTGACCAAGATTCGACCCCACTCACTCCAGGTATATTTGGAAGGGCTGAGCACCATAAGCACTCAGCCATATACTCATGGCAGAGTGGTTATGGTGCCCAGCTCTTCCAAATAAACCTGCAGTGAGTGGGTTCGAATCTTGGTCAGGTTACCTCTCTTTGAACTATCCAACTCTAAGCTCTTCCCAAGCTTTCTGGTATCTAGACAAAAACCTCTCCACCAATTGTTCTTCTTCGTCTTTCCCTCCCATTTTCCACTCTGACGGCACTACCGTCACTTCTTCCTCTGACAAAGCTAAACTCATCACTCAAACTTTCGCTAAAAACTCCACCTTGGATGATTCCGGTGTTATTCCTCCCCCTCCAACCCTTTCTCTCCTACTTATACCTAATATCCTAATCTCTTTTAAATATGTGCTCTCTACCCTCTCTGGGCTTAATACAAAGAAGGTGTGATGGTGTTCTTCCTGTTGTACTAAAACAAACTTTGCTTCCGTGCTGACTCCCTGCCTAGGCAAACTCTTTCGTCTCTGTCTCTCCTTTAATGTCTTTCCTTCTTGCTGGAAGTTTGCTCTCAATCAACCTATCCCAAAGAATGGATGATCGCTCTCAACCCTCCAACTATCGCCCTCATTTCTCTCATTTCTTGCATCTCCAAAGTTTATGGAAACTATTCTTACTTCGAAATTTCTTAAGCATCTCTCTGCCCATATAATCTGCTTTCAGATCACCAGTATGGCTTCCTTAGGGATCGCTCTACTGGTGATCTTCTTTCATATCTTATTCATATCTTACTAACTTTTGGTTATCCTCCTTTCATGATTTCGGTGAAAGCTTTTCTATTGTGCTAGACATATCTATAAGTCCTTTAATAGAGTCTGGCACAAATCTCTAACTTCTAAACTACCCACCTTTAGCTTTTGTCCCTCAAATTGTGCCTTTATCTCTATTTCCCTTCCTGGCCGTTCCATGGCTGCAGTTGTGGACGGCCATCTTTCACTTCCTCAACCTATCAACTATCAGCTATTCATTCATATGCTGATGACTCTACCTTACACTATTCAACTAGTTTTTCAAAACCCCCCAGCAAGCAATCTCTCAAAAAGTCACGTGACGATGCCATTTCTTCTGACCTATCAAAAATTCCCATTTGGGGCAGAAAATATATTGTTACTTTTGGTGCTTCCAAAACCCATTTCTCCATTTATCTACCCATCAAGAACTCCCACAGGACTTTCCCTTATACTTCAACAATACACAAATCAACCCTTCATCTTCTCTCAGTATTCTCGGTGTCTCCTTTTCTCCTGATCTCACTTGGAAAGATCATATTACCACCCTTGCTAAAACAGCTTTCCAGAAGCTGGGTAAAATGCCCCAGAACGAGAAGAAACCACAGAAGCCACGAGCGAACACCACACAGAAACACCCGAAAGAAAGGTCCACAGAACCCACAAAACCCAGCTCAACAAAATAAAATCAGAAGTGGAAACCCTGGGGAACCCAACACCAAATATTATATGGCTAGGAGACTTTAACCTACCAAACATTAAATGGAGACAACTAGAAAACCAGTTAGTGGCAAATAACACCGGAGAAGCAAATACTAATACGAGAGAGCTTTTTGAACTTTGTGATTTTTTTAGTCTTACCCAACATATTGCTGAACCCACACGGGAAAACAATATCTTGACCTGGTCTTCACTAACAACGACTCTCTAGTACACAGCATTAACATATCGGACACAACATACTCAGATCATAAATTAATTGAGATCAAAACAACCTTAGAAAGTGTACAGACAACCTCAGAATCGAGAACAAAAACCGGCCCCTTCAGTAAATTTAACTTCAATAACAAAAACATTAGGTGGGAAGAGGTAAATCAAGAAATGGAGGAAATAGACTGGGAAGATTTAATGGATAACCTGACACCAGCAGAATGTCTAGTCTTAATAACAGAAACCATGACCCAAATCTGTAGCCACCATATACCTGCAAGACAAACAAAACGAAAAAGCAAACAAGATCGGGAAAGGAGGAGGCTGTACAGAAGAAGAAAATTACTCACACAAAGACGCACACATCAAAATCTACAGGATAGGCAAAAGGTCGAAATAGATAGAGAAATTGTGGAAATTGAACAAAGGCTAAGAATATCATATGAACTACAACATATGAAAGAGGAGAGGAAAGCTATTGCAGGTATAAAGGAAAATTCCAAATACTTCTTTTCATACGCCAAACAAAAGGCTAAAACAACATCAAACATTGGCCCACTGAGCAAAGGGGACGGCTCTTTCACAGGGGACAAAAAGGAAATGAGCGAACTCTTAAGCAGGCAGTATGAAATGGCATTCAGTGAGCCTGATGAAACAAAAGTCATCAGAGACCAAAATATATTTTTCATGGAAACCTCCCCCACGGAAACCCCTCAGATGCTGGATATTGATTTCGGTCCAAAAGACATAGAAGAGGCCATTTCCAACATGCTATCCCACTCGGCACCAGGCCCGGACTCATGGAATTCGATCCTAATGAAAAAATGTAAGGAAAACCTCTCAAAACCCCTGGCTATAATGTGGAGAAGGAGTCTAGACACTGGTGACATACCAGATAGCTTGAAAAACGCAATAATTGCCCCACTGCATAAAGGAGGGAGTAAAGCACTACCAAAAAACTACCGCCCGGTAGCTCTAACCTCTCACATCATTAAAGTTTTCGAGCGAGTCCTGCGAAGCAAAATTTCAACATTCATGGAGACAAATGAACTACACAACACCGGTCAACATGGGTTCAGAGCGGAAAGATCATGTCTCTCACAACTTTTGGAACACTATGACAAAATTCTTAAAGCGCTAGAAGAAAAGAAAAACGTGGATGTCATTTACACCGATTTTGCTAAGGCATTTGATAAATGTGACCATGGTATAATAGCCCACAAACTGAAAGCAAAAGGTATAACTGGGAAAATCGGACGGTGGATATACAATTTCCTCGTAAACCGAAAACAATCGGTAGCAGTAAACCAAGTCACTTCTGAGCCTTCGGATGTCAAAAGCTCATTGCCCCAAGGAACAGTGCTAGCGCCCCTTCTGTTCCTCATACTAATTTGCGACATAGATACCAACACCAGACACAGTACGGTGTCATCTTTTGCTGATGACACAAAATTAAGCAAGATAGTAAACACACAAGAGGACACGGGCCGACTGCAGGAAGACATGAATGTAGTGTTCCAGTGGACCAGGGAAAACAACATGCAATTCAATGAGGAAAAATTCCAATTAATACAGTACGGAGATAATAATGGTGTAAAAGAAATTACAAATTACTTAACAGAATCTAACCACATAATAGAACGGAAAGACAGTGTGAAAGACCTTGGGGTATTAATGTCTGAAAATATGGGTTTCAAAGTACATAACCAGGTCAAAGTGGCGGCTGCGAAACGTCTAACGGGTTGGATTCTGCGTACTTTTAAAACACGCGGTGAATTGCCTATGATAACGCTCTTCAAATCTCTAGTGCTACCGCGGCTTGAATACTGTAGCGTATTAACATCCCCATACAAAGCAGGTGAAATAAATGACGTAGAGATTGTACAAAGAAATTTCACTTCGCATATAAGTTCGATAAAACATCTACACTATTGGGAGCGTTTAAGAGCACTGAATCTGTACTCACTGGAACGTAGAAGAGAACGTTACCTAATAATATACACATGGAAAATCGCAGAGGGTTTAGTACCAAACCTACATACTCCGATAGTCATGAAATTCAGTGATAGGAGAGGCTGGGAATGCGAAATCCCCCGGATGAATAACAGGGGTGCTATGGGCTCTCTGCGAGAGGGCTGGTTATCACACAGAGGCCCATGTCTTTTCAACAAACTCCCACGGCGAGTAAGAGACATGAGAGACATCTCGTTAAACAACTTCAAGAGAGCCCTAGATGTCGAACTGCAAAAAGTGCCAGACGAGCCCATCCTCGCAAGGGAGCGAGCTGTCGCTTCAAACAGTCTACTGCACCAAATCACCACCCATAACGAGGGGCGTCGCGCTCCTTGGTGCCGCTAGAAGAGCGGCAAACACATCCAAAGGTATCCAAAGGTAAGAACGAAAGGACCAGCTGACCGAGCCAACCAGTTCAGACAGGCCCAAGCCCGCAGGGCTAAGCAGCTCCAAACCACACATGCCTACCCCTTCTAAACACTGACCTTTTTCCACACCTCACATACACTACCCCTCGTGTCCTACACCTCTACCTACATGATGACGAACATAAATACACCTTAAAGTTAATACACCCATGCTCTGTCCCTAAGTTTAGGATATTAATATCAACATACCCTAAAATACCTTGTCTTGCCAGACTAAGTTTCTGAAGACCAATCGCCCCCATAAATCTATGTATTCAATCTTTAGGTTAAGTATTAATATCAACATACCCTAAAATACCTTGTCTTGCCAGACTAAGTTTCTGAAGACCAATCGCCCCCATAAATCTATGTATTCAATCCTTAGGTTAATTATCTTTATCCGCCATTGTGTTCATCTTTTCCATTTACTTTTCCACAATTGTTATACGTCTTCCACTCACCTCCTTCGTATCCACAGTCCACACTACTCCATTTTGCTTCGTGTCCTACACCTCTTACCCGCCCGACTCTACCTACATGATGATGAACAGGAATATACATTCATATTAAAAACACCCATGCCCTGTCCCTAGGTTGAGCCAATGCCAACCAATCAGACAGCCATATATCTATGTATGTTCTTCCATCCGAGAAGTAGATGTTAAAACCCCATGTCCAAATTAACCCTTTGGCGCACGATGACTCGTTCAGAGTCATTAGGTATTTTTTTCCTAGGCGCACGATGACTCGTTAAGAGTCATTAAACTTAAAAATATTCGCCGAAAATTAAGTTTTCGTCTGACGCGCGTCATATTTGGCATAGATATTAAGTATTACGTCTAGTTCAATGGGTATAATTGGCAACTCCTTCAGTTTAACCGTTTACTCACGGCTGGCTGGGAAGGGAGCAGAGTACAGCTCAGTCTGTGTTTCGATAATTTCACATTTATTCGTGTATCTTAGTAACTATTAGGTTTATAGTAATTCTGAAGTTACCAGTGGAATCCTCTTAAATTCTGCTTCCATATATGTATGCAAATCAAAAATGTTGCGGGCAAAATTTTGAGCTAGCGCGAGTAGGAGATAAGGTATTTACTTTTTTTTACAATTCTTATTTCGGAGTGCCCCAATGTGGTTGGTTGTTTTGTATTTATTCTATGTTTTTATTCGCTTATCTTCAAGTTCAATCAATAACGAAGCCGATGGTACCTCATTAATCCAAATACAAGGATTTTTTGGTGGATAAAAACGTAACAGAAACAAATTATCGCCGGGCACATAATTGGCTCTGAGTGAGCTGAGATATACTTTGGGAGTGGGAAAAACTTTGATTGGAAACTATAGGTGCGCCAAAGGGTTAATAAGAGATGAAGATACCCACGGGTACACCAGTGATATAGAACCATTGCCCCTGTAAGACCTAGACAGCCATGACTACAGATGTTAGCCACCATGCTATAACTTAATGCTTACCCCAACCAGAGATTGTATAGATAACCTTTTCGTTGTCCATTGCCACCATAGTATCACGAAGCAATAACGAAGTACCCCTACGAACTGCCGCTTTTCTTTGGTCTATATTTCATAGAAAACGCAGTTCCCAGGGACAACTAGACATACAAAAACTCGTGCCAACTAATAGTGTCCATAACCCCTCGTCTTGACGAGTAATAATACACCATGTTTTTCCCTACTTTATCCACAGTCAAGCACACACCTACAGTTAACCTCCTTCTCCCCCCACAGCCCCACAGTCCACATGATACTATCTTTTCCAGACTCATATACCACCCCATAGTTGCATCCCCCGGTAGCATTTGGCTAACGTACTTTCACTGTCCTTTCAAACTCCAAAATCAACTGTAGCCTAATGCCACCCCCACGCCCGGAGACCTTAGGGTCACATTTCCACATAGCCCCCTGAACTTCCCCCCCTCTCATTAACACCCCGTGCTCCTCGACTCTTGCCCGACCTAGCCTCTCCATCATACCTCTTGAAGATCCTTGATTTTTCCGTTACTAACGCTCTCCAACCTTTTATATATATACTCCTATCCAGCCTACCTTCCCTTAGTAGGCCGGAACAATATTAGAACTTTACTAACTCCTTGCATGCCATCTATTCCCTTACAACCCATTCACAACCCTGCACCAAATGGTCGTCGGTGCGAGGCTAGCCATCTCGCCAGTAACTAACCTCTATTGCCATACTTCCAGATAAATGTGGCAGAGTTAACAACCCTGTCTCCACCACACCCAGCAAACCATACAATTAACAACCAACCGATTAAAACCAGCTAGCCAAGGCACCTTCGGTTTTGGTATTAAGGACACCCACATCTGTCTCATAAACAGAGGGTTATTACAAACACTGGTGATATGGCAAGCCCCTAGCCACAGCCGCCGGACGACCATCCCAGAGAGAGGGCGCCCAGCTACCCCTTTTTACCCACCCGAGGAGGGAGACCCCCACCCCTGCGGAGGTATACCTGACCCCTGTTTTGACTTCCGGGTCATTGCCATGTAGCACAGGAATTCTTCCTATCAATGAACTAACCATGCATGTCTAACCCCCTTACTAACCTCTATTTACCCACAATAACCCATTCACCTTTCTTGCATACTCGGATAATCAAATTAGCACCTCAGCTATACCATAGAATGAAGACTGAACAATATAAGAGAGACGCCCCTATCACAGCTGTCCCAGTCCTCCCCGCAAAGTAGATCCAGTCTCCCTCCCCTCAATACTTCCAGTATAGCCAAAATAGTACCTCTTACTAAGGCTCAGTTATATTACAATATGAAGGCTTCCTATAGCCATGTGCCACAACAGTAATCACCACCTTACCTAGTCCCCATAGCTATTGAGAGCTCAAATAATTCCATAAGACTCGAGATCCCTATGGCCTACAGGGTCCAAAACCGAGCCTATAAACCCAGCTCCAGCCCCCAGTAAAATCAGTTGAAAGATAGACACCAACCAGTGGCTAACCCCCTGAAGTTAACCTCTAGCTCTGCCCTTGTGTTGTTCCTGAGTTGTGAGATTCCCGAGCCGGCAGACTCCGTGGCAGAGATAAAATAGAAGCATCTGTCCACGTACAAGTATCTACGTGCACCTTATAACCTTCACACACACTAGTGGGTATATAAGCGTGTAGCCAGCACCGATCGCCAAGAGATCCGACTTGAGAACTTCCTACATTTGGACCACCTGGACGGCCGAGGAACCAGTCGTTAGCCCCCAACATCACGGACGCAAGATAACCAGGACCAGACCAACAAAATACTATCCAAGATTCACTTATTAGTACTAACGTGTTATAGTACTAATTCGAAATTCACTTATTAATCTTTCTATGAAGTGGCTATAACTTTGCCCAGTGTAATTCATATATAACCATTCCATTTGGGAAGTACTAAGCGTATCAGTGTTCATTAATTAACAGGCGACATTAACTCTCGTAATTACCTTTATCCAGATATTAAAACCCTAGTGATATCTAACGTTCGCCCACTGATTTGTGTTCTACGTATTTCTGCCATAAGAATATAAAACTTAGATCAGTACCCCCCTGAGGTTACTAGAATTCCCGTGTTCTACAACATACGCGTGTCTAATTCTAGCTGTGAACTACTACTTGTGCACCAGACCTGCCAGTGATAAATCTAATCAGTGAAATTGAATCCATAAGTAACATTGAAGTCTTCCAGTATATACACTTGCGAACCAAACCAGTGATCAGAAGAGTATACCTGAACGTTGGAAGTGGGAGACTAGGCTCCATCCAGATCCACTAATGCTAGCGGTTCATTTCTATCATTTGTCTTGTACGAGTATTCCTATTTTCCTATGCTCCCTATTCATCTACTTAAATAAACGTGATCGTGTGTCTTGTTACCGTGTGTTTATTTTGTGTTCTCTATTCCTCATACCTTGTATTGTGCATGCAGCCTTATATACCCAGTCAGTTAGAGCCCACATTACCCAAGTTAATCCTGTAGAAAAACAGGGCATAACATTGGCGGCAGCGGTGGGGATTGATTCGGATAAAAGGTTGCATTACATTGCAAGTTTGGAACAGCCAGAACACGATAACATCATGGCGCACCGTTCTCACATTCCCATCCCACATTATGATGGAGAAACTTACGAGATCGAAACGTTCATGGACATAGTGAAACCCGTACTTGACCTAGTTTATACCACGGATGCAGAAAAAATAGCTGTGACATTAACGCACCTGGGAAAAGCCGTTTCCCTGGTTGCCTATCAAGTGCACCCTGCTCTCACCTGGGACGAATTTCGCCCAATAGTGATAGAAGCCATTAAGCCTTCGTTGGGCGTTTTCGTGGCCCACACCCGTATCCAAGACACTAAATTCGAAGGCGATCTAGATGCCACAGTGAATAAGATTGCCCAACACATAAAATTTTCTTTTCCCACAGATTCTGGTCAACCTTGTATCTATATTGCCCTCAGCAGTAAAAGACCATTTCCGTGTGCACGATTTCGTCGGATACCAAAAAGATCTCATCACGATCCGACGTATTTTGACCGTGCGCACAGAAGCACCCACCCAAATCGCTGTAATCAAGAGGTTTCCCACGCACCCGCAGCACCCCGACCACCAAAACTCCAAGAATGCCTACCCAGCTTCATCCTTCCACAACAGACCCAACTACCTTTCCGGCAAGCCCCAACCCAGTAGACCCCGGTTCCAGCCTACCCAGCCACGCAGAATCTTCAACCGGAACAAAACCTACAACACCTACCAAAGTAAAAACCCTACCTTAGTAATTATCAACCCCTATGATTTCCCTGCCTGTAATGCTCAGTGTGCCTTCCATCAAATTCGTGACTCTGCCAAACCTCGCCCCTTTACTCCTCGCATTTCTGTAAATGAAGAGGAGTTGGGACAAGAGGAAGATATGGAGGAAAGACACACTGGGGAAATAGCCCCTATCATGACCTCAGAGGATACCGAGGAAACCCTGGAGGAGGTAGATACCGATCCCCAGGATTTTTAAAGTATCCCCCGCCCAAGATGGCCTCGGCGGGGGACGCCATAACTGACCGCAATGCCCCCATTTATTACATGGCCAAAATCAAGGACATTCCTGTCCGCTTGTTAATCGACACGGGAGCTGCCAAGTCATGTTTGTTCAAGTTTTATTATGATCAACACCACCGACTATTTGGCCCCTTGTTAACCACCAAAGCAGAACTAATCTCAGCTCCTGATACTTACTTAAATCTCCTAGGAGACACTTTGCCCCTATCAGTAACTACTCCTGCCCCCCATGCTCGTTGTTATCACACGTTCACAGTATTCTCCTCCCACTGTAAACATTACGATGGTTTCCTTGGATTCGACCTCCTTCAAAAACTCCAGGCCCAGGTTGACTGCGGCCAAAGGCTGATCTCATTCAAAAACAAATTCCAACCCAAAGCCTCTGACAAACCCACCACGCAGAAACCCATTCACAAAAGAAAAAACACCTTCCCCCTCAACAAACCCTGAGTCAGGGTTACCAAGTTGCAGCTAGCACTAAGGTGACTCCTAAAAACCCCCCTTGCCCCGAGTTCTCTCAAAATATCACCCAATTCAGTAAAAAAATGCCTCAACAAACGAAAGAAGACAAGTCCAAGCAACTCCCTCTCGGTAATCCCCTCAATTCTCGTATCTCTGTCCAGGATAAATCCTCCCATGTTTTCAGGACAGACTCTGCTATATGTAACCATAATTCTATCAAATGTTTATGTACACATGTTTCCAGAGAAAATGCCGACCGATGTACCCAACAATGTTTTCCCCGTGCCCCCAGAAATGTTCAGCTATCCCTTCCACCCCCACACAATTCACACCCCTAGAAAACTTCACAACCCCACACTTGACTCGCCCTCTCATGACAAACAAACTCACCAGTCCCAGATAACCTCTAACCAGACCGTGACTGCCACCAAGAAAATTCCCCACATTCGTCCTGTTGGCAACCCCAAATCAATACATCAGTCCTCCACCAATAACCCAGATTCTACACCTCACCTTTCCCCCACCAACCCTCCACAGTCCCTCCAACAGATTCCGTTTTCTAACTCCCTCACACCGCGCCCCACTGATCCTCCCACATGCACTGTTAATTCCCCCCTCACGCGTGACCCCCACCAAAGTGACCTTTCCCCCCTTAGGCGTACCAAGCACCTGCTCGCCAGTCAATCCCCCACCATCATTAGCCCAGCTGTAGTTCAGGATAAATGCCAAATTCCCCCCCGCCATCAAAAATGGGTGAACCTTCGACCCATACCCCAAACTCACATGATATTTTCCCCCACTACCACGTCCACCAACCCCAATCGTTGCCTCTTACAACCCCCCATCATTTCCGCTCGCATCAACCACATTCTCGTGGCAAATATCTCCGAGGAATCCCTGACATTACCAAAAGGTCTCATTATAGGAGACCTCGAAACTTTTGATGACCTCCCCATAGATTTTAATGACACCCCTACCAGCCTCCAATTGCCCCCTCTCCCGGACACATTATCCGACCACCAAAAAAATGGCATGTACGACCTATTGCTAGAGTTCAGTGACGTGTTTGCCCAACAACCCACCGAAATCGGACAGACCGATGTAGAACAACACATCATTAACACCACAGGCCCCCCCATACGACAACCATCCCGTAGAAAAAATCCCATACAACGTCAAGAAGAGGAACGCCAAGTCCAAGAGATGTTAGAGGCCGGTATTGCCACCCCGTCCATTAGTCCCTGGTCTTCCCCTGTTGTCCTAGTCAAAAAGAAAGATGGGTCAACCCGTTTTTGCGTCGATTACAGAAGGTTGAATGACGTAACCATTAAAGACGCTACGCCCTTACCCCGGATAGACGATTCCCTTGACTCCCTACACGGATCCAGATGGTTCACTACCCTCGACTTGCAAGCAGGGTATTGGCAAGTGCCTATCAAGGCCGAGGACCAAGAGAAAACAGCATTTTCCACTAGTGGTGGCCACCACTACGAATTTAACGTCCTACCTTTTGGCCTCTGTAACGGACCCGCCACTTTCTCCCGTTTGATGGAAGCGGTACTACATGGCCTAACCTGGGAAACCTGCCTAGCCTATCTCGACGATATTATTGTGTACTCACCAACCTGGAAAGAACACCTCCTCAGGTTGAGACAAGTCCTTCAAAGAATCCGAGCCGCCGGGTTGAAATTAAAACCCTCAAAGTGCGAGATTGCCCGAAATAAGGTAGACTTCCTCGGCCACGTAATATCTGAACATGGTATTGCACCAGACCCAAAGAAACTGCAAGCCTTACAAAACCAACCCCCACCCACCACCGTTAAAGGAGTACGTTCGTTTCTAGGTTTAGCCACATACTACAGACGTTTCGTCCCCCATTTTGCCACCATAGCCAGACCCCTCCACCAACTCACCCACAAAGACACCCCGTTCACCTGGACGCCTGAAAGAGACCTCGCGTTTAACACTTTGAAACAAAAGCTAGTCCAAGCCCCTATTGTCGCTTTCCCTGATTACCATAAACCGTTCCGTTTTTATACCGACGTATCTCTGTACGCCATTGGTGCAGTTTTAGCCCAAGTCAGAGACGGAGAGGAACATGTTATAGCGTATGCCAGCTCCACCCTCAACCAAGCACAACAGAATTATGCAGCCACCAAGAGAGAGTGCTTAGGGATCATTTGGGCACTCAGCCACTTCCGGTCATTTGTGTTGGGCGCAAAACTCGATATAATAACCGACCACCAATCTTTACAATGGCTGCGTAAGTGCGAAACCAACTCAGCCATTTTGGTACGTTGGAGGGAGACACTAGAGGACTACGACTTTACAATACAGTATCGTCCAGGCAAACTTCACACCAATGCAGATGCCCTGTCACGTTTGCCAGTACCAAAAGACCCCCCCACCAACCTAGCCGCCTTACAAAACACTGAGCTTTTATCTACCCCCATCCCCCAACATAATGCCCCCTCAGCCCCCTCCCTGATTCAATCTTGGGAAGCAAGAATCAGACCACCTTGGATACCGTTAAATGTCTTCCGGAAACTGACTCGCTGGGGAGATCAACTTGCCACAGACTCTGGTCACATAATCTTAGACCCCACCGTTGCCCACGACTACATGATTGCCATCCACGAGGGAAACGGCATACACCTTGGACAAAAGAAGATGTTAAAAATCTTCACAGACCAATACTGGACCCCCAACCCCTCCAAAATTGCACAACGAGTGACAGAATCCTGCAAACCGTGTTTATTGGGGAAGGATAGATCACGCACCCCAGGCCCAGCTGGTACCATGTCTGCTACCAAACCGTTCCAAGTCCTATCCCTCGACATCATGGGCCCGTTTCCTTCTTACGCTGGCAAACACTATATCGTCACATTTGTCGAAGTATACTCAAATTTTTTAATAGCCTGCCCAGTTAAAGACCACACAGCCACCACCGTCGCCACACTGCTTGCCACAGAAGTATTCCCTATATTCGGCCTTCCCCTTGCTCTTCTATCCGACAATGCCCCCGAGTTTAGTGGACACGTTTGGCAACAGTTCACCCAACAATGTGGTATTAAAATTAAACACTCATCCCCGTACTGGCCTCAAGGAAATGCTATATGCAAACGCAGCCATCGCACCATCAACAATCAGTTACAGACAAAAATGATTGCTCTTAACACCTCAGACTGGCCATCACAACTAAAGATGATACAATGGGGCATGAACACCTGTCCCCGAGAAGACGGTATTTCCCCTCATGAACGTGTTTACGGTGTACCCCCACTGTTACTGCCGTTCCACCATCACGCTCCCCTCCCCTCCACCACCTCCACAATTGACCCATTGCAACATCTACAAAACACCCTCCATACCGCCCAAACCTGTCAAGACACCAAAACTGATAACCCCAATGACAAAAACCCTTTTGCCATCCATGACACCGTAATGGTAGCCAACCTCCCGGTAACCAACAAATTAGGCCCTCGCTATGTCGGGCCCTACACCATCACACAAGTCCCAAACGCCTATCAAGTCACCATCAATTATCACGGCGTGACTCGCACGTTCCGAACTAGATTCGTCCGAGCGTTTAAACCGCTCAAACCACAAGACAATACCCCACCCCACACGTCTGAACCAGAATTAAACACCCCTACTAACCCTTCCACTCAGGCTATGAATATTCCCACACAAACCCCTAAGGACCTAAGCCCTCCGACACCGAACAGACAAATCATTCCTCAACATACCCCCCAAACTAACCTCCACAAACCCCAAGCCCCCACTATCACACCCTCATCCACCATGACACCTTCTTTCACTTCTAATAGTCAAGTACCTCCCCAACTTATCCAAGTACGAAAACCTCCACCCACAACCCCTACCACAACAGAAACTCTCCCGTCTAGCCCTGAGATACCTCCCCCAGGCACCACAGTAAGAAACCCCCCCCCCCCCCACCCAAAACCAAGTACACACCCAAACACACCACACAATCTACCTCAGTAACCTCACGCTACAACTTACGCCCACGACAAAAATCTTTTAAAACCTCCAGAAAACACACCCTGCTAACCAAGTTCCGTAGGGCTGCCAGACCACTACCCTCCTCCTCCTCTTCTTCTTCGTCGAATTCTCCTCCACAAAGGGAAAGAAGACGAATAATCACCAGTAAACACCATAAATCCTCTAACTATATTCCAGAAGTAACAACCCCCACCCCCCCACAAAAACACATACCTTCCTCTTCAACCTCATCCCCTCTCCACCCCCACCTTATTACCCCGAATAACCTGCTAGATCTACCCCCCCACCAAACCGCCTACTTCCACCACCAGCAAATCACCGACCTCACCAAAGAACACACCCCACACACGCCCCTACCCCCAACCCTCCAACTTAAATCTACACTCCCTACCCACCCGTCTAGCCCCCCCCGCATCCACCCCCTTCCCCTCCACTATCCCTGCAACCCCACCCCCACATCAACCAACCTCCTCATCTCATCGAACACCCAACCAACCCCCACAAAGTCACCCCTGAGAGAACCCCCATACATACCCCCACCAAATCCTCTTCCATTCCGCCTACCACCCTCACCCAACAAAATCCTCCACACGCATCTACCTCTCAAATAACCCCCGACCTCGCCCCCAATAGATGCCCTTCACCTGTAAAACGTTCTTCCCCTCAATATAAAACATCGTCGAGCGATTCAAGTCCCACGACAAACATCTACCTTCCCACCAGGACCTCCAGAGGTCGAATAATCAACAGACCCATCAGATTTAAAGACGGTTATACAAAAACAACACCCCAATCTGACACTAAAGACCCAAGCCACACAACACACACACCCCCTCCTTCTCACACACCTCCTTCACGCACCTTACCTAAACCGATCTTGCGCATTGCCTCACTATATTTTCCCAGCCTACAACACCGCCCAAGAAAACCCCAAAAACCCCAGACTCATATTCCCCCTTCATCCCCAGCTCCGTTTTCGCGCGGTAATCCCTCTCCTTCGGTTAGTAACCCATTCACCACACTAAACAGACCTCCTGCCAATCCCACACACCTCACTCCGACCCCCACGGGGGAAAACTACAAACCATTCATACGAAAGGTTAAAGTAAAAACCCCACAGGACGCTTAGCCCATCTACAACGCCCACATCAAGCCCGGGCAACCACCCTCCACAACACAGAGGACACATTCCTACAGGTATATATTGACCTGCAAAAGAAACCTGACCCTCGCTCTCTTGCTTGGTGGGACCTTCTAAATACCCTCAAAATGACCCACCATGACTATGCTTCTTTTTACTTCACCCTTGAGGCTCGGGGACGAGCCTACAATGAAGGAGAGGGAAGTAAAATGCCCCAGAACGAGAAGCCCACCACAGAAGCCACGAGCGAACACCACACAGAAACACCCGAAAGAAAGGTCCACAGAACGAAAGGACCAGCTGACCGAGCCAACCAGTTCAGACAGGCCCAAGCCCGCAGGGCTAAGCAGCTCCAAACCACACATGCCTACCCCTTCTAAACACTGACCTTTTTCCACACCTCACATACACTACCCCTCGTGTCCTACACCTCTACCTACATGATGACGAACATAAATACACCTTAAAGTTAATACACCCATTCTCTGTCCCTAAGTTTAGGATATTAATATCAACATACCCTAAAATACCTTGTCTTGCCAGACTAAGTTTCTGAAGACCAATCGCCCCCATAAATATCTATGTATTCAATCTTTAGGTTAAGTATTAATATCAACATACCCTAAAATACCTTGTCTTGCCAGACTAAGTTTCTGAAGACCAATCGCCCCCATAAATCTATGTATCCAATCCTTAGGTTAAGTATTAATATCAACATACCCTAAAATACCTTGTCTTGCCAGACTAAGTTTCTGAAGACCAATCGCCCCCATAAATCTATGTATTCAATCCTTAGGTTAATTATCTTTATCCGCCATTGTGTTAATCTTTTCCATTTACTTTTCCACAATTGTTATACGTCTTCCACTCACCTCCTTCGTATCCACAGTCCACACTACTCCATTTTGCTTTGCGTCCTACACCTCTTACCCGCCCGACTCTACCTACATGATGATGAACATGAATATACATTCATATTAAAAACACCCATGCCCTGTCCCTAGGTTGAGCCAATGCCAACCAATCAGACAGCCATATATCTATGTATGTTCTTCCATCCGAGAAGTAGATGTTAAAATCCCATGTCCAAATTAATAAGAGATTAAGATACCCACGGGTACACCAGTGATATAGAACCATTGCCCCTGTAAGATCTAGACAGCCATGACTACAGATGTTAGCCACCATGCTATAACTTAATGCTTACCCCAACCAGAGATTGTATCAATAACGAAGTACCCCTACGAACTGCCGCTTTTCTTTGGTCTATATTTCATAGAAAACGCAGTTCCCAGGGACAACTAGACATACAAAAACTCGTGCCAACTAATAGTGTCCATAACCCCTCGTCTTGACGAGTAATAATACACCATGTTTTTCCCTACTTTATCCACAGTCAAGCACACACCTACAGTTAACCTCCTTCTCCCCCCACAGCCCCACAGTCCACATGATACTATCTTTTCCAGACTCATATACCACCCCATAGTTGCATCCCCCGGTAGCATTTGGCTAACGTACTTTCACTGTCCTTTCAAACTCCAAAATCAACTGTAGCCTAATGCCATCCCCACGCCCGGAGACCTTAGGGTCACATTTCCACATAGCCCCCTGAACTTCCCCCCCTCTCATTAACACCCCGCGCTCCTCGACTCTTGCCCGACCTAGCCTCTCCCTCATACCTCTTGAAGATCCTTGATTTTTCCGTTACTAACGCTCTCCAACCTTTTATATATATACTCCTATCCAGCCTACCTTCCCTTAGTAGGCCGGAACAACATTATAACTTTACTAACCCCTTGCATGCCATCTATTCCCTTACAACCCGTTCACAACCCTGCACCAAATGGTCGTCGGTGCGAGGCTAGCCGCCTCGCCAGTAACTAACCTCTATTGCCATAATTCCAGATAAATGTGGCAGAGTTAGCAACCCAGTCTCCACCACACCCAGCAAACCATACAATTAATAACCAACCGATTAAAACCAGCTAGCCAAGGCACCTTCGGTTTTGGTATTAAGGACACCCACATCTGTCTCATAAACAGAGGGTTATTACAAACACTGGTGATATGGCAAGCCCCTAGCCACAGCCGCCGGACGACCATCCCAGAGAGAGGGCGCCCAGCTACCCCTTTTTACCCACCTGAGGAGGGAGACCCTCACCCCTGCGGAGGTATACCTGACCCCTGTTTTGACTTCCGGGTCATTGCCAGGTAGCACAGGAATTCTTCCTATCAATGAACTAACCATGCATGTCTAACCCCCTTACTAACCTCTATTTACCCACAATAACCCATTCACCTTTCTTGCATACTCGGATAATCAAATTAGCACCTCAGCTATACCATAGAATGAAGACTGAACAATATAAGAGAGACGCCCCTATCACAGCTGTCCCAGTCCTCCCTGCAAAGTAGATCCAGTCTCCCTCCCCTCAATACTTCCAGTATAGCCAAAATAGTACCTCTTACTAAGGCTCAGTTATATTAAAATATGAAGGCTTCCTATAGCCATGTGCCACAACAGTAATCACCACCTTACCTAGTCCCCATAGCTATTGAGAGCTCAAATAATTCCATAAGACTCAAGATCCCTATGGCCTACAGGGTCCAAAACTGAGCCTATAAACCCAGCTCCAGCCCCCAGTAAAATCAGTTGAAAGATAGACACGGCTACCCCCTGAAGTTAACCTCTAGCTCTGCCCTTGTGTTGTTCCTGAGTTGTGAGATTCCCGAGCCGGCAGACTCCGTGGCAGAGATAAAATAGAAGCATCTGTCCACGTACAAGTATCTACGTGCACCTTATAACCTTCACACACACTAGTGGGTATATAAGCGTGTAGCCAGCACCGATCGCCAAGAGATCCGACTTGAGAACTTCCTACATTTGGACCACCTGGACGGCCGAGGAACCAGTCGTTAGCCCCCAACATCACGGACGCAAGATAACCAGGACCAGACCAACAAAATACTATCCAAGATTCACTTATTAGTACTAACGTGTTTTTTTTCTTTTTTCTATGTGATTGAGGGAGGCAAAAGGCATTACTGCCTATAGCGAGTGCCTCCCCCATAGTTGAAAGAGTGACAGGGCCAAAATCAAGGGACGTTCGAGCCAAAATGCCTGGACACACGGAGTTTTGAAGCAATTTAAGTCATAGGAAGAGGGAAAGACTGATTCTGGGAGAGAGTTCCAGAGCTCAGCTGTTGAGTAGAAGAAAGTTTGAGAGTAACGTTTCACTCTTGGGTTGGAGAGTTGCACAGAGTAGGGGTGGGATTGAATTGCAAGACGGGTACCACGTGCCCTACGTAAAGGAGGTGGTATGCACTGGGATAGCTCTGAGGAACACTGATTATTATAGAAGCGATAGAATAGCGAGAGAGATGCAACATTGCGGCGGAGAGAGAGAGACTGCACAGAGTTGGTGAGTGGACGGGAATTAATGATACGAAAGGCCTTCCTTTCAACTTTGTCTAGGAGAGCGGTGTGAGAGGAACCTCCCCACACATGTGAACAATACTCAATACAAGGGCGCACTATGCCCCTGTACAGAGCAAGAAGCTGTGCAGGGAAAAAGAATCCCCTAAGGCGGTTGAGCACACCGAGATTCTGGGAGGCTGCCTTAGCAAGACTGGTAATATGGTCCTTCCAAATGAGAGCAGAAGAAAAAGAGACACCAAGAATATAGAGAGAAGATGAAGGGTTGATTTTTGTATTGTTGAAGAATAAGGGATAGTCCGCTGGGAGATCCTGACGGGTAGATAGATGGAGAAATTGGGTTTTTGGAAGCATTAAAGTTAACAAGGTTTTCTCTGCCCCAATTGGAAATAGTATTTAGATCAGAATTTAAAAGTTCTATGGCTTCATTTCGTTTGTCGTTGAGGAATTGCTGGCTGGGGTGTTCTGAAAAACTAAGGGAGTAGTGTAAGGTTGAGTCGTCTGCGTATGAATGGATGGGAATTAAGGTACAGTTAAGGAGATCATTTATAAAAATTAGAAAGAGAATAGGAGATAGGACAGAGCCCTGAGGAACACCGGAGTTGATAGGGTGAGGAAGTGAACAATGGCCCTCCACAACCGCGGCTATGGAACGGCCGGAAAGGAAATTAGAGACAAAGGCACAGATGGAGGAATAGAAACCGAAGGAGGGTAGTTTAGAAATTAAAGATTTATGCCAGACTCTATCGAAGGCTTTCGATATGTCTAGTGCAATAGAAAAAGTCTCACCGAAGTCCCGAAAGGATTATATGTTATAGTACTAATTCGAAATTCACTTATTAATCTTTCTATGAAGTGGCTATAACTTTGCCCAGTGTAATTCATATATATAACCATTCCATTTGGGAAGTACTAAGCGTATCAGTGTTCATTAATTAACAGGTGACATTAACTCTCGTAATTACCTTTATCCAGATATTAAAACCCTAGTGATATCTAACGTTCGCCCACTGATTTGTGTTCTACGTATTTCTGCCATAAGAATATAAAACTTAGATCAGTACCCCCCTGAGGTTACTAGAATTCCCGTGTTCTACAATATACGCGTGTCTAATTCTAGCTGTGAACTACTACTTGTGCACCAGACCTGCCAGTGATAAATCTAATCAGTGAAATTGAATCCATAAGTAACATTGAGGTCTTCCAGTATATACACTTGTGAACCAAACCAGTGATCAGAAGAGTATACCTGAACGTTGGAAGTGGGAGACTAGGCTCCATCCAGATCCACTAATGCTAGCGGTTCATTTCTATCATTTGTCTTGTACGAGTATTCCTATTTTCCTATGCTCCCTATTCATCTACTTAAATAAACGTGATCGTGTGTCTTGTTACCGTGTGTTTATTTTGTGTTCTCTATTCCTCATACCTTGTATTGTGCATGCAGCCTTGTATACCCAGTCAGTTAGAGCCCACATTACCCAAGTTAATCCTGTAGAAAAACAGGGCATAACACTGGGTATGCTCAATCATCTCCGGGGGTTCTTTACCCCGTCACAGCTTCTTGCTCTGTACAGAGGCACAGTGCGTCCATGTATTGAGTATTGTTCACATGTGTGGGGAAGTTCCTCTCACACAGCATTTCTTGACAAAGTAGAACAAAAACACTTTCGTCTCATTAACTGATGTCCACTCCCTGACTCTCTGCGATCTCTCTCTCTTCGCCGCAAAGTTGCATCTCTCGCTATTCTACTGATATTACAATAGTCAGTGTTCCTCACCCTCTCTCAATGTATACCACCTCCTTTACGAAGAGTACGTAGAACTTGTCTTCCAATACAATCCCACCCCTACTCTTTGCAACTCTCCAACCCAAGAGTGAAACGATATTCCAAATCTTTCCCCAATTCAACAGCTGAGCTCTGGAACGCTCTACCCTGAATCCATTTTCCCCTCATCCTATGACTTTAATTACTTTAAATTCCGTGTATCAAGACATTTTGGCTCGAACATTCCTTGCTTTTGGCCCTGACACTCTTTCAACTATGGGGAAGGAATTCGTCACAGACAGTTCTGCCTTTTGTCTCACTAACTCACATAGAACAATTATCTACTAACTATAATATGACCATGCTTTTATTTCAGTCTCGCTCTACAGGTTTTGTGCGAGTCAATTATTTAGTAAGATTAAGATTACTCTCTTTATTGGTTAATAAGGATGTATAAAATCTAGAGTTACCAATAATGCTATTGTAAAGTCGGTTTGTAACTAAATATATTAAGAAATCAATGGACCTTATATTATTGATTGGCAATATTTGTCAAGATTGTATTATTGGTAACCTAAGGAAATATTGAATTAAGAAATGTTATGATACGTGCAATAGTTTTAAAGCCCCATAAATGAAATATATGTGTATATAATCCATACCAAGTGTGTTTTAAAGCCCCATAAATGAAATATATGCGTATAATCCATACCAAGTGTGTTTTAAAGCCCCATAAATGAAATATATGCGTATATAATCCATACCAAGTGTGTTTTAAAGCCCCATAAATGAAATATATGTGTATATAATCCATACCAAGTGTGTTTTAAAGCCCCATAAATGAAATATATGCGTATATAATCCATACCAAGTGTGTTTTAACCCTTAATTAGCGGCTCACCACATAAGTCGAGTTAAATAAAGCTGGACTATGTGGCGGCGCTCGACATAACTCGAGTGGCAATTTCAGCACGTAATGTTGCTGAGAGAGAGAGACAAGTGGTGGCAGGAGAGTAGCGAGCGTATGACTGCTCCAGACCACCGCGGCGAACATACTGACACGAATCCCAGCTCCCTCCTCCCTCTCTCACTTGCTATATAAGGAATTATATCGGGAAAGTGGCTAATTACATGCTTTTTGCACTCGCGTTGCACGGTTATTGCAAGAAAACTAGCCATCATAAAAGGATCGTTATGGTGTCATTCGAAAGCTCTGTTTATGCCCTTTCAGGGATAGGTACTTGTTTTACGTTCTGGGTCTTATTTAGGCATGAAAATGATCACGTAAACAGCCCTATTTTGGCTAAAAACACCCCGCTGGGCGGTACATATAAATAAACCGCATAGGCCGCTCGTAAGGTGTTAAAGCCCCATAAATGAAATATATGTGTATATAATCCTTACCAAGTGTGTTTTAAAGCCCCATAAATGAAATATATGTGTATATAATCCTTACCAAGTGTGTTTTTTCGTACAATTCTGATAACAATAAACATGGAAATGCTGCAACTCCTCCTGTGCTATCATTTTTTAGATACTGACCTTGTTGTTTAAGCTTTATGTTATTCACAATTTACTGTTTAAATATTATACGAAATCACAGGTCATATATCCACATACATGAACATTCACCCTGTTTTTTTGAGAACGGGATTAAATGATTAATTAGGACCGATAATTTGTTGCTCCCGTTTATCTTTTGCGCCTTTAATCTCTTCCTGTTTTCTGTAATCTGCTAAAGTTAATTTATCAAGCTTTATGTATCTCTCCTGGTTCATCTTTCTCTAGATTGTTAGTAGCTATATCTCAAACATTCGAAGTCTACAATTTGCCTAGGTCATGATATTATGAATTTCTCTAATTATCTTAAACACATGTATAATATTATAACATAAAGCAGCACAATGCATTATTTTCGTTTTGCAAGTTGTATATACCATGCATCTTTGCTCACCATAATTATTACAATCCTATTCAGTATTTTAATTTTTATGTATTCCCAACCCTTTCTTAATACGTGTAAGCTGTTTCACTTTAATTTCACGAACATTATAGGATGTTTCTCAGTTTTGGAATGATATTTATCTATATAATCGGTAATGGATATCTCAATTACTCCTCCAACTACAAGACGTCCCGCCAAAAATCAATGAACTCATTTACTATATGACATAATAAATGAAGAAGCATATCCTCATATCTCTGAGGCACTAACCAACTGTATACAGCTTAGAACCCGTAGCAAGGAATGGCCCTAACGCTATCTCATTTAACGCTTACACTTCTACTGATGCCGTCAAAACGTAACAAAAAATACCTGACATACCGGAAAGGTTCTGCATAATCGTGTTTTCATTTGATATTAATTAAGCTTACATCACCCTTGCGTCATTATTGTTGAGCATAATTATCTACCAAGAGGTTTGACCAATAAATGTAACTTAGTTTTAAATGTGGGGATATTATTTTATAACATGGTCTTTTGCGCCTCTATACCGAAACTTTGAGGATTGTATTGACACACTATATATAACTGGTTGCTTTTCTTGAACAGGCGTATTGCCATGTAAATATATATTAGTCATCCTTTGTTTCCTGGTTTCTGCTTTGGAGTGAAATTAATAAAAATCGATTATGTAAAGATACATTGAATAATGTTTTATTAATTTATAATATTATATTGTTTAAATTCTTATGGACGTATCTAATGAAAAGCGATTATATACCCGTGGCAATGTCAACACTGATAACACCTCCGGTAAACTTGGAAAACACTTTAATAGCGTGTCATTGATACCGTATTATATACACCATATATGCATTACATACTTTCGTTACTACTATGACCTATGCACTCACCATTAAGCTGAAACACTAACTATAATATTTGAAGTTTGACTGACTCACCAACTGACAAATAATAACAATTACTATATTTCCCCTTGTTAGGTAGGCTAAACAACAGGTAGTTCAGTTGTATCTGACGCTCCCATGTTTGAACAATACCACATTCCCGATATCAAAACTTAGTAGGCGCTCTAAGCAGAGAACAAAAATGAAGTAGTATTACGTTTAGATTTAAGATATATATGTTATGCCCTGTTTTTATACAGGATTAACTTGGGTAATGTGAGTTCTAACTGACTGGGTATATAAGGCTGCATGCACAATACAAGGTATGAGGAATAGAGAACACAAAATAAACACACGGTAACAAGACACACGATCACGTTTATTGAAGATGATTAATAGGAAGCATAACAAGGTATGAATACTCGTACAAGACAAATGATAGAAATGAACAACTAGCATTAGTGGATCTGGATGGAGCCTAGTCTCCCACTTCCAACGTTCAGGTATACTCTTCTGATCACTGGCTTGGTTCGCAAGTTTATATACTGGAAGACATCAATGTTACTTATATTCAATTTCACTAATTAGATTTATTACTGGCAGTTCTGGTGCACAAGTAGTAGTTCACAGACTAGAATTAGACACGCGTATTTTTAGAGCACGTGAATTCTAGTATCCTCAGGGGGGTATTGATCTAAGTTTTATATTCTTATAGCAGAAATACATAGAACACAAATCAGTGGGCGAACGTTAGATATCACTAGGGTTTTACTTCTATGTAATAATATCTGAATAGGGTTAATTACGAGAGTTAATGACGCCTGTTAATTAATGAACACTGATACGCTTAGCACTTCCCAATAGAATGGTTGTATATGAATTATACTGGGGCAAAGATATAGCCACTTCATAGAAAGATTAATAAGTGAGTCTCTAATTAGTACTGTAACACAGTAGTACTAATAAAGTGAATCTTGGGTAGTATTTGGTTGGTCTGGTCCTGTTTATCTTGCGTCCATGATGTTGGGGGCTAACGACTGGTTCCACGGCCGTCCAGGGGGTCCATATGTAGAAAGTTCTCAAGACGGATCTCTTGGCGATCGTTGCTGGCTACACGCTTATATACCCACTGGTGTGTGAAGGTTATAAGGTGCACGTAGATTTCTTGTACGTGGACAGATGCTTCTATCTCAAATCTGCCACAGAGTCTACTGGCTCTGGAACTCAAATCTCAGGAACAACACAAGGGCAGAGCTAGAGGTCAACTTAAGGGGGCCAGCCACTGGTTGGTGTCTATCTTTCAACTGATTTTACTGGGGGCGGGAGCTGGGTTTATAGGCTCGGTTTTGGACCCTGTAGGCCATAGGGATCTCGAGTCTTATGGAATTATTTGAGCTCTCAATAGATACGGGGACTAGGTAAGGTGGTGATTACTGTTGTGGCACATGGCTATAGGGAGCCTTCATAATGTGATATAACTGAGCCTTAGTAAGAAGTACTATTTTGGCTATACTGGAAGTATTGAGGGGAGGGAGACTGGATCTACTTTGCAAGGAGGACTGGGACAGCTGTGATAGGAGCGTCTCTCTTATATTGCTCAGTCTTCATTCTATGGTATAGCTGAGGTGCTAATTTGATTATCCGAGTATGCAAGAAAGGTGAATGGGTTATTGTGGGTTAATAGAGGTTAGTAAAGGGGTTAGTCATGCATGGTTAGTTCATTGATAGGAAGAATTCCTGTGCTACCTGGCAATGACCCGGAAGTCAAAACAGGGGTCAGGTATACCTCCGCAGGGGTGGGGGTCTGCCTCCTCGTGTGGGTAAAAAAGGGGAGGTGCGCGCCCTCTCTCTGTGATGGTCATCCGGCGGCTGTGGCTAGGGGCTTGCCATATCACAAGTGTTTGTAATAACCCTCTGTTTATGAGACAGATGTGGGTGTTCGTAATACCAAAACCGAAGGTGCCTTGACTAGCTGGTTTAATCGGTTGGGTTGTTAATTGCATGGTTTGCTGGATGTGGTGGAGACTGGGTTGCTAACTCTGCCACATTTATCTGGAAGTATGGCAATAGAAGTTAGTCACTGGCGAGGCGGCTAGCCTCGCACTGACGATCATTTGGTACAGGGTTGTGAATGGGTTGTGAGGGGATAGATGGCATGCAAAGGGTTAGTAAAGTTCTAATGGTGTTCCGTCCTACTAAGGGAAGGTAGGCTGGATAGGAGTCTATATATAAAAGGTTGGAGAATGTTAGCAACGGAAAAATCAAGGATATTCAGGAGGTATGGTGGAAAGGCTAGGTCGGAAAGGAGTCGAGGAGCGTGGGGGGTTAATGAGAGGGAGAGGGTTCAGGGGGCTACGTGGAAGTTTGACCCTAAGGTCTCCGGGCGTAGGGGTGGCATTAGACTACAGTTGATATTGGAGTTTGGGGGTTAATGACAGGGAAAGTATGTTAGCCAAATGCTACCGGGGGATGAGCAATACGGGGTGGTATATGAGTCTGGAAAGAATAGAATCATGTGGACTGTGGGGCTGTGGGGAAGAGGGGGTTAACTGTAGGTGTGTGCTTGACTGTGGATCAAAGTAGGGAAAAATATGGTGTATTATTACTCGTCAATACGATGGTTATGGATACTGTTAATCTGACACTATTTCTTGCTGATCTAGTTGTTCCTGGGAACTGCGTTTTCTATGATATATACACCAAAGAAAACGACAGTTCGTAGGGTTAACTTCGGTATTGTTTCGTGGTGAAAATGCGTCGAGACAATGGTAACAGAGGGTTGTATATACAATCTCTGGTTGGGGTAAGAATTAAAGTTACTGCATGGTGGCTAACATCTTCAGTCATTGCTGGCTAGGTCTTACAGGAACAATGGTTCTATATACACTGGTGTACCCGTGGGTATCATAGTTTCTTATCAATTAGGACATGGGGTTTTAACATACTACTTCTCGGATGGAAGAACATACATAGATTTATGGGGGCGGTTGGTCTTCAGAAACTTAGTCTGGCAAGACAAGGTATTTTAAGGGGGTGAACATATTACTTCTCGGATGGAAGAACATACATAGATTTATGGCTGTCTGAACTGGTTGGCATTGGCTCAACCTAGGGACAGGGCATGGGTGTATTAAATGAATGTCTATTCATGTTCATCATCATGTAGGTAGAGTCTGGCGGGTAAGAGGTGTAGGACACGAAGCAAAATAGAGTGGTGTGGACTGTGGATACGAAGGTGATTGGAAGACGTATAACAATTGTGGAAAAGTAAATGGAAGAGATGAACACAATGGCGGATAAAGATAACTAACCTAAGGATTGAATACATAGATTTATGGCTGTCTGAACTGGTTGGCATTGGCACAACCTAGGGACAGGGCATGGGTGTTTTAACCTGGGAGGAACATACATAGATTTATGGGGCGATTGGTCTTCAGAAACTTAGTCTGGCAAGACAAGGTATTTTAGGGTATGTTGATATTGACATCCTAACTTAGGGACAGGGCATGGGTGTATTAACTTTAAGGTGTATATATGTTCATCATCATGTAGGTAGAGGTGTAGGACACGAGGGGTAGTGTATACGCGAGGTGTGGAAAAGGTCAGTGATTAGAAGGGGTAGGCAGGTGTGGTTTGGAGCTGCTTAACCCTGCGGGCTTCGGCCTGTCTGAACTGGTTGGCTCGGTCACCTGGTCCTTTTGTTCTGTGGGCCTTTCTTTCGGGTGTTTCTGTGTGGTGTTCGCTCGTGGCTTCTGTGGTGGGCTTCTCGTTCTGGGGCATTTTAATATATTTGAATGCCTAAATGTCACATATACAGTATATTGTATATGGAGAGAGAAAGAGAGAGAGAACAATAGCAGGTTAGCAGCCTGTAGCGTGTTTATTATGCTACACACACCTCACGACTCCAATATTTTGCGATCATAATACCACATAATGATCAAAACACAAAATTAATTATTCTTTCACAGTAAAGTAATTGGCCACCCACTTCCCTCCCCCCCCCCCCTCCCCCTGCTCCCACCTCGCCGCTGGTTACTCCTCCCACTCCTGTACCCTCCCTCCCTCCACCCCATTCCTTCACCTCCTACCCCCACACCATCACTGTTACCAGATAATTTATGGGCACTATTTGTGCTGCCCTCTATCGAGGTCTTGGACAGACCTAGGCTGTATCTGTTTCATCTGTCCACAACTGTACCTTACCCTTCTGGCTTCTTGCTACCACCACCCCAACCCCCTCCCCCAATCCACTCGCCGACCATGGGTCGCTGCATCAGGCCATCACAAAGGAAAAAAAGGAAAATATGTGGCGGCGAAACGACTGCACCAATGGGGGACAATAAAAAATTCGTCTGCTATTTTTCCCGCCTTTGGTTCGCACCAACCTAAATTTGTTGCCATCGAGTGAATTGAATTTTTTAAATCGCAGTCATCAAAATATCACTGGATTTCTATAGTCATGAATGTTACAGACATATTACTCTAACATTCTATTCAGTACATTGTCCAATATACAAAGTATTTATGATTAATAAAACATATTTGATTAGGCCCACAAAAACACATGGCAGTCATTCGAAAAATAGTCCTGTTAATATTTTAATAGATAGGTATCCATGTCCTAAAATTAAAATGATATGTATAAAAACTCGAGATGAACTTATAAAATAATCGTCATTAGCCACTTTTCTGGATATTAGTGTTATGCCCTGTTTTTCTACAGGTTTAACTTGGGTAATGTGAGTTCTAAATTGACTGGGTATATAAGGCTGCATGCACAATACAAGATATGAGGAATAGAGAACACAAAGAAACACATGGTAGCAAGTTACATGATCACGTTTATTGATATACCACTGCAGAATACTTGTGTAAGACAATACAATAGAATTGAACAACACTAGCATAAGTGGATCTGGATGGAGCCTAGTCTCCCACTTCCAACGTTCAGGTATTAATCTTCTGATCACTGGCTTCGATTCCACAGGTTTATATACCGAAGACCATCAATGTTACTTATAGATTCATATTCACTGTTAGATTTATTACTGGTAGCTCTGGTGCACAAGTAGTAGTTCACAGACTAGATTAGACACGCGTATTTTAGAGCACGGGAATTCTAGTAACCTCAGGGGGTACTGATCTAAGTTTTATATCCTTGTTTCAGAAATACATAGAACGCAAATCAGTGGGCGAACGTTAGATATCACTAGAGTTTTAATATCTGAATAAGGTAATTACGAGAGTCAAGGTCGCCTGTTAATTAAAGAGCACTGATCGCTTAGTACGTCCCAAATGGAATGGTTAAGTATGAATTACACTGGGCAAGGTCTTAGCCACTTCGTAGAAATATTAATTAGTGAATCTCTAAACAGCACAGTAATATGTAGTACTGCTAAAGGGAATCTTGGGTAGTATCTGATGGGTCTGGTCCTGGTTATCTTGCGTCCATGATGTTGGGGGCTAACGACTGGTTCCGCGGCCATCCAGGGGGGCCATATGTGTGAAGTTCTTCAATACGTGGGCAGGTCCTTCTATCCAAATCTGCCACGGAGTCTGCCGGCTCTGGGATCTCACTCCGGAACAACACAAGGGCAGAGCTAGAAGTTAACTGCAGGGTAGTGACCCCTGGTTGGTGTCTAGCTTTCAACTGATTTGACTGGGGGCGGGAGTTAGATTTATAGGCTCGGTTCTGGACCCTGTAGACAGTAGGGATCTCGAGTCTTATGGACTTAATTGAGCTCTCAATAGATATGGGGACTAGGTAAGATGGTATTTACTGTTGTGGCACAGGGCTATAGGAAGCCTTTATATTTTCATATAACTGAGCCTTAGTAAGAGGTACTATTTTGGCTATACTGGACGTATTTAAGGGAGAGAGACTGGATCTACTTTGCGAGGAGGATGGGGACAGTTGTGATAGGAGCGTCTCTCTAGATTGTTCAATCTTCATTCTATGGTATAGCTGAGGTGCTAATTTAGTGATCAGAGCATGCAAGAAAGGTAAATGGTTTATTGTGAGTTAATAGAGGTTAGTAAAGGGGTTAGTCATGCATGGTTAGTTCATTGATAGGAAGAATTCCTGTGCTACCTGGCAATGACTCGAAAGTCAAAACAGGGGCCAGGTATACCTCCGCGGGGGTGGGGGTCTCCCTCCTCGGGTGGGCAAAAAGGGGGAGCTGGGCGCCCTCTCTCTGTGATAGTCGTCCGGCGGCTGTGGCTAGGGGCTTGCCATATCACCAGTGTTTGTAATAACCCTCTGTGTATGAGACAGATGTGGGTGTCCTTAATACCAAAACCGAAGGTGCCTTAGCTAGCTGGTTTTACTCGGCTGGTTGTTAATTGTAGGGTTTGCTGGATGTGGTGGAGACTGGGTTGCTAACTCTGCCACATTTATCTGGAAGTATAGCAATAGAAGTTAGTTACTGGCGGGGCGGCTAGCCTCGCACCGACGACCATTGGGTGCAGGGTTGTGAATGTGTTGTAAGAGAATAGATGGCATGCAAGGGGCTAGTAAAGTTCTAATGTTGTTCTGGCCTACTAAGTGAAGGTAGGCTGGATAGGAGTATATATAAAAAAGGTTGGAGAGCGTTAGCAACGGACAATTCAAGGACAATTTCAAGAGGTATGAGAGAGAGGCTAGGTCGGACAAGAGTCGAGAAGCGCGGGTGTCTTAATGAGAGGGGGGGGAGAGTTCAAAAGGGCTACAGGGAAATTTTGCCCCTAAGGTCCCTGGGCGTGGGGGTGGCATTAGGCTACAATTGATATGGAAGTTTGTAAAGGCAGTAGAATACGTTAGCCAAATGCTACCGGGGAATGCAACTATGGGGTGGTATATGAGTCTGGAAAAGATAGAGTTATGCGATCAGTCAGAGGGTTATGGATACTATTAGTTGGCCCTGGGAACTGCGTTTTCTATTAAATATAAAATACCAACCACAGCGGCAGTTCGTAGGGGTACTTATGACAGATACTGGTAACCAGGTTATCTTATACAATCTCTGGTTGGGGTAAGAGGTGTAAGACACGAAGTAAATTGGCGTAGTGTGGACTGTGGATACGAAAGAGGCAAGGGGAAGACGTATGACAATTGTGGGAAAGTAAATGGAAAAAGGTGAACACAATGGCGGATAAAAATACTTAACCTAAGGATTGAATACATAGATTTATGGGGCGATGGGTCTTCAGAAGCTTAGTCTGGCAAGACAAGATGTTAGGGAATGTTAATATTAATACTTAGTTACTAGAGGAACAATGCAAGGGGCGACTGAGCACGGGTTACATATATCTATACTCGTCATGGGAAATGATATACTAGGTCTAGGGACAAGCGTGGGTGTTTTAACTTCTAAGATATATAACATCTACTTCTCGGATGTAAGAACATACATAGATATAATTATGGCTGTCTGATGTGTTGGCATTGGCTCAACGTCGGGACAGGGCATGGGTGTTTTTAATATGAATGTATATTCCTGTTCATCATCTTTGTAGTTAGGAGTGTAGGACACGAGGGGGTTAGTGTACGTGAGGTGTGGAAAATGGTCAGTTTAGAAAAGGTAAATGGGTGCAGCCAGGAGCTGCTTAGCCCTGCGGGCTTGGGCCTGTCTGAAATGGCTGGCTCGGTCAGCTGGTCCTTTCGTTCTGTGGACCTTTCCTTTGGTGTTTCTGTGTGGTGTTCGTTCATGGCTTCTGTGGTGGGCTTCTCGTTCTGGGGCATTTTAATTAGGTTATACAATTATAAACTAGTTTCAGATCTGGCAAGCGCATAATAAATTGATGCCAGTGTTCGCTACCCATAATAGTCATTATACGAAACTTCTCGGACAGTAAACATCTCTTCCCCACTTAACTTACTTTGTTAAATTTGACATTAGTTGTGAATCTATGTGCACATTAGCAGTAATGGTGGTAGATATTTGTTTCTCACAGATGGAAATTAAAATACCACAGGAACGAAAAACCTGAGAGCGAAACCTCCAACCCTAACGAGCCACAGGAACGAAAATCCTGAGAGCGAAACTCCCATCCCCAACGAGGTCCCAGGCCCCTTTTCCATTTCCGATTTGGTCTCTCTCTCTCTCTCTCTCAATTCATTCCACATATTATACGTCTCTCAATCACAGTCTTCTAATATACAAACCACAATACTTTACTCACTGATATTCTTGATGTACCACCTAAGTATGTATTTAATTATGTAACCACCATACAGGCTATAATACCTTCATTGTGTAGGTTCGAGGCGATCTAAGACACCTTAGCTTCCATTTCACACCAAATCAGATCGTGATTATGTCAGCCCTGTATTTAGTTATATAACAATCATAGTCCCCCCCAATTCTAGCAATTCTATGTCTCTAACCTCCCGTTGTTTTATCCACTAACTATATATTCCCAACCTTTAACCACGACTCTATACACCCGATAACCCTATGCCAGTTATTGTATTGATTTAGGCCTGTTAACCTGGGAACTGCGGGGAGACTCTTAAGAGTTCCCCCGGCGGACTGCGGGGAGACTCTTAAGAGTCAGAGAAAAAAAAAATCAACTTTTGACATCGATTTTTTTTTTTTGGCCCCTGGGCCATGCAAAATCTCAGTCCTCTACCTCCCCTCCTTCCCCACTTTCCTCCTCTCCTTCAGTTATCACCTATTTTCCCTGTTATTCCCTTATTCTGAGGTATATTTTCGTGCTAACATTAGAAATCTGGTTGCAGGGTGTGGTCATCACTGATAGCAAGCGAATGCAAGAGAGAGAGAGAGAGAGTATCGATCGACTGTGTCTCAGTGACTTTGGGGGAAATTGGCGGGAAAGCAGCTTGCCTCACCCATACATTATACAACTCGCAGGTTATATCTCCGATTTTGACCATCCAAACGCTGTTTTCACTCGTTTTATTGTTGTTTCAGGTTAATACCTTTATAGTCAACCCATAATAGGCACATATGGATAAGTATTAATGCTATTAATGTTACAATGAATATTTTAGTGACGGAAACACCTCAAATACATGCGCACAGGGAGAGGTGTCTAATTACCCCCATGCGCACTTCAGAGGTTTATTCGGATAAACTCACTATGACCAATCTGCAGACGATTATCAGGAGAGATGCATGAAAGCTACCTCGTATCTCTCTCTCCATGACGAGTATAGATATATGTACCCCCGAGCTCAGTCGCCACCCCTTGCCTTGTTCTTCTAGTAACTAAGTGTATATATAATATTAACCGGAGATGCCACCAGTATTGATACGACATAGCGGCACTATCCTTGTGTCGTATTGTGCCACGTGCATACCAACCCGGTTTCATCATCTTATTAGGACGACGGCTATAATGTCGTCATTCATGCATGTATTCAATCCTTAGGTTAATTATCTTTTATCCGCCATTGTGTTCCTCTCTTCCATTTACTTTTCCACAATTGTTATACGTCTTCCAATCACCTCCTTCGTATCCACAATCCACACTACTCTATTTTGCTTCGTGATCACTTGCAATCTCCATAGGTCAAGGCCACGTCACACTGCAGCTCCATACATTATCAGGCGTTTCTCGTAAAGAAAGTGCAATCGGTGATTACCAAAGACAGAATAACCTACATAAACACTTAGTGAGTGCACACATACAAGAAACAAAGTCCGAAACAGAAGGATTGAAGTGAAAATAAGAGAAAAAAACAGTGACTACGAACATGACGCCAACAATGGACGGGGATCAAAACAAATCCGACCCGGAATGCCCCGACTGCGGAATCAAGTTCGCAGGTGAAAAAAATGCAATCCAATGCGACTACTGCCGGGAATGGCTGCACTATTTCTGCACAGACCTCCCTGCCTATCAAATTCTTAACTATGCAAAAATGCCAAGGAAATTCATGTGCAAAACATGCTGCCTAACAAAGTTTGACACAAAAGGTGAGTGGGTGGCCGATGCAGAAGCAGCCGTTCTCCAACACAAGGAACGACTAACCAATTCTGGAGCGATAAGTAAGGTAAGAAAAATCCATGTTCAGCTCCAGAGCAACAAAGCTGTCACCAACACGCCAGCTGACAATACACCAACAATCAAGGAATTAACTGGGGACACTGACCTAGGCCAAGGCCTACCCAAAAGCCCAGAAGTAGCCGTAGGCAAGAGTGACGGCGACAACCTCAATACCAGTACCACAACAAACATGGCTATAGATCTATGTCTGGGGAACACACCAGAAGATATTAGCATCACAATGCTAGATGCACATAGTCTCCCCCCCGCAACACTAGCAGACACGGCAGAGCCTCCTCAAAACGCAGCAAGACAGGTGAGGTCGGGGACCCCAACGAGCACACACCCCACACGCAACGGATGCAGCCATAATGCTCCTACATACAGAAGAACAGGTGAGGCTAGTGCTGTAAATTCAAATCCATGGAGACCTAGGCCCAGAGCTGAAAACAAGGGCACTTATATTAGGAGGAAAAGCATGGAAGTATGCAATTTCTACCTAAGAAATGAATGCCGATATGGAATAGTTGGCATGGGATGCAAACAAGACCACCCAAAAATATGTGCAAAATTCATGAAGCACGGGCGGGATGAAAGGATTGGTTGCAAGAGTGGATGGAAGTGCATCGACTACCACCCATATGCATGCAGAATCTCGCTCAACAAAAGGGCATGTACTATCAGAGACTGCAATCTTCCACACATCAAGGGAACCAAAATACTGACGCCCAGAAATAATGTCAACAAACCAAGGGAACACGCTACAGGACACATCCAAAGGGAATTTGCCTACACACCAACACATGAGGAAAAATTAGAAAGCCAACGCAATGCCCTCAGAAGCTGGCCAACCATCCAGCAAACTCACAAGATCAGACCAGCAGTGGTACACACGGCTATGCCTGGCCAAGGTGCTTTTTTAGAGGTAGTAATGGGACGTCTTCTGGAAGTGGAAAAACGGTCTCAAGTGATAATGGAGAGATTCCTAGCCCAAACCGAGGGGCCAGACATGAACCACAGAGGAAGGTGCAACTACCACTAACTAGTTTTTCTGTGGGCAACATCAGAGGACTCTACCCACGAAACAATCAATGTAAAGTCCCCATGTTGGAAGAAATTGCAGAGGAAGATAACTCAATTTATCTAGCCCTCACAGAAACACACTTGAACGAAAACATTTTGGATGCAGAGATCAATATCCATAATTTCACACTATTCAGAGCCGACAGAGTGGACAGAAGCCACGGAGGAGTAGCACTCTACCTAAGGGAGGATATGGCTGCAAATACCGAAACTTTAGTTGCATTCTCAAACGGCACAACAGAGCTACTAGCAGTACACATAAGACAAACCGACATGCTCATCATAATTTTGTACCGACCTCCAAACACCACAGGGGAAATTTTCAAGGAGGTCACAGAGAAGATACAATCACTCCTACAAAATCTGCCAACTACCGCTACAAATGTCATCATCACAGGAGATTTCAACCTGCCCATCATCAATTGGGCAACCATGAAAATAGACGGAGGATCCAGGGATGAAAAACAGCAAGCCAAGGAGCTAATGACTATCATGGACACTGCATACATGAAGCAATACATCGAGGAACCTACAAGAGGCAACAACACACTGGACTTACTATTTGGCAACAACTTCGACCTGGTACACTCGTACGAAACTGTAAAAACTATAATGTCCGACCACAGTCTCATCAAAGTTAGAACCCCCACACCAGCCACACCACCAAGAAGATGTCAACAGGAATCAAGCCAAATCCCCTGCACCTCTCTGCAAGATCTCAACTTCTACAGCAAAGATATAGACTGGGACATACTGAGAGCAGAACTGGCAGTAACTGATTGGAGGGCACTATTCGAAGATAAAAACGTCGACGAAACTCTCAGTATCCTCCAGAAACAATGCCTGGAGACCTGTAAAAACATCATACCACCCAAATCAAGCAGGAAGCAGATTAAACTAATTCCCAGAGATAGAAAAATACTAATGAAGAAAAGGACGTACTTGAGAGCCAAGCAAAGGAAGACCAGCCATGCGCACACTATCACCAAACTACAAGAAGAGCTCGATGAAGTTGAACGAAAACTCATCCAGTCACACCAAGAGCAAAGAACACGTGAAGAACTCCAAGCAGTTGCAAACATACAAGTAAATAGCAAATTCTTCTATGCATACGCAAAAAGGAGACTCAGGAACACCTCAACAATAGGACCACTTGCAAAACCTACGGGCGAACTTGAGAGTGACCCAACCGAAATGGCCAAGATACTCAAACAGCAGTACGAAAGTGTCTTCAGCCCGCCAAATGAAGACAAGAAAATCGATAATGCAACGACCTTTGACAACGCTCCTGGGACACCACATCAACTCTCCTCAGTAACAGTATCAACAGAGGACATAATAGCAGCCATCGACAAGATTGGACCAAACTCTGCGGCAGGACCAGACGGCTTTCATGCCCAACTGCTAAAAAACTGCAAACATCAGCTAGCCTTGCCTCTAAAACTGCTGTGGAGCAAGTCCCTCCAAACTGGATATGTACCACAATCCCTAAAAGAAGGTACCGTCACACCAATACATAAAGGGGGTAGTAAAGGCATAGCCAAAAATTACAGACCAGTGGTGCTGACGTGACTCACATCTTATTAAAATCATAGAAAGAACAATACGAGCTAAGATGGTCAGCTACCTGGAAGATAACGAGGCATTCAACGAGGGTCAACATGGCTTTAGACAAGGCCGCTCCTGCCTTTCACAACTACTATCACACTACGACAAAATCTTACAGGATATTCAAGACGGAGAAAATGTAGACGTCATATATCTAGATTTCGCCAAAGCTTTTGACAAGGTGGACCATGGGATCCTTCTACATAAACTCAAATCACTGGGAATAGGGGGAGACCTTGGAAGATGGCTCCACAGTTTCATCACCAACAGAAAACAAAGAGTCACGGTTCAAGGAAGCCTATCAGAAGCAGGTGGGGTCATCAGCGGAGTACCACAAGGATCAGTACTGGGACCTCTCCTATTCCTCATCATGATAGGAGACATCGACAGGGACCTGGAACACTCAACAGCCTCATCATTTGCAGACGACACCAGACTCATGAAGAAAATCACCTCACAACATGATGCACAGCTACTACAACAAGACTTGGACAAAATCCTGAAGTGGGCAGAAGAAAACAACATGGCCCTAAACGGAGACAAGTTCGAGCTTCTAAGGAACGGGAACAAGAGAGCACTACAAAACGACACCAATTACAAAAGTGGACAGCAAGAAATTACCGCCAAGGACACAGTGAAGGACTTGGGAGTAAATATGAGCAGTGATGCCACTTTTTCCCAGCATATTACCTAAGCCACAACAACAGCAAAACAAATAGCAGGCTGGATCCTGAGAACCTTCCACACAAGAAATGAGAGGTGTATGTTAACACTGTGGAAGTCACTGGTCCTACCACAACTGGAGTACTGCTCTCAGCTCTGGTCTCTCCAAAAAGTAGGAGAAATAACAGAAATTGAAGCCACCCGGAGGACATTCACCAGTAAAATCCATGGGTTTCAACACTTTAACTACTGGGAGAGACTCAAGGAGCTGCAGCTGTACTCACTTCAAAGACGTAGGGAGAGATACATCATCATCTACGTCTGGAAGATTTTTGAAAAAAAGGTACCAAATCCAAACATCCAAGAGACTCAACACCAAAGGCGAGGGAGGCTGTGCTATGTGAGGACTACGCCGGGATCAACACAAAAAATCAAATCCCTGATCCATCACAGCTTTGCATACAATGGAACCAGACTGTTCAACTATATACCAGCCCCTCTCAGGAACATGACCGGGGTGTCTCCAGACACCTTCAAGAAACACTTGGACATGTGGCTGGCCAAAATACCGGACCGGCCACCAATACCAGGATACCCCAGCACCAACTCCAACCGACTTCTGGAATGGAGAGTGGAAGAAAGGGAGCTGCCTGGTCGCAGTGGAGTCCCAGCTCAACTGTGTCACTAACGGACGGAATACAACAAAGTGTAACAAAGTGTAAGTGTGACCCTATGCTGAGTGGTACCCTGTTTTGGGTCATCCTGTCCGCTTATCCTTCACGCCCCGCTGCACACACCACCCTACCTGTGCGATCGTAGGGAAATGCCACCCCTATGTCCAGCGCATTAAGGGTCACTACCCTAGGTCACGAGCGGCGCGGCGCCTAGCCTCAAACCACCCCCTTTACAATTCACAACCCTCCCCCTGTAAAGACGCCATAAGAACGTTATAACATGCCAACTCAGTTCGTTCACTAACCTCAACAAATAGAAGGGAGGGGGTCCTATCCTTGGACCCCCCTTAACTATCCTCTAACTCCCTAGCCACACTCACAACCTGAACCCGAACAATAGCCGGCGCGAGACTAGGAATACCCCCTAAAATACCTTGTCTTGCCAGACTAAGTTTCTGAAGACCAACCGCCCCCATAAATCTATGTATGTTCTTCCATCCGAGAAGTAATATGTTAACCCCTGTCTTGCCAGACTAAGTTTCTGAAGACCAACCGCCCCCATAAACCTATGTATGTTCTTCCATCCGAGAAGTAATATGTTAACCCCCATGTCATAATTGATAAGAAACTATGATACCCACGGGTCCACCATTGTATATATAACCATTATTCCTGTAAGACCTAGACAGAGATAATGACTGAAGAGGTTAGCAACCATGCAGTAACTCTAACTCTTACTCCAACCATAGATTGTATAGATAACCCTCTTTTACCATTGTCTCGACGCATATCTACCACGAAACAATAACGAAGTACCCCTACGAACTGCCGCTTTCTTTGGTCTATATTTCATAGAAAACGCAGTTCCCAGGGACAACTAGATCAGCAAGAAATCGTGTCAAATAATAGTGTCCATAACCCCTCGTATTGACGAGTAATAGTACACTATGTTTTTCTCTACTTTTATCCACAGTCAAGCACACACCTACAGCTAACCTCATCTTCCCCACAGTCCACATGATTCTATAATTTCCAGACTCATATACCACCACCTATTGCTCACCCCCCGGTAGCGTTTAATTACCCTACCTTCCCTGTCGGTAACCCCCAGTCTAAGATACCAACTGTAGCCTAATGCCACCCCTACGCCCAGAGACCTTAGGGTCAAACTTCCACGTAACCCCCCTTAACCTCCTCCACTCCCTACTAACCTAGCCTCTCCACCATACCCCCTGAATATCCTTAACTTTTCCGTTACTAACATTCTCAAACCTTTTGTATATATACTCCTATCCAGCCTACCTTCCCCCAGTAGGAAGGAACACCATTAGAACTTTACTAATCCTTTGCATGCCATCTATTCCCTCACAACCCATTCACAACCCTGTACCAAATGATCGTCAGTGCGAGGCTAGCCGCCTCGCCAGTGACTAACTTCTATTGCCATACTTCCAGATAAATGTGGCAGAGTTAGCAACCCAGTCTCCACCACATCCAACAAACCATGCAATTAACAACCCAACCAATTAAACCAGCTGGTCAAGGCACCTTCGGTTTTGGTATTACGAACACCCACATCTGTCTCATAAACAGAGGGTTATTACAAACACTTGTAATATGGCAAGCCCCCAGCCACAGCCGCCCAGACGACCATCACAGAGAGGGGACACGCACCTACCCCTTTCACCCACCCGAGGAGGGAGACCCCTACCCCTGCGGAGGTATACCTGACCCCTGTTTTGACTTCCGGGTCATTGCCAGGTAGCACAGGAATTCTTCCTATCAATGAACTAACCATGTATGACTAACACCTTTACTAACCTCTATTAACCCACAATAACCCCCTAACCTTTCTTGCATACTCTGATAACCAAATTAGCACCTCAGCTATACCATAGAATGAAGACTGAGCAATCTAAGAGAGACGCTCCTATCAAAGATGTCCCAAACCGCCTCGCAAAGTAGATCCAGTCTCTCTCCCCTAAATACTTCCATATAGCCAAAATAGTACCTCTTACTAAGGCTCAGTTATATCACATTATGAAGGCTCCATACAACCATGTGCCACAACAGTAATCACCACCTTACCTAGTTCCCGTATCAATTGAGAGCTCAAATAAGTCCATCAAAACTCGAGATCCCTATGGCCTACAGGGTCCAAAACCGAACCTATAAACCAAGCTCCAGCCCCCAGTAAAATCAGTTGAAAGATAGACACCAACCAGTGGTTGGTCACCAGAGTTGACCTCGAGCTCTATCATTGTTTGTTGCTGAGAATTGAGTTCCAGAGCCGGCAGACTCCGTGGCAGATTTAGATAGAAGGATCTGTCCACGTACAAGAAATCTACGTGCACCTTATAACCCTCATAAACCAGAGGGTATATAAGAGTGTAACCAGCAACGATCGCCAAGAGATCCGTCTTGAGAACTTCCTACATATGGACCACCTGGTCGGACGCGGAACCAGTCGTTAGCCCCCAACATCACGGATACAAGATAACCAGGACCAGACCAATCAAATACTACCCAAGATTCACTCTATCAGTACTACAGTGTTACAGTGCTATTTAGAGACTCACTTATTAATATTTCTATGAAGTGGCTATATCTTTGCCCCAGTATAATTCATATATAACCATTCCATTAGGAAGTGCTAAGCGTATCATTGTTTATTAATTAACAGGCGATATTAACTCTCGTAATTACCCATATATCCAGATATTATTACATAGAAGTGAAACCCTAGTGATATCTGATGTTCGCCCACTGATTTGCGTTCTATGTGTTTCTGATTAAGAATATAAAACTTAGATCAGTACCCCCTGAGGTTACTAGAATTCCCGTGCTCTAAAATACGCGTGTCTAATCTAGTCTGTGAACTACTACTTGTGCACCAGAGCTACCAGTGATAAATCTAATAGTGAATATGAATCTATAAGTAACATTGATGGTCTCCCGTATATAAACTTGTGAATAAAGCCAGTGATCAGAAGATTAATACCTGAACGTTGGAAGTGGGAGACTAGGCTCCATCCAGATCCACTTATGCTAGCGTTGTTCAATTCTATCATTTGTCTTGTACGAGTATTCATACCTTCTTATGCTTCATATTAATCATCATTCAAGGAAACTATAGAAGTGTGTACATCAATAAAAGTGATCGTGTGTCTTGTTACCGTGTGTTTATTTTGTGTTCTCTGTTCCTCATATCTTGTTTTGTACATGTAGCCTTCTATACCCAGTCAGTTAGAACTCACATTACCCAAGTTAATCCTGTAGAAAAACAGGGCATAACAGAAATCTTAATATAATGTGGATTATAGTCTTAATAAAGGTAAAATTTAATGTTCAGTTATAGATTGTGTCGTGCGTGCGTGTGTGTGTGTGTGTATTCCAAGGTTGCCAGCGCACATCACATCTCCAAACTCGCCCAAAAGTAGCCCAATCACTTAATACCGCACAACAGACAATTTCAGCTATTTTAATCCTATCACACACATTTTCTGATATGTTTATCTTTAACAGCCATGCATGCATGATACTATGAGTTCCTCAAATATAACTAGGCCTAGTCCCATATAGCCTACTGTATGAGTAGTGGCCTATGTGTCACATCATTTAAATATTAATGAAATAATAATAATAATAATAATAATAATAATAATAATACTTTATTTCAGACTCACACAGTACAGAGGGGACCATACTGGGGTCCATATATACCTTACAGTAACATAAATATATATAAGCTACTGTACATAGGCTACATAATATAAAAAGAAATTAAATAATACCCAGCTTGCTATCATGTAGTTCACAGCACTGCCTCAACCAAAAACAGTGGTCATCAAACTACTGTGTTACCAAAACCACTGTCCTAATTGTGTACAGTACCATGCCTCACATAATTTAGCTTCCGGTACAGTATGTTGCTACAGTACAGTATAGGAATATCGGTACTGTACTGCACTATGAGGTTCAGTACCGGTATGCTAATTCTGTAGAGTAGCAGACCTGAAATCATTACTCAAGGTTAAATATAGAGCAACTTCCTCCAGTGTGCCTGGATCCTAGAGGTGTACACCATGCTTGGAGTTTGTAGCATTTTAATGATACTGTTCTCAGAAGTGTTAAGGCGCTGAATGAATTTATATGTTAGCTTTCTAATGAGTGATTGGTAACAGTGTAAGTTCATATAGGCACATAGCGCACCCGCACTCTCACATTTTGAGAGCCCCAGAAACACTTTCATGATATTGTGATATTAGATACTTGGTCTATTCACTGTCATTTTCTTATAGTTCCACCATAGTTGTGCTGTATACATTGGTGAGCAGTAGGAGTTGAACAATGTTATTTTTGTATCCCATGTGCACATATGAAATTTTCTTAATATTGAATTTCCCTGCATGTAAAGTTGCCTTCGCTGACGACCCATATCCTCATCATCTGAGCGATCACTTGAAATATATAGTGTCCTAGATACTTTACTTTACTTACTTCTTCTATAAATTCGTCATACAAATGGAATTTAGGTAGCTTTGATTTCAATAGAAGGTTAGATTTAAATATTATGATATTGCTCTTTATAGGATTAAATTTGACTGAATGTTTGATTCCAAATTTTTCACATACTCTTAATAATTTATCCAGTCCTGCTCCAGAGGGCGTGATTAAGGCTAGGTCATCAGCATACATGAGATGATTTACAATGGTGCTGCCAATGCAGCACCCAGTGCGAGTCTTGTTCAGCTCCAGACTAAGATCATCCATGTAGATGTTGAAAAGATACAGAGACAATATCCCCCCCTGCCGAACACCATTGGTTACGGCGAAAGAGCCTGACAGGATGTTGCCCCATCTTACACACATTTTTTGATTAGCATACCAGAAAATAAGTATCCTAACAATATAGCTAGGCACTCCCCTGTTAACTAATTTTTCAAATAAGGTTTTGTGACACACCCTATCAAAAGCCTTACTTGCATCAAGAAAACATGAGAAAATTGAGCTATTTAATTTGTTGTATGTATCAATCACTTCTTTCAGCACATATATGCATTGGTCTGTGCTGTGATTTTTCTTAAAGCCAAACTGATTAATGCTGCTGGTGACAATATATGCAGACATTCTTTCTAGCATTATCATTTCAACTACCTTACTCACCACACTAGCAAGTGCTACTGGGCAGTAGTTGTCTTTAGCTGTAATTTTACCTGATTTGTCTTTAATGACAGGAACAAGTATTACGGATATCATAGACTCCGGCAGGACACCATGCGTAAATAGACTGGTGATGCAAGAACTAAGTTTATCTATTAACAACTTATGTGCATATTTAAGATGTTCTGCATATATACCATCCAGCCCACAAGCTTTGTTTAGGTTAAGTTTTCTAAAATGCCCCAGAACGAGAAGCCCACCACGGAAGCCACGAGCGAGCACCACCAGGAAATGGGAACAGAAACACCTGAAGGAAAGGCCCAAAGAACGAAAGGACCAGGTGACCAAGCCAACCAGTTAAGACAGACCGAAGCCCGCAGGGCTAAGCAGCTCCAAACCACACCTGCCTATCACTTCTAACCACTGACCCTTCCCCCACCTCGCGTATACACAACCCCTCGTGTCCTACACCTCTACATACATGATGATGAACATGAATACACCTTAATGTAATACACCCATGCCCTGTCCCTAGGTTGAGCCAATGCCATCCAGTTCAGACAGGCCCAAATCTATGTATGTTTTTCCATCCAAGAAGTAATATGTTAACCCCCTGTCTTGCCAGACTAAGTTTCTGAAGACCAACCGCCCCCATAAATCTATGTATGTTCTTCCATCTGAGAAGTAATATGTTAACCCCCTAAAATACCTTGTCTTGCCAGACTAAGTTTCTGAAGACCAACCGCCCCCATAAATCTATGTATGTTCTTCCATCCGAGAAGTAATCTGTTAAAACCCCATGTCATAATTGATAAGAAACTATGATACCCACGGGTACACCAGTGTATATATAACCATTATTCCTGTAAGACCTAGACAGAAATGACTGCAGATGTTAGCCACCATGCAGTAACTCTAATTCTTACCCCAACCAGAGATTGTATACACCACCCTCTTTTACCATTGTCTCGACGCCTTTCCACCACGAAACAATACCGAAGCTACCCCTACGAACTGCCGCTTTCTTTGATATATATGTCATAGAAAACGCAGTTCCCAGGAACAACTAGAATCAGCAAGAAATAGTGTCAGAGTGTCAATGTCCATAACCATCGTATTGACGAGTAATAATACACCATGTTTTTCTCTACTTTTATCCACAGTCAAGCACACACCTACAGTTAACCTCCTCTTCCCCACAGCCCACAGTCCACATGATTCTATCATTTCCAAACTCATTTACCACCACTTATTGCTCATCCCCCGGTAGCGTTTGGCTAACGTACCTTCCCTGTTATTAACCCCCAGGCTACGATACCAACTGTAGCCTAATGCCACCCCTACGCCCAGAGACCTTAGGGTCAAACTTCCACGTAACCCCCCTTAACCCTCTCCCTCTCGTTAACCCCCCACGCTCTTCAACTCCCTTCCGACCAAGCCTCTCCAGCATACCCCCTGAATATCCTTAACTTTTCCGTTACTAACATTCTCAAATCTTTTGTATATATACTCCTATCCAGCCTACCTTCCTCCAGTAGGAAGGAACACCATTAGAACTTTACTAACCCTTTGCATGTCATCTATTCCCTCACAACCCATTCACAACCCTGTACCAATGATCGTCCGTGCGAGGCTAGCCGAGGCGGCTAGCCTCGCACGGACGATCATTTGGTGACCAGTGACCAGTGACTAACTCCTATTGCCATACTTCCAGATCAATGTGGCAGAGTTAGCAACCCAGTCTCCACCACATCCAACCACCCATGCAATTAACAACCTAACCAAGTAAACCAGCTGATCACGGCACCTTCGGTTTTGGTATTACGAACACCCACATCTGTCTCATAAACAGAGGGTTATTACAAACCCTTGTGATATGGCAAGCCCCCAGCCACAGCCGCCCCGACGACCATCACAGAGAAGGGACGCGCACTTCCCCCTTTCACCCACCCGAGGAGGGAGACCCCTACCCCTGCGGAGGTATACCTGACCTCTGTTTTGACTTCCGGGTCATTGCCAGGTAGCACAGGAATTCTTCCTATCAATGAACTAACCATGTATGACTTACACCCTTACTAACCTCTATTAACCCACAATAAACCATCAACCTTCCTTGCATACTCCGATAACCAAATTAGCACCTCAGCTATACCCTAGAATGAAGACTGAGCAATTTAAGAGAGACGCTCCTAGCACAGCTGTCCCAAACCTCCTCGCAAAGTAGATCCGGTCTTTCTCCCCTAAATACTTCCAGTATAGCCAAAATAGTACTTCTTACTAAGGCTCAGTTATATTACAGTATGAAGGCTCCATACAGCCATGTGCCACAACAGTAATCACCCCCTGACCTAGTTCCCGTATCAATTGAGAGCTCAAATAAGTCCATCAAAACTCGAGATCCCTATGGCCGACAGGGTCCAAAACCACACCTATAAATCAAGCTCCAGCCCCCAATAAAATCAGTTGAAAGATAGACACCAACCAGTGGCTGGTCCCTTAAGTTGATCTCTAGCTCTGCCCTTGTTTTGTTCCTGAGAATTGAGTTCCTGAGCCGGCAGACTCCGTGGCAGATTGAGATAGAAGAATCTGTCCACGTAAAGGAAATCTACGTGCACCTTATAACCTTCACATAAACCAGTGGGGATATAAGATATATAGTGATCAGCAACGATCGCCAAGAGATCCGTCTTGAGAACTTCTACATATGGACCATCTGGACGGCCGCGGAACCAGTCGCTAGCCCCCAACCTCACGGACGCAAGATAACCAGGACCAGACCAATCAAATACGACCCAAGATTCACTCTATCAGCACTACAGTGTTACAGTGCTATTTAGAGACTCACTTATTAATATTTCTATGAAGTGGCTATATCTTTGCCCCAGTATAATTCACATATAACCATTCCATTAGGAAGTGCTAAGCGTATCAGTGTTTATTAATTAACAGGCGATATTAACTCTCGTAATTACCCATATATCCAGATATTATTACATAGAGGTGAAACCCTAGTGATATCTGAATGTTCGCCCACTAATTTGCGTTCTATGTATTTCTGATACAAGAATATAAAACTTAGATCAGTACCCCCCTGAGGTTACTAGAATTCTCGTGCTCTAAAATACGCGTGTCTAATCTAGTCTGTGAACTACTACTTGTGCATCAGAGCTACCAGTGATAAATCTAATAGTGAATATGAATCTATAAGTAACATTTATGGTCTCCAGTATATCAACTTGTGAATAAAGCCAGTGATCAGAAGATTAATACCTGAACGTTGGAAGTGGGAGACTAGGCTCCATCCAGATCCACTTAATACTAGTTGTTCAATTCTATCATTTGTCTTGTACGAGTATTCATACCTTCTTATGCTTCATATTAATCAATATCAAGGAAACTATAGAAGTGTGTTCATCAATAAAAGTGATCGTGTGTCTTGTTACTGTGTGTTTATTTTGTGTTCTTTATTCCTCATACCTTGTTTTGTGCATGCAGCCTTCTATACCCAGTCAGTTAGAACTCACATTACCCAAGTTAATCCTGTAGAAAAACAGGGCATAACATTTTCTTATGGCATTCTCAAGATCACTTTCAGTCACTTTAATGTCTTCATAATTACTATCCTTCACATATTGAATTGCACCATTAGTAGACCTTTGGTTTACACTATTAAGTAGTTCCTTAAAATGAGTTTTCCATAAGTCAGTAATGTTCTCTTCACCCGTAACCCCCTCAACACTGACAGGTAATGGTGTGTTACAATTTTGCATGGATCTGATGTCCTTCCAAAAACAGTTAGGATCCTTTTCTGCCAGACTCTTTGCAAGGGCTTCCTTCCTTAATTGGTTTTCATTTTGCTTAATAAATCTAATGGCATATTTGGTCCTAGCCTTTGCTCTTTTGTGAAGTTCAAATATAGGCCCCTGTCTGGGCTGACCTACTTCAAGCCAATGAGACGTAGCATCTCTGGAGGCCTGATACAGGTCAGCCACATAGTCTTGCCAACCTGGCTTATTGAATGAGGACTTATATTTATGGCTATTAAAAATACTTTCCCCCGCTTTTGATAAAGAATCTATTATACTATTGTAAAATTTAATAATGTCCTTTCTGTGTTGTGCATCACTACATTTTGGATCCCTGCATTGTGCTACACCATTACCATCATATTGCACCCTATTTAATAAGTCTTTGGTTTTATCACAGTACATTTGGCACTCTTCATTTGAGATTACATTCCATGGAACTTTTGCCTTGATGCTATTGCTAGTTTCTGTTATTTCCGGTGCCTTATTAATTTGGATTGTTAATTCTATAGGTATGTGGTCGTCATCCGTAATGTCGTATCTTATGGCCATTTCTGAGATAGAGTCATGAAAGTCAGAGCTAGAGATTGCATGATCAAGCCACGACCTGGTCTCCCATGCTTCACTAACATAAGTATAGCTATTTTCTGGAAGCAGGTTTTTGGAGGACAAAATTAAACCTTGCTCCTCACAAAACCTTAACATATGTTTAGCAAACATGGAACCACCCAACTCGTGAGGGGTAGCATTCCAATCACCTACCACTGAGTAACACGTTATCTCTAATTCAGAAATTAGGCCACCAAGCTCCCCTAACTTCTCCAAATAAAGTTCTTCATTTTCTGCATACTGATACGGTAAGTAAACACAAAATATTTCAAATTTTCTGTGTCCCACTTCCAGCTGTATTCCCGCACACCCAGTGGCGGATCCAGCTCAGGCTTAAGGGGGGGGGGGGGTTGATATACATGAGGAGCGCCATAATTCACACAATATTCTTTATATGTATTGTATTTCAGATAAAATGCAGTCTATGCAGAGGGGAGGTGTGGTGGAGTGGTCTTGCCACTGGCCTGGTAATCCAAAGGCCCCGGGTTCAAATCCCGATGTATCAATGGGAAGATATTATTGGGATGGAATTTGTGCTGTACCTAGTATCAGTGCATTACCACAAAGCCCACCGAAAATGCTAATAATATAACCTCATTGTTCCCTGATTAAATAGCACTGTATGAATATTCCCATATTCAAAATATGCTATAGGGGTGCAATGCCTGGTGAGTTAGCTGCTCAACAGGTGGCGTTGTGTGTGTAAGAGTGAGTGTCCGAGTGTAGGGAGTGAGACAGTGAAGCACGGGAACGAGGTGGCTTCAGAGATGGGGTCACTTCGGACCATGAGTGAGCACCGTGCCTCATGTGAAGGCAAGATGGCAGGTGCTCGTTGTACTCTACGTGCTTCACATGCCTCACTCCCTAGACTGGAACAAGACCTCACGGGCTTCACTGCTCATTGTACAGTTGTGAATGTCCAGGCTCTCACCCTATGCCCGAGAGGGAGTAAGTTGGAATATAGAAAAAAATAAAAATAAACAAATATATATCAGATGTAAGGGTGCAATTTTGGTCACTAAGGGGGGGGGGGCGCGGCCCCCCCCCACCCCTGGATCCGCCACTGCGCGGCACACCAGCTTAAATTTGTCTCAATGGTTTTAATTACACTATCTAGGCACGATCTCCACATTATTGCAACTCCCCCTGGGGGGTGACCTGCCACAATACTATCACGTGTGTCCGTAGTGGAGACCCCGTACCCATGGAAATCTTTATCTAATATGTTCAAATTACCTAAGTCCTGTTTTGTGTACCAGGTTTCCTGAAGGCAGACTATGTCACTGGTCCTTAATGTAGATACGATGTCAGGTCGCAACAGGAGATTCCTCTTTGTTTTGGGGAGTCCTCTGCAATTGTATGAAGTTACTTTTATACTTGCTGCTACATACACATACCACATACATTATTATCACAATCATGCACTCATCAAATCTGCATAAATGTCCCAATCCCCCCTCACAAACAATCACTTAATTAGGCTATTCAGTCACCACCACATAGGCTACCATACATGTATAGTACAACCAACAGAAAGCCATGATGAACGTTTGTATGAAGTGTAGCCTAGCTATAGGCTACTCAACACTCGACACCTCTCGAGGTGTCTACTCGACACCTCTAGAACCAGCCCAATTCCGCTTTCCTCAATGTTAGTTAGTTAGGATAATACTTCAGAGGCTATCCACCCCATCACACTGTAAATCAAGAATATAATATCGTTTGAAATGGAAACTCGCAAATCTACGCTTCTGAACGAATCCTAACTAGCCCAATGGTGCGAACAAAAGAAGACCTTGGCAACACTGTCAGTACGTATATCCCGCCGCGGTCAGATGACGACCTAAACAGTCGCCCGTGGAAAAGGCAGTGTTGTAAAAAAATTTGTCATCATCTTTTTCGAATTTCCTGCATCTCCACGTATGTAATTTGCTGCCTCTGTGTTCTATGACATTCTGATTCACATTGATTGATTTCCTGTCACTGGTCTAATAAGAAATATAGCCGGTAACATATTTAGCTGCCCGATTTGATAGTGAATTATAAATTGGTAACTTAAAAGCGCACGATAGCTTGTTTTGTAGGAAAGAAACTATAGTGCGCAGGCGCAGACATTCAACCTGCCAAATTCTACAGCTACAGAATATAATACCGTATGTTCAGCCAATTTCTACTGAAACACGTATTTGTTAGTAACTAAAAAGGAAGTAAATACAATACTTCAATGAGTATTAAAATTTCGCCCAGCCTATCACACCACATTAGATGAAACTAAATTTCTTGTTCAATAAGCTGATATTTATGTATCGAATTATGTTAATTATTATATATTCACTGCATTAACGAGTATATAACCATCATATTATGAATCTAGTAAAAATATACTACACAACTATGTGTCAGATAAGTGTGCAAACTGTATTAAACCTCTTAAATCACGAAAGCCCTCAAACACCTCAATGGTGTATCACACACGATAGTCATTTGAATAAGACCCCCAGCGCCATCTATATTTTTAGTACTATTTTCCCTCATTGGTTCCATATTTGTGTGACAAGTCCCCTACCCTTCTGTCTTCCCCCCACCACAACCCCAACTTCCTCCCACCACCCACTTCCAGCCTATCCGTAGATCATCACATAAAAAAATGAAAATCCGTGGTGGCGACAACTACCTCACCAATCGCCTCCATATTTGTAACACCAGTCAATTACCCTTCTACCTTCCCCCCCACCATCCCCCAAACCACCCTCCCACCCATACGTGCTTGCCAATTTCAGGAGTCAGGAGAGTGGATAATAATTTTATGGGCTAACTTAAGCCTAGCCCAAATTATACAGTCAGCGTCGATGGATATAGGCCTAACCTAGGCTAAAGAAATGTATTGGCTGAAATTCAACTACTAGCAACTAGGCTAACAAAAAAAAAAAGAAAAAAAAAACAGAAACAGGGAGTGGTGCAAACATTGTTGGGAAGGATATGTAGTGACCAGACGTACGGTCATCATGTTTACATAAGTCGATCGCCGCGGTTAAGTTCCCGTCTATTTTTACGGCGATTTTTTCTGTTATGTGCACCCTGTTGGCAATGTATAATGATGATGACAATAAGTCATGGAGGAGTGAGGGGCGGGCTTTCATTATTGTATCCAAATGCAGTCAAAATAGACAGGGACATGATCGCTAGCGTCCGCCGCGGCTCCGAGTAGTGTAAACAAGGCGGGCGGTAATCACAGCTGCTTCTCCCTCCTCTCCTGCTGCTGGATCTCGTCCTACAGGTTCATACATATAAGCCTGGACACCACCAATATTCATCACTTGAGGTTCTTCACCATAATCACGGTTATCACCCTCAGTATTGGCAAACGAATCGGAACTACTGTCACTATCCTCCATTTCCACCTGTCAGAAGAGCTTGTTGTGTTGCTGGGCATACGTCATCAGAGCGCTTAAACTCCGAATCCAGAAAGTGTCACCCATATCCTATTTTGGCCATTATATAAATAATTAAGCTATTGTAGCAGAAAATATTGCACCAAAAGCTATAGTGCACACTGCCGGTAATGATTGTGGAGGAAAATTAATAGCATGCACACCCTCCTTTAATGTGCAAAGTAGTTCAAAAACTACGGGATTATCGGGGCATGGTCTCGATGATCGCGCCCTTGTGGCCGGCTCAAGTGTGGTACAGCCAGTTGAAGATGTGGTGCGAGAACCCGGTGTCGCTCCCGATCTCGTATTTCCACTTAGAGACAATTGGAAACCTCAAGACCTCGCTAACTTTCGCCTTGTGGATATTCAGAAGGCCAAGTGGCTAGGCCAGTTTGGGGAAACCGTGACTCACAAGTTGATTAGTCAGTATGCTCCAACCCAACGGCAGTACCAATCACACTGGAAATAATTTACTACATGGATTGTAGAAACTGGTCAACGACAGTCCTCAATGGCTCTGGTGTTTAAGTATTTAAATTACCTATTCGATGTTCAACAGTTGTCAGTTGTCACATTAAGGAATCACCTCACAGCAATTAGGACACCATTTTTAGATTTAACTGGTCTGGCTGTACCGGAGGCGGAAGAAAAGGGTTTCATGAGGTCATGCTTCAAGCTTCGCCCTCCTCCTCGTCAACTCACACCCACCTGGTCTCTCGATCGAGCCCTTGAGATGCTTCAGTCCCGTAAATATTGCAAAGATCCTCCCTTTGACCTAATACTTAAAAAGGCAATTTTTCTAATGGCACTGGCTACGGGTGACAGAGTGTCTGAGTTGGCGGCGATGAGTTCGGAGCCAAACTGTCTAAGATTTACAAGGCGCAACATGGGTGTACATGTGGGGATCGGTTTTTACACCATACCCGAAAGAGGATTTATGGAGCTCCGATCTTACTCTCAACCATCTGAACAATTTTACCAACATACCTAAACTTCGTTAAATGCGGAAATAGCCTCACGAAAATATCATGCCCTGGTGGGGGCACGAGCTCTCGACCCTTGGGTGTGAGGCAGACACCTTACCAGTTAGACCAATAGAGATATCCCACTTGGCCTGTTCGGCTCAGGGTATTTCCGCATCCGAGGTCTGTTTAGGCTAGCCTACTTTCACTGACTTTACATACATTTTGCTCCTGCTCCTAACTTCATTGCTAAGAATGAACATTCTAATCATGTATTATTATGTTCTATCCAACAACCAACTCTACTCCTAAAATCGATTAATGAAATATTACAAACACATGTGGCAGTCCGTGGATTCGAACCCAGGACACTCACACCGAATATTAACACCTTATGCATTACACAACGAAGGCAGTTAAAGAATGGTGGACACTGCCTACGATTTATTATGCAACTTCGAATCCTGCATATCAATCTAAGCATGTACACACATCCCAACTGCAACTCACGTAGGCTATGAATATGTGAATGGAAAGAGCAATTAATGGGGCCTTAACCACTAGGGAAGGCCTCTCGATAAATTACTCCTGAACCAATATCAATTATTATGTTCTATCCAACAACCAACTCTACTCCTAAAATCGATTAATGAAATATTACAAACACATGTGGCAGTCCGTGGATTCGAACCCAGGACACTCACACCGAATATCAACACCTTATGCATTACACCACGAAGGCAGTTAAAGAATGGTGGACACTGCCTACGATTTATTATGCAACTTCGAATCCTGCATATCAATCATTTACTGAGTTCGAAATTCCGGCTCTGAAACAGGGTGACAGGCACCATTTATTGTGTCCGGTGCAGTCACTTAGGTTATTTATGCGGGCTTCCCGGCCATCACAGGCGGGAGCCCTCTGGGTTTCACAGACAGGTGTTCGATTACAAAAACGCCGGCTAGCTGCGTTATTAGCGGAAGTCATTCAGGAGAGTAATCCGGGCGTGTTGGCAAGATCACACGATATCCGTAAATGGGCGGCATCACTTCGATTCCTCCATAACTACTCTCTAGAAGATATTCAGCAGACCCAATAGTGGTCATCAAATCATACCTTTCTCACACGTTACCTGTCCGTCAATCTCATGAAACCTTCTCGTACATGTGTAGCATTAAGGCAGAGAGTCTAGTTTTAAGCTGATTTTGTGATGTAAGAAAGGGGGGGGGGGGGCGGGGGTATCCTAGCTAAGGACTCACCTGCCTCTGAAGTGAGACAAAATGTAACGAGTATTAAGGTCATGTGATAACCGTTCCCTAGGCTAAAGTAAGCCTACTCAGGAACATTGATTAATTTTTAGATGAAACACTATGGATGCAATAGGGTTTCCAATATACTCAATAATCTCAGGGATTAGATCTAGAGTAAGAGTACAAATATTTTTGGTAATACAGTACCTAAGGCCATGAATATGTAGACCTACATATTAATACATTTGGGTGATAATGAATGTTTAATTTTTCCTGGAATATATAAACTAAATTAATAGTTTATTCTTGTGTTACACCAACTGTTCTATTTAACTTAACCCGTCCAGCCCCGGCTAGTTTTGTAATGTTTGTTCACCAGAACCCGGCCGGTTTAATAAAAATGGTTTTATTCCAGAAACAATAGCGAATGGGTTAGGAATGAAGGAAAAACCACGAAAAACCGCTCAAAAAGCTTAAAGAATGGTCCTACAGAGCCCCCGAAAACGTATTTTACAAGAGTAAAAAATTGAAGGCAATTACCCCAAAAAAAACAGGTTATTGCGCACTCATGCGCACGCACGTGGACTTTGAGAGTTTTCAACCATCGGCACGGTTGCGTGGGATACGTACACAGTTCCCATACAAATCTGAGCCCTCTTGAGTGGCTACACCTGAGGTTACGGTCGGCGCAATTAGGGTGACGCGCCAGGGGCGTCTCTGGGGCTGTGCGTTACATACATCGCCAACGCGTCAGGCGCGTCGCTGGGGCTGTACGGGTTAAAGGTGTTAACACCACAGGCTTCCTTTAAGAAACGCGCCTGTAACCCTCTTTTATATTTTCTTTGATATTAAACTGACCTGATTAGTACATGACTGTTCCTTGGACCTTACCAGGTTTATTAGTGGTATGCGATGTTTTTGATGAATGTCCCCCTCCAGTCTTGAGAATTCAGGTGCATCGTCAATGATGAAGGGGCCACTAATAAATTATAGGTTTGAGTCCCGAAGGGAAGACGGAAAACCTAATATTTAGTAGTGGCCCCGGAATCATTGACGATTTTGGCCCTCCCTTCCATCCCCTTCCCATTCATCTGCTACATTTTTGAGAGTCTCGATATGTCAGATTAAGAAGGAACGCTCGCGGTAAACAAGATGGCGAGCAGTACCCAAAAGTAGACGCCTGGGAAGCGCATAGCTAGGTCAAGTTTAATGTTTATTTTTATTATTTATTTATTTTACTAGTTTTTTCTAGTAGTGGACCCACATCATAAGGACGAGTCCGTGAGTGGTTATTAAGAGCGTTTCGCTCACGATGTAAGGCAATCGTATTTTGAGTTCTCCTTGGGCGGAAAGTTTGAACAGCAAGCTAGAGTTCAAAGATTGGCCATTACCTACGTAAGGCGCATCGTCAATGATTCCGGGGCCACTACTAAATATTAGGTTTTCCTTCTTCCCTTCGGGACTCAAACCTATAATGATGCAAAGGAATTTCAGGCAAAAACATGTTAACTATTACTTACGATATCCTAGGTAAGACTATAGTTTTAAAGTTGGATCTAGGGCTCATAAATTTCGACCTGTCTAGCCCCCTTGAGGTGGGCACTTGTCGCTAAGGCCTCAGAATCAGGGGATCACACTAGAGACTCGGTACAAGCAATTATTAGGCCAAATCCCAGCAATATACTAGATTCACAAAGTTAAAGTTATGCTCTGCAATTAACTTTATTCACCTGGAAGTGATTAAGTGGCCAAAACAAGTAAATTTCATTCTAATTCCAAAACAACATTGCTCCGATTGTGACACCCCTTTTCTTGACTTAATATAACAATACCAAACAATTATATTTAATATGTAAAGCTAGAATAATGACCCTCGTACCTATATGTTATGCCCGGTCCAAATTGGAACGCGAGATATTCTTTGTACAATGAGCAGCTCTCTAACTGGATAGGTATACCTTAAACTTTAAATAAAGAGACAACACGGCAGGATAGTAAGCACACAGGTAACAAGTTAACATGGGTTTTATTCAGTTTAACACCTGGTTCATGGAGGAGCAAGACATATATTTTATACCTGTAATCTGGAGATCATCAACAATAATAAGAATAATTAAGACATACAATACTCAGGTTATCAAGTAAGCAATAGGAGTCGGACAATGGGTCCGGACTCAAGGTAATAATAATACTCCTAGGATACAATTATAAGGTATCCAAAACGGTGGAGGTACACCTCCTACCCAAATAGATCTCAGAGAGGATCTCAACAAAAGACAAGAGTGCAGTAATGGCAAATGCCGTCTGGATCATGCAATGATGTCCCCGGCATATAGTGACGTTAACCGACTCTAAAGCAATAATGGCCAAGTGGTCATCCACAATGAAGTGGGCTCGGAAAGGCTCACAAATGATATTAATACTATAGGTGTGCTAGATCTCACCTAGCAAAGATTAATCCTTAACTCTAATTGTGTACTAGCAAGGTGCTGAAGGCTGAGGCAACAATCGTCGGGAGCTGAGATAGAGTGAAATCTATTCGAGTTATGAACCTGACAGAATGTTAAATGAATTAGGCTAGAAGTTATACAAAGGGACTAGATTACGTGTAAATATGTGTTTGTGTTTGATGCTATGGGTCTTATATAAGCACGCCCCCTCTGTCGGGCTATGGGAGACCAATAACCCGGGAAGGTGCATATATAAGGATCCCCTGATAGGTATGTATAATGGGTCCCGGCAAGTGGGCTAATTAACGTCAATTTAAGTAGGGAGAAGAAAGATCTCTCGCAAGACGTAATGTTAATGAGAACCCCTGAAGATAACTTCTACCACAACCCTGAGTCAACTCTATACCCATAAACGGTACAAAAGCACTTAAAGGAGAGCTGTAGTGAAGAGGAGGGCCCATAGATCGAGGGAGGATCCAGTAGTCCGGAGGGCGGCTGGGCGTGATGACTCCGGAAGTTGGTCGGGGGGGGGTGGCGGCGGCGGCGGCTGGGCGTGATGACTCCAGCTACTGGTCCAGGGTGAGTCACAAGATGATTCCTTAGACCTTGGCGCCTACCACGGGACAACCGGGTTCCTCTTGCACTCCCACAATGCAGTGATCCCCAAAGGATATGCTGGAGTTCTGCTACAAGGTTTGGGGGGTTAGGGTGACTAGCATAATGATCTACCTAGAGTGGCAAGCAGTCTAGATAGTGACATTATAGGTAGTCTAAGGGGGGTCAAGGTAAGTGTCTTCCTTCCTTGCTAGTTCGTGGAACTATCAGAACCATGTAGCAAAAAGAGAATCCAGAAAGGGGAGCCCAAAGTGGGTTGCCCAAAATTAGTCCTCTTCCTGATGGGGGGAACCCGATCTGGTAGATCTCAAGTTACTACACTATCCTCATAATCCCTTGAACAAAACAAGGTAGGAATCCTTTGGTACTTGGTTTGTGCACCGCATCAAAGGCCAGAAAGGGGGAGCCCAAAGTGGGTTGCCCAAGCTAGTCCTCTTCCTGATGGGGGGAACCCGACCTGGTAGATCTTCGATCACAGCACACAACTGACAAGTTGAACACCAGCTATCTCTGGCTGTTCTTACCCTGAACTAAATAATGCCAAATGGCAAGCTTAGTTAATGATGTCAAGTCAAGTCAAATTGAGTAGTGACAGGGGGTTAGGGGGAAGTGGGGATAGGACAAGAATTAGTTGGATGAAGTGAATTTTAGCAGGAGAAAAAGGTGTCCAGGCTTAACTGGAGCTGCCTGAGGTTTTTCTGATTTAGCTGCTAAAGAGACTGGCCAGGGCAAGGTCGACAGGGGCGCGTTGGGGGTGACTCCTTGCTTGCTTCGGTATCACATGCCATGCCATTCCGATATGTCTGTTCGGGGGGGGGTTGTGAGCCTCATGGATTTGATATGTTTTCGTCATGTGAGAAAATTAATGATGTCCAGGCTGGGTGAGTATGAGGCAATCTTCTTAATGATGTCCAGGCTGGGTGAGTATAAGGCAATCTTCTTGCCCCTACTTAAGGCGCCCAGCTTGAGAGGATCAAGGGCGTTTGGCGTGTGGTGGTTATGTCCTTGTGGCTCTGGGGGTGGCGCGCCTGGACTCTGGCTGGCAGGAGTAGGGTTGGCTGCAGGTTTTAGTGGCAGCTAGAGATGCGGTCTTATCATCCTGAGACCGCATCTCACTACCGTCTGGTAGAGAAAAGTCCCGACCCCGGGACTGGAGATGGTAATGTCTTGAAGTATTATCTTCGTAGACAGGGGTCAGGTGCTGGAGGAAGTGGTAATAAATGACTCCCTGGTTGTTAGGGGTGGCCATCTTGTCTCCGATGAGGGTGAGGAGAGAAGAGGAGTCATAGTACCTCAAATGGTCGAGGAGGTGGTGAGGTGACTTGATCACTTTGGTGGAGTCCTTCCGCGCCAGGGTTATCATGTCAATCCTCATCTTGGTGGTGGTCGTCAGCGAGGGCGTTGTCGTGGCTGGAGGTGGTTGGAGAGTGATGACAGAGAGCCTGGCTTGGCCCAGGTAATGAGGTTGTGCGGACGCCGAAGTACCAGGCTGGGGGAAGGAGCTTGGTGCGGACGCCGAAGTACCAGGCTGGGGGGAGGAGCTTGAAGACGCTTGATCCTTAACCTTTCTCGCTTTAGGCTGAGACAGGGCTGGTTCCCATCTGGTGGGTGGCTTCACAAGTCTTCCACAGCGGGTATGAGAAGGCAGTCTGGGAAATGGGGGAGATGGAGTTAGAGGTGACATTGAGCGAAATTTGGATATTGTTTTTCGCCTGGGAAGTTGAGAAGGAGGGGAAATAGATTGAGGAGAAGGAGGTAGGGTTTTAGAGATAGGAGGAGTAGGTGAGGGGTTTTTAGGATGGAAGCTGGGGGTGATAGGCAAAGTGGGGGGTATGTTGGTGAGTTGTGGTGGCGAGGGGGGAAGACTAGACGTGGCAAGGTTAATTAAAGGTGATGGTTGAGAAGGAGGTTGCGGAGGTGAAACGAGAGGAGAGGAGATGTGAGAAGATTTGGGCTTAGAAATGCGGGAAGGGGTGAAGGTGACAGGAGGTGAAAGAGAAGAGGGGGAAGTTTGGGTTTGAGTAGAGAGAACAGGAGGAGGTCGATGTTTAGGAAGGTGAGAAGGGGTGAACTGGTTGAGGCGAGTGGGAAGGGTGACAGGAAGTTGCAGTACAGGAGAGTGAAGGGCAGGCAAAGGAGAATTGAGAGGGGGAGTGGAAAGAGGTGGAGGGAGAGGGACAACATGGTTGAGAGGGACAGGTCCGGAAAGACAGGAAGTTTGAGGGTGAAGATTTGAAACAGGGGTACAGTCAACATCCTGATCAGGCTCAGCTACAACAGTAATATTCTTATTAATAGGTTGAAACCTTCTGACAAACCTATTCCTATAAGTGCGAGATTCCCCATGATAGTTAATTATGACCTGGAAACAGTTTGGGATCCTAAGGACCTCAAATGGACCCTTGTACCGTGGCTTCAGTTTGGAGGGTACAGGTAAGATGGCGACCATGACTAGGTCGCCTACTTGGTGAGGGTTGTTCTTGGGGGCTTCATCAGGCTGGAGATCTTGGGAAAACTGGAGCTGACGTAGGCGGTTCCTGAGGTGGACGAGGTTGGTATTTAGACCTGGTGAGGCCTCAGTAGGGGCAGCTAGGTGACGTAGTGGTATGAGGAGAGGTGGGCTCCCAAAAACCATCTCATGAGGGGTGATCCCGTTGTCTCTGGGGCAGGTGTTTATTCCCCATTGTATGATGCGAATTTGGCTGGTCCAGTCCAATGAGTTCATCTGTTGGAGGCGTGTCCGGATTTGATTGGCGATGGTTCTATGAGATCGCTCGCAGATGGAGTTTCCTTTTGGCCAGAAGGGTGAAGAGTGGCTGATGTGAAATCCAAACATTTCGGAGATCTGCGTCCAAATTTGTCCGGTGAATTCAGGGGCATTGTCGGAGTGGATTGCCTGTGGCAATCCAAAATAGGGAAAGACATGTTGTAATAATGCCTCGGTGACGGCCATAGCAATGTGTTCTTTGGCAGGGCAGGCGATCACGTATTTTGAGTACGTGTCCACGAAGGTGATGATGTAGCGGTATCCCCTGTCGTTTTGTAGAGGTCCCATGACGTCTACTGCCAAAAGTTGCCAGGGTTTAGAAGCGATGAGTTTGCCGGAAGGTCCTGGGGTGCGTGTTTGGTCTTTTCCCAGGGTGCAGGCACGGCAAGCTTCAGTGATTTTTTGGCCGTGGTGTAGGGGCGAGGAGTCCAGTAGATGTTTTTGAACGTGTTCACCAACTTCTTTTGGCCTAGATGGATCCCGTTGTTGGTGTGCAAGGAAGACATAATTTGTTCAGCATCCTCAGGCCCTAGTACGATCTGACCTTCTGGGGTAAAGAGGGCATCACCCCTTCTTTGTAAGAGGCCAAAAAGTCGGGTGGAGATCCAAGTTGGTTTGTCGTTCCGGAGGTAGGCCTGGATGAGAGGGGGAGTGGTAGTAGGTGGTGGTCGAGGTTCTTGGATGGCGTTGAGTTGTTCTGGTGCCAGTGGGAGCCGGGATAAGGCGTCTGCATTGGTATGGAGTTTTCCCGGCCTGTAGGAAATCTCAAAATCAAACTCCTCAAGTGATTCTCGCCAACGGACTGTTAGGGCATTCTTAGAGTCAGATTTCCTGAGCCATTGTAAGGCTTGGTGGTCAGTGATGATGGTGATCTTGACGCCAGCTAGGTAGGCCCGGAAGTATTGGAGGGCCCAAACGATGCCTAAGCATTCTCTTTTAGTTACCGGGTAGTTGGTTTCTGCCGGGGTTAAGGTCCGGCTGGCACAAGCAATGATGTGCTCTCGTCCTTCTCGATTTTGGGAGAGGACTGCACCGACGCCGAGAAGGGACACGTCGGTGTAGAGTCTAAAGGGTAGTTGGTAGTCCGGAAAAGAGACGACAGGGGAAGACACGAGTAGGTCCTTGAGGGAGGTGAAGGCTTGGAGACGGTCGGGGGTCCACACAAAAGGTTCTTCCTTCCTAGTTAAGTCGTGTAGAGGTCTGGCAATGGTGGCGAAATTCTTCACAAACCTCCGATAGTAGGAGGCAAGGCCTAAGAAAGCTCTTACTCCTTTTACTGACTTCGGGGGTTGGATCTCCTGGATGGCTTGGAGTTTCTTGGGGTCAGGTGCAAGTCCTTCTTCTGACACCAGATGTCCTAAGAATTGGACCTGATGTCGAGCCATGGTGCATTTAGTAGGCTTCAGCTTTAATCCGGCTTGTTGGATCCTCTGGAAAACTTGGCTGAGGCGTTGGAGGTGTTCTGCCCAGGTACGACCAAATACTATGATGTCGTCCAAGTACGCCAGACATGTTTCCCAAGTTAATCCCTGAAGTACGGATTCCATCAGTCGGGAGAAGGTGGCGGGACCGTTACATAATCCGAATGGCAGCACTGAGAACTCGTAAAGCTTCCCTTGGCTGGTGGAGAAAGCTGTTTTTTCTTGGTCGGTGGGGGCGACAGGGACCTGCCAGTATCCGGATTGCAGGTCCAGTGTGGAGAACCATCTGGCCCCTAAGAGGGAGTCTAGGGAGTCGTCGATGCGTGGTAGTGGGGTGGCATCTTTGATGGTGACATCGTTGAGTTGTCGGTAGTCGATGCAGAATCGAGATGACCCATCCTTCTTCTTGACCAGTACCATTGGAGAGGACCAAGGGCTAGTTGAGGGGTTGACGATGCCAGCTTCTAACATCTCTGCAACTTGCTTCTGTTCTTCTTGGCGCTGAAGGGGGTTCTTTCTTCGTATAGCCTGTCTGACTGGGGGTCCAACAGTGTGAATGTGGTGTTCTAGGACATGGGTGTGGCCTACATCTTGGGAGTTGGTGGCAAAGATGTCCTGGTATTCGGCCATTAACAGGCACAGATCGTCCTTTTGTTGAGGGGTGAGGTGAGTAGGAACGTCTGGGAGTGATGGAGTTGATACAGGAATGGAGGTGGTGGTGTCGGTTGAGGGCTGGTCATCATAAGTCTCTAGTTCTCCGATGGTGAGACCCCTGGGTAGGGTGATAGGGTGGTCGGAGATGTTGGCTATTCTTACTGCATTTTGTTTTAAAATGGCAGGAGCAGTGAGACAATCCCTGTCAAAAGGGCTCTGAAGAGAGGGAGTGTGAATGAGTTCTCCGTTGAGGGCTGGATGGATGGGTACCCAATGTTCATGATCTGGCAGCAAGGTGATGGGTTGAATGGTGATGGCCGATGCAACACGGATGGCTTTCAAGGTTTGAAGAGGGTCATGGAGCGGTGTGGCAATCTTCGGAGTGGTGAGTCCTGGGGGTTTGGTGGAAAATAACAATCTTCTTTCAACACACTGGATAGTAGTGCGAAGGGCCGTGAGAAGGTCGAATCCAGGTATCCGTCGTAGGTGGTTTCTGGGGAGGGAAATACCATGAAAGCGTGGTGATGGCCGTGGTTAGGTTGAGGGGTGGCCACATACAGTGGGGCTGTGATGCCAGTACTAGGAATAAGGTTGTCGTTGGCATCAATGAGGGTGGTGGACGAGTGTTGAATCGGTCCAAAAGTGTTGTGATGTCTCTGGTGGTAAGAGGAAAAAATACAGGATCTTGAAGCTCCGGTGTCGACAAGGAGTCGAGAGTTGACTCCCTGGATGGTCAGGTGGGTGTAAATGGGAGGCTTTATCATATCATAGCTGCCCCTATCTCGAGCCCCCGCCAGTTTGCAAGTTGGTGGGCGGGGGCGGTCTAAAAACCCGGTTTGATGACTTCCGGCTCGACTGTACTGTGGTCGTCCGGGTCACCAACCTCGTCGTAGTCCTCAGCTCCTGCGGTGCCGTCTTCTAGGATGGTGGCAACTCTTCTGGAGGGCTTCAGCCAGGGAATCTGTCCCCAGAACAGTGGAACCCTCGAGCATTTGGCCAGCAACTCGGCAAAAGACCTCTTCAACCCATTAATAGGGCACTGGGACCCGCAGGGCTTCCAGTCTCCAGGCTTGACTCTGGCCCATTCTTCCGGCTTGTCCTGGTTGCGGCTAGGGTGGTAGGTTGGTCCGGAATGAGCTCCTTGTGGCTTAGTGGGAGCTCGTTGGATACCCGTGATCTTTCCTTGCTCCTGGGATTTTTGCAGGGCCAGAATACGGCATATGATAGGGAGGTCTGTATCATATCCGGCCGGTTCTGTGATAGCAAAGTGGTCCCGGACTGCACGCGGAAGGATCCTCATCAGGGTCCGGCGGACGTTCTCCTTCCTCTCTGCAGCTGTAGCCGTTGTGAATGCGGTGGAAGCCAGCCTGGTAAGCTTGCTGATGGTGGCGTCGAGGTCCCCGTCGTAGGTGATGGCGTGAAATTGCTGGTCGGCTATTACAGTACCTAAGACGGGGTTAATGGCAGTTTTAGTGTATGTTTCAAACTGTTCCCAGGTCATTCCGGGGTTCTCTTTTACATAACTGGAAACTAGGGCCATAGACCGCCCTAGCTTCATGACTACAGTATGTATTTTAGGGGCAACTTCATCTTTAAATATGATGTCAAGCACTGGCTTGACAACCTCTAAATAGGTGGCAATGTCAGTTTCCTCTTGTCTGTAAGGAATAATATCCAGTGCTTTCCCTGCCATCCTGACTACTTATCCCTGTCGTGATACTCTCAAAATATTTAAAGCAGGAAAAACCTGAAAGGCTACCTTCGAGAAAGAGACACCGCTGCCACCAGTGTTATGCCCGGTCCAAATTGGAACGCGAGATATTCTTTGTACAATGAGCAGCTCTCTAACTGGATAGGTATACCTTAAACTTTAAATAAAGAGACAACACGGCAGGATAGTAAGCACACAGGTAACAAGTTAACATGGGTTTTATTCAGTTTAACACCTGGTTCATGGAGGAGCAAGACATATATTTTATACCTGTAACCTGGAGATCATCAACAATAATAAGAATAATTAAGACATACAATACTCAGGTTATCAAGTAAGCAATAGGAGTCGGACAATGGGTCCGGACTCAAGGTAATAATAATACTCCTAGGATACAATTATAAGGTATCCAAAATGGTGGAGGTACACCTCCTACCCAAATAGATCTCAGAGAAGATCTCAACCAAAGACAAGAGTGCAGTAATGGCAAATGCCGTCTGGATCATGCAATGATGTCCCCGGCATATAGTGACGTTAACCGACTCTAAAGCAATAATGGCCAAGTGGTCATCCACAATGAAGTGGGCTCGGAAAGGCTCACAAATGATATTAATACTATAGGTGTGCTAGATCTCACCTGGCAAAGATTAATCCTTAACTCTAATTGTGTACTAGCAAGGTGCTGAAGGCTGAGGCAACAATCGTCGGGAGCTGAGATAGAGTGAAATCTATTCGAGTTATGAACCTGACAGAATGTTAAATGAATTAGGCTAGAAGTTATACAAAGGGACTAGATTACGTGTAAATATGTGTTTGTGTTTGATGCTATGGGTCTTATATAAGCACGCCCCCTCTGTCGGGCTATGGGAGACCAATAACCCGGGAAGGTGCATATATAAGGATCCCCTGATAGGTATGTATAATGGGTCCCGGCAAGTGGGCTAATTAACGTCAATTTAAGTAGGGAGAAGAAAGACCTCTCGCAAGACGTAATGTTAATGAGAACCCCTGAAGATAACTTCTACCACAACCCTGAGTCAACTCTATACCCATAAACGGTACAAAAGCACTTAAAGGAGAGCTGTAGTGAAGAGGAGGGCCCATAGATCGAGGGAGGATCCAGTAGTCCGGAGGGCGGCTGGGCGTGATGACTCCGGAAGTTGGTCCGGGGGGGGGGGGGTGGCGGGTGGCGGCTGGGCGTGATGACTCCAACTACTGGTCCAGGGTGAGTCACAAGATGATTCCTTAGACCTTGGCGCCTACCACGGGACAACCGGGTTCCTCTTGCACTCCCACAGTGCAGTGATCCCCAAAGGATATGCTGGAGTTCTGCTACAAGGTTTGGGGAGTTAGGGTGACTAGCATAATGATCTACCTAGTGGCAAGCAGTCTAGATAGTGACATTATAGGTAGTCTAAGGGGGGTCAAGGTAAGTTCCTTCCTTGCTAGTTCGTGGAACTATCAGAACCATGTAGCAAAAAGAGAATCCAGAAAGGGGAACCCAAAGTGGGTTGCCAAAATTAGTCCTCTTCCCGATGGGGGGAACCCGATCTGGTAGATCTCAAGTTACTACACTATCCTCATAATCCCTTGAACAAAACAAGGTAGGAATCCTTTGGTACTTGGTTTGTGCACCACATCGAAGGCCAGAAAGGGGGAGCCCAAAGTGGGTTGCCCAAGCTAGTCCTCTTCCTGATGGGGGGAACCCGACCTGGTAGATCTTCAATCACAGCACACAACTGACAAGTTGAACACCAGCTATCTCTGGCTGTTCTTACCCTGAACTAAATAATGCCCAATGGCAAGCTTAGTTAATGATGTCCAGGCTGGGTGAGTATAAGGCAATCTTCTTGCCCCTACTTAAGGCACCCAGCTTGAGAGGATCAAGGGCGTTTGGCGCGTGGTGGTTATGTCCTTGTGGCTCTGGGGGTGGCGCGCCTGGACTCTGGCTGGCAGGAGTAGGGTTGGCTGCAGGTTTTAGTGGCAGCTAGAGATGCGGTCTTATCATCCTGAGACCGCATCTCACTATAAGACACCATTAGGCCTATTTAATTATTTCTTTCTAACCATTACAATTTAATATATGTCAACTGATATCTTAATCACGATAATAACATATATAATACCGAACATTTCAACTAATCTCAACACTGACTGGATCATTATTTGGCTTAAAGTGAGTGAACAGTAAAAGTCTTGGTGTAAATATTGCCAAAATTAAGCCTAGTCAATTTAGACCCCTTACACAGCTTTTTTCCCCCTTTAAGACTTTTACTCACTCGCTTTCAGCCTAAATTATTACAATACGGTGCCTTACAAGAAATTGGGCACAAACATAACACGATTACACTTAATAATCTGAGCCATAGGAGTCAGAAAGAGCACCATCCTCGTAATCGTCGGACATACCCAATTAAAAAAATCATGCCAGTAGTACGTATAACAATTAAACCAGAACAACTACAACTGAATGTGGCCCACCTTTAACTAACCCAATCATTACAGCCCAATACACCTCCCTCCACCCCTAATACTACTGTGAACCCCAGAAGCCCAGGTGTAGGTAGAGCGCGGGCATTCACCAGACAAGGTTGCCCTACACACTCGGTGTGGTAGACGAGTCCTGGGAGAACCCGTAGGCTCCTCCTTCTACAGCGCTACCCCACGTCCTGATGTGATCGGTCTATTCCCTACCCCCGAAAACATCTGTCTGCGTTGTACTAAAGAGCCACGGAGGCTATACACACGACTTAACAAAAAGTCCACAGCAGCTCAAGTTACTATGAAGAGATTTAAAGGTCACCCAAACACTGTGACTTACCAGGGCAACAACACACAATACTGGCCAACCAAAGAGGGGTCACACACCACAATACAGTACTACAAAATAAGGCTCTAACCCATTTAAACATTATTCATCCAGTCTACGGGGCTTCCTGTGATCACGAGGTGCTAGTTTCTACTCCTCTACTCCACTTCTCCATTTCCTCCGCACTATTCCACTAACCATTCCTCCCATCGATCACCTCTCCTTCACCCATGTGGGTGGTGAGAGGATTGTCATTCAAAGCTCCCCCTTCTTCACCCACGTGGATGTTGAGGGAATTGCTTCCTTCATTTCTCGATATTTTACAATACAAACCTATTCCGTACTTATACATAACTATGGTAATCATAACAACTGAAACGTGGTAACGTGACAAAACATTAAGCACTTAAAAATGTTGCAATATCTGTTTTCTGAAATGTGGTAGCGTGATAGGCAGATATATCAAAGGCAATCGGAGTAAAGGATACGGATAATCCCGGGAATAAACACAAGCGTTGGCACTAATTAACCCCAACCTTCCCAGAATTATCCCACCGCTGTATACACCACTGTAAGGGGGGGTTTTCGTAGTCTTTGTTTTTCTTTTCTAATGTTCCTGGACTTTGCTGTTACCCCCTCATTAGTTATTGTTTCATGTTCATTCCATTACTGTGTTTCTTCCTTAATTAATGATGATTGGTCCAATTTATTACTCTGATAGCTTAATGACCGTTGCATGCAAAGAAATACAGGTGAAATGAATGCAAATTAGGTAATTGACACAGGATAAATAAAAACACAATATACCGTTTGGTATTTGAAATAACGGAAAAACATATTCACCACCACAGCCAACATACCGAGATCCCCACCCCTACCTCCACCATCTCCACCACCATCACCAACACCACCACCACAGCCACCATACCGAGACCTCCACCTTTACCTTCACCACCACCACCACCTCCACCACCATCTCCACCAACAATGTTGCCACACCACCATACCGAGACCTCCACCTTTACCTTCACCACCACCACCACCTCCACCAACAATGTTGCCACACCACCACCATACTGTATATAGCCAACATACCAAGTGAAATAGCAGAGAAACAGTTACCCAAGCATTCACCACCACCAAGCCATTTTTTCTCTCATATCCTACATCAAAGAAAACGACCAAGGGCGTATACCCCCACAGAAAAAGTAAAACATGTCATCAGTTCTCGCCGATATTACACTTCTGCAACATCCCAAACCTACAAACTTGCAACCACTGTCCACTCCATCTACCTCCAGCCTGTAAAACACATAAGCAGCCCCAGACCAAACCAGAAGACAAATGTAACTATATCACCCCACCCCAGAGTTAAAAAGGACACAACCGCCCCCAGCCAACACGAGTTACTACCATCGAGATGACACGCCCTCCAACACCAGGGAAAAATTTATCCATCAACATAACCAATTCCAAAGTCCAGCAGAAGAAGAAAAGTGAAGAAGAGAAATCAATCAAGAAATGGCACTATAAGTAAGATAAGTATATCACCCCTCTCCAAGCCACAAGGAACTAACCGCCCTACAACATCCTACCCATAAGCGCCTTTCTGATGCTCAACCACATCACCCCCGAGGCCCTGAGAAACGGTATGACTATGACGGAAGATTTTAGGATCGACATCTCGGTTTAGAACTGTTCTGGACACCAGTGGTAAAGGAACAGATTCAAAGATTGAGGGCACATTTGAAGGATTGATTCAGTTGACCGCAGTGCGAAGACACAATTCCGAGACTGTAGCCACCCATGAATAACTAATTATTTTGAGTGGGTATAAACAAGCTAGTTTATTAGAGCCTTCCAGGTGAAGTAATCTAATATTCTCGCCTACCCCAAACCCGGTGCTATTGTGGATAACAGCAAACTACCCAGTGTATTAAAGCTTTATCCGGGATAGACCAAACTGCAAGAAATTCATCAAAGTAGGCTACTTATAAAGACCAGAGTGTCAGGAGTTACTCCTGCGTTAGCTCGATTCTATTTTGCCATGGCTTGTGCTAGGTACAATCGTATTTAACACCTTACGAGCGGCCTAAGCGGTAATTTATATGTACCGCCCAGCGGGGTGTTTTTACCCTAAATAGGGTTGTTTATGTGATCATTTTCATGCCTAAATAAGATCCAGATCGTAAAACAAGTATCTATCCCTGAAAGGGCATAAACAGAGCTTTCCAATGACACCCCAACCATCCTTGTACGACCGCTGGTTCTCTTGCAACGATCGCGCAACACGAGTGCAAAAACCATGTAATTAGGTAGTTTCCTTACATAATTCCCTGTGTAGCGAGTGCGTGAGGGTGGAGGAGGGTGGGATTCATGTCAGTAGGTCTGCCGTGGTGGTCTGGAGCAGTCATACGCTTTCTACGCTCCTCCCACCACTTATCTCTCTCTCTCAGCAACATTACGTGGTGAAAATGGCACACAACATAAGTTGTGAACCGCCACTTAGTCCATATTTATTTCACACAACATAAGTTGCGCGCCGCCAAAGAAGGGTTAAGGTCCTACACCCAAGTACTCGAGTTAAACTGTGCTAACCCAGTCACGTCAGGACAAACCCCACGGCCAACGGATCTACCCAAGATTGGATTACTAATTCTACACCCATTGGATTAATTATTCTACACATCGAAAGTGAAGTTATTATACCGTAAAAGTGAAAGTAATTGAAATATATCCACTGACTGCGTATATGATAAAAAGTATTCTGGAAACATCGGATACTACGCACGTATATAAAAGCGAGAGAAAGGAAGCTCTAGTGAAACTCAAAGAAATCAGGGAAGTACTGATAATAATTCTGCTAAAATTAATAACAAATAAATTCAAGTTAAATTATGCGTAAGCACCACAGTGATTTAACCTCAGGAAAATAATTACGTTCAGCTCCCAAAATCCAGAACAACTCTACGCAGGTAAATACCAAAAGTTCACATAAATAATTACTACATAACCTTTCTAAGCACAAGTGTAAATCCTCGATTGAAAGGAGTGCTATTCTTATCTCTGAAATAAATACAGGGCAAGTGTAATCTTTCAGTTAGAAAGCGGTCCCTAATACTTACTTAGATATTGCATAGAATAATCCAGTCTTGCGAGTCAGACGTAGTGGAGCCTCGTTCGTGCACTTTAATTGTTTGTTCTTGACCATTGTTGTTCTAGTTTTTACGTATGCGATATTCTTGTGCAAATAAACGGAATATGAATACACGTCTTGTAATAATTATCCTCTATTGTCTTTCTGTGTCTGTGGTAAAACAATATAACTTCTCCAGTTAGGAAGAGCCCACTTGATCAAAACCAATTCAACCCCAGTAAAAACCTGGCATAACAGTATTCTTAACTATATTAAAACACTGTAAAGAGAAATATACTTTTCACTGTGATACACAAATCAATACGATTATTACTTTAGTCAACCACGGAATATATCGGTATTATTGGCACAATGAACTACTTCTTATCACCACATCAAAGTTAACTAAAACCCTTCAACAGGTGATCCCAAGGCCACTACCCTAGTAAACACACACTCCGTCACTAGGTTCATAAGGCGTACAACAGCTCACAATGGGGTGAAGGTTAGCTCAAGACCCAATAACACCAACAGCATCCTGTCTCAGTACAGCCACTAGGTCATGTCCACTAGGGTGGACACAGGACTCTCTGCACCCGGTACTTCTCCTGGGACTTCGCTCCTGACCTGGGCCCTGGTATTAACATTACCATTAATAAAACTGACAACATTCTATATTTTATTTCATATTAACGTGGTCAAATGTATCAATTAAGAGACAACAAAATAACGGTTGTATAAATTGTTGGGTCAGATCAATTTTACTTAGTTGACCCTCAAAAATATATAAAGAAAATTGGTCCAAATAGAAAACAGAGAGTTGGGGATACAGATATAATTTACTTAGTTGACCCTCAAAAATATACAAAGAAAATGGGCAAATAGAAAACGGAGTGTAGGCCTATACACCCTACTTGCAAAGGAATGTTGGTTATATTAAGTTACATATACTGAACTCGACAACAGTATATCATTGCTGTGATAATACTACACTAACATAATGCAATTAACATATTATTATCTTATACATAATAAGGTTGACAGGAAACATAGTATGGAATTCGAAATCTAAATTATCAATTATCGGACGGAGTGAATAATTTCACCTTCGACCAAGACAAAGGGGGTCGTATAATTTCGTAATTACATATAAGAAACTGGGCTTTAAAATGGTCTCAAAACTTATCATAAATACTTCACAATTAATTTCAACTCACCTTCAACAGAAGGTTTTATCTAAACACAACACAGATTGGAAGTTAAGACTGAATATGAAATAACAGAAAAGCATTCTCACCACCACAGCCAACATACCGAGATCCCCACCACCACCTCCACCAACACTACCACCACAGCCAACATTGAAATAATGGGAAAGCTCACCACCACCACAGCCACCATACCGAGACCTCCACCTTTACCTTCACCACCACCACCATCTCCACCAACAATGTTGCCACACCACCACCACAGCCAACATACCAAGATCACCACCTATAGCTTCTCACCACCACCACCACAGCCAACAGGAAATTAAGTCGAGTAAGGGGAAAATGGAGGAAGTTGATGAAAAATTGTATTCATGGCAGGTTGTTAAAAATACGGGGTGGGAAAGTCACACTCAAGAAGCAGGATAGTAGAATAGATATGAGTGTGACAAATACATTATAGGTTTGACTCCTGCAAGGAGATAAAGAAAACCAAATATTTAGTAGTGGCCCCGTAATCATTGACGATTATGCCTATTACATAAGGCCTCCTCTTCAAACGCTCATTTACCGTAGTTTGAATCTACCGCGCAGAGCATAAAAAATTGAGGAGCCTTCATCATGAGCGCACGCAACCTCACTCATGGTTCTTAAAATACCACAGGAACGAAAAACCTGAGAGCGAAACCTCCAACCCTAACGAGCCACAGGAACGAAAATCCTGAGAGCGAAACTCCCATCCACTGATATTCTTGATGTACCACCTAAGTATGTATTTAATTATGTAACCACCATACAGGCTATAATACTTTCATTGTGTAGGTTCGAGGCGATCTAAGACACCTTAGCTTTCATTTCACACCAAATCAGATCGTGATTACGTCAGCCCTGTATTTAGTTATATAACAATCATATTCCCCCCCCCCCCAATTCTAGCAATTCTATGTCTCTAACCTCCCGTTGTTTTATCCACTAACTATATATTCCCAACCTTTAACCACGACTCTATACACCCGATAACCCTATGCCAGTTATTGTATTGATTTAGGCCTGTTAATTCGGATAAACTCACTATGACCAATCTGAAGACGATTATCAGGAGAGATGCAGGAAAGCTACCTCGTATCTCCCTTTCCATGACGAGTATAGATATATGTACTCCGTGCTCAGTCGCCCCCCTTTGCCTTGTTCTTCTAGTAACGAGCCACAGGAACGAAAATCCTGAGAGCGAAACTCCCATCCCCAACGAGATCCCAGGCCCCTTTTCCATTCCCGATTTGGTCTCTCTCTCTCTATTCATTCCACATATTATACGTCTCTCAATCACAGTCTTCTAATATACAAACCACAATACTTTACTCACTGATATTCTTGATGTACCACCTAAGTATGTATTTAATTATGTAACCACCATACAGGCTATAATACTTTCATTGTGTAGGTTCGAGGCGATCTAAGACACCTTAGCTTCCATTTCACACCAAATCAGATCGTGATTACGTCAGCCCTGTATTTAGTTATAACAATCATAGTCCCCCCCCCCCCCAATTCTAGCAATTCTATGTCTCTAACCTCCCGTTGTTTTATCCACTAACTATATATTCCCAACCTTTAACCACGACTCTATACACCCGATAACCCTATGCCAGTTATTGCATTGATTTAGGCCTGTTAATTCGGATAAACTATCTATCTATCTATTGCCGGACGCCTTACTCCTCTTTACGAGGGTGGCCACACACAAAACGCCCCCAAGCAGACCTAACCCCTGTGAGAAGGACAATCCATGCTAGTTTACTGAAGGACTTACAGGATTGACCACTCAACTTAGGGTCCGTCTAACTCCGAGGCCTTCTATGTATATTTTTTGCACTATTTTTCTACAGTGGTGCGCGGCTAGTCCATCCACTAACCTGCTTCACCCTTAGGTGAGCAGTACGGATTTGTATAAGGTTTACTCCCCTAGACAGGTTGCCGACCAAGGCTGACGAGTCCCATCCACCCGGATTTGTATAAGGTTGTCTCCCCTAGATGGGTTGCCGACCAAGGCTAACGAGTCCCATCCACTCGGATAAACTCACTATGACCAATCTGCAGACGATTATGAGGAGATATGCAGGAAAGCTACCTCGTATCTCCCTTTCCATGACGAGTATAGATATATGTACCCCCGTGCTCAGTCGCCCCCCTTTGCCTTGTTCTTCTAGTAACTAAGTGCATATATAATATTAACCGGAGAATGCCACCAGTATTGATACGACATAGCGGCACTGTCCTTGTGTCGTATTGTGCCACGTGCATACCAACCCGGTTTCATCATCTTATTAGGACGACGGCTATAATGTCGTCATTCATGCATGTATTCAATCCTTAGGTTAATTATCTTTTATCCGCCATTGTGTTCATCTCTTCCATTTACTTTTCCACAATTGTTATACGTCTTCCAATCACCTCCTTCGTATCCACAATCCACACTACTCTATTTTGCTTCGTGACCCTATGCTCAGTGGTACCCTGTTTTGGGTCATCCTGTCCGCTTATCCTTCACGCCCCGCTGCACACACCACCCTACCTGTTCGATCGTAGGGAAATGCCACCCCTATGTCCAGCGCATTAAGGGTCACTATCCTAGGTCACGAGCGGCGCGGCGCCTAGCCTCAAACCACCCCTTTACAATTCACAACCCTCCCCCACCTCGCGTATCCACTACCCCTCGTGTCCTACACCTCTTACCCGCCGGACTCTACCTACATGATGATGAACATGAATACACCTTAATTTAATACACCCATGCCCTGTCCCTAAGTTAGGATATCAATATCAACATACCCTAAAATACCTTGTCTTGCCAGACTAAGTTTCTGAAGACCAACCGCCCCCATAAATCTATGTATGTTCTTCCATCTGAGAAGTAATATGTTAACCCCTGTCTTGCCAGACTAAGTTTCTGAAGACCAACCGCCCCCATAAATCTATGTATGTTCTTCCATCCGAGAAGTAATATGTTAACCCCCTAAAATACCCTGTCTTGCCAGACTAAGTTTCTGAAGACCAACTGCCCCCATAAATCTATGTATGTTCTTCCATCCGAGAAGTAATATGTTAACCCCCATGTCATAATTGATAAGAAACTATGATACCCACGGGTACACCATTGTATATATAACCATTATTCCTGTAAGACCTAGACAGAGATAATGACTGAAGATGTTAGCCACCATGCAGTAACTCTAATTCTTACCCCAACCAGAGATTGTATAGATAACCCTCTTTTACCAGTGTCTCGACGCATATCTACCACGAAACAATAACGAAGCTACCCCTACGAACTGCCGCTTTCTTTGGTATATATTTCATAGAAAACGCAGTTCCCAGGGACAACTAGATCAGCAAGAAATCGTGTAAAATAATAGTGTCCATAACCCCTCGTATTGACGAGTAATAGTACACTATGTTTTTCTCTACTTTTATCCACAGTCAAGCACACCTACAGCTAACCTCATCTTCCCCACAGTCCACATGATTCTATAATTTCCAGACTCATATACCACCACCTATTGCTCATCCCCCGGTAGCGTTTGATTACCCTACCTTCCTTGTCGGTAACCCCCAGTCTAAGATACCAACTGTAGCCTAATGCCACCCCTACGCCCAGAGATCGTAGGGTCAAACTTCCACGTAGCCCCCTTTAACCCTCTCCCTCTCGTTAACCCCCACGCTCCTCCACTCCCTCCTAACCTAGCCTCTCTACCATACCCCCTGAATATCCTTAACTTTTCCGTTACTAACATTCTCAAACCTTTTGTATATATACTCCTATCCAGCCTACCTTCCCCCAGTAGGAAGAAACACCATTAGAACTTTACTAACCCTTTGCATGCCATCTATTCCCTCACAACTAATTCACAACCCTGTACCAAATGATCGTCAGTGCGAGGCTAGCCGCCTCGCCAGTGACTAACTTCTATTGCAATACTTCCAGATAAATGTGGCAGAGTTAGCAACCCAGTCTCCACCACATCCAACAAACCATGCAATTAACAACCCAACCAATTAAACCAGCTGGTCAAGGCACCTTCGGTTTTGGTATTACGAACACCCACATCTGTCTCATAAACAGAGGGTTATTACAAACACTTGTAATATGGCAAGCCCCCAGCCACAGCCGCCTAGACGACCATCACAGAGAGAGGACGCGCACCTACCCCTTTCACCCACCCGAGGAGGGAGACCCCTACCCCTGCGGAGGTATACCTGACCCCTGTTTTGACTTCCGGGTCATTGCCAGGTAGCACAGGAATTCTTCCTATCAATGAACTAACCATGTATGACTAACACCCTTACTAACCTCTATTAACCCAAAATAACCCATTAACCTTTCTTGCATACTCCGATAACCAAATTAGCACCTCAGCTATACCATAGAATGAAGACTGAGCAAGCTAAGAGAGACTCTCCTATCAAAGATGTCCCAAACTGCCTCACAAAGTAGATCCAGTCTCTCTCCCATAAATACTTCCAGTATAGCCAAGATAGTACCTCTTACTAAGGCTCAGTTATATCACATTATGAAGGCTCCATACAGCCATGTGCCACAACAGTAATCAACACCTTACCTAGTTCCCGTATCCATTGAGAGCTCAAATAAGTCCATCAAAACTCGAGATCCCTATGGCCTACAGGGTCCAAAACCGAACCTATAAGCCAAGCTCCAGCCCCCAGTAAAATCAGTTGAAAGATAGACACCAACCAGTGGTTGGTCACCAGAGTTGACCTCGAGCTCCATCATTGTTTGTTGCTGAGAATTGAGTTCCAGAGCCGGCAGACTCCGTGGCAGATTTAGATAGAAGGATCTGTCCACGTACAAGACATCTACGTGCACCTTATAACCTTCATACAGGCCGGGAAGCTGAGCGATCGACGTGAGATGCGCTTGGCGTTAATTCCGATCCAGATTGACAGGAATATCCTACTATCTGTGATTCAGGTCTAGAAACCAGTGGGTATATAAGAGTGTAGCCAGCAACGATCGCCAAGAGATCCGTCTTGAGAACTTCCTACATATGGACCATCTGGACGGCCGCGGAACCAGTCGTTAGCCCCCAACATCACGGACGCAAGATAACCAGGACCAGACCAATCAAATACTACCCAAGATTCACTCTATCAGTACTACAGTGTTACAGTGCTATTTAGAGACTCACTTATTAATATTTCTATGAAGTGGCTATATCTTTGCCCCAGTATAATTCATATATAACCATTCCATTAGGAAGTGCTAAGCGTATCATTGTTTATTAATTAACAGGCGATATTAACTCTCGTAATTACCCATATATCCAGATATTATTACATAGAAGGAAACCCTAGTGATATCTGAATGTTCGCCCACTGATTTGCGTTCTATGTATTTCTGATACAAGAATATAAAACTTAGATCAGTACCCCCCTGAGGTTACTAGAATTTCCGTGCTCTAAAATACGCGTGTCTAATCTAGTCTGTGAACTACTACTTGTGCATCAGAGCTACCAGTGATAAATCTAATAGTGAATATGAATCTATAAGTAACATTTATGGTCTCCAGTATATCAACTTGTGAATAAAGCCAGTGATCAGAAGATTAATACCTGAACGTTGGAAGTGGGAGACTAGGCTCCATCCAGATCCACTTAATGCTAGTTGTTCAATTCTATCATTTGTCTTGTACGAGTATTCATACCTTCTTATGCTTCATATTAATCATCATCAAGAAAACTACAGAAGTGTGTACATCAATAAACGTGATCGTGTGTCTTGTTACCGTGTGTTTATATTGTGTTCTCTATTCCTCATACCTTGTTTTGTGCATGCAGCCTTCTATACCCAGTCAGTTAGAACTCACATTACCCAAGTTAATCCTGTAGAAAAACAGGGCATAACAGTTCTGTCATTATGAAATTGGGTTCTCACTACGAAAAAAACTTTGTAACAAATAAAAAATGAAAAGAAAATAAGAATAACTATTCATAAGCTTTCCATATACTCGTGGATGTACTTGTGTGGATATTTGACCAGACGCTGACTTCAGGCGTCATACTTCCTTCACTGACATATCAAGTAAACCAAAATCCTTAATACATCAACGAATGGGAAGGGGATGGTCGGGAGGGCCCCAGTCGTCAATGATTACGGGGCCACTACTAAATATTAGGTTTTCTTTATCTCCTTGCAGGAGTCAAACCTATAATTTATTAGTGGCCCCTCCATCATTGACGATTATGCCTGATATCTAAGACTGGAGGGGGACATTCGTAATCATATCATAACTCTAGCAAAAACAGATAATCAAACAACCACATAGTATTCTTACTTTGTAAAAAAGATATATTTTGCGCATAAACTTTATACAGCATATATATTCAAAAAGGGGTACAAGCAGGAGCGTGCTTCGAAGAAGCCTGCTTGAATAAAAAAGGGTTAACTCTGAGACTCTGTACACAGATCTGCTAGTTAAGAAGGCACCCCACTTAAAGTAAGTGGTGAAAAATAAAAACTTATAAGTCTACATGTGCACATATAAACCCCATTAAACTAGTGGATATATTCCTAAAAATATACCCGAACATAAAATGAACTCTCGTACTTTCGCAGAAGTACTGAACTCTTGTACTTATGCAGAAGTACTTACATCAAAAATAAAAGTCGCAGTCGCAACTACTGAGATTTTCTTAAAATTATATTGCTTCACAGCCAAAACTACTTACAACAAGAGTTGTTGTTTTTAGTACTATTGTACTTTAGCACAATTTCCTGTAATGCATACTACAGAGAAATTTTATATCACAACACCTATATACAGTATCACAGCTCGTATGCTCCGTACACATACTCCGGCGGGGTCTAGGGTGTCCTATGTTACACTGACTGCACCCCCCCCTCTTTTCTTAACTTAAACAATAAGTGACTGAGAGGCCACCTAGACCCTCTGCCTTAAAGCTATACATGGCATGGAAGGTCTGTCTAGAGCTACTGAAAGGTATCGAGTCAAAAACGTATGATTAGAGGACCACAGGTGCGTGGACGCTATGTCCTCAACAGAAAAATTCTTAAGGAAACGCAAAGAGGCCGCCCATTTGCGTAAATCGTGGGCTCTTCCCACGACGCCGGGATTACTCTCTTTAATGACTTCGACTAGGAGAGAAGCTAGTTTTCGTTTCATTAAGCGTTGGCCCGTACTCGCTACCCATAAAGTACCCTGTTGATTCAGAGGTGCTACTCTCAAATATTTGGTTAGAGCTTGCACTGGACATAAATTTTGGTGCACTTTTCCCCTTTTTAACGCCGGCACCGTGAACTCTGAAAAAACATGTTCACTGTGTTCATTTTTGGCGATGAACGCCGGGGAAGGTGCAAAATGAATACACTCATTGAGCCTACCAAACCGTATGCAATTAGGTGTGATGCTCATCGCCGCCAGCTCAGATACCCTGTGTCCGGTAGCCAAAGCCATAAGGAAAACTGCCCTTTTTAAAAGTAAGTCAAAATCTGCAGTATTTTGGTACAGACGGGAATGAAGTAAAGACAACGCCTTGTCCAGAGACCAGGTAGGCATGAGCTGACGGGGAGGTGGGCGGAGTTTAAAACATGCTCTCATGAAACCTTTTTCCTCCGCTAGTGGTATGGTTAGACCTGTAAGGTCAAAGAATGGCATCCTAATTGCTGTTAAGTGATTTTTTAACGTTACTACAGATAGACGTTTCTGCTCGAACAGATAGTTTAAATAATGAAAAACCAAAGCCACCGAAGGTACGGTTTGTTCTGTTCTAATTATCCAAGAAGTAAAGGACTGCTAGTGCGATTGATACTGTCTCTTTGTAGATTGGGTATATTGATTCATGAATTTATCGGTCACGTTTCTACCATACGGTGTTAGCCACTTGGTCTCCTGAATGTCCATAATGCAAAAGTCGGCGAGGTCTCTAGGTTGCCAATCGTGTCTAAGTGGAAATACCCGACCGGGAGCGACACCGGGTTCGGGCACCACGTTTTCAATTGCTGGTACCACAACTGTGCTGGCCACAGGGGCGTGATTAACGAGACTACGCCCCGATAATCCCGTAGTTTGTTTACTACGTGGCACATTAGAGATGCGTCTGGTGGCGGAAACAGATAAACGGAACTCCACATGTTCCAGTCCGTCACCAGTGCGTCGGGTCCTCCCGCCGGCGTTATTGTCCGGCGGGTGAGGTACAGCGGGAGTTTGTGAGTCTCCTCGGACGCAAACAGATCCACTTGTGGACGGTAAGGCTCCACAATCAATTGGTCGAAAATGTTTTGCTTGAGCGCCCATTCTACCGTTGTGCTCTGTCTCCGAGACAGAGCGTCTGCCCAGACGTTTGCTACGCCTGGGAGATAAGATGCGTGAAGATGAATGTTCAGCTTGCTGGCTAGAACAAAAATCTTTTCTGACACGTTTAGCAACTTCCGAGATCTCGTTGACCCTTGTTTCTGAATGCAGTGAACCGCATTCAGATTGTCCATCCTGAAGGTCACCGATTTGTCCCGTAAAGTAGAGCCGTGAGCCTGAAGGAAATACAAGGGGACTAGTAACTCTTTGACATTGATGTGAGAAGTTTCTGAATGGGACCAAAGCCCTTGACCCTGATGCCCGTGGTTTGACTGAAAGCCCCAACCTATCGTTCCTGACGCATCCGTGTCTACCCATACCGTCGGCGGAGGAGAGGTCCATGACATGACCGAGTGCAATGTTTCCCTCTTCGCCCAGACCGCTAGTAAGCTGTGTATTAATTTTGGGATGGGCCATAACGTTTCCGCCGGCAATAGTGGACAAATTTGTTGCCCTCCAATATTAAACGTTTGACTTTCAACCGGCCCAACTTTACAGTTAGTTGAATCCAGTTGAGAGAGCCGACCAGAGATTCCCAGACTCTCCGTGTCGTAGTCAGACTGTGAAGAAACAAACAGTTTCTTGCGAAACCTGTTCCGATTGTCCACACTCTGACTCAGAGTGAGAGCAGCTGTGTCCCAGACCAGCCCTATCCACTGGACCACTCATGAGGGAACAAAGTTTGACTTTACCGGGTTTACCTTGAACCCTAGAGATTTTACATGATTTAATGTTATGTTGACATGATTGATGCATAACTGTTCCGTCTCTGCCACCACCAGCCAGTCGTCTAGAGACCACAAAATCCTGATCCCTTGTTCTAACATGGGCATCAGGGCTTGCCGGACCAATTTCGTGAATAAGCGAGGTGCTAGGTTCAATCCGAACGGCATCCTCTGAAAGACATAAGTCTGATGCTTTATTCGTAATGCCAAAAATCGTTGAAACCTTTTGTTTACCGGGACGTGCCAGTATGCGTCTGTCAGGTCTAAAGAACACATCCACCCTTCCGGCGGAAGTGTTAGCCTGATTTGATTCACTGTCAGCATCCTGAAGGAAACGTTGTGAATATGGAGGTTCAGATAAGACAGGTCTACGACCGGCCTCATCTGAACACTGTCCCTTTTGGGCACTAGAAAGAGTTTGGACGTAAATACTGGGTAATTTTGAGGGACCGGGATGATGACATTCTTGGCGATCATCTCTTGGATCAGTGACTCCACCTCTAATGAAACAAAATTTGCCTTTGTCGGCTGACGTAAGCGAGGTCTCCGGAGCCACTGCCAGGTGATGCCTTTGCGTGCCACCATCCTCGCCCATGTGTTTAATGGCCATGCGCGATGACACGCCCGGAACGACCCAGTTAGCAGACAAGGGTTCGCCGGCTGGACTACCCTCTGATCCACCTGCCGTAAGACTGGCCCTGGGAGTGAGAGAGACCCTAGTTTTTTGGTGGTGGTGGTGGTGTATGCTTTGATGACTGGCCGGGTTTGGTCTGAGACGGGCCCTGGCCTGGTCGTTGATACTTCTGTTCTTTATGATTACCTGAAAACTTTCCTTGCTTGTATCTGTACTGAGCCTGACTTTGGGTGGAAGAGGACTTAGGCAGATGAAAGGGCTTTGCCCCACCAGGCTGAGCTTTTGCGACTGGTTTGGGCTTGGTAAAATTGAAAGCAGGTTTCTTAGAAGGGGCGGGACTGTGCTTAAAGGCCTGAGCCATGTTGAACACTATTTTCCACACCTCCGGGGACATTAAAGAGGCAGTTAGAACAGGGGACATAACTACTTGATTTGCAATCCTATCCGGGAGCTTCCTCACGAGAGACATCCTTAGATCTTGTCGTGCCCGCACCGCCTCTAGCAAGGCTGTACGGATATCCCCCAGTGACTGTATAGAAGTCTGGAGTAGCAAGCGTCTAGATAGTTCGATAGCCTTTCGGACTTCCGCGTCCGCGATTGCCTGAGCAGATCTGAGCATTGACTTCGCTACCTGTTGTGTGACAATATACTGGGAAAACAGTCTATATGCTTTCCCACATAGTCTAAACTCCCGGTCAAGGTGAGCAGTGGACGGTGTGGAAAAGGGATCTTTAAGTTCACATAGATTAATTTTAGGGGCAGCTAAAAATGCAAATAAAGCAGAGGGAACTCCGCCGGCAGAGAAAACCGGCATCGAGAACCAAGAATGGCTTTCTTGTGGAATTTGGTGTGAAGATTTAGAGGTAAAAGTCGTTGCAAAGTTTTGAGCCTCCACTTCCCATTCCACCAAGGACCCGGACCCAACTGCTCCACCTTCAAAACTGGATTTGCGGCTGTATCTGTGAACGTCTTTAAACCTAACTCTGGTGTTAGAGCTGACAGTGCTTTTATATCATTGAAACCGTCATGCTTGGTCCAGTCCGAAAACAGTTTTGAAGCTGACGCAGGGGGTATGGCCGGTGTAGAAGTATACACAAAATAATCATGGTGATAATAGTTAGCAATGGCCTTAATATTAACATCAAGTACATTCCCTAGAATATCTAAAGCACGTAACTTTCTAGATTTATTCCCTTGAATTACCCACTCACGTGGTACCGGAAGCTCCCCCGACATAGTGGACTGTGCTACCTCTGGCTTTGCTGGGAACATTGTTACCCATGACTCATCTGGCCCGTATAGGAGGGGCATAGCTCCCTTTCGGACCGGCGCTTTGTCTAAAGGGGGAGGATTTACATCTGCTATTACTCTCACATTGGAAGTAGTCAGTGCCGCCGAAGTTGGCCTAGTAACCATAGTAGGTGATACAGGGAGAGGGTGCGGAATTTGTGTCAAAGCAATAGAAGTAGCCAGAGGTCGGACATTCGATGCTGTCGTGGAAGCTCCCAAACCAACTGTGGGAGTCTCCTGCTGCTGACCAAAAATCTTAGTTAGTGCATTTGCTAGTAACTCATTAATTTCATCAGCTGTGACAAATTTAGTAGAGGATGAACTATGTGGCGAATCATTCCTACTCTGAGAGTCGTCCATCACTGAACCTGAATCTTGAATCTCCATCTCAGAAATTATAGAACCCTCATTCCTTTCCCCCGGCCTTTCAGGAGAGGATTCCGCCGAAGCCAAGACCCCTTCATGCTGCCATGTTAAGTCCGGGATGGACGATGGGATCTCAGCGTCCCGGTGGACGTCTGCCACTACCGTTGGTGCATAAGAATGATGTGAACCGTCACGCCATGGCTGGGAGTACCTCCAAACTCCCCGGTCTTGGCCGGAACTCACTTGTGAGCTAGGTACCACACCCACTACTGAGCCCTCACTCGAGCCCTCTAGCTGGTATAACTGCTGGTAGAACTCTCTAAAGCTGGTACATGTGAACTGGTAATAATATTAGGTGACACTTTGTCCGCCGGTATATCCCCCACCACAGTCTCTGACGCCACTCCCGACCTGTCAGATTGGACATGAGACATGTCGGGAGTAGAGGCAGAAAGTGAGGTACGAGGCTCCGGCGAACGCCTGGAGGTCTTTCATACATGAGTATCTTTTTTAGAAGACTTGTGACTTCGCCTTGACTTTGATTTTCCACTAGGACTATCCTTGGTCTTCTCCTCCTTGCACTTCTTTCTCGCAGGGGAAGTAGAGTGACTATGTGGCTGCTGTCGGAGGGGAGACCTTGACCTGGACCTCGATTTTGACTTGGAAGTTGTCGCCGGGGGTGTCGGCTCTCGAGGTCTCTTAGATGTGCCGGAGGAGAGAGTAAGCACTGTACCCTGCCCAGTCTCAGTCGACTTACGCACATTTACTTTACTTCTAGAAGGGGGACGTTTAAGTGGGGGATACTGAGCAATCAATCTGTCCCACAGAACTACGTTATCACACTGCAGGGCTTTATGAGCCACTGAAGTAGCATGAGTAGATAAAAGCTGTTTGACCTCGCACAATGCAACCGCCGCGGCCAAATTATCTTGTTGTAAGACTTTAGTACTCAATTGACTACAAAAAGTACAATTCTTCGTCACCCACAGACCCCTTGACCGGTCCAAGCATTTGACGCATCTGATGCATAGAGTATGGGCAAAAATAGGGATCCCTAAACAAGAGGGTGTTAAGCACAGAGCAAAAACAGGGTCTAGTGGCGCCATGACAGAGACTGGGAAGAGCTAACCCACCCCCGGGCTCCTTCTGGTCCTCTGTTGACCCGCCGGAACTCCGCCCTGGAAAAAAGAAAATTTCCAGGAATTAATGCTCATAAGGTTACCCCAAAATGTTCTAACACAAGTATTAATGAACCGCCGGGCAACAAGACGTAATACACCATTATTACCTCTTGTTACCCTGTAGGTTCTTATGTAAAGATTTTAGAATATCTTTACTTGTCCAAAAGATTTAAGCACATCCTCCGACAAAATATAGAGACGAGCATGTCGTTATAAATGACGCAGTCTTCCCAGTGGTATTTTTGGCCACCGGAAACCCTTATTAAGACGCCGGCCTCCTTATTATATCGCAGTTAAAAAGGGGGTAAGCTTATCTTAAACGTTTTTGATCTGACTTCCCTCGAAGCCTTCATAGATCGCCGTATTTTGAAGGCCTCGATACCCAATTGTATCCCTCAATTGTCTGGCTAACTCCACCGAATTGCAAATCCGTTAATCCCACCTCCCCAAGGTTCAACCGCCGGGTGTGAAAGTAATTTAAATGTTAACCCCAATTGTTCCTATCCCCACTTCTTTGCAAAAGATCGCCGGGGTGGAAAGACAAAACAAACAAAACAGCCTAGTTTTTCAATGGCTTTGCAAAAACCGGGACAAACTATACTCCACCGGTGTCCGTATGAACACCTAGTGAAACGGGTATAGCCATCCCGCCGGGAAACACCTAGTAAGCCTGAACACAGGCTCCACCTCAGAGACGCAGTCCTGGAGAGCCCTCAGGCCACCACTCGCCGGGGGAAACTAGCCTATTTTAACCACGCGTGATATAAAACTCGGCAACCAGCCGGATTTTCTCGGTGCAATCGAAAAAACCCGCCGGAAAAGGCAACCAACCGGATTTTCTCGGAGCAATCGAGAAAACCCGCCGGAAAAGGCAACCCACACAAGCCAGATGCAATCTGAGAAACACAATTAAGCCCCGGATTAAGCCAAAACACAACTAATCCAGGACACACATGACACGGTATTACATATTTAAATCATAAATCAATAACACTTGTACATGTAAAAAGCTACGAGCGGCTGGCTAGGCCTAAGCAGACGGAAATAACACTTAATCACGTCGTAATATAAACAAAAAGCACTGTAACATATCACAACAGGAACAACCGCCATCACCACATCGTAGAAAAACTCCCGGGAGAGGGAAGCACTGACTCGGGACCTAGAAAAAACTTCACTAAGTGAAGAATAATACGCTAGGAACGTCAGTAAACAAACAATAAGGCAACTTCATCAGAAAGATAAGAAGAAGCCTGATAACGCGTAGTTAAAGCCAACTAAATAACTAGGCTAGCTAGCCGCGAAAAATGTAACACGGGACCACGAGGGTACACCCGAAATAGGTGTCCCAAACACACGACCCAAATACACTGAACTGCGGGAAACCCGTCCCTGACACTCCTGCTACGCATATCCTAACCTTACTCGATACATCCCAGAGTAAACAAATGAGAAAAAACTCACTAGGGACGCAGCAAATGCGGAACCAGCGGAGCGTGGGGAGACACGTCAGGGCAGGTTGAGCGCAGAGCAGAGAAGGAAGTATGATGCCTGAAGTCAGCGTCTGGTCAAATATCCACACAAGTACATCCACGAGTATATGGAAAGCTTATGAATAGTTATTCTTATTTTATTTTTATTTTTTATTTGTTACGAAGTTTTTTTCGTAGTGAGAACCCAATTTCATAATGACAGAACCATGAGTGAGGTTGCGTGCGCTCATGATGAAGGCTCCTCAATTTTTTATGCTCTGCGCGGTAGATTCAAACTACGGTAAATGAGCGTTTGAAGAGGAGGCCTTATGTAATAGGCATAATCGTCAATGATGGAGGGGCCACTAATAAATTCTCTCCTTTGCGAGACGAATGTGAGGGAAAAGATAGTCAGGATATGGGAGGGTTAGCCAAAGTGCCTGCCGCCGACTCCGCTCCTACTGCTGACGCTTTGCTACCTACTACCACCACCACCCCCACCCCCACCCCCACCACCACCACCAAGGGAGCTTCTGCCACCACCAGGGGTTCTCCACCTGCAGCTGCTGGATCCTCCCGAGGGAAAGGTAAGTCTGTGTCCCGAGAAGGTAAGTCTGTGTCGATTGTGGGCGACTCCATGGTAAGACATTTAGTTAGGGCTACCCGCACTAAACTTAAGAAGGTTGTGTGTCTGCCTGGCCATGGAGTTGGGAGGGTTTTAGAGAAGATGGACCACATCTTGGAAGATAGTGGAGATAACCCCATTATCTGTCTCAGTGCCGGGAGTAACGATGTTGGTAAGGGTAGAAGTGAGGAACTGCTGCAGCAGTATCGGGATGTGTTAGATAAGGATAGGATGAAGGGAGGAATCCCTGTAGTACATTGTATCCTACCCAGAAGAGGAGTTCCCAAGGAATGGACATCCAGGGCGATTGGTATCAATTGCCGGTTGGAGAAATATTGCAAAGTAAAAGCAATACCATTCATTGATAACTGGGATAGTTTCTATGGGAGAGATGGGATGTACGCAAGGGATGGGGTTCATCTTTCACGGTTAGGGGTTTCCACATTAGCTAGTTCTTTAGATTGGGTGGTTGTGGGGTTTTGAACAGAAATATTGAGAGTGTAAATGAGAGGTTAAATGGAACAATTTTAGCGTCAGGCGAAAGCGATAAGGATATTCAGTCTCATGCTAAAAATGATTACTATATTGCTAATGATAGTAGTGATGGTGCAACGGAAGATGGAAATGTCGTTAGAAATAAAGGTAAATTAGGTATAAAGAAAAGAAGTAAATTGAGAGTATATTACACAAACTGTAGGAGTCTATGTAACAAAATGAACGAACTTAGAGCCCTTGTTAGCAAAGAAAATATAGACATAATAGTGCTAACTGAAACGTGGATTAATACAGGAACCAGGCATTTTTTAGCAGAATTTGATATACCAGGATATAGTTTGTTTAAATATGACCGAACAAGTAAGAGGGGTGGCGGTATAGCAGTGTTTGTCAGGAGTACATTAAAAAGCTGTATTAAATCAGGTATTAGACTAAATAACGATAATGAAAGTGTTTGGGTAGAGGTTAACGAAGGTAGTGAGACCATAGTTATTGGAGTTATGTATAGACCGCCAAATATGAGTAGAAATGATGGAATGTCATTATGGGAGGAAATTAAAATGGCATCAAGGTTTAGCAATGTGTGCATTATGGGGGATTTTAATTTTCCGAATATAGATTGGCAGCATCAAATAGGCGACTCTGATTCTGAGGAGTTTATTGAGGTAGTACAAGATAATTTTTTATTTCAATTCATGATACGCTGACTAGAGGTAATAATATTCTCGATTTAGTTTTCAGTAACAATGAACATATGGTAAATAATGTAGAGATAGGGGACCACCTAGGAAATAGTGACCACAATTCTGTGTATTTTAATATACAATGGAAAGGTAATACCAGAGAGAATACAACATTAATCCCTGACTTCAGAAAAGCCAATTATGGTGGGTTAAGAAGAGCCCTATTAGCAGACCCTATGGTCAAAAAGTTAAGTCGATCCAGGTGTCCAAATGAGTGTACCCCTTCTCAGGCACCTGTCATCTTAAGTCAGGAAGAGACGTCAACCTTGGTAGATACATACGATCATTTTATCGAGTCGGTATTCAATGCACAAAATAAATATATCCCCAAAAGAAAATTTAGATCAACACAGAACCAACCCCAATGGATGAATAATAGACTATTAGATCTTCTAGGACAAAAGAGAGGAATATATAGAAAAATTAAGAAAGGCGAAATTCACCTACTTACTTGAAGTCGTCTAGAGGTCCCGTCCTCACAGTCGTGGTCCGCCACCGCTGCGTGCCACCTACTTGCTTACTATCAGAATCTATCAAGACAGGTAAAAAAGGATATTAGGAAAGAAAAAAGAAATTATGAAATTAAGGTTGCCAATGACTCAAAAAATAATCCTAAAGCTTTTTACCAACTATATAAATCCAAGGTTAGAGATGTAATTAATTCCCATCCATTCATATGCAGACGACTCAAAACCTTACACTACTCCATTACTTTTTCAGAACGCCCCAGCCAGCAATCCCTCAACGACAAACGTAATGAAGCCATACAACTCTTAAATTCTGATCTAAATACTATTTCCAATTGGGGCAGAGAAAACCTTGTTAACTTTAATGCTTCCAAAACCCAATTTCTCCATCTATCTACCCGTCAGGATCTCCCAGCGGACTATCCCTTATTCTTCAACAATACAAAAATCAACCCTTCATCTTCTCTCAATATTCTTGGTGTCTCTTTTTCTTCTGCTCTCATTTGGAAGGACCATATTACCAGTCTTGCTAAGGCAGCCTCCCAGAAGCTGGGTGTGCTCAACCGCCTTAGGGAGTTCTTTTCCCCTGCACAGCTTCTTGCTCTGTACAGGGGCATAGTGCGCCCTTGTATTGAGTATTGTTCACATGTGTGGGGAGGTTCCTCTCACACCGCTCTCCTAGACAAAGTTGAAAGGAAGGCCTTTCGTATCATTAACTCCCGTCCACTCACCAACTCTCTGCAATCTCTCTCTCTCCGCCGCAATGTTGCATCTCTCTCGCTATTCTATCGCTACTATAATAATCAGTGTTCCTCAGAGCTATCCCAGTGCATACCACCTCCTTTACGTAGGGCACGTGGTACCCGTCTTGCAACTCAATCCCACCCCTACTCTGTGCAACTCTCCAACCCAAGAGTGAAACGTTACTCTCAAACTTTCTTCTACTCAACAGCTGAGCTCTGGAACTCTCTCCTAGAATCAGTTTATCCCGCTTCCTATGACTTAAATTGCTTCAAACTCCGTGTGTCCAGGCATTTTGGCTCTAACGTCCCTTGATTTTGGCCCTGTCACTCTTTCAACTATGGGGGAGGCACTCGCTATAGGCAGTTATGCCTTTTGCCTCCCTCAATCACATAGAAAAAAAAAAAAAAAAAAAAAATTGGTCCCCTTAAAACTTCGATAGGAGAAATGACAGAACATTATTTAGAAATGTGCAGTACATTAAATAGTCAATTTCTTTCCGTTTTCACTAATGACAATGTTATGCCCTGTTTTTCTACAGGTTTAACTTGGGTAATGTGAGTTCTGAATGACTGGGTATATAAGGCTGCATGCACAATACAAGGTATGAGGAATAGAGAACACAAAATAAACACACGGTAACACGGTAACACGACACAAGTTCACGTTTATTGACGTAAATAAATAAAGAGTATAGAAAGATAGTAATTCTCGCACAAAACAAATAATAGAAGGGAACTGCTAGCATTAGCGGATCTGGATGGAGCCTAGTCTCCCACTTCCAACGTTCAGGTATATTCTTCTGATCACGGGTTTAATTAGCAAGTTTATATTTTACTGGAAGACCTCAATATATTCGTATAATTCAATGTCACTGAGTTGACCTCTTACTGGCTGGTCGCGTGCCCAAGTAGCAGCTCACAGTTAGGGTTAGACACGCGTATATTGTAGAACACGGAATCTCTAGTAACCTCATGGGGGTACTGCTCTAAGTTTTATATTCTTATGGCAGAAATACGTAGAACACAAATCAGTGGGCGAACGTTAGATATCACTAGAGTTTTAGTATCTGAATAAGGTAATTACGAGAGTCAAGGTCGCCTGTTAATTAAAGAGCACTGATCGCATAGTACGTCCCAAATGGAATGGTTAAATATGAATTACACTGGGCAAGGTTTTAGCCACTTTATAGAAAGTTAATAAGTGAGTATCAAGCTAGTACTATAACACTTAGTACTAGCAACATGAATCTTGAATAGTATTGGTAGATCTGGTCCTGGTTATCTTGCTTCCGGTGATGTTGGGGGCTAACGACTGGTTCCTCGGCCGTCCAGATGGTCCAAAATGTAGGAAGTTCTCAAGTCGGATCTCTTGACGATCGTTGCTGGCTACACACTTATATACCCACGAATTTGTGTGAAGGTTATAAGGTGCACGTTAGGACTTGTACATGGACAGATGCTTCTATCAGTCTTCTCTGCCACGGAGTCTGCCGGATCTGGAATCTCACTCCGGAACAACACGAGGGCAGAGCTAGAGGTAAACTGCAGGGTAGTGACCACTGGTTGGTGTCTAGCTTTCAACTGATTTGACAGGGGGCGGGAGCTAGATTTATAGGCTCGGTTCTGGACCCTGTAGACAGTAGGGATCTCGAGTCTTATGGACTTAATTGAGCTCTCAATAGATATGGGGACTAGGTAAGATGGTATTTACTGTTGTGGCACAGGGCTATAGGAAGCCTTTATATTTTCATATAACTGAGCCTTAGTAAGAGGTACTATTTTGGCTATACTGGAAGTATTTAGGGGAGGGAGACTGGATCTACTTTGCGAGGAGGATGGGGACAGTTGTGATAGGAGCGTCTCTCTTAGATTGTGCAATCTTCATTCTATGGTATAGCTGAGGTGCTAATTTAGTGATCAGAGTATGCAAGAAAGGTAAATGGTTTATTGTGAGTTAATAGAGGTTAGTAAAGGTGTTAATCATGCATGGTTAGTTCATTGATAGGAAGAATTCCTGTGCTACCTGGCAATGACTCATAAGTCAAAACAGGGGCCAGGTATACCTCCGCGGGGGTGGGGTTCTCCCTCCTCGGGTGGGCAAAAAAGGGGGGCTGGGCGCCCTCTCTCTGTGATAGTCGTCCGGCGGCTGTGGCTAGGGGCTTGCCATATCACCAGTGTTCGTAATAACCTTCTGTGTATGAGACAGATGTGGGTGTCCTTAACTCCTTGCGACATATTATGTTCCAATAAGTCCGAGGAGGCGGTTGACAAGTATTTTAGGTCTTGAATTTGGCTCATGAGTGTTGTCGAAGCCTTACATTTTTCGCGATTTCCATCCACCAGAATGCTGTTTATTGTGATGTATCATATATCAGTGGAAAGAGGAATATTTATAGTACATGATAAAACAAAAAAAAATGTAAATAAATCGAAATATGAAAGTGTAAATGAGTCCGGAATACAATTATTTCCCATGCAATTGTCTTCACACCGTCCTAGCTCTAAATTGTGAGTGATGACCATATATTTTTTTTTGCTCAAATTATAGTATTTTTTCTCCTCTTTCCAAATCTGAAAACAGAAATTGTTTATCTTCAATAGTTCTCAAGCAGTGACCGAAAACAAAAAATATATGATTTTGATTTATATGGTTTATAACATTTTCGATTTATTTCGTTGCTACGAAGTGTATGGTTTTAAATTTAGGCTGTATGAATTCGGCAAATAATGCTGATGAGTATAAAACAAACTAGAAGTTCCTAGGACAAATACTTTTTGCGCTATGAATATTTGAAATGAAGAGCCAAAATGCGAATATTTACGCTTCACCCATCTCTGTTCCGGCGATGGTAGCCGGGTTCCGAGCTGTTCCCCACCTCGTGGTTGCGTTATTTGCTCGGATATGTATATAACTGTATATATCACCGGAATCGGAAAATTGTGCTCTTTCCAATGGTGAAAACAAAAATAATATAGCGTAATTGGTTCGCGAGCTATGCACAATTGTTTCCATGCAGTGACCGAAAAAAAAAAATATATGATTTTGATTGATATGGTTTATAACATTTTCGATTTATTTCGTTGCTACGAAGTGTATGGTTTTAAATTTAGGCTGAATGAATACGGCAAATAATGCTGATGAGTATAAAACAAACTAGAAGTTCCTAGGACAAATACTTTTTGCGCTATGAATATTTGAAATGAAGAGCCAAAATGCGAATATTTACGCTTCACCAGTCTCTGTTCGGGCGATGCTAGCCGGGTTCCGAGCTGTTCCCCACCTCGTGGTTGCTTTATTTGGTCGGATACGTATATAACCGTATATATCACCGGAATCGGAAAATTGTGCTCTTTCCAATGGTGAAAATAAAAATAATATAGCGTAAATGGTTCGTGAGCTATACGCAATTGTTTCCATGCATTGTTATTGTTATGAAAATATATGAGAATGTTTATACAGTTGTATATCTTTGCCACAATATACAACACTTTTATATAATTTGTGTTGCCAATAATTGTATAATGTTCATAGAAGACATGTCAGTCATGAAGGTTGCCAATTTTACTTACCTGGTAGGGCTACAACCCTTTCCAACGAGAAGGGAAATGGCTCCTGGGTTGACACTGAAAAAACAAAATAAGAAAGCCAGGTTATCTTCAGGTAATAAATTCAGAAATAATTCTATTGTACACGAAAATAAAATAAAGTAATATATATATATATATATATATATATATATATATATATATATATAAATATATATATATATACATATATATATACAAGGTGTCAAACAAAATATAAAGAATGGTAAATGGTAATGTATGTGTGTGGATATATATATATATATATATATATATATATATATATATATATATATATACAAGGTGTCAAAATAAATAATGGTAAAATCAATGTGTGATTGTGTGTATATATATATATGGTGTCAAACCAGAGAAATATGTGCAAATTTCCAAGCCACCCAAAGAGGTACTGCACTGGACTCGTTATTTTTTTAGAGTGGTTTCCCCAGGAGGCCTATATCCACTCTAGTGCAAATTGAATTGTGTCACAACCCTTTCCAACGAGAAGGGAAATGGCTCCTGGGTTGACACTGAAAAAACAAAATAAGAAAGCCAGGTAATCTTCAGGTAATACATTCAGAAATAATTCTATTGTACATGCAAATAAAAGAAAGTAATGTGTATATATATATATATATATATATATATATATATATATATATATATACACACAAGGTGTCAAACAAAATATAAAGATTGGTAAATGGTAATGGTAATGTATGTGTGGATATATTTATATATATATTATATATATATATATATATATATATATATATATATATATATATATATATATATGGTGTCAAACCATAGAAATATGTGCAAATTTCCAAGCCACCCAAAGAGGTACTGCACTGGACTCGTTATTTTTTTAGAGTGGTTTCCCCAGGAGGCCTATATCCACTGTAGTGCAAATTGTAGTTTTTTTTTTTTTTTTTTTTTTTTTTTTTTTTTTTTTTGTTGATGGTGATGATGATGATGAGTGAATGAAGGTGGGCCCCGAACCTTGGAAGTGATGATTGAATGAATGAATGAATGATTGAATGATTGAATGACTGAATGAAAGGGTGATGAAGGTGAATTATTGATGATGATGATGATGATGGGTGAATGAAGGTGGGTGAATGAAGGTGGGCCCCGAACCTCTGAAGTGATGATTGAATGAATGATTGAATTATTGAATGATTGAATGACTGAATGAAAGGGTGATGAAGGTGAATTATTGATGATGATGATGATGGGTGAATGAAGGTGGGTGAATGAAGGTGGGCCCCGAACCTCGGAAGTGATGATTGAATGAATGAATGAATTATTGAATGATTGAATGACTGAATGAAAGGGTGATGAAGGTGAATGGAAGAATGCATAAAGACTGAATGAATGAATGGGTGATAGTGATTGGAAAGGAATAATGAAGGTGAATAGGAGAATGCATAAATGAATGAATGAATCGTGCAAAGATCCTGGCTATAGGACATCTGCATCGAATTGATGGTACTTGTTAAAGCAACCATTGACATCGATGCAGAGGCTAACGCGGCAAGACCTGCAGCGAAAGCTCGTGTCCTTGCGAATTTGGCTCCTGTAACACACACGGCACCGCTTTCGCTTTCCGCCTGGGATAGTCTCGAAAACGTGTTCCAAGTTCCTGTTGTACCGGTCATGGTCCAGTACAACAGGACGTGGCCTGGAACCCCGTCCTCTAAGAGGACCTATCCGACGGCCTCTTGGTGCCTGAGCCCTAGCTTGAACGTCCATTACTAGTGGAACCCAGGCGGCATCCATGAGGGGTGCTGCCCGAGCGCCACCAGCAGCAGCAGCTGCACCCGGTACTACTGGTGCGGGGGGGTCAAGTGGTAGGTCATCCACTTCCTCCTCATCATCAGTAGCATCGTCCGAGTCCCATACTGGTGCCGCCTGGGGTGCATTCTCAGCGAGTGCTCCCCCGACGGCAACAGCAGCAGCAGCAGCATCTGGACCTGGTGAGGGGGGGGGGTCATGAAAGAGTGCTCCCCCAACGCCTCCACCAGCAGCAGGAGCACCAGGAGGAGTGCCAGGATCATCAGCAGGAGCGGCTGGGGAGTCTGGATTGTCGTCCGGTGGGGGCGACCCAGCTGAGCTTCCGGAGGATTGCCGCCGACGCCGCCTGTCTCGCCTGAGACGGGTGCATGGCTCGTACTGACCTTCTGGCAAATCCTGTGCACGCCGGATGCGTCTCCCCGACAAAGGCCACTCTGCAGGGTTGAAGTGCAACAAGGAACGGACTATGCTTTCCTGGAACGCCAGCATATTCATCTTCCTGCGGGGGTTGCACTTCTTGAAGAGTACGAAGGCATTGAAGAGGGCCATTTGGATGAAGTAGAATACGATCTTCTTCGTCCATTTGACCGTTCTTCGCTGGATGGGGTAGTACTGGATCATCTGATCAAAATGATCCACCCCACCCATGTGGCGGTTGTAGTCGTCAACACAAACGGGCTTCATGATGTTCTTACGAGTCCGCTGCCACCTGCCTTGTACCTTCTTCTTGACAAATGACTGCTTTGGAATGGTGCTCTGGTCGTGGAAGGTGGACACCATGTTGACAATCCGTTTGTCTTTCCAAAGCATCACTAGGGTTGTGCCGTTGTTCATCGCCTCAATTGCATCGTCTTCCAGTGTCGATGCATGGGCAATGTCGCGCAACCGCTTCGGAGCCCCTCGTGCAAGCCTCAGGGTGCCACACACATAGATCTGGTGGTGTGTGAGCATGTGGTGGCACAGGTCAACTGAGTTGTAAAAGTTGTCCATGAACAACTTGTAACCCATGCCTTGCAGGGACTCCGTTAAACCCTCAACCGTTTTCTGGAGAGTTTGACCAATACCAGTGTAGACTTGAAAGTCATACACGAAACCAGTCGTGGACTCTGCCAGGATGTACAGCTTGATAGCGTACTTCTTCGGCTTCATCGGGTTGTAGCACTTGAATGAAAGGCGACCCTTCCACCCAAGGCAGCCTTCGTCGATGGACACCTTCCTCTCCGGGACGTAGGCAAGCTTGAAGCCAGCAAGCAGGTAGCGCATCACCGTGCGGATCTTCACTAGCCTGTCTTTGGTCTGCTTGATGACTGCCTTGCTGTTGAACGTGTGAAAATTGCTCAGCAAGGCTTGGAACTTGGTGACCTGCATGGTCGTGCGAAACGTTGGATAATTATGGACTCCATCATTTAGCCAGTAGTGACGCACAGTGGGGAGTTTGTTGACACCCATGAGGAAGTACAGACCAAGGAATTTGGCCATGTCCTCCTCACTGAACGATGTCCACAGAGAACCAACGAATAAGGCATACGCGTTGGTCTCATTCACCAGGAACCTGAGCAGTTCTCTTGTAAAAAAGAGCTGGAAGAACTGCAGTGGTGTCACTGGTGCTGGAACCCGCAAGCCAGGGGTTCCAGTGAAAGGATCAACGTTGGGTGTGAACGGGTCTGACGTCCACTCGTGATCCTCAGCATACACGGTGGGGGGGCGTGGAGGTGCACGTGCTGGGAGAGCACCACGTCGTCCGCCTGGACGACGTATGTAACCTCTGCGGCCCCTGGGCCTACCACCTCGGCCCTTCACGGGCCCAGATTTTCGGCGGGGAGGGGGAGGGGGGTCGTCTTCTGCGGAAGACGAAGGGGGTGGGGGTGATGGTGGATGTGATGAGGGTGATGGAGAAGGTGGTGTGGTGGAGTCAGGGCGTGTGGGTGATGGTGGATGTGATGAGGGTGATGGAGAAGGTGCTGTGGGTGGATGAAGTGGGGCAGGAGGAAGCCTCTGTGGAAGCTCCTCATCGATTGCCGCAGCAATCTCATCGTGCATGATTTGGCGATGTTCAGGCGGAACAAACGCCATGTAGCGCGCCTCGCTGCCCCCGCTGTTCCCCAAGGAGATCAGCGAGGGGGAGGCTACGCTGGGAGACAGGACATGTGATGGTGGGGTGTTCAGACTACCCACCGGCAGGAGTGGAGCCAGGATGCGGGGGCTGTCTGAAATGTTGCTGGCCGGTGATTCTACGTGAGGTAACAAGGGACCGCCATGCAGGTTGTGTCGTGAAACAGGAGAAGAAAAAGAATAGAATGTGTGGAAGTTCGGGAATGGTGTGACGACATGAGAGGATGTTGATGGTTGTGGTGAGAGTACATGAGTGGATGTTGATGGTAGGATGGGTGCTGGTAGGACGGGTGGGGATGGATGAGGTGGGGTGATGTGGAGTGATGTACGGGCTAGGTGGACGGCTGGTGATGAGAGGTGGCGAGGTAGGACGACGGGTGATGATGAGCAGTGGCGAGATGGGGTGGTGTGGAGTGATGTACGGGCTAGG
>CM064567.1:21499046-21524046 GCA_032716605.1 Paralithodes platypus | reverse complement strand
TACAATTAGAAAAATAAAAATAAAATAAATAAAAAAATAACCCTCCCCCACCCAAATAAAAAAAAAAATAAATAATATATATATATATATATATATGGGGGGAGGGGGAGGGGGAGGGGGAGGGGGGAGAGGGGGGGGGGAGGGGTATAATGGGGGAGGGAGGGGGGGTATAATGGGGGGAGGGGGATGGGGGTATAATGGGGAGGGGGGGAGGGAGGGGGAGGGAGGTATAATGGGGAGGGGGGGAGGGAGCATAACAGATAAATACATAAAGACGAAACATATATATATATATATATATGGGGGGAGGGGGAGGGGGAGGGGGAGGGTGTATAATGGGGGAGGGAGGGGGAGGGGGCATAACTTAGATAAATATATAAATACGAATGATATATATATATATATATATATATATATATATATATATATATATATATTATCAATCTACAAATAAAAAAAAAAAAAATTAAAAAAAAAAAATATATATATATATATATATATGGGGGGAGGGGGAGGGGGAGGGGGAGGGAGGGAGGGGGGGGGGGGGGAGGGAGGGGGTATAATGGGGGGGGAGGGAGGTATAATGGGGGGAGGGAGGGGGTATAATGGGGGGGGGGGAGGGAGGGGGGGAAGGGGGGTATAATGGGGAGGGGGGGAGGGAGCATAACAGATAAATACATAAAGATTATATGGGGGAGTGGGGTATATGGGGGAGGGGGCATAACAGATAAAAACATCAATACGAATGATATTATATATATATATATATGGGGGGAGGGGGGTATAATGGGGGAAGAGGGGGAGGGTGTATAATGGGGGAGGGAGGGGGAGGGGGCATAACTTAGATAAATACATAAATACGAATGATTTATATATATATATATATATATATATATATATATATATATATATATATATATAATATCAATCTACAATTAGAAAAATAAAATAAAATAAAAATAAAAAATAACCCTCCCCCACCCAAAAAACAAAAAAAAAACAAATATAATATATATATATATATATATGGGGGGAGGGGGAGGGGGAGGGGGAGGGGGGGGAGGGGAGGGAGGTATAATGGGGGAGGGAGTGGGGTATAATGGGGGGGAGGGGGATGGGGGTATAATGGGGACGGGGGGAGGGGGAGGGGGAGGGAGGTATAATGGGGAGGGGGGGAGGGGGCATAACAGATAAATACATAAACACGAATGATTTTATATATATATATATAGATTATAGGGGGAAGTGGGGGAGGGTGTATAATGGGGGAGGGAGGAGGAGGGGGCATAACATAGATAAATACATTAATACGAATGACATATATATTTATATATATATATATATATATATATATATATATATATATATTATATCAATCTACAATTAGAAAAATAAAATAAAATAAAAATAAAAAAATAACCCTCCCCCACCCAAAAAAAAAAAAAAAAAAAAAAAATATATATATATATATATATATATATGGGGGGAGGGGGAGGGGGAGGGGGAGGGAGGGGGTATAATGGGGGGGGGGAGGGAGGGGGTATAATGGGGGGGGAGGGAGGTATAATGGGGGAGGGAGGGGGCATAATGGGGGGGGGGGGAGGGAGGGGAAGGGGGGTATAATGGGGAGGGGGGGAGGGAGCATAACAGATAAATACATAAAGATTATATGGGGGAGTGGGGTATATGGGGGAGGGGGCATAACAGATAAAAACATCAATACGAATGATATTATATATATATATATGGGGGGAGGGGGGTATAATGGGGGAAGAGGGGGAGGGTGTATAATGGGGGAGGGAGGGGGAGGGGGCATAACTTAGATAAATACATAAATACGAATGATTTTATATATATATATATATATATATATATATATATATATATATATATATATATATATATATATATATAATATCAATCTACAATTAGAAAAATAAAATAAAATAAAAATAAAAAATACCCCTCCCCCACCCAAAAAAAAAAAAAAATATATATATATTTATATGGGGGGAGGGGGAGGGGGAGGGGGAGGGGGGGGAGGGGTGGGAGGTATAATGGGGGAGGGAGGGGGGTATAATGGGGGGGAGGGGGATGGGGGTATAATGGGGAGGGGGGAGGGGGGGGAGGGGGAGGGGGAGGGAGGTATAATGGGGAGGGGGGGAGGGGGCATAACAGATAAATACATAAACACGAATTATATATATATATATAGATTATATGGGGGAAGTGGGGGAGGGTGTATAATGGGGGAGGGAGGGGGCATAACTTAGATAAATACATAAATACGAATGATATATATATATATATATATATATATATATATATATATATATATATATATATTATATCAATCTACAATAAGAAAAATAAAATAAAAATAAAAAAATAACCCTCCCCCACCCAAAAAAAAAAAAATACAAAAAAATAAAATATATATATATATATATATATATGGGGGGAGGGGGAGGGGGAGGGGGAGGGAGGGGGTATAATGGGGGGGGGAGGGAGGGGGTAATATGGGGGGGGAGGGAGGTATAATGGGGGAGGGAGGGGGTATAATGGGGGGGGGGGGGGGGGGGGAAGGGGGGTATAATGGGGAGGGGGGGGAAGGGAGCATAACAGATAAATACATAAAGATTATATGGGGGAGTGGGGTATATGGGGGAGGGGGCATAACAGATAAAAACATCAATACGAATGATATTATATATATATATATATGGGGGGAGGGGGGTATAATGGGGGAAGAGGGGGAGGGTGTATAATGGGGGAGGGAGGGGCAGGGGGCATAACTTAGATAAATACATAAATACGAATGATTTTATATATATATATATATATATATATATATATATATATATATATATATATATATAATATCAATCTACAATTAGAAAAATAAAATAAAATAAAAATAAAAAATAACCCTCGCCCACCCAAAAAAAAAAAAAAAAAAAATATATATATATATGGGGGGGGGTGGAGGGGGGGCGGGGGGGGGGGGGGGGGGAGGGGTGGGGGGTATAATGGGGGAGGGAGGGGGGTATAATGGGGGGGAGGGGGATGGGGGTATAATGGGGAGGGGGGGAGGGGGAGGGGGAGGGAGGTATAATGGGGAGGGGGGGAGGGGGCATACAGATAAATACATAAACAGGAATTATATATATATATAGTTTATATGGGGGAAGTGGGGGAGGGTGTATAATGGGGGAGGGAGGGGGCATAACTTAGATAAATACATAAATACGAATGATATATATATATATATATATATATATATATATATATATATATATATATCAATCTACAATTAGAAAAAAAAAAAAAAAATAAAAAAATAACCCTCCCCCACCCAAAAAAAAAAAAAAAAAAAAAAAAAAAAATATATATATATATATATATATATATATGGGGGGAGGGGGAGGGGGAGGGGGAGGGAGGGGGTATAATGGGGGGGAGGGAGGGGGTAATATGGGGGGGGAGGGAGGTATAATGGGGGAGGGAGGGGGTATAATGGGGGGGGTGAGGGGGGGGAAGGGGGGTATAATGGGGAGGGGGGGGAGGGAGCATAACAGATAAATACATAAAGATTATATGGGGGAGTGGGGTATATGGGGGAGGGGGCATAACAGATAAAAACATCAATACGAATGATATTATATATATATATATGGGGGGAGGGGGGTATAATGGGGGAAGAGGGGGAGGGTGTATAATGGGGGAGGGAGGGGGCATAACTTAGATAAATACATAAATACGAATGATATATATATATATATATATATATATATATATATATATATATATATATATATATATATCAATCTACAATTAGAAAAATAAAATAAAATAAAAATAAAAAATAACCCTCCCCCACCCAAAAAAAAAAAAAAAAAAATATATATATATATGGGGGGAGGGGGAGGGGGGGGGAGGGGGAGGGGGGGGAGTGGAGGGAGGTATAATGGGGGAGGGAGGGGGGTATAATGGGGGGGAGGGGGATGGGGGTATAATGGGGAGGGGGGGAGGGGGAGGGGGAGGGAGGTATAATGGGGAGGGGGGGAGAGGGCATAACAGATAAATACATAAACACGAATTATATATATATATATAGATTATATGGGGGAAGTGGGGGAGGGTGTATAATGGGGGAGGGAGGGGGCATAACTTAGATAAATACATAAATACGAATGATATATATATATATATATATATATATATATATATATACACATATATATTATATCAATCTACAATTAGAAAAATAAAATAAAAATAAAAAAATAACCCTCCCCCACCCAAAAAAAAAAAAATAAAAAAAAATAAAAATATGGTATATATATATATATATATATATGGGGGGAGGGGGAGGGGGAGGGGGAGGGAGGGGGTATAATGGGGAGGGGGAGGGAGGGGGTATAATGGGGGGGCGAGGGAGGTATAATGGGGGAGGGAGGGGGCATTATGGGGGGGAGGGAGGGGAAGGGGGGTATAATGGGGAGGGGGGGAGGGAGCATAACAGATAAATACATAAAGATTATATGGGGGAGTGGGGTATATGGGGGAGGGGGCATAACAGATAAAAACATCAATACGAATGATATTATATATATATATATGGGGGGAGGGGGGTATAATGGGGGAAGAGGGGGAGGGTGTATAATGGGGGAGGGAGGGGGAGGGGGCATAACTTAGATAAATACATAAATACGAATGATATTATATATATATATATATATATATATATATATATATATATATATATATAATATCAATCTACAATTAGAAAAATAAAATAAAATAAAAATAAAAAATAACCCTCCCCCACCCAAAAAAAAAAAAATATATATATATATATATATGTGTATGGGGGGGGAGGGGTGGGGGGAGGGGGAGGGAGGGGAGGGGGGGAGGGGAGGGAGGTATAATGGGGGAGGGAGGGGGTATAATGGGGGGGAGGGAGGGAGGGGGAGGGGGCATAACTGATAAATACATAAACACGAATTATATTATATATATATAGATTATATGGGGGAAGGGGGGAGGGGAGGAGGGGATGGAGGAAGGGGGAGGGAGGTAGGGGGTATAATGGGGGGGAGGGGGGAATAATGGGGGGGAGGGAGGGGGAGGGGGGTATAATGGGGGGGGGAGGGAGGGGGAGGGGGCATAACATAGATAAATATATAAAGATTATATGGGGGGAATGGGGTATATGGGGGAGGGGGCATAACATAGATAAATACATAAAGATTATATGGGGGGAGTGGGGTATCTGGGGGAGGGGGCATAACATAGATAAATACATAAAGATTATATGGGGGGAGCGGGGTATGTGGGGGAGGGGGAGGGGGCATAACAGATAAATACATAAATACGAATGATATTATATATATATCAATCTACAATTAGAAAAATAAAATAAAATAAAAATAAAAAATAAACCTCTCCCACCCAAAAAAAAAAAAAAAAAAAAAAAAAAAAAATATATATATATATATATATATGTGGGGGGGGGGGGAGGGGGAGGGAGGGGAGGAGTATAATAATAATCTATAATAAATAGATACTAGCCTAGTAATATTTATATGGGGGCAGGGGGAACGGGGGGGAGGGGGGTGAGGGAGGGGAGGAGTATAATAATAATATATAATAATAATATAAAATAAAATATAAAATATAATATAATTGGGGAGGGGGGTATAATGGGGAGGGAGGGGTAGGGGGTTATAATGGGGGAGGGAGGGGGAGGGGGGTGTAATGGGGGAGGGAGTGGGAGGGGGATATAATGGGGGAGGGAGTGGGGAGGGGGATATAATGGGGGAGGGAGGGGGAGGGGGATATAATGTGGGAGGGAGGGGGAGGGGGATATAATGGGGGTATGGGGTATACAAATAAAAAACATAGTATATACAAGAGATCAAGTGACTGTCTAGGGAAGGGTCACTCAGGTCAACTCAGGTCCAGGTACCCTATTAGGAGGTGTGAAGCCAAGGGAGTGGTATTCGAAGGTGTGAAAACCACCACAACTACCATCATCACCACCACCACCACCACAACTACCATCACCACCACCACAACTACCATCACCACCACCACAACAACCATCACCACCACCACAACTACCACACCTAACACCACCACCACAACTAACACCACTGTGTTGACAGAAATGTGGAGGCATATATATACAGTAGGCTATATATATATAATTATACATACATAATAGGGGGAAGGCGGGGGGAGGTGGGGTATAGGGAAAAAAAATAAAATAAAACAAAATATATATATATATATAGGCTCCCCCAAAAAAAAAAAAAAAAAAAAAAAATATATATATATATATGCTGGGCCTACCCCTAATAAAAAAAAAAAAAAAAAAAAAAAAAAATATATATATATATATATATATATATATATATATATATATATATATATATATATATATATATATATATTATATAGAATAAGAGTTTGTGGTGGGGGACATTTATGTTGGGTATAATAATAAATAATAATAAATAATAAATAATAAATAATAAATAAATAATAAATAAATAATAATAATAATAATAATAATAATAATAATAATAAATTATAATATAATAAAGCAAAAATATAAATTAAATACCAATATAAATACTTTTTTATGGGTGATCCCATACACAGGAATAACAGGTATAATAATAAATAATAATAATACAAATAATAAAATAATAAAATAATAAAATGGTGGTGGTGGTGGAGATGGTGGTGGTGGTGGTGGAGATGGTGGTAGTGTTGACACAAATAGGGTTGAGTTCATTTTCTGACCTGACCCACGGTCAGAAAAGGGACCCTACCCTATTGGTGTCAACACCACCACCACCACCACCACCATCATGACCATCACCACCACGACCAAACCATCATCACCACCACCACCCCCACCACGACCACCACCACCACCACCACGACCATCACCACGACCACCACCACCATCATCACCACCACCACCATCACCATCACCACCACCACCACCCCGACCATCATCACCACCACCACCACCACCACCACCACCACCACCACCACCACCACCACGACCATCACCACCACGACCACCACCACCATCATGACCATCACCACCACCACCACCACCACCACCATCACGTCCACCGCCACCACCACCAAAAATGTTGACTGTACTTACTCACACTGCTGAGATTCCCTCGTGGCCACCAAGCCGTATATGTAGAGTGCTTTTGCCAATAAAAAACTTACCTCCCAAGCACTTTCCACCAATAAATTATCGAGCAAAAATGCAAGCACTTTCCACCACTAAATTTTCGAGCAAAAATGCACAGGGCTGAGGGAGCATGGCGACATATGCTCGACCAGTAATGAAAGTTTTTTCCACTAAGAAACACTAATACAAGGTAAGATACACTACTTGAACGGATAAATAGCAATATAAATGACTGATATTTATATGAAAGTGTTCCACAAACAAGCAAAACGTTTGGCAAAAAGCATGGCCCCTCGTGGGCTCCTCCACCTTGGTCACGTAACACCAGAGAATGCTCGACCAGTAATGAAAGTTTTTTCACTATGAAACACTATTACAAGGTAAGATACACTACTTGAACAGATAAATAGCAATATAATTGACTGATATTTATATGAAAGTGATCCACAAACAAGCAAAACGTATAGGCAAAAAGCATGGCCCCTCGTGGGCCACCTTGGTCACGTAGCCTACACCATAGAATGCTCAACCAGTAATAAAAGTGTTTTCACTACGAAATACTTATACAAGTAAGATACACTACTTCATGTGATAAATAGCAATATAATTGACTCGATATGGTATGAAAGTGATCCACAAACAAGCGAAACCATGGCCCCCTCGTGGAGCCCACCTTGGTCACGTACACCAGACTAGCAAAACACATCACTAACATGGTTATTTTACCCTAAATAAGAATAACACAATAATCCATCGATAACCCAATGATATAGCACTTCGTTTGGGTTATATTAGGGCGGTACTACCAGCCAGGCTGGGCAAAATGGAGGCCCCTTGGTTTAAAGGGCCGCGCACACCCACCTACTAGGCTGACTGAAGGGAAGAGACTGGCTCTCTCTACCACCGCGGGGCCCTCACAGGGACGCTAGGGGGTTGCTAGATGTGTCCACATGTACATCTAACTTATCGGACTTACCAGCCAAAAGACCGGCTCAATTGCGTCATAAACTTATTTTCTAGCAATAAAATAAGTCCATATGACGCGATCGCGTCATATGAGTTATTGGTTCACTCTGCCATATGACGCGATCGCGTCATATATGTCTGAGAGAGTTAATACCAAAACCGAAGGTACCTTGGCTAGCTGGTTTTACTCGGCTGGTTGTTAATTGTAGGGTTTGCTGGATGTGGTGGAGACTGGGTTGCTAACTCTGCCACATTTATCTGGAAGTATGGCAATAGAAGTTAGTTACTGGCGAGGCGGCTAGCCTCGCACCGACTACCATTGGGTGCAGGGTTGTGAATGTGTTGTAAGAGAATAGATGGCATGCAAGGGGTAGTAAGGTTCTAATGTTGTTCTGGCCTACTAAGTGAAGGTAGGCTGGATAGGAGTATATATATAAAAGGTTGGAGAGCATTAGCAACAGACAATTCAAGGATCTTCAAGAGGTATGAGAGAGAGGCTAGGTCGGACAAGAGTAGAGAAGTGCGGGGTCTTAATGAGAGGGGGGGGGGATAGTTCAAGGGCTACAGGGAAATTTTGCCCCTAAGGTCCCTGGGCGTGGGGGTGGCATTAGGCTACAATGATATTTGGAGTTTGAAAAGGCAGTAGAATACGTTAGCCAAATGCTACCGAGGGAATGCAACTATGGGGTGGTATATGAGTCTGGAAAAAGATAGAGTTATGTGATCAGTCCGAGGGGGTTATGGATACTATTAGTTGGCCCTGGGAACTGCGTTTTCTATTAAATATAAATATACCAACAACAGCGGCAGTTCGGAGGGGTACTTAGGTATTGTTTAGGGGTACTTATGACAGATACTGGTAACCAGGTTATCTTATACAATCTCTGGTTGGGGTAAGAGGTGCATGACACGAAGTAAATTGGCGTAGTGTGGACTGTGGATACGAAAGAGGCAAGGGGAAGACGTATGACAATTGTGGAACAGTAAATGGAAAAAGGTGAACACAATGGCGGATAAAAATACTTAACCTAAGGATTGAATACATAGAGACACTTAGTTACTAGAGGAACAATGCAAGGGGGCGACTGAGCACGGGTTACATATATCTATACTCATCATGGGAAATGATATACAAGGTCTAGGGACAGGCGGGGGTGTTTTAACTTCTAAGATATATAACATCTACTTCTCGGAGGTAAGAACATACATAGATATAATTATGGCTGTCTGATGTGTTGGCATTGGCTCAACGTCGGGACAGGGCATGGGTGTTTTTAATATGAATGTATATTCTGTTCATCATCTTTGTAGTTAGGAGTGTAGGACACGAGGGGGTTAGTGTACGTGAGGTGTGGAAAATGGTCAGTTTAGAAAAGGTAAATGGGTGCGTCCTGGAGCTGTTTAGCCCTGCGGGCTTGGGCCTGTCTGAAATGGCTGGCTCGGTCAGCTGGTCCTTTCGTTCTGTGGACCTTTCTTCCGGGTGTTTCTGTGTGGTGTTCGCTCGTGGCTTCTGTGGTGGGCTTCTTGTTCTGGGGCATTTTACTTCCCTCTCCTTCATTATAGGCTCGTCCTCGAGCCTCAAGGGTGAAGTTAAAAGAAGCATAGTGATGGTGGGTCATTTTCAGGGTATTTAGAAAGTTCCACCAAACACGAGAGCGACGGTCAGGTTTCTTTTGCAGGTCAATGTATACCTGTAAGAATGTGTCCTCTGTGTTGTGGCGGGCGGCTGCCCGGGCTTGGTGTGGGTGTGGTACACGGGCCAAGTGTCCAGTGGGGTTTTTTACTTTAACCTTTCGTATGAATGGTTTGTAGCTTTCCCCCGTGGGGGTCGGAGTGAGGTGTGTGGGATTGACAGGAAGTCTGTTTAGGGTGGTGAATGGGTTACTAACCGAAAGGGGATTCACGCGTGACAACAGAGCTGGGGATGAAGGGGGAATGTGAGTCTGGGTTTTATTTGGTTTTCTTGGGCAGTGTTGTAGGTTGGGAATATATAGTGAGGCAATGCGCAAGATCGGTTTAGGTAAGGTGGGTGAAGGAGGTGTGTGTGTTGTGTGGCTTGGGTCCTTAGTGTCAGAACGGGGTGTTATTTTTGTATCGCTGTCTTTAAATCTGATGGGTCTGTTGATTGTTCTACCTCTGGCGGTCCTGGTGGGAAGGTAGATGTTTGTCGTGGGACTTGAGTCGCTCGACGATGTTTTATATTGAGGGGAAGCACGTTTTATAGGTAGATGACATGTGGGGGTTTTCTCGGGGGTGACTTTGTGGGGGTGGGGTTTCTTAGGGGTTGGTTGGTTGGGGGTTCGGTGAGATAAGGAGGTTGGTCGGTGTGTGGGTGGGGTGGTGGGGATCGTGGAGGGGAAAGGGGCGGATGCGGGGGGGGGGGCTAGACGGGTGGGTAAGGGGTGTAGATTTAAGTTGGAGGGTTGGGGGTAGGGGCGTGTGTGGGGTGTGTTGTTTGATGAGGTTGGTGATTTGCTGGTGATTATTCGTCTTCTTTCCCTTTGTGGGGGAGAATTCGACGAAGAAGAAGAAGAAGAGGAGGAGGAGGAGGAGGGTAGTGGTCTGGCAGACCTACGGAATTTGGTTAGTAGGGTGTGTTTTCTGGAGGTTTTAAACGATTTTTGTCGTGGGCGTAAGTTGTAGCGTGAGGTTACTGAGGTAGATTGTGTGGTGCGGTTGGGTGTGTACTTGGTTTGGGGTGGGGGTGGTGGTTTTCTCACTGTGGTGCCTGGTGGAGGTATGTCAGGGCTAGACGGGAGGTTTTCTGTTGTGGTTGGGGTTGTGGGTGGATGTTTTCGTACTTGGATAAGTTGGGGAGGAACTTGACTATCAGAAGTGAAGGAAGGTGTCATGGTGGAAGAGGGTGTGATAGTGGGGGCTTGGGGTTTGTGGAGGTTAGTTGGGGGGGTATGTTGAAAAAAGATTTGTCGGTTCGGTGCTGGAGGGCTTAGGTCCTTAGGGGTTTGTATGGGAATATTCGTTAGCCTGAGTGAGAGGGTGAGTAGGGGTGTTTAATTTAGGGTCGGACGTGTGGGGTGGGGTAATGTCTTGTGGCTTTAGAGGTTTAAACGCTCGGACGAATCTAGTTCGGAGCGTGCGAGTCACGCCGTGATAGTCGATGGTGACTTGAAAGGCATTTGGGACTTGTATGACGGGGTAGGGCCCGACATAGCGAGGGCCTAACTTGTTGGTGATAGGGAGGTTGGCTACCATTACGGTGTCATGGATGGCGAAAGGGTTTTTGTCATCGATTTTATCAGTTTTGGTGTCTTGACAGATCTGGGCGGTATGGAGGGTGTTTTGCAGATGTTGCAATGGGTCAATTGTGGAGGTGGTGGAGGGAAGGTGAGCGTGGTGGTGGAATGGCAGTAACAGGGGGGGTACACCGTAAACACGTTCATGAGGGGAAATACCGTCTTCCCGAGGACAGGTGTTCATACCCCACTGTATCATCTTTAGTTGTGATGGCCAGTCTGAGGTGTTAAGAGCAATCATTCTTGTACGTAACTGGTTGTTGATGGTGCGATGGCTGCGTTCGCAGATAGCATTTCCTTTAGGCCAGTACGGGGATGAGTGTTTAATCTTAATACCGCATTGTTGGGTGAATTGTTGCCAAACGTGTCCACTAAACTCGGGGGCATTGTCGGATGGAAGAGCAAGAGGAAGGCTGAATATAGGGAACACTTCTGTGGCAAGCAGTGTGGCGACTGTGGTGGCTGTGTGGTCTTTAACTGGGCAGGCTATTAAAATTTTTGAATATACGTCTACAAATGTGACGATATAGCGGTTGCCAGCGTAAGAAGGGAACGGGCCCATGATGTCGAGGGATAGGACTTGGAACGGTTTGTTGGCAGAAATGGTACCAGCTAGACCTGGGGTGCGTGATCTATCCTTTCCTAATAAACACGGTTTGCAGGATTCTGTCACTCGTTGTGCAATTTTGGAGGGGTTGGGGGTCCAGTATTGGTCTGTGAAGATCTTTAACATTTTCTTTTGTCCAAGGTGTATGCCGTTTCCCTCGTGGATGGCAATCATGTAGTCGTGGGCTATGGTGGGGTCCAAGATTATGTGACCAGTGTCTGTGGCAAGTTGATCTCCCCAGCGAGTCAGTTTCCTGAAGACATTTAACGGTATCCAGGGGGGTCTGATTCGTGCTTCCCAAGATTGAATTAGGGAGGGGGCTGTGGGGGCATTCTGTCGGGGGGTGGGGGTAGATACCAATTGAGTGTTTTGTAAGGCGGCTAGGTTGGTGGGGGGGTCTTTTGGTACTGGCAAACGTGACAGGGCGTCTGCATTAGTATGGAGTTTGCCGGGACGATATTGTATGGTAAAGTCGTAGTCCTCTAGTGTCTCTCTCCAACGTACCAAAATGGCTGAGTTGGTTTCGCACCTACGCAGCCATTGTAAAGATTGATGGTCGGTAATTATTTCGAGTTTTGCGCCCAACACAAATGACCGGAAGTGGCTGAGTGCCCAAATGATCCCTAAGCACTCTCTCTTGGTGGCTGCGTAATTCTGTTGGGGTGGGGCGAGTGTGGAGCTGGCATACGCTATCACATGTTCCTTTCCATCTCTGAATTGAGCTAATGCTGCACCTATGGCGTACAGAGATACGTCGGTATAAAGACGGAAAGGTTTCTGGTAGTCAGGGAAAACGACAATAGGGGCTTGGATTAGCTTTTGCTTCAAAGTGTTAAACGCGAGGTCTCTTTCAGGTGTCCAGGCGAACGGGGTGTCTTTGTGGGTAAGTTGGTGGAGGGGTCTGGGCAAAGTGGGGGACGAAACGTCTGTAGTATGTGGCTAAACCTAGAAACGAACGTATTCCTTTAACCGTGGTGGGTGGGGTTTGGTTTTGTATGGCTTGAAGTTTCTTTGGATCTGGCGCAATACCATGTTCAGATATCACGTGTCCGAGAAAATCTACCTTATTCCGGGCGATCACGCACTTTGAGGGTTTTAATTTCAACCCGGCGGCTCGGATTCTTTGCAGGACTTGTCTCAACCTGAGGAGATGTTCTTCCCAGGTGGGAGAGTACACAATAATATCGTCCAGATAGGCTAGGCAGGTTTCCCAGGTTAGGCCATGTAATAACGTTTCCATCAAACAGGAGAAAGTGGCGGGTCCGTTACAGAGGCCAAAAGGTAGGACGTTAAATTCATAGTGATGGCCACCACTAGTGGAAAATGCTGTTTTCTTTGGTCCTCGGCCTTGATAGGCACTTGCCAATACCCTGCTTGCAAGTCGAGGGTAGTGAACCATTTGGATCCGTATAGGGAGTCAAGGGAATCGTCTATTCGGGGTAAGGGCGTAGCGTCTTTAATGGTTATGTCATTTAACCTCCTGTAATCGACGCAAAAAACGGGTTGTCCCATCTTTCTTTTTGACTAAGACAACAGGGGAAGACCAGGGGCTAATGGACGGGGTGGCAATCCCGGCCTCTAACATTTCCTGGACTTGGCGTTCCTCTTCCTGACGTTGTATGGGGTTCTTTCTACGGGATGGTTGTCGTATGGGGGGGCCTGTGGTGTTAATGATGTGTTGTTCTACATCCGTCTGTCCGATTTCGGTGGGTTGTTGGGCAAAGACGTCACTGAATTCCAGCAGTAGGTCGTACATGCCGTTCTTTTGGTGGTCAGATAGTGTCTCAGGAAGAGGGGGCAATTTGGAGGCTGGTAGGGGTGTCGTTACAATGTATGGGGAGGTCATCGAAAGTTTCGAGGTCTCCTATAATGAGACCTTTCGGTAATGTCAGGGGTTCCTCGGAGATATTTGCTACGAGAATGTGGTTGATACGAGCGGGAATGATGGCGGGTTGTAAGAGGCAACGATGGGGGTTGGGGGATGTGTTAGTGGGGGAAAATACCATGTGAGTTTGGGGTATGGGCCGCAGGTTCACCCATTTTTGATGGTGGGGGGGAATTTGGCATCTATCCTGAACTACCGCTGGGCTAATGATGGTGGGGGATTGACTGGCGAGCAGGTGCTTGGTACTTATAAGGGGGGGGCAAGGTCACTTTGGTGGGGGTCACGCGTGAGGGGGGGATTAACGGCGCGTGTGAGAGGATCAGTGGGGCGCGGTGTGAGGGGGTTAGAAAACGGGATTTGTTGGGGGGACTGCGGAGGGTTGGTGGGGGGAGCGTTGTCGGTGGCAGTAACGGTTTGTTTGGTGTTCATGTGGTTTTGGTGGTTATGTTTGTCATGAGAGGGCGAGTCAAGTGTGGGGTTGTGAAGTTTTCTAGGGGTGTGAATTGTGTGGGGGTGGAAGGGAGCTACTGACGAAAACCTGCCCCAGGGGGGATTGGGGGGGGGGTGGTGGAATAGCTGGGCATTTCTGGGGGCATGGTGGGAACATGGTTGTGTCCCTCGGTCGGCACACGTGAGGGGGGGATTAACGGCGCGTGCGGGCGGTTCAGAGGGGTGCGAGGTGAGCGAGTTAGAAAACAGGATTTGCTGGGGGGACTGCGGAGGGTTGGTGGGGAAAAAGTGAGGTGTAGAACATGGGTTATTGGTGTAGGACTGGTGTATTGATTTGGGGTTGTTAACATTTCTGGGGGCATGGGGGGAAACATTGTTGGGTACATCGGTCGGCATTTTCTCTGGAAACATGTGTACATAAACATTGGATAGAATTATGGTTACATATATCGGAGTCTGTCCTGAAAACATGGGAGGATTTATTCTGGACAGAGTTACGAGAATTGAGGGGATTACCGAGAGGGAGTTGCTTGGACTTGTCTTCTTTCGTTTGTTGAGGCATTTTTTTATTGAATTGAGTGAGGTTTTGAGAGATCTCGGGGAAGGGAAGGTTTTAGGAGTCACCTTAGTGCTAGCTGCAACTTGGTAACCCTGAATCAGGGTTTGTTGAGGGGGGGGGTTGTTTTTTCTTTTTGGGAATGGGTTTCTGCGTGATTGGTTTGTCAGAGGCTTTGGGCTGGAATTTGTTTTTGAATGAGATCAGCCTTTGGCCGCAGTCAATCTGGGCCCGGAGTTTTTGAAGGAGGTCAAGTCCAAGGAAACCATCATAATGTTTACAGTTGGAGGAAAATACTGTAAATGTGTGATAACAACGAGCATGGGGGTCAGTAGTTACTGATGGGGGTAAAGTGTCTCCTAGGAGATTTAAGTAAGTATCAGCAGCTGAGATGAGTTCTGTTTTGGTGTTTAACAAAGGGCCAAATCGTCGGGGATGTTTTTCATAGTAAGATTTGAACAAACATGACTTGGCAGCTCCCGTGTCGATTAGCAAGCGGACAGGAATGTCCTTGATTTTGGCCATGTAATAAATGGGGGCAGTGCGACTAGTTATGGCGTCCCCGCCGAGCCCATCGTGGGCGGGGGATACTTTAAAAATCCTGGGGGTCGGTATCTACCTCTTCCAGGGTTTCCTCGGTATCGTCTGAGGTCATGGTATGGGGGGCAATTTCTTTCTCTTGTCCCCACTCCTCTTCATTTACAGAAATGCGAGGAGTAGAGGGGCGATGTTTGGCAGAGTCACGAATTTGGTGGAGGGCACACTGAGCATTACAGGCAGGGAAATCATAGGGGTTGATAATGACTAAGGTAGGGTTTTTACTTTGGTAGGTGTTGTAGTTGCTGTTCCGGTTGAAGATTCTGCGTGGCTGGGACGGTTGGAACCGGGGTCTACTGGGTTGGGGCTTGCCGGAAGGGTAGGTGGGTCTGTTGTTGAAAGATGAGGCTGGGTAGGCATTCTTAGGGTTTTGGAGGTTGGTTTGCTGCGGGTGCGTGGGAAACCTCTTGATTGCAGCGATTTGGGTGGGTGCTTCTGTGCGCACGGCCAAAATACGTCGGATCGTGATGAGGTCTTTTTTGTATCCGACGAAATCACGCACCCGGAAATGGTCTTTTACTGCGGAGGGCAATATCGACACAAGGTTGACCAGAATTTGCTGTTCTTGTTGGATTTTGGTCAACGTGGGGAAAGAATTTTTATGTGTTGGGCAAGCTTACTCACTGTGGCATCTAGATCGCCTTCGAATTTCGTGTCTAGGATACGGGTGTGGGCCACGAAAACGCCCAACGAAGGTTTAATGGCTTCTATCACTATTGTGCGAAATTCGTTCCAGGTGAGATCAGGGTGCACTTGATAGGCCACCAGGGAAACGGCTTTTCCCAGGTGTGGTAATGTTACGGCTATTTTGTGTGCGTCCGTGGTATAAGTAATGTCAAGTAAGGGTTTCACTACGTCCATGAATACTTCGATCCCATAGTTTGTTTCATCATAATGTGGGATGGGAGTGTTAGCAGGTTGCGCCATGATGTTCTCGTGTTCTAGCTGTTCCCAACTTGCAATGTAATGCAACCTTTTATCCGAATCAAGAACCACCGCTGCCGCCAATGTTATGCCCTGTTTTTCTACAGGTTTAACTTGGGTAATGTGAGTTCTGAATGACTGGGTATATAAGGCTGCATGCACAATACAAGGTATGAGGAATAGAGAACACAAAATAAACACACGGTAACACGACACAAGTTCACGTTTATTGACGTAAATAAATAAAGAGTATAGAAAGATAGTAATTCTCGCACAAAACAAATAATAGAAGGGAACTGCTAGCATTAGCGGATCTGGATGGAGCCTAGTCTCCCACTTCCAACGTTCAGGTATATTCTTCTGATCACGGGTTTAATTAGCAAGTTTATATTTTACTGGAAGACCTCAATATATTCGTATAATTCAATGTCACTGAGTTGACCTCTTACTGGCTGGTCGCGTGCCCAAGTAGCAGCTCACAGTTAGGGTTAGACACGCGTATATTGTAGAACACGGAATCTCTAGTAACCTCATGGGGGTACTGATCTAAGTTTTATTTTCTTATGGCAGAAATACGTAGAACACAAATCAGTGGGCGAACGTTAGATATCACTAGAGTTTTAATATCTGAATAAGGTAATTACGAGAGTCAAGGTCGCCTGTTAATTAAAGAGCACTGATCGCTTAGTACGTCCCAAATGGAATGGTTAAATATGAATTACACTGGGCAAGGTTTTAGCCACTTTATAGAAAGTTAATAAGTGAGTATCAAGCTAGTACTATAACACTTAGTACTAGCAACATGAATCTTGAATAGTATTGGTAGATCTGGTCCTGGTTATCTTGCTTCCGGTGATGTTGGGGGCTAACGACTGGTTCCTCGGCCGTCCAGATGGTCCAAAATGTAGGAAGTTCTCAAGTCGGATCTCTTGACGATCGTTGCTGGCTACACACTTATATACCCACGAATTTGTGTGAAGGTTATAAGGTGCACGTTAGGACTTGTACATGGACAGATGCTTCTATCAGTCTTCTCTGCCACGGAGTCTGCCGGATCTGGAATCTCACTCCGGAACAACACAAGGGCAGAGCTAGAGGTAAACTGCAGGGTAGTGACCACTGGTTGGTGTCTAGCTTTCAACTGATTTGACAGGGGGCGGGAGCTAGATTTATAGGCTCGGTTCTGGACCCTGTAGACAGTAGGGATCTCGAGTCTTATGGACTTAATTGAGCTCTCAATAGATATGGGGACTAGGTAAGATGGTATTTACTGTTGTGGCACAGGGCTATAGGAAGCCTTTATATTTTCATATAACTGAGCCTTAGTAAGAGGTACTATTTTGGCTATACTGGAAGTATTTAGGGGAGGGAGACTGGATCTACTTTGCGAGGAGGATGGGGACAGCTGTGATAGGAGCGTCTCTCTTAGATTGTGCAATCTTCATTCTATGGTATAGCTGAGGTGCTAATTTAGTGATCAGAGTATGCAAGAAAGGTAAATGGTTTATTGTGAGTTAATAGAAGTTAGTAAAGGTGTTAATCATGCATGGTTAGTTCATTGATAGGAAGAATTCCTGTGCTACCTGGCAATGACTCATAAGTCAAAACAGGGGCCAGGTATACCTCCGCGGGGGTGGGGGTCTCCTCCTCGGGTGGGCAAAAAGGGGGGGCTGGGCGCCCTCTCTCTGTGATAGTCGTCCGGCGGCTGTGGCTAGGGGCTTGCCATATCACCAGTGTTCGTAATAACCCTCTGTGTATGAGACAGATGTGGGTGTCCTTAATACCAAAACCGAAGGTGCCTTGGCTAGCTGGTTTTACTCGGCTGGTTGTTAATTGTAGGGTTTGCTGGATGTGGTGGAGACTGGGTTGCTAACTCTGCCACATTTATCTGGAAGTATGGCAATAGAAGTTAGTTACTGGCGAGGCGGCTAGCCTCGCACCGACGACCATTGGGTGCAGGGTTGTGAATGGGTTGTAAGAGAATAGATGGCATGCAAGGGGCTAGTAAGGTTCTAATGTTGTTCTGGCCTACTAAGTGAAGGTAGGCTGGATAGGAGTATATATATAAAAGGTTGGAGAGCATTAGCAACGGACAATTCAAGGATCTTCAAGAGGTATGAGAGAGAGGCTAGGTCGGACAAGAGTAGAGAAGTGCGGGGTCTTAATGAGAGGGGGGGGGGGGAGGGAGAGTTCAAGGGCTACAGGGAAATTTTGCCCCTAAGGTCCCTGGGCGTGGGGGTGGCATTAGGCTACAATTGATATTGGAGTTTGAAAAGGCAGTAGAATACGTTAGCCAAATGCTACTGAGGAATGCAACTATGGGGTGGTATATGAGTCTGGAAAAGATAGAGTTATGTGATCAGTCCGAGGGGTTATGGATACTATTAGTTGGCCCTGGGAACTGCGTTTTCTATTAAATATAAATATACCAACAACAGCGGCAGTTCGGAGGGGTACTTAGGTATTGTTTCGGGGTACTTATGACAGATACTGGTAACCAGGTTATCTTATACAATCTCTGGTTGGGGTAAGAGGTGCATGACACGAAGTAAATTGGCGTAGTGTGGACTGTGGATACGAAGGAGGCAAGGGGAAGACGTATGACAATTGTGGAACAGTAAATGGAAAAAGGTGAACACAATGGCGGATAAAAATACTTAACCTAAGGATTGAATACATAGAGACACTTAGTTACTAGAGGAACAATGCAAGGGGGCGACTGAGCACGGGTTACATATATCTATACTCGTCATGGGAAATGATATACAAGGTCTAGGGACAGGCGGGGGTGTTTTAACTTCTAAGATATATAACATCTACTTCTCGGAGGTAAGAACATACATAGATATAATTATGGCTGTCTGATGTGTTGGCATTGGCTCAACGTCGGGACAGGGCATGGGTGTTTTTAATATGAATGTATATTCCTGTTCATCATCTTTGTAGTTAGGAGTGTAGGACACGAGGGGGTTAGTGTACGTGAGGTGTGGAAAATGGCCAGTTTAGAAAAGGAAAATGGGTGCGTCCTGGAGCTGTTTAGCCCTGCGGGCTTGGGCCTGTCTGAAATGGCTGGCTCGGTCAGCTGGTCCTTTCGTTCTGTGGACCTTTCTTCCGGGTGTTTCTGTGTGGTGTTCGCTCGTGGCTTCTGTGGTGGGCTTCTTGTTCTGGGGCATTTTAGACAATTTGTCACAGTTTCCAGAGTCCGTAAGGTATATAGCGATAGTATAGAAAATAGGTTAAGTACGGTTACTATAAGTAGAAATGATGTGCTTAAGGAAATTGACAGCTGAAACCTCATAAATCGCCTGGTCCTGATGAGGTATATGCTAGAGTATTAAAATAATGTAGATATGAGTAATTAAGTTACCCATTAACATTTCTATTTAACAAGTCATTAGAGACAGGTATAGTTCCAGAAGCTTGGAAGCTTGCAAACGTAGTTCCGATCTTCAAAAAAGGTGATAAATCAATAGCATCCAATTACTGTCCCATTAGTCTTACATCAATAATAGGAAAGCTACTAGAGTCAATTATTGCTAGTAAAATTAGAAACCACTTAGACACATTTAATTTAATAAATTCTTCTCAGCATGGATTCACTCAGGGACGTTCTTGCCTTACTAATTTGCTTAGTTTTTTCTCAGAGGTATATGAAGCAGTAGATAATGACAAGTCATATAAGATAAAATTAGATAGGCATATGGACGAGGTGGGTTGGGTGCGAGGGGGATCTACCAGGTGTGGGCCAATCGGCGCGCAGCAGACCCCTGTTATCTTGTGTTTATCTCTGACCGATTTGGTGGGGTCAGTACTCAAGGTATTAGTGAGTTGGGCCTATAATTGGGCCTTGTAATTGGGGTTGGGTGTGACCGGGATCTGCCTTGTATGGGCCGATCGGCTTTTTGCAGACTCCCATTTTCTTTTGTTCTTATGTTCTTATATGATATAATTTATTTAGATTTCAGTAAAGCTTTCGATAGAGTCCCCCATGAGAGATTGATGAGAAAGGTTGAGGTGGGGCGTTGTTGGGATGGATTAGGTCATGGCTAATTGGTATGAAGCAGAGAGTCAGCATAAATGGTACGAAGTCAGAATTGGGAGCAGTCAAAAGTGGTGTCCCCCAGGGATCTGTATTAGGTCCTCTGTTGTTTGTTATATACATAAATGACCTTGATTTAGGTATAACTAGTAGGATAAGTAAATTTGCAGACGATACCAAAATGGGGAGACAAATTGATTCAGACAGAGATATAGGGTGCCTCCAAAGAGATCTAGATACCTTACACGAATGGTCAGTAAATTGGCAGATGAAGTTTAACATTGACAAATGCAAGGTATTAAAGATAGGGAAGATGCATACAAATGTTAAATATAAACTAGCTAATATGGAATTAGAAAACTCAAATTGTGAGAAAGATCTAGGTGTGTTTGTTAGCAATGATTTGAAGCCTAGAAAACAGTGTATAAGCGTTCGAAACAAGGCAAATAGGATTCTAGGGTTCATCTCTAGGAGAGTGAGTAACAGAACTGCTGATGTTATCTTAAAACTTTACTTGTCATTAGTGAGACCCAACATGGATTATGCTGTTCAATTTTGGTGTCCTTATTACAGAATGGACATAGATTCATTGGAGAGAGTACAACGTAGAATGACAAAAATGATCCATAATATTAGAAATCTTCCATATGAAAAAAGGATGAAGAAATTAGGCTTACATTCGTTAGAGAGACGCAGAGTTAGAGGGGACATGATAGAGGTATTCAAGTGGGTCAGTGGCATTAATAAAGGGGACATGAAAAATGTACTAAAGCTCAGTGATAGCAGCGAAAGAACTCGTGCAAATGGTTTCAAATTAGATAAATTTCGTTTCAAGAAAGATATAGGCAAATATTGGTTTGGTAACAGAGTTGTAGATAGGTGGAATAGGCTACCAAGTGCTATAGTGGGATCAAGTACGATAGGGAGTTTTAAGATACAATTAGATAGGCATATGGACGAGATGGGTTGGGTGTGAGGGTGATCTGTCAGGTGTGGGCCAGGTGTGGGGATCTGCAGATCCCCGTTTTTCTGACCTCTGACCGTTTCGGTGAGGGAAGTCCTAATGGTATTTTTAAGCTGGGCTTATAATTAGGCCTTATAATTAGGGTTGGGTGTGCCAGGGATCTGCCTTGTGTAGGCCAATCGGCTTTCTGCAGACTCCCATTTTCTTTTGTTCTTAACACCTCTACCAATAACAGAGAAACAGTTACCCAAGCATTCACCACCACCAAGTCGTTTTCTCTCTCTACCACACCTCCCCCGCATCAGAGAAAACGTCGACTCAAGGGCAAACAATTATTATCGTATAAATACGATAGAATATGACAATTTTGTGATCTCGTATGTCTCTGTGACGTCACGATCGCTCCTACAGCACGACGTAGGACGAGTAGATCGTATATTATATGATTGTAAATAAGTTAAGTTATGTGGTAAACTATCAATGGAAGTTAAATATTACTAAGCTATAATGAATCAAAATAAAATCAATCTAAATGAAAACTACTCTATATCTAAATTGAATTCAATCTGAAACAAGCTAATTAATATCCAAAGGTCTCACATAATAAATTTATATATAGGGTAAGGTTATAAGGGTTAATATTAGCCAGGAATTAACTCACCAATAGTTCCACGTGGCAATGAGGCAAGGGAGAACGTTTTACCCAATATGGCGGTGGACAATGGGGATCGAGACTTCGGTCCCGAGACACGAGTCAAGTTAAAGAAAGAATAAATGATTAAATAGGAATGGACATGATTATTATGCTTATCTGTCAGTCAGTCATGGTGTCGATGAGAGCATCGTGATGGTGTAGCTGAGTGTATTGCTGTATGTGTATTGTGATTAGAGGCACAAAAGCTTGATCAACTGAGGGCAGAAATTCAGATGTTAACTGGTTGGTGTTCGTCAAGGCTCTGGCGTTCCTCGAAAGCACACCTTGCCGCCTTGGCAAACCGCCAGGAGCCCAAATTATCGTACCGGATCTAGGTTGCTCTATACGATAAATTATATTAATATATGCGATAAATTCATATATACTACATAAGACCATGGCAATATTGCTTAATAGCATATTAGGCCTTTTATAACTTAACTTATTTACAATCTTATAATATACGATCTACTCTTCCTACGTCGTGCTGTAGGAGCGATCGTGACGTCACAGAGACATACGAGATCACAAAAGAGTCATATTCTATCGTATTTATACGATACACTCCCCCCACAAAAAAAACTCCCCCCACAAAAAAAGACCGCTAGGCCCCCCTTAAACCTAAAGTTGCCCAGAGCCTATCTTCTGACGCCACAAGTCGACAGCGCCAGTAGCAGCGCGTCTGGGATGCGTCCCGGTCCGAGAATGATCACCATCAGTAAGAGGTGAGTCGTTCCTTTGAGAATCCTCGGACCCAGCAATAACAGGTGTAGCATCAGATTGCAATGCGGAATCTAGCTCCAAAGCGTACAAACGTGCGATAGGACGAACAGTAGTTCCAGTGGCTGTCTTCAATAGTGCCACCCGCTCTACAGAGTCTGCCCCCTTGTATACCTCCAACACGCGGCCCAATTTCCAGTATAAACGAGGACTATCTTCTTTAATTAAAACAACGTCACCAACAGTAGGTGCCGTTGGTCTACCAGAGGGAGTAACACTCCTTTCCCTCAATGCTAGCAGATATTCACTAATCCACCGTTTCCTAAAATCCTCTATTATCCTGGATATATACTGGTATCTGTTAGACACCGCTACCTCAGAGTACAACGAGGGATCCTCTAACTCTACTATAGACTGAAAATCAGATGGAAACGCAGTCAATGGTTTTCCGTATAGCAAGTGAGCTGGCGTTAATGGTAGTGGTTCTTGCAGGACGGTGTACACATATGTAAGCGGGCGATCATTCACGACTGCCTCTATCTCCGTGAGGACTGTCGTCAACTCACTCTTCTTTAATAGAGCACGTCCTACAACCGCTCTGAGTCCTGACTTTACTATGCCGACACATCGTTCCCACATTCCACCAAACCAAGGTGCCTTAACTGGAATGAACCTCCATTCGCACTTCTTCTCTCCCAAAAAAGTGATGATAGTAGGATCACTACTCATATCCTTTAGATATTTTGATGCTTGGACATAAGTGGGAGCATTGGCGCTAAGAATGAGTTGAGGGAATGAACGACGGGCACAAAACCGTCTGAACGCCAGCATAAATTCTTCGCTAGACATATCACATAGTTCTAGGTGTACCGCTCGAGATGTTGCACAGGTAAACAATAATATATAAACCTTCTCACTCTCCCTCGTCTTCAATGCCCCTGTGTATCTAATCCCTAACCGCTTGGAAAGGTTCTACGTGCTTTACACGGCATTCAGGTAGGGGTGGAGCTGGTCCAGTTGCATATGGTTTACCTTTTAGTCTCTGGCATATTACACACTTTCTTACTACGCATCGAGCTACTTGTCGAACTCTGGGTATCCACCATGTGAGACGTAAATTTGATATAATAATTATGACATACCCCGTAGTGTTTTACTTCCCTATGTGCACGTATGATCAATAGATCAGTAATGTGATGTCTTGTTGGCATAAGTATAGGGCGGTTTGTGCCGTCTGGTACACCCGACCACTTCAGGTGACCCTCACACCTGATGAGGCTAGGTGCAACCTCAGTTGACGCACTATATTAGGTATTAATGTCTTATTCGAGCTTTTCAAGGATTCTATTTCATTGGAAAAGGTTTCTACTTGAACCCATTTGATCAAAGTTACTTCAGCTGCTTTAAATTCACGAGCATCAATGTTGTGACCCCTGTTGCAGAGTTGGCCCGTTACTTTAAGCTTGAGATTGGATACATATCGCAACACCCAAGCTACAACTCTGACTATTTTATTATAGTCACTGAATCTTGCCCACTTTATCATAGGACCCGGTGGCTCATTTGGTTGGGCTGTAACTGCCACTGTTTCCAGTGGCAGAAGTCCCTCACCAACAGCATGCCATATCGTCCATTCACTTTCATGGAGCAGCCACTTTGGACCATGCCACCACAATTCGGACTTCATTAGCTGGCTAGCCGTTATACCCCTAGTTATGAGATCACTAGGGTTTTCTTTTGTATTTACATAATGATAAGCAACGTCTGGCAAAAGGGCTCTAATCTCATCTACCCTATTCCGCACATAAACTGGCAGAGACTTTTGCTATTGTATCCAGTTGAGTGCGACCTGACTATCGCACCAAACGTGAATGATTTCAATATTTAATTCGCTCTCGTATGCTGCGCGTACATGTTGCACCAGACGTGCTAATAGCAGCATGGCAGTCAATTCCATTTTAGGGATAGTTACCTTTTTAACGGAGTCTACCTTGGCTCGGGCTGTAACTAAATGTGCCCCAAATGAAAGTAACGACATATATGGCTACCCCGTATGCCGTGGCGCTAGCATCGCAAAAAGTTGGTAACGTAATGTCACCGAACGCCGCCACTTTACGAG
>CM064567.1:21486211-21498946 GCA_032716605.1 Paralithodes platypus | reverse complement strand
GAGCTCCTCGTAGTGCTGTAACGCTAACATCCCTTTGCAATCTATCAGCCCACCTCACCCCCCTATTGCGAACTTTCTCTACCACTGCTTACCTTCTTCTCTCTGTATATCCTACTATTAATTACTTCCCTTCCCCTTGACACTGATTTCATATATCCGTCACTGTATTATACAGCGAGCTCTCAGAGATATTATATGTACTTAGTTGGGCATTTTGGATCAGAGGGTTATCCATTTTGGCTTGGGGAGGTTTGACATACTCATCGTGTTGCCCCAACCTTATTTTCTTGTGTGTCTGACAGGTTTAGTCGATGCTAGACTGGGAAGAAGCTATCAGGTTGCAGTTTCCTATGAGCATAGACTTCGTTGAGCCTATGCAACTGTACCGGATACCTGCGGAGGCCTAGGTCATTTTCTTGTCTGTGTACCTTAGAGCTTAGCCCTGTGTTGGTGCGAGGGCGTTGGCCTAGTCCACCCAGTACTGTGCTAGCTCGTTAGCTTTTGACTTAGGAGGGTCGCCAGGAGAGAACCAGGTACACGAGACCTGGATCTCTCAAGACAGCACCCCGTCATTTAATGTAACTAGGCGTACAGACTTGAGAACCACACTAGGCTACCGAGCAGGTGGCTCGGCCCAGGTAGCTTAGCCTACGACTCCCCTGCTAGACTTCGTCCACCTGGCAGACCCCCGATTAGGGTTTTAATCTCATTGTGTATATGTGTGCAGCATTATTGCTCCTTATGTTTACAGTAAGTCGTGATTGTTGCTGAGAGACCCAACCAGAGCAGGCTAGTGTCTGGTGGGAGAAAGCACATCTTTTTGCGGTTAGAGTGTAGACTGCCGACTGTTTTATAATTACACCTGTGCCAGATAAAACCGTATGTCCCTACACTATATATGTTCCCACAGTAATAATACACAGTTCAGAATCCGATACGTACATCTTAGTTGCATCTGACTTTTGCAGAAGATTCCGGGATGATGCTTTAGGACTTTCTTTGTTTCACTTTCTTTCAGACAGGAGTGACAGTTTACTGATTATTTAACGTAACGTTAATTATCCTTCTTCTAGTTTGCTATTAAAACGTTGCTGCGATTTAATTAAGTTATCTATCTTTTTCCTTGTATACTTTAATAAAGTAATCGTGTGTTGTATTAGTATAGGCTGCTTCAGTGATCATCAGCCTATAGTGTGCGCCGTTTACCGAGTCATAGGATACCTCGTTGTCCAGGCACGACTCAGGGCGGTATAGGTGTCTTGTTCTCCAGTGGTTCAGGCAGGGGTTGGAACTAGTGGTACCGTTGTTGCATTTAGCCTTATCTAGTCCAATGAAGAAGAGCCCTGTGTTTTGTAGAACCTGGATCGTAACAATATATATATATATATATATATATATATATATATACTGTATATATATATATATATATATTATATACTGTATATATATATATATATATATTTATCTACTGTATATATATATATATATATATATATATATATATATATCTATATCTATATATATATATATATATATATATATATATCTATATATATACTGTATATATACATATATATATATATATATATATATATATATAATATCTCTATATATTATATATATATATTACTTATATATATGTGTATATGTATGTGTGTGTGTGTGTGTACTATGTGGGTTGAAAACATGTAGTGCTTGTCTGTTTTTAAATATATGATTGTATGTGGTAAATATTTACATAATGACTCGTTTTCAATATATTCCACCTAACAGTAAATAGGTACGGTTGTCCACATAACTTCTGCTCCTCGTCGTGATTGAATTATACATGAACGTAACGTAACATTAGTATGAATGAATTGCGAGTGTGATTTCTTTTAAATCTCAGGGTGTCAAAGCGGAGCAATTTAGTGTAATGGTTTGAATGAATATGAGAAGGCATACAAGCAAATTAACATGAAATAGTATTGTGTTGAACATTCGATCACTTCCAAAGATATAATTAGAAGTATAAACCATAATTTTATCTTTACATATACAATATCACTGTCTAGAAATAATGAACTTGGATTTCGTTTGACACCCTGCTTTTAATCATCCGTTGGGTAGTCAGATGAGTTAACCACTGCATAAGATACTACATTCGTAATCCAATCATGCGCATTATATTTCTATGTATACAATCACAGAAAGGAACACAACTTATGTAGGCAACTGTATATTCAGAAGAGAATAATATATCTATTAAACCATCGACCTCCCACAACTCTTCCTAAGCTGAATATAGCCTAAGGAGAGATTGTATTGACGTGTTTATATATGTATTATTGTTAAGTTTCGTGTTAAACAAATGTTAAATATAAACTAAACAAATGTTAAATATAAACTAAACAAATGTTAAATATAAACTAGCTAATTTAGAATTAGAAAATTCAGACTGCGAGAAAGATCTAGGTGTGTTTGTTAGCAATGATTTGAAGCCTAGAAAACAGTGTATAGACGTTCGTAATAAGGCAAACAGGATTCTCGGGTTCATCTCTAGGAGTGTGAGTAACAGAACTGCTGATGTTATCTTAAAACTTTACTTGTCATTAGTGAGACCCCATATGGATTATGCTGTCCAATTTTGGTGTCCTTATTACAGAATGGACATAGATTCATTGGAGAGAGTACAGCGTAGAATGACAAAAATGATCCATAATATTAGAAATCTTCCGTATGAAGAAAGGTTGAAGAAATTAGGTTTACATTCGTTAGAGAGACGCAGAGTTAGAGGGGATATGATAGAGGTGTGCAAGGGGGTTAGTGGGATTAACAAAGGGGACATGACAAATGTACTAAAGCTCAGTGATAGCGAAAGAACTCGTACCAATGGTTTCAAATTAGATAAATTTCGTTTCAGAAAAGTATAGGCAAATATTGGTTTGGTAACAGAGTTGTAGATGGGTGGAATGGACTACCAAGTGCTATAGTGGGATCTAAAACTGTATGGAGCTTTAAGATAAAATTGGATAAGCATATGGACGAGAAGGGTTGGGTGTGAAGGGGGATCAGCCGGGTTGGGCCAATCAGCGCTCTGCAGACCCCCATAATCCTGCGTTAATCTCTAACCGTTTTGGTAAGATGATCCTCAGGGTATTAGAGTGTTGAGCCTATAATTGGGCTTTGTAATTGATTTGGGGTTGTGTGGGACAGGGATCTGCCTTGCTTAGGCCAATCGGCTTTCTGCAGACTCCCATTTTATTATGTTCTTATGTTCTTAAGTTTCCTCCATAAAAACAATATTCCCAAAACCCCCACTTTGAGATTTGTTTTGGCATTTTTCAGTATAAAAGTTCTTCCAAAATTGCAGGCACACTATCGCTCACCCGGAAAAACTGAACACCTAAATGACACAACAAGTCTTAAAATCGCCAAACTAATGAGGGGCATAACTTAAAATGTGAAAACTAATGGGGATAAAGGTGAGGGAGAAGGGAGTCCAGAAATTATAGCCATTGCCAATACACTACCGGTGACATCGTTTGCATATATTCTAGCAACTATTAGACACTTGTATGCAGCTTAGGAAGAACATCTACTTATTAAATGGTTACAGACTATCTAAATTAATTCTTTTATCAAACATATATCCTACTGAAGCTTCGTAAAATCGTCTAAATATAGCCAAAATTAAATATTAAGGGAGCCCACCTCGCTTGTTTTCTTTTTCTCTCCCTCTCTCTTTGGCTTGTATCCATTCGGCCCCATTCAGCCTACTATTTTAAGACGTTTATCCCCATCCAGGTGTCAATATTTTCCTGGCGAGCGGTAGCGAGCCAGCATATATATATTTTTGTTTTGACAGCAAGATAAATTTGAACATTTTTCGATAGAAAAATGTATCCGGCGAAGCCAGATTTCTCCATACAATGCTTGCTCGCTATCGCTCACCAGTAAGAAATCGACACCTGGATGGGGATAAAAGTCTTAAAACAGTTGGCTGAATGGGGCCGAACGGATACAAACCAGGGAAAGAGAGAAACGGAGAGAAAAATAAAAAAGCCGGTGACCCCCTTAAAGACGACACCAGTACTGAAAGGGTTAAGTGAATACAGAGCCGGTGTAAGGAAAGGGTTTACCTTTTGAGTACCAGCGACGTGGGTTATATTCTAGTTTAGCTGTAGTCAGACGATATTAAACAGCTGAGGAAGGATCTGTACGTAGTAGTTAAAAGGGATAGCCGAGATAGTTTTGAAGCCCTGTCATTGCCAGAGGTCCTTCCTAAGCTGAATACAATTGTCTATTAGTAGCCAGGATAAAGATAAAAAGACGGCTCTGGTACTATATGGCTTAAAATAAACACCCCCTATACCCACTTTCAAGATTAATTTGTAAGTTTTTCGGTAGAAAAATGTCCAGGTCTAAGCGCGATGCCTCCTAGAATTACAGGCTCGCTATCGCTTGCCAGGAAAAAGACTACACCTTATTGGCACGAAAGGTCCTAATATTGGTAAAGAAATTGGGTGAAAGGTCTTAAAATCACCAAACTAATGGAATGAACGTCTTGAAATCCGCAAAATTAATGGGGCTAAGCATGAGTCAGAAAGGGGGCCAGAAATACGACCCATTTCCCCTTAAATTAAGCAAGTGCGAAATGTATATCTCAGTGTTTATATGAATACCCTCTCATGTATACACGAGCATCTACACAAACCCAAGAACGCACACATACACACATTCACCTCTCTCTCAACACACACACACACACTTGTATCGATACATGGGAGCGTGTACACACACACATACATACACACACACACACACACATTTATCCAATTAAGGAATGATGACAAGAACCCTTTGAGCATCATGAAGCGTTTTGACAGTTAATTTTGGCTAAAATTAGAGTATTTTATACATCTTAGGAAGGGTAAGTGGGAATTATATAGGGTAAAGACCATCTCAGCCCTCTGACTTCCATATACTCTTTATAATCTCAATAAAATCGGCTAATGATAGCCAGAATAAACTGTCCAAGCGCGGCATAATGTTCAATGGGTATAATAGAAACAAACATAGTAGTTATATATTTATCCATAACCATCACTTATAAATTATTCAAGTTCTGTCAGCTGAAATTAAACCGACTATAGCGTATACCTCATTCGATCCCTAATGGTCCTTCCTAAGCTGAATAAAGTCGTCTAGTGATAGCCAGAACACAACCTATCTTATACTGGAAAGGTTAACCCCTTGAGGATTATGAAGTGTCTTGGAAAGTCTGTTCTTTCTATTATTAGGCTAATGTATGCAGATTAGGAAGGGTATATGGAAGTCAGAGGGTTAATTGAGATATGATTTACCCTTTGGATGCCCACAGATCCTTCCTAATTTGTATAAATTCGTTTAATGATAGCCAGAATATACTGTCAAAATGCGTCATAGTTCTCAAGAGGTCAATCAAGACCATATTGCTTCTCAGGATTCAATTACCATAAGCCAATGAAAGGATTGGACTCAATCTCCTTAATATGACTAATCCCGGTACCCTTTGTGATAATTAATTAGACATCTCTCTCTCTCGTATATATATATATATATATATATATATATAATTAAGGGCATCGAAGAGCGACGACATTAATCTCGTCTCTGGGTGTTCAAGATAATTATATTTGTTTACTCTTTAAGCGAAATATGAACTTTCAACTAACACTAGGTTTCAGGATTTTGGAAGCAATCAAATATGCAGATGCCAACACACTAAAATAGTTAAAGAATCTTTCAAGGGAGGTTGAAGAACAATCGATTTGTGTTACATCATTTTAAATACTTGATTCAAGGCTTCATACAATTATTTATGATAAATGTCGTCCTATTAAGGCTGCACATCACTGAATATCTATATGAAAATCTTAAACTAACGTAAATATAAGTAACTTAGTATTAGTAATTGTGTCTGTGCCTGCACGTATTTAGATGGTACACTCGTGAGCAAGACTGTGTGGACAGTGTGTATATATATATATATATATATAAATATACCGGTATATATATATATATATATATATATATATATATATATATATATATATATATATATATATATATATATATATATAATGTAGGCACCAATCGAACAGGGCTATACCAAGGAAAGGCTGTGGGCATTTGATAAGGAATCACTGGAACTCCTGTTTCATTTGCTTGGCCTCTCTTACTGATTCCCTGTGTGCCTCACTTACACTGAGAGTAGTCCAGCATGCTCTCACAAACCCCAACTCCTCCTATCTACTTCACTACACCGAACATGCACACCACACTTCCTCCTTCATCATTTTTAAAGACAAAAACATATGATAAACACAGGCCCAGTATTGGAGTCCCCAGGGGGGAGGGGGGGAGGGGGGGCATAAATACCCCCACACATGCCCGACCTTCCCCTGACAACCCCTCTAAAGACTCTGGACCACAGCCTGTCACTCTTACTATCAACTTCTGCAATATTTGCGGCCTTTCCTCTAATTTTCACTCTATCGAACACCATCTCTCCTCCTCCAAACCTGATCTTCTTTTCCTCACCGAAACTCAGGTGTCTGAAGCAACTGCCAGCAGCCCCTTCTCTGTATCCTCCTACTTTCTCTATCCTAGTTTCAAAGCCAAAGGCGGATGTTGTGCATGCGTGCACAACAAACTCACTTGCTCTCGTGTTCCCGATTTCGACTCCTCTGAATTCTCAACTTTATGGCTCAAACTATCCTGTCATTCTCATACTAGATATTTTTGTGCTGTCTATCTTTCCCCTAACTCTACCGACTTTCCCAAATTCTTTGACTATCTAAACTCTAAAGTGGAACACATTCTATCTATCTCTTCCTTCTCTGAAATCTCCATCTTAGGAGATTTCAACGTTCACCACCGCCAATGGCTCTCCTCTCACTCTACTGACCCACCTGGTGAACAAGCCTACGTCTTTTCTATCATAAATGACCTAGAGCAGCTGGTCCAGCAACCCACCCGTATCCCGGATCGCTTCGTAGATCAGTCCAACATTCTTGACTTATTTCTGACTTCTAACCCTTCTTCTTATACTGTCAATCTTTTCTCTCCTTTGGGCTCCTCTGACCATAAACTTATCTCCGTCACCTGTCCTATCTCTTCAGTATGGCCATCCGATGCTCCCAGCCGACGGCGCTTGTGGCACTTTGGCGCTGCCGACTGGGAGGCTCTCCGGCAGTACTTCTTTGATTTCCAATGGTACGACTACTGCTTCCATGGCCGAGGACCCTCGGAGAGTACTGAACGCATTACCGAGGTAATCCTCTCGGGCATGGAAGCGTACATTCCATTTTCTTTCTCTCAGTCTAATGCAAACAAATCTTGGTTAGTCACGCTTGTTCTACTGCTGTGCGCAACAAGGAGGAAGCATTCAAACGTTACCGACGCCTTAAAACTCAAGAATCTCATTCTTCTTATGTTTCTGCACGGAATCAAGCCAAATCTGTTCTTCGACTTGCCAAGCACACTTTCATCAATAATAAATGCACTGAACTATCCAACTCTAGCTCTTCCCAAGCTCTCTGGCATCTAGCCAAAAACCTCTCCAACAACTTTTATTCCTCGTCTTTCCCTCCCCTTTTCCACTCTGATGGCACAACCATCACTTCTTCCTCTGACAAAGCTGAACTCTTTTCTCAAACTTTTGCCAGAAACTCTAGCTTGGATGATTCCGGTGTTATTCCTCCCTCTCCACCCCCCTCTCTCCTACTTATGCATAATATCCTAATCTCTTCTAAAGATGTACTTTCTATCCTCTCTGGGCTTAATACTAAGAAGGCGTACGGTCCGGACGGTGTTCCTCCTGTTGTACTTAAAAACTGTGCTTCCATGCTGACCCCCTGCCTAGCTCTCTCAGACATATATGACGCGATCGCGTCATATGGCAGAGTGAACCAATAACTCATATGACGCGATCGCGTCATATGGACTTATTTTATTGCTAGAATATAAGTTTATGACGCAATTGAGCCGGTCTTTTGGCTGGTAAGTCCGATAAGTTAGATGTACATGTGGACACATCTAGCAACCCCCTAGCGTCCCTGTGAGGGCCCCGCGGTGGTAGAGAGAGCCAGTCTCTTCCCTTCAGTCAGCCTAGTAGGTGGGTGTGCGCGGCCCTTTAAACCAAGGGGCCTCCATTTTGCCCAGCCTGGCTGGTAGTACCGCCCTAATATAACCCAAACGAAGTGCTATATCATTGGGTTATCGATGGATTATTGTGTTATTCTTATTTAGGGTAAAATAACCATGTTAGTGATGTGTTTTGCTAGTCTGGTGTACGTGACCAAGGTGGGCTCCACGAGGGGGCCATGGTTTCGCTTGTTTGTGGATCACTTTCATACCATATCGAGTCAATTATATTGCTATTTATCACATGAAGTAGTGTATCTTACTTGTATAAGTATTTCGTAGTGAAAACACTTTTATTACTGGTTGAGCATTCTATGGTGTAGGCTACGTGACCAAGGTGGCCCACGAGGGGCCATGCTTTTTGCCTATACGTTTTGCTTGTTTGTGGATCACTTTCATATAAATATCAGTCAATTATATTGTTATTTATCTGTTCAAGTAGTGTATCTTACCTTGTAATAGTGTTTCATAGTGAAAAAACTTTCATTACTGGTCGAGCATTCTCTGGTGTTACGTGACCAAGGTGGAGGAGCCCACGAGGGGCCATGCTTTTTGCCAAACGTTTTGCTTGTTTGTGGAACACTTTCATATAAATATCAGTCATTTATATTGCTATTTATCCGTTCAAGTAGTGTATCTTACCTTGTATTAGTGTTTCTTAGTGGAAAAAACTTTCATTACTGGTCGAGCATATGTCGCCATGCTCCCTCAGCCCTGTGCATTTTTGCTCGAAAATTTAGTGGTGGAAAGTGCTTGCATTTTTGCTCGATAATTTATTGGTGGAAAGTGCTTGGGAGGTAAGTTTTTTTATTGGCAAAAGCACTCTACATATACGGCTTGGTGGCCACGAGGGAATCTCAGCAGTGTGAGTAAGTACAGTCAACATTTTTGGTGGTGGTGGCGGTGGACGTGATGGTGGTGGTGGTGGTGGTGGTGGTGGTGGTGGTGGTGGTGGTGGTGGTGGTGGTGGTCGTGGTGGTGGTGGTCGTGGTGGTGGTCGTGGTGGTGATGGTGGTGGTGGTGGTGGTGGTGGTGGTCGTGGTGGTGGTGGTGGTGGTGATGATGGTCGGGGTGGTGGTGGTGGTGATGGTCATGATGGTGGTGGTGGTGATGGTCATGATGGTGGTGGTGGTGATGATGGTGGTGGTGGTCGTGGTGGTGATGGTGGTGGTGGTCGTGGTGGTCGTGGTGGTGGTGGTGGTGGTGATGATGGTCGGGGTGGTGGTGGTGGTGATGGTCATGATGGTGGTGGTGGTGATGATGGTGGTGGTGGTGGAGATGGTGGTGGTGTTGACACCAATAGGGTAGGGTCCCTTTTCTGACCGTGGGTCAGGTCAGAAAATGAACTCAACCCTATTTGTGTCAACACTACCACCATCTCCACCACCACCACCACCATCTCCACCACCACCACCACCATTTTATTATTTTATTATTTTATTATTTGTATTATTATTATTTATTATTATACCTGTTATTCCTGTGTATGGGATCACCCATAAAAAAGTATTTATATTGGTATTTAATTTATATTTTTGCTTTATTATATTATAATTTATTATTATTATTATTATTATTATTTATTATTATTTATTATTATTTATTATTTATTTATTGTTTATTATTTATTATTTATTATTATTTATTATTATACCCAACATAAATGTCCCCCACCACAAACTCTTATTCTATATATAATATATATATATATATATATATATATATATATATATATATATATATATATATATATATATATATATATATTTTTTTTTTCTTTTTTTTTTTTTTTTTTATTAGGGGTAGGCCCAGCATATATATATATATATATATTTTTTTTTTTTTTTTTTTGGGGGGAGCCTATATATATATATATATATATTTTGTTTTATTTTATTTTTTTTTCCCTATACCCCACCTCCCCCCGCCTTCCCCCTATTATGTATGTATAATTATATATATATAGCCTACTGTATATATATGCCTCCACATTTCTGTCAACACAGTGGTGTTAGTTGTGGTGGTGGTGTTAGGTGTGGTAGTTGTGGTGGTGGTGATGGTTGTTGTGGTGGTGGTGATGGTAGTTGTGGTGGTGGTGATGGTAGTTGTGGTGGTGGTGGTGGTGATGATGGTAGTTGTGGTGGTTTTCACACCTTCGAATACCACTCCCTTGGCTTCACACCTCCTAATAGGGTACCTGGACCTGAGTTGACCTGAGTGACCCTTCCCTAGACAGTCACTTGATCTCTTGTATATACTATGTTTTTTATTTGTATACCCCATACCCCCATTATATCCCCCTCCCCCTCCCTCCCACATTATATCCCCCTCCCCCTCCCTCCCCCATTATATCCTCCCCCTCCCTCCCCCATTATATCCCCCTCCCACTCCCTCCCCCATTATATCCCCCTCCCACTCCCCTCCCCCATTACACCCCCCTCCCCCTCCCTCCCCCATTATAACCCCCTACCCCTCCCTCCCCATTATACCTCCCTCCCCCATTATATTATATATTATATTTTATTATATATTATTATTATATATTATTATTATACTCCTCCCCTCCCCCACCCCCCCTCCCCCCCGTTCCCCCTGCCCCCATATAAATATTACTAGGCTAGTATCTATTTATTATAGATTATTATTATACTCCTCCCCTCCCTCCCCCTCCCCCTCCCCCCCCCCAAATATATATATATATATATTTTTTTTTTTTTTTTTTTTTTTTTTTTTTTTTTGGGTGGGAGAGGTTTATTTTTTATTTTTATTTTATTTTATTTTTCTAATTGTAGATTGATATATATATAATATCATTCGTATTTATGTATTTATCTGTTATGCCCCCTCCCCCTCCCCCACATACCCCGCTCCCCCCATATAATCTTTATGTATTTATCTATGTTATGCCCCCTCCCCCAGATACCCCACTCCCCCCATATAATCTTTATGTATTTATCTATGTTATGCCCCCTCCCCCATATACCCCATTCCCCCCATATAATCTTTATATATTTATCTATGTTATGCCCCCTCCCCCTCCCTCCCCCCCCCATTATACCCCCCTCCCCCTCCCTCCCCCCCATTATTCCCCCCTCCCCCCCATTATAACCCCCTACCTCCCTCCCCTTCCTCCATCCCCTCCTCCCCTCCCCCCTTCCCCCATATAATCTATATATATATAATATAATTCGTGTTTATGTATTTATCAGTTATGCCCCCTCCCCCTCCCTCCCTCCCCCCCATTATACCCCCTCCCTCCCCCATTATACCTCCCTCCCCTCCCCCCCTCACCTCCCTCCCCCTCCCCCTCCCCCTCCCCCCATATATATATATATATATATATTTTTTTTTTTTTTTTTTGGGTGGGGAAGGGTTATTTGTTTATTTTTATGTTATTTTATTATTCTAATTGGAGATTGATATATATATATATATATATATATATATATATATATATATATATATATATATATATATATAAATCATTCGTATTTATGTATTTATCTAAGTTATGCCCCCTCCCCCTCCCTCCCCCATTATACATCCTCCCCCTCTTCCCCCATTATACCCCCCTCCCCCCATATATATATATAATATCATTCGTATTGATGTTTTTATCTGTTATGCCCCCTCCCCCATATACCCCACTCCCCCATATAATCTTTATGTATTTATCTGTTATGCTCCCTCCCCCCCTCCCCATTATACCCCCCTTCCCCTCCCTCCCCCCCATAATGCCCCCTCCCTCCCCCATTATACCTCCCTCGCCCCCCCATTATACCCCCTCCCTCCCCCTCCCCATTATACCCCCTCCCTCCCCCTCCCCCCATATATATATATATATATATATATATATATTTTTTTTTTTTTTTTTTTTTTTTGGGTGGGGGAGGGTTATTTTTTTATTTTTATTTTATTTTTCTAATTGTAGATTGATATAATATATATATGTATATATATATATATATATATATATATATCATTCGTATTTATGTATTTATCTAAGTTATGCCCCCTCCCACCCCCCATTAACAACCCCCCCCACTTCCCCCAAATAATCTATATATATATATATAATTCGTGTTTATGTATTTATCTGTTATGCCCCCTCCCCCCCTCCCCATTATACCTCCCTCCCCCTCCCCCTCCCCCCCTCCCCATTATACCCCCATCCCCCTCCCCCCCATTATACCCCCCTCCCTCCCCCATTATACCTCCCTCCCTCCCCCCCCTCCCCCCTCCCCACCCCCCCCTCCCCCTCCCCCCATATATATATATATTTTTTTTTTTTTTTTTTTTTGTGGGGGGAGGTTTTTTTTTATTTTTATTTTATTTTATTTTTCTAATTGTAGATTGCTATCATATATATATATATATATATATATATATATATATATATATATATATATATATAAATCATTCGTATTTATGTATTTATCTAAGTTATGCCCCCTCCCCCTCCCTTCCCCATTATACACCCTCCCCCTCTTCCCCCATTATACCCCCCTCCCCCCATATATATATATATATAATATCATTCGTATTGATGTTTTTTATCTGTTTATG
>CM064567.1:21426211-21483711 GCA_032716605.1 Paralithodes platypus | reverse complement strand
CCCATTATACCCCCATCCCCTCCCCCCCATTATACCCCCCTCCCTCCCCCATTATACCTCCCTCCCCTCCCCCCCCCCTCCCCCCCCCCCCCCCCCTCCCCCCATATATATATATATTTTATTTTATTTTTTTTTGGGTGGGGGAGGGTTATTTTTTATTTTTATTTTATTTTATTTTTCTAATTGTAGATTGATATTATATATATATATATATATATATATATATATATATATATATATATATATATAAAATCATTCGTATTTATGTATTTATCTAAGTTATGCCCCCTCCCCCTCCCTCCCCCATTATACACCCTCCCCCTCTTCCCCCATTATACCCCCCTCCCCCCATATATATATATATAAAATATCAATAGTAATGATGTTTTTATCTGTTATGCCCCCTCCCCCATATACCCCACTCCCCCATATAATCTTTATGTATTTATCTGTTATGCTCCCCTCCCCCCCCTCCCCATTATACCCCCCTTCCCCCCCCTCACCCCCCCCCCATTATACCCCCTCCCTCCCCCATTATACCTCCCTCCCCCCCCATATTACCCCCTCCCTCCCCCCCATTATACCCCCCCTCCCCCTCCCCCTCCCCCTCCCCCCATATATATATATATATATATATATATATTTTATTTTTTTGTATTTTTTTTTTTTTTGGGTGGGGGAGGGTTATTTTTTTATTTTTATTTTATTTTATTTTTCTAATTGTAGATTGATATATATATATATATATATATATATATATATATATATATATATATATATATATATAAAATCATTCGTATTTATGTATTTATCTAAGTTATGCCCCCTCCCCCTCCCTCCCCCATTATACATCCTTCCCCTCTTCCCCCATTATACACCCTCCCCCCATATATATATATATATAATATCATTCGTATTGATGTTTTTATCTGTTATGCCCCCTCCCCCATATACCCCACTCCCCCATATAATCTTTATGTATTTATCTGTTATGCTCCCTCCCCCCCCTCCCCATTATACCCCCTTCCCCACCCTCCCCCCCCCCCCCCATTATACCCCTCCCTCCCCCATTATACCTCCCTCCCCCCCCATATTAACCCCCCCTCCCCCCCCCATTATACCCCCTCCCTCCCCTCCCCCCCCTCACCTCCCTCCCCCTCCCCCTCCCCCTCCCCCCATATATATATATATAATATATATTTTTTTTTTTTTTTTTTTTTTTTTTGGGTGGGGGAGGGTTATTTTTGTTATTTTTTATTTTATTTTTCTAATTGTAGATTGATATATATATATATATATATATATATATATATATATATATATATATATATATAAAATCATTCGTATTTATGTATTTATCTAAGTTATGACCCCCCTCCCTCCCCCATTATACACCCTCCCCCTCTTCCCCCATTATACACCCCTCCCCCCATATATATATATATAATATCATTCGTATTGATGTTTTTATCTGTTATGCCCCCTCCCCCCCTCCCCATTATACCCCCCTTCCCCTCCCTCCCCCCCATTATACCCCCTCCCTCCCCAATTACACCTCCCTCCCCCCCCATTTTAACCCCCTCCCCCCCCCCCATTATACCCCCTCCCTCCCCTCCCTCACCTCCCTCCCCCTCCCCCTCCCCCTCCCGCCATATAAATATTTATATATATATATTTATTTTATATTTTTTTATTTTTTTTTATTTGTAGATTGATAATATATATATATATATATATATATATATATATATATATATATATATATATATATATATCATTCGTATTTATGTATTTATCTAAGTTATGCCCCTTCCCTCCCCCATTATACACCCTCCCCCACTTCCCCCATATAATCTATATATATATATAATTCGTGTTTATGTATTTATCTGTTATGCCCCCTCCCCCCCCCTCCCCATTATACCTCCCTCCCCCTCCCCCCCCTCCACATTATACCCCCATCCCCCTCCCCCCCATTATACCCCCCTCCCTCCCCCATTATCCTCCCTCCCCTCCCCCCCTCACCTCCCTCCCCCTCCCCCATATATATATATATATATATTTATTTATTTTTTATTTATTTTGGGTGGGGAGGGTTATTTTTTATTTTTTTTTTTTTTTTTTTTTTTGGTAATTGTAGATTGATATAATAGATAGATATATATATATATATATATATATATATATATATATGTATATATATATATATATATATATATATATATATATATAATTTGTATTTATGTATTTATCTAAGTTATGCCCCCTCCCTCCCCCATTATACACCCTCCCCCTCTTCCCCCATATCATCTATATATATATATATATAATTCGTGTTTATGTATTTATCTATCTTATGCCCCTCCCCCCCTCGCCATTATACCCCCCTCCCCCTCCCTCCCCCCCATTATACCCCCCCCTCCCTCCCTACCCCCTCCCTCCCCTCCCTCCCCCTCCCCCTCCCCCTCCCCCCATATATATATATATATATATATTTTTTTTTTTTTATTTTTTTTTTTTTGTATATTGATATATATATATATATATATATATATATATATATATATATAATATATATATATATCATTCGTATTTATGTATTTATCTAAGTTATACGCCCTCCCTCCCCCATTATAACACCCTCCCCCTCTTCCCCCATTATACCTCCCTCCCCTCCCCCCCCCCACCTCCCACTCCCTCCCTCCTCCCCTCCCCCCCTCCCCCATATATATATATATATATATATATATATTTTTTTTTTTTTTTTTTTTTTTTTTATTTATTTGTGTGGGGGAGGGTTTATTTTTTATTTTTATTTTATTTTATTTTTCTAATTGTAGATTGATATAATATATATATATATGTATATATATATATATATATATATATATATATATATATATATTATATATATATATATATATCATTCGTATTTATGTATTTATCTAAGTTATGCCCCCCCCCACCCCCAATATACCACCTCCCCCTCTTCCCCCATTCTACCCCCCTCCCCCCATATATATTATATATATATATATAATATATATATATATATATATAAAAAGAAATTGGGTGGAGGGTTATTTTTGTATTTATATATTTGTTTCTAATTGTAGATTGATATACTTATATATATATATATATGTATATTTTTTGCTTTTTTTGGTTCTGTTGTGCATTTGTTTTTATACCCCCCCTCCCCCCCTCTCCCATTACAGATCCGTTACACATCTAGCCAGCCATGGATAGAAAACGCCCCATATTGTTTTCTAATTGTAGATTGATATACTTATATATATATATATATTTTTGTTTGTTATTTTTCTTGGTTCTGTTGTGCATTTGTTTTTATACCCCCCCCCCCCCCCCCCCCCCCCCCTCCCATTACAGATCCGTTACACATCTAGCTTGCCATGGATAAAAAACGCCCCATCCCGGAGGACCAGCTGGCCTCCGTCCTCAACACCATCCTTGATATGAGCAGTAGCGAGAGCGAGAGCGAGGACGACATGGGATGCGAGGAAGAGGAGTGGACAGATGAGGCGGGTGAGACGGATGGAGATGAAGATGGTTTGACCAATTCTCCACCGCCCAGGGGGAAGAGGAGGAGGATCACATCAGCACCTCCACCTCCTCCACCAACTCCACCTCTACAAACTCCACCAACTCCACAACCTCCACCTCCAGTCGTCGCCCAACCTCACCACGTCTCCTCATCACCCGTCCCCCTTCATCGCCACTGCTCATCATCACCCGTCGCACTACCTCGCCACTTCTCATCACCACCCGTCCCCCTAGCCCGTACATCACTCCACACCACCCCCATCTCGCCACTGCTCATCATCACCCGTCGTCCTACCTCGCCACCTCTCATCACCAGCCGTCCACCTAGCCCGTACATCACTCCACATCACCCCACCTCATCCATCCCCACCCGTCCTACCAGCACCCATCCTACCATCAACATCCACTCATGTACTCTCACCACAACCATCAACATCCTCTCATGTCGTCACACCATTCCCGAACTTCCACACATTCTATTCTTTTTCTTCTCCTGTTTCACGACACAACCTGCATGGCGGTCCCTTGTTACCTCACGTAGAATCACCGGCCAGCAACATTTCAGACAGCCCCCGCATCCTGGCTCCACTCCTGCCGGTGGGTAGTCTGAACACCCCACCATCACATGTCCTGTCTCCCAGCGTAGCCTCCCCCTCGCTGATCTCCTTGGGGAACAGCGGGGGCAGCGAGGCGCGCTACATGGCGTTTGTTCCGCCTGAACATCGCCAAATCATGCACGATGAGATTGCTGCGGCAATCGATGAGGAGCTTCCACAGAGGCTTCCTCCTGCCCCACTTCATCCACCCACAGCACCTTCTCCATCACCCTCATCACATCCACCATCACCCACACGCCCTGACTCCACCACACCACCTTCTCCATCACCCTCATCACATCCACCATCACCCCCACCCCCTTCGTCTTCCGCAGAAGACGACCCCCCTCCCCCTCCCCGCCGAAAATCTGGGCCCGTGAAGGGCCGAGGTGGTAGGCCCAGGGGCCGCAGAGGTTACATACGTCGTCCAGGCGGACGACGTGGTGCTCTCCCAGCACGTGCACCTCCACGCCCCCCCACCGTGTATGCTGAGGATCACGAGTGGACGTCAGACCCGTTCACACCCAACGTTGATCCTTTCACGGAACCCCTGGCTTGCGGGTTCCAGCACCAGTGACACCACTGCAGTTCTTCCAGCTCTTTTTTACAAGAGAACTGCTCAGGTTCCTGGTGAATGAGACCAACGCGTATGCCTTATTCGTTGGTTCTCTGTGGACATCGTTCAGTGAGGAGGACATGGCCAAATTCCTTGGTCTGTACTTCCTCATGGGTGTCAACAAACTCCCCACTGTGCGTCACTACTGGCTAAATGATGGAGTCCATAATTATCCAACGTTTCGCACGACCATGCAGGTCACCAAGTTCCAAGCCTTGCTGAGCAATTTTCACACGTTCAACAGCAAGGCAGTCATCAAGCAGACCAAAGACAGGCTAGTGAAGATCCGCACGGTGATGCGCTACCTGCTTGCTGGCTTCAAGCTTGCCTACGTCCCGGAGAGGAAGGTGTCCATCGACGAAGGCTGCCTTGGGTGGAAGGGTCGCCTTTCATTCAAGTGCTACAACCCGATGAAGCCGAAGAAGTACGCTATCAAGCTGTACATCCTGGCAGAGTCCACGACTGGTTTCGTGTATGACTTTGAAGTCTACACTGGTATTGGTCAAACTCTCCAGAAAACGGTTGAGGGTTTAACGGAGTCCCTGCAAGGCATGGGTTACAAGTTGTTCATGGACAACTTTTACAACTCAGTTGACCTGTGCCACCACATGCTCACACACCACCAGATCTATGTGTGTGGCACCCTGAGGCTTGCACGAGGGGCTCCGAAGCGGTTGCGCGACATTGCCCATGCATCGACACTGGAAGACGATGCAATTGAGGCGATGAACAACGGCACAACCCTAGTGATGCTTTGGAAAGACAAACGGATTGTCAACATGGTGTCCACCTTCCACGACCAGAGCACCATTCCAAAGCATTCATTTGTCAAGAAGAAGGTACAAGGCAGGTGGCAGCGGACTCGTAAGAACATCATGAAGCCCGTTTGTGTTGACGACTACAACCGCCACATGGGTGGGGTGGATCATTTTGATCAGATGATCCAGTACTACCCCATCCAGCGAAGAACGGTCAAATGGACGAAGAAGATCGTATTCTACTTCATCCAAATGGCCCTCTTCAATGCCTTCGTACTCTTCAAGAAGTGCAACCCCCGCAGGAAGATGAATATGCTGGCGTTCCAGGAAAGCATAGTCCGTTCCTTGTTGCACTTCAACCCTGCAGAGTGGCCTTTGTCGGGGAGACGCATCCGGCGTGCACAGGATTTGCCAGAAGGTCAGTACGAGCCATGCACCCGTCTCAGGCGAGACAGGCGGCGTCGGCGGCAATCCTCCGGAAGCTCAGCTGGGTCGCCCCCACCGGACGACAATCCAGACTCCCCAGCCGCTCCTGCTGATGATCCTGGCACTCCTCCTGGTGCTCCTGCTGCTGGTGGAGGCGTTGGGGGAGCACTCTTTCATGACCCCCCCCCCCTCACCAGGTCCAGATGCTGCTGCTGCTGCTGCTGTTGCCGTCGGGGGAGCACTCGCTGAGAATGCACCCCAGGCGGCACCAGTATGGGACTCGGACGATGCTACTGATGATGAGGAGGAAGTGGATGACCTACCACTTGACCCCCCCGCACCAGTAGTACCGGGTGCAGCTGCTGCTGCTGGTGGCGCTCGGGCAGCACCCCTCATGGATGCCGCCTGGGTTCCACTAGTAATGGACGTTCAAGCTAGGGCTCAGGCACCAAGAGGCCGTCGGATAGGTCCTCTTAGAGGACGGGGTTCCAGGCCACGTCCTGTTGTACTGGACCATGACCGGTACAACAGGAACTTGGAACACGTTTTCGAGACTATCCCAGGCGGAAAGCGAAAGCGGTGCCGTGTGTGTTACAGGAACCAAATTCGCAAGGACACGAGCTTTCGCTGCAGGTCTTGCCGCGTTAGCCTCTGCATCGATGTCAATGGTTGCTTTAACAAGTACCATCAATTCGATGCAGATGTCCTATAGCCAGGATCTTTGCACGATTCATTCATTCATTTATGCATTCTCCTATTCACCTTCATTATTCCTTTCCAATCACTATCACCCATTCATTCATTCAGTCTTTATGCATTCTTCCATTCACCTTCATCACCCTTTCATTCAGTCATTCAATCATTCAATAATTCATTCATTCATTCAATCATCACTTCCGAGGTTCGGGGCCCACCTTCATTCACCCACCTTCATTCACCCATCATCATCATCATCAATAATTCACCTTCATCACCCTTTCATTCAGTCATTCAATCATTCAATAATTCAATCATTCATTCAATCATCACTTCAGAGGTTCGGGGCCCACCTTCATTCACCCACCTTCATTCACCCATCATCATCATCATCATCAATAATTCACCTTCATCACCCTTTCATTCAGTCATTCAATCATTCAATCATTCATTCATTCATTCAATCATCACTTCCAAGGTTCGGGGCCCACCTTCATTCACTCATCATCATCATCACCATCATCATAAAAAAAAAAAAAAAAAAAAAAAAAAAAAAAAAAAAAAAAAAAAAAAAAAAAAAAAAACTACAATTTGCACTACAGTGGATATAGGCCTCCTGGGGAAACCACTCTAAAAAAATAACGAGTCCAGTGCAGTACCTCTTTGGGTGGCTTGGAAATTTGCACATATTTCTATGGTTTGACACCATATATATATATATATATATATATATATATATATATATATATATCTATATATATATATATAAATATATCCACACATACATTACCATTACCATTTACCAATCTTTATATTTTGTTTGACACCTTGTGTATATATATATATATATATATATATATATATATATATATATACACATTACTTTCTTTTATTTGCATGTACAATAGAATTATTTCTGAATGTATTACCTGAAGATTACCTGGCTTTCTTATTTTGTTTTTTCAGTGTCAACCCAGGAGCCATTCTCCATCTCGTTGGAAAGGGTTGTGACACAATTCAATTTGCACTAGAGTGGATATAGGCCTCCTGGGGAAACCACTCTAAAAAAATAACGAGTCCAGTGCAGTACCTCTTTGGGTGGCTTGGAAATTTGCACATATTTCTCTGGTTTGACACCATATATATATACACACAATCACACATTGATTTTACCATTATTTATTTTGACACCTTGTATATATATATATATATATATATATATATATATATATATATATATCCACACACATACATTACCATTTACCATTCTTTATATTTTGTTTGACACCTTGTATATATATATGTATATATATATATATTTATATATATATATATATATATATATATATATATATATATATATATATATATATTACTTTATTTTATTTTCGTGTACAATAGAATTATTTCTGAATTTATTACCTGAAGATAACCTGGCTTTCTTATTTTGTTTTTTCAGTGTCAACCCAGGAGCCATTTCCCTTCTCGTTGGAAAGGGTTGTAGCCCTACCAGGTAAGTAAAATTGGCAACCTTCATGACTGACATGTCTTCTATGAACATTATACAATTATTGGCAACACACAATTATAAAAGTGTTGTATATTGTGGCAAAGATATACAACTGTATAAACATTCTCATATATTTTCATAACAATAACAATGCATGGAAACAATTGCGTATAGCTCACGAACCATTTACGCTATATTATTTTTATTTTCACCATTGGAAAGAGCACAATTTTCCGATTCCGGTGATATATACGGTTATATACGTATCCGACCAAATAAAGCAACCACGAGGTGGGGAACAGCTCGGAACCCGGCTAGCATCGCCCGAACAGAGACTGGTGAAGCGTAAATATTCGCATTTTGGCTCTTCATTTCAAATATTCATAGCGCAAAAAGTATTTGTCCTAGGAACTTCTAGTTTGTTTTATACTCATCAGCATTATTTGCCGTATTCATTCAGCCTAAATTTAAAACCATACACTTCGTAGCAACGAAATAAATCGAAAATGTTATAAACCATATCAATCAAATCATATATTTTTTTTTTTCGGTCACTGCATGGAAACAATTGTGCATAGCTCGCGAACCAATTACGCTATATTATTTTTGTTTTCACCATTGGAAAGAGCACAATTTTCCGATTCCGGTGATATATACAGTTATATACATATCCGAGCAAATAACGCAACCACGAGGTGGGGAACAGCTCGGAACCCGGCTACCATCGCCGGAACAGAGATGGGTGAAGCGTAAATATTCGCATTTGGCTCTTCATTTCAAATATTCATAGCGCAAAAAGTATTTGTCCTAGGAACTTCTAGTTTGTTTTATACTCATCAGCATTATTTGCCGAATTCATACAGCCTAAATTTAAAACCATACACTTCGTAGCAACGAAATAAATCGAAAATGTTATAAACCATATAAATCAAAATCATATATTTTTTGTTTTCGGTCACTGCTTGAGAACTATTGAAGATAAACAATTTCTGTTTTCAGATTTGGAAAGAGGAGAAAAAATACTATAATTTGAGCAAAAAAAAAATATATGGTCATCACTCACAATTTAGAGCTAGGACGGTGTGAAGACAATTGCATGGGAAATAATTGTATTCCGGACTCATTTACACTTTCATATTTCGATTTATTTACATTTTTTTTTTTTTTTTATCATGTACTATAAATATTCCTCTTTCCACTGATATATGATACATCACAATAAACAGCATTCTGGTGGATGGAAATCGCGAAAAATGTAAGGCTTCGACAACACTCATGAGCCAAATTCAAGACCTAAAATACTTGTCAACCGCCTCCTCGGACTTATTGGAACATAATATGTCGCAAGGAGCTAGGCAAACTCTTTCGTCTCTGTCTCTCCTCTAACATCTTTCCTTCTTGCTGGAAGTTTGCTCTCATTTAACCTGTCCCAAAAAAGGTTGACCGCTCTCAACCCTCCAACTATCGTCCAATTGCTCTCATCTCTTGTATCTCTAAAGTTTTTGAAACTATTCTTGCTTCCAATTTTCTTAAGCATTTCTCTTCTCATAATATGCTCTCAGATCGCCAGTATGGCTTCCTTAAGGGTCGCTCTACTGGTGATCTTCTTTCATATCTTACTAACTCTTGGTCATCCAACTTTCGGGACTTCGGTGAGACTTTTTCTGTTGCACTAGACATATCGAAGGCCTTCGATAGAGTCTGGCACAAATCTTTAATTTTCAAACTGCCCTCCTTCGGTTTCTGTCCCTCCATCTGTGCCTTTGTCTCTAATTTCCTTTCCGGCTGTTCCATAGCTGCGGTTGTGGATGGTCATCGCTCATTTCCTCATCCTATCAACTCCGGTGTTCCTCAGGGTTCTGTCCTATCTCCTATTCTCTTTCTAATTTTCATAAATGATCTTCTCAACTGTACATCCAGTCCCATCCATTCAGATGCAGACGACTCTACTTTACACCACTCAATTAGTTTTCCAGAACACCCCAGCCAGCAATCCCTCAAAAGTATACGTAATGAAGCCATAAAATGCTTATCTTCTGATCTAGCTACTATTGGGGTAGAGAAAACCTTGTTGCATTTAATGCTTCCAAAACTCAATTTATCCATCTTACTACTCGTCAGGAACCTCCAGAGGACTATCCCTTATTCTTCAACAATACAAAAATCAACCCTTCATCTTCCCTCAATGTTCTCAGTGTTTCTTTTTCTTCTGCACTCACTTGGAAAGACCATATTACCAGTCTCGCTAAGGCAGCCTCCCAGAAGCTGGGTGTGCTCAACCGCCTCAAGGGGTTCTTTACCCCTGCGCAGCTTCTTGCTCTGTACAGGGGCACAGTGCGTCCTTGTATTGAGTATTGTTCATATGTGTGTGGAGGATCCTCTCACACCGCACTCCTAGATAAAGTAGAAAGGAAAGCCTTTCGTATCATTAACTTCCGTCCACTCACCAACTCTCTGCAATCTCTCTCTCTTCGCCGCAATGTTGCATCTCTCTCGCTATTCTATCGCTACTACAATAATCAGTGTTCCTCGGAGCTTTCCCAGTGTATACCACCTCCTCTACGTACGGTACGTAGTACCCTCCTTGCAACACAATCCCACCCCTACTCTGTGCAAATCTCCAACCCAAGTGTGAAATGCTATTCTCAGACTTTCCTCTATTCAACTGCTGAGCTCTGGAACTCTCTCCCAGAATCAGTCTTTCTCTCTTCCTATACTTAAATTGCTTCAAACTCCGTGTGTCCAGGCGTTTTAGCTCGAACGCCCCTTGATTTCGGCCCTGTCACTCTTTGAAATCTGGGGGAGGCACTCGCTGCAGACAGTTACGCCTTTTGTCTCCCTCATTCACATAGAAAAAACAAAATATATATATATATATCACATTCATACTTTTAACCCATAACTGGCGGCACTCGGCTATAGTCGAGTGAAATAAATATGGCCTATGTGGCGGCACCCGGCTATTGTCGAGTGCAATTTTGAGCACGTAATGTGCTCTGAGAGAGAGCGGAGCTGTGGGAGGAGCATAGATTACCGCCTGACCGCTCGCCACGGCCGCCGTGGACCTACTGAGATTTATTGCACCCTCCTCCACCCTCACTCACTCACTACACACGTAATAATGTAAGAAAATTACCGTATTTTAGCGATTTTGCCCTTCGGTTGCACGATCATTGCAAGACAACCAGTGATCGTAGAAGGATGGTTCGGGTGTCATTGGAAAGCTCAATTTACGCCCTTTCAGGAATACATACGTGTATTACGCTCTGGGTCTTGTTTATGCATGAAAAAGAGCACGGAAACAACCCCATTTATGGCCAAAACCCCCGCTGGGCGGTACATATAAATTACAGCCTAGGCCGCTCGTAAGGTGTTAAAGAGTCCTCCATTTCCCTTATAATGTGTAGTAGACTTATTTTTCAACAAACTACCAAATCAGGGCACAATTTTCATACAAAAAATAAAATTTTCTTTCAGTATAGTTTTGATTACTACCGTACTCCATTGCGCATATTAGCTCTAATCAAGATGGGGGACTACCTTTTTTGCCGGATAATGGGCAACAGTTATTAAGGGAGCCCGCCTCGCTTATTTTCTCTTTCTCTCCCTCTCTCTTTGGCTTGTATCCAATCGGCCCCATTCAGCCTACTGTTTTAAGTCGTTTACCCCAATTCAGGTGTCAATATTTTCCTGGCGAGCGGTAGCGAGCCAGCATATATTTTTTTAGTTTTGACAGCAAGCTAAATTTGTACATTTTTCGATAGAAAAATTTCTCCATACAATGCTGGCTCGCTATCGCTCGCCAGGAAGAAATCGACACCTGGATGGGGATAAACGCCTTAAAACAATTGGCTGAATGGGGCCGAATGGATACAAGCCAAGGAAAGAGAGAAATGGAGAGAAAGATAAAACAAAAAGCCGGTGACCCCCCTAAAAAACTAACTCCTGCACTGACTGATATTATTACGCTACTATTATTTTCCAGTTTATGAACCGTCTGGTAAGATGTTTTGAAAACATCCTCTAAATCTTGATTACTACATGCCATATAAAAGCTATTCAGTTGCCAGAGTATAACCAGAAGATTAATTAACCACTTCAGAACGACGACGTAAGTTTAATCTAACGCCGGAGTCACACAAGCCCCTTTTCGAGCAAATTTTACAGGCAATTATGATCTTCAAGCTTAAAAAATTACACTTTAGCAGAATTCAGCCTGCTAACATAATCTTCCTTCAGTCTAGTTGCCGATATCAGTGCGAAAAAGTCCCGTAATAATATGAGAAAAAAATTGCTCATGGAAAATTGACTGAAAAAGCGCTCGTGTGACAACGGCTTTATTCCGGTTACCATTAAACGATTTGCATTAGCTTATAACTTACCTCTAGGATTCCAAGGTGTAAATACGATCTCAATAAACCCTCTGAATAACACAGGTCCTTCTTAAACAGCAGTACTTCTTTGATTTCCAATGGTACGACTACTGCTTCCGTGGCCGAGGACCCTCGGAGAGTACTGAACGCATTACCGAGGTAATCCTCTCGGGCATGGAAGCGTACATTCCATTTTCTTTCTCTCAGTCTAATGCAAACAAATCTTGGTTAGTCACGCTTGTTCTACTGCTGTCCGCAACAAGGAGGAAGCATTCAAACGTTACCGACGCCTTAAAACTCAAGAATCTCATTCTTCTTATGTTTCTGCACGGAATCAAGCCAAATCTGTTCTTCGACTTGCCAAGCACACTTTCATCAATAATAAATGCACTGAACTATCCAACTCTAGCTCTTCCCAAGCTCTCTGGCATCTAGCCAAAAACCTCTCCAACAACTTTTATTCCTCGTCTTTCCCTCCTCTTTTCCACTCTGATGGCACAACCATCACTTCTTCCTCTGACAAAGCTGAACTCTTTTCTCAAACTTTTGCCAGAAACTCTAGCTTGGATGATTCCGGTGCTATTCCTCCCTCTCCACCCCCCTCTCTCCTACTTATGCCTAATATCCTAATCTCTTCTAAAGATGTACTTGCTACCCTCTCTGGGCTTAATACTAAGAAGGCGTACGGTCCGGACGGTGTTCCTCCTGTTGTACTTAAAAACTGTGCTTCCATGCTGACCCCCTGCCTAGGCAAACTCTTTCGTCTCTGTCTCTCCTCTAACATCTTTCCTTCTTGCTGGAAGTTTGCTCTCATTCAACCTGTCCCAAAGAAGGGTGATCGCTATCAACCCTCCAACTATCGTCCAATTGCTCTCATCTCTTGTATCTCTAAAGTTCTTGAAACTATTCTTGCTTCCAAATTTCTTAAGCATTTCTCTTCTCATAATCTACTCTCAGATTGCCAGTATGGCTTCGTTAAGGGTCGCTCTGCTGGTGATCTTCTTTCATATCATACTAACCCTCTGGTCATCCTCCTTTCGGGACTTCGGCGAGACCTTTTTTATTGCGCTCGACATACCAAAGGCCTTCGATAGAGTCTGGCACAAATCTTGAATTTCTTAACTACCCTCCTTCGTTTCTATCACTCCGTCTGTGCCCTTGTCTCTAATTTCCTTTCCGGCTGTTTCATGGCTAAGGTTATGGACGGCCATCGCTCACTTCCTCATCCTATCAACTCCGGTGTTCCTCAGTGATCTGTCCTATCTCCCATTCTCTTTCTAATTTTCATAAAATTAATGATCTTCTCAATTGTACCTCCAGTCCTATCTATTCATACTCAGACGACTCTACCTTACACTACTCAATTAGTTTTCCAGAACTCCCCAGGCAGCAATCACTCAAAAACAAATGTAATGAAGCCATACAACACTTATATTCTGATATAACTACTATTTCCAATTGGGACAGAGAAAAACTTGTTTGCCTTAAATCTTCCAAAACCCAATTTCTCCATCGTACTACCAGTCGGGAAGTTCCAGAGGACTATCCCTTATACTTCAATAATACAAAAATGAATCCATCTTCTTCTCTCAATATTCTCGGTGTCTCTTTTTCTTCTGCTCTCTCTTGGAAGGACCATATTAACAGTCTTGCTAAGGCAGCCTCCCAGAAGCTGGGTTTGCTCAACCGCCTCAAGGGGTTCCTTACCCCTGCTCAGCATCTTGCTCTGTACAAGGACACAGTATGTGCATCCTTGTATTGAGTATTGTTCACATGTGTGGGGAAGATCCTCTTACACTGCACTACTAGACAAAGTAGAAAGGAAAGCCCTTCGTATCATTAACTCCCGTCCACTCACCAACTCTCTGCAATCTCTCTCCCTTCGCCGCAATGTTGCATCTCTCTCACTATTCTATCGCTACTACAATAATCAGTGTTCCTCAGAGCTCTCCCAGTGTATACCACCTCCTTTACGTAGGGTATGTAGTATCCATCTTCCAACACAATCCCACCCCTACTCTTTGCAACTCTCCAACCAAAGAATGAAACATTATTCTCAGTCTTTCTTCTATTCAACAGCTGAGCTCTGGAACTCTCTCCCAGAATCAGTCTTCCCCTCTTCCTATGACTTAAATTGCTTCACACTCCGAGTGTCCAGGCATTTTGGCTCGAACGTCCCTTGATTTTGGCCCTGTCACTCTTTCAACTATGGGGGAGGCAATCGCTACAGGCAATTCTGCCTTTTGTCTCCCTCACTCACATAGAAAAAAGAAGATCGATAGATATATATAGATAGATAGACATACTGTATATGTAGAGAGATAGGTAGATAGTAGGATAAGAAGGAAACGGACGCTTTCTATCTATCTATTGCCTGATGCCCGAAGGGGTGGCCACGAACGAAATGCCCCATGCACCTCTGTCCCCAATTAGTCGACGCTCCTCCTCCCAACCAGCACCACCTTTTATTCATATATCTCTTTACTCCATCCTTCCACCTCTCTCGGTTTAGTTCTCCCTCTCTGTCCTTCTTCCTCGCTCTCATACACCCTCTTAGTCATTCTCTCGCTTCCCATACGTTCGATATGGCCGAGCCATCTCAAGGTGTTCCTTTTTGCATTTTCAAGCACATCTACCTCCACACCACACCTCCCTCTAACTTCCTAATTCGTCTGTCTATCCCTCCTCACGGGCGCTTTAAATCAACTATTATTTATTTGTTTTAGCTAACCTCTCTCAGTCATCTTCAACAAGACACCATGATCCCCTATGAAGGAGCACATCTATATAATATTTTCGATTGTCTGTGTGTGTGTGTGTGTGTGTGTGTGTGTGTGTGTGTGTGTGTGTGTGTGTGTGTTCTTAATAGGCGGCCACAGTTTTGGACCTGGGGAGCTGAAACTTTGCATGTGGGTGTCAATTGACCTGGGTCAGGTCATAGAGGGGGCGAGTCCACGATCGGAGATCGTTTCGAGGCCGAAATTGAAAAAAAAAAATGAAAACAAAAACAACAATAAGAAAACAAAATTGACGTTTGGGGCAGAAGGAGGCCTCCGATCGAAAAGGTGTAAGGAACGGAAGTTGTTCGCAGCCCCCCAAAATGGAGGTACGGATGAGGTCAGATCCAAAATCGGAGGTCATTTAGCGGCCGAAATCGAGGTCGCCGTTTAATGAGGCACAGGGAGGTCGAGGCGGTGATTATGGTAGTAGTAGTATTGTGATGATTGTGGTAGTAGTGATTAATGATGGTGATTATGGTAGTAGAGTTTAAACCCGGGCAACGCCGGGTACCCCTGCTAGTACTTAAATAAATTCAACAAGGATGGGACCCTAAATGCACAACAAGCAAATTATATTCTGGCGGAGTGGTCATGCCACTGGATTGGTAATCCAATGGACCTGGGTTCAAATCCCGATATGTCAATGGGAAGATATTATTGGGATTGAATTTGTGCTGTACCTAGAGTATCAGTGCATTACCACAAAGCCTACCGAAATGCCAAACAAATACCCTCATTGTTCCCTGATTAAAAAACACTGTATGAATATTCCCATATTCAAAATATGTTACAGGGGGACAATGCCTAGTGAGTTCACTGCTCAATAGGTGGCGTTCTGAGAGTTAGGGTCTGAGTCTGGAGGGTGAGACGGTGAAGCACTTGAACGAAGCAACCAGCTGCTTCAGAGATGGAGCTGCTTCGAGCCATGATGGATGCTTCACATGTCTCACTCCCCAGACTGGAACAAGACCTCACGGGCTTCACCGTGTTGAGCGGTGGAATGTACAGGCTCTCAGCCTATGCCCGAGAGGGAGTAGTTGGAATATATAAAAAAAAAAAAAAAAAAAAAGCTAAACTATGTCTTAAATTATATATTAAATCACCAAACGAATAATTAGCAAGCTGTTGAATATTTACAGTAAAAAGAACAGCGTTTCTATAATTTTATTGTCTATTACCATAAACTAAACTTTAAAATTACATGTTTTACGTGCATGTGAATACTCTACATTTAATTCACACATATAAGATACATAAACTCAATTACAATTTAATATAAATACCCTAATTTTATAGAGTTCGCTTAATGTAACACGGTCCCCTAGTTATTCAAGTTAAAATCCAGTCATTCTGTTTCATCCTTTCTAAAAAATAAAATAGAATATCTATCTATCTATTGCCGGACGCCTTACTCCCCTTACGAGGGTGGCCATACACAGAATTCCCCCAAGCGGACCTATACCCTGTGAGAGGGACAATCCGAGCCAGTTTAGTGAAGGACTTACAGGATTGACCACTCAATTTAGGATCCGTCCGATTCCGAGGCCCTCTGTGTATCTTGTTAGCACTATTTTTCTACAGTGGTGTTCGGCTAATCCATCCACTAACCTGCCTTACCCTTAGGTAATCAGTATGGATTTGTATCAGGTTTACTCCCCTAGACAGGTTGCCAGCCAAGGCTGACAAGTCCCATCCACCCGGATTTGTATAAGGTTGTCTCCCATAGATGAGTTGCCGACCAAGGCTAACGAGTCCCATCCACCCGTAAATAGAATATGCAACAGTAAAAAGGAAAACGTGCTATACTTTTAAGGTGGGATGGCGTATTTATTTGCGCGTTTATGTATCTTTTTACTATGTTTTTATTGTATTTTCTTCCCTAAACCTCTATCAAGCTTAATAAAACACCCGCCCAAGACCCTCCTTCAAGATAAATTTGTACGTTTTTCGATAGAAAAATTTCCCGGCCGAAAGCCGGTTCCTCTTACACTACAGGCTCGCTAGCGCTCGCCAGGAAAAAAAATGACACCCAAATAACACGAAAAGTCTTAATATTGACATAAGAAATGGGACGAAAGGTCTTAAAATCGCCAAACTAATGGGCCGAATGTCTTCAAATCTTCCATCAACCATAAATAAAAAACACCCCCGAACCCCCTTCAAGATAAATTTGTAATTTTTCGATAGAAAAAATGTCCCGGCTGAAGGCAGGTTTCGCTATCACTCGGGAGGTAAATGACTGGAAGACAGGCATAATAGACCCCCTATATAAGGGTAAAGGGGGAAAAGGAGTGTGTGGTAACCACCGAGGAATATGTCTTCTAAGCGTAGTAGGGAAGGTGTCCAGCAGGGTAGTGATTGAGAGAGTGAAAGTGAGAAAGGAGAAATGGATAGGTGACGAGCAGGGCGGTTTTAGAAAGGGAAGAGGATGTGTAGATCATATTTTTACCATGAATTGTGTTGTGGAGAAATATCTGGAGAAGCAACATAAGGTGCACGTTGCCTTTATGGCCTTGGAGAAGGCCTATGCCAGAGTGGATAGAGAAGGTATGTGGAAAGTTCTTCGAATATACAGAGTAGATAGCAAGTTGCTGAAAGCAGTGAAGAGCATGTATGAGGGTGCAAAGGCGGCAGTACACGTGGAGCATGAGCAGACGGAGTTCTTTGACCTGAATGTTGGGTTGAAACAGGGGTTTGTGATGTCCCTGTGGTTGTTTACTGTATATATGGATGGAGTCATGAAAGAAATACAAGGAAGAGCAGTGGATGTTGGTGTATCGCTGATAAGGGAGGGAAATAAGTGGAAGCTACCTGTACTGCTGTTTGCTGATGATACAGTTCTGACGATAATGAATGGTAGTTGCAGGGTCTGGTAAATGTGTTTGGAACAGAGTTCGAAAAACGGAATTTGAAGGTAATTGCGGGGAAGAGCAAGGTTATGGTCTTCGAAAGGGGTGAAACCACAGAGTGTGAGGTGAAGTTGAACGGTCAGGCTATGGAGATTGTCAGCTCGTTTAACTATCTGGGCAGTGTGTTGAGTAAAGATGGGATTATGGATGAAGAAGTGCGGGAGAGGGTGCAACAGGGGAAGAGGGTTGTAGGAACGCTGAAAGCAGTAACAAGAAATAGGGTGGTCAGTATGGAAGTGAAGAAGTCCTTGCATGACAGTGTGGTAATCCCGACACTGACTTACGGAAGCGAAGCATGGACGCTGGAGAAGAGACTCAGACCAAGAGTGAGAAGGGTGGAAATGAGTTACTTGAGAAGTGCGTGCGGAGTTACATGGAGGGATATAGACAGATGAATGAGGAAGTAAGGAGGAGGTGTGGTGTGGAGGTAGATGTGCTGGAAAGTGTGAAAAGGAACACCTTGAGATGGTTCAGCCATATGGAATGTATGGGAAGCGAGAGAATGACTAAGAGGGTGTACGAGAGCGAGGTGGAAGGACAGAGAGGGAGAGGTAAACTGAAAGAGAGGTGGAAGGATGGAGTGAGGAAGTATATGGATGAAGGCAGTGCTGGTTGGGAGGAGGGGCGTCGACTGACTGGGAACAGAGGTGCATGGGGCGGTTCGTTCGTGGTCACCCCTTCGGAGATCACGGCGTCAGGCAATAGATAGATATATAAATGATATATATATATATATATATATATATATATATATATATATATATATATATATATATATATATATTCTTTGAGACAAAGGAGGTTAAAGAAAATAGAAGTTTCGCAAAATATTATTTTTACATTTAGCTTTTCAATATTTCGGACAATCTTCCTCTGTTCTTTGTTGATGAGTTTAAGTAGCTGTCCTATATTTGGCCTGGATGTTTCGGAATGTTCTGATTCCATCACCAGCAGATAAGTGATGCAGGAATGAAGTGGAATAGAGTATATATAAGTATGCTGAAATAAGGATATTAGAGGAAGTTCAAGTTGAGGAAATAAAAGAAATACAGAAGAAGTGAAAAGATTGCAGGCTGTCTGCATTGCTGTTTTTTTATGGGTGGTTCATTCACATGCAGCCCATGACTTCTTCCTCTCCCAACAGTTTTCTTTACTGTCTGCTGTTTTCAGAAAGGCCGAAGCTCCTTTGTGTTCCTGGACGGCGGTAATTAGGCAATTGTCCTTATATGTGGTAGTCCCAGGGGGTGCACAGTCTGCGGCCCCAGCAGTGCACCAGCTGGGAAGCATCGCCACTGACCGTGTTACATAGTGGTGCTGTAGGTTAGTTGTTGAGGCACTGAGAGATGTTCCTTGAGGTCGGTGCTACCTCAAGAGGTTCACTACTGGCACTCCTTAGGTAGGGTCATGAGAGTGCAGGTATCATTGTGGGGTGCTCTACTGACACCGCCTACCTGCAGAGCCCCTGGTTGTGTCAAATTCGGTTGTCATATTCAGTGTTATGTGTATCTATGTCGGCGTTGGAATAGTGTTAAGTCAAGATCAGGCATTGTTATTAAGTTGTTAAAAAAAAACATAGACCCCCGGTGTGCCGCGGACCAGAGGTTCACGCCGTGAGCCCCAGGCCCGAGGTCCACAAGGTCCCATAGGTGCAAAAGTGTTACTACGTGATTCAATTTTTCAAAACAACACCCGCACGCCATATGTCTGAGACACACGCCGTGCGCCCCAGGCTCGAGGTCCCCAGTATTCCAAGCCTGGTGTCTCTCATGTGTCAACTTTTAGTATAAAGAGGAGCAGGTTCCCCCACGTCGACCAACCTAAAGGCCCCCATACACTATCAATTATGAGTGCACAAACACGATTTACGAGGCAATATTAACCCCCTCCGACATCTATGATGCGATCCCATCATATGGCGGTATGCCCAAGAGTATCATACGACGCGATCGCGTCATATGAACTTAGTGAAATAGCTCAATAAGTAAGTTACATGACGCATTTGTGTCATATTGAGCTCAGTAAGTTAGGTAAGTTAGATCAGAATCTGTCGATTGATGGCAACCCCAAATACCTCCGACTTTACCGGTACCTCAGTGTCAAATAAAGTGTTTTGAGGGAAATACCGGGGGCTCCGCCACCCCATCAGTAAGTTACCAACTTATGTCTGGGGGGGTTAAACCGTATCTAATACACGGTTTCAATCAATTGTGCAAGCCTTCATCACACCCATTCATGATGGTTATGCCTGCACAAACACCATGTATGCGCACTCATGATTGATAGAGAGCTCGGAGATACAGGAGATGGGTTACCTGGTTGCTATATAGGTGAGTGGAAGGAGTCAGTCATCGGGAGGTCACGTGTGGTTGGCTGTCAGGTTAAGGCGAGTTTTGATTGGTGTAGAGGCGGGGGGGAGGGGCTGGGGTAGGCAAAGCGGGGTTCTGAATGATGGGAGTGTGGGTTGAGGAGTGCAAGTACTAACGATGCCTGAGGGTATCTAGAAAGGGAGCTAAAGGGGCGGAGGGGGGCGCTGGAGGTGCGGGAGGGTGTATAGCAAGATTATGTGCCCGACGTGAGCATGGGAGGGTTTGGAAGTCGTCAGTTTGAATGTAAAGTGAAGGTTTTAGAGCTTGGATTTACTGTAGATTGCCTCTACGAAGGCAAGGCAACGGCGGTCTTGCTCTCTATCTATAATGGTGGTGTGTAGGTCTAAGGCAGATCTGGTGAGGTCTCGGTGGTGGGGGGCCTTATAGTGGAATTTGATGGTACCATTTTGGAGGTGAAGGGTTAGACGTCTAGTCAATTTGTTGTTGTCATTCCGATATAAGATGGTGGCCCGCAGTCCACATTGATACATGTGTGTCGGTAAATGACATGGTCTTCTTGAAGGGACGTCTTGTAGGAGGGAGGTCTGTTACGGATGAGGAGATGGAAAGTTTTGGGGGATTTATAGTAGGTGATGAGTATTATTTGTTGTTCTGGATCGCTGGGGTAGACATTTCTTCTGATTACATTTTGCATAATGGCCTCATCAGCTTTGATGTCACGGTTGGAGGGGGTGGAAGGTTGGTCCTGGTGCCATTTTATCCAATTATAGGTTGATGGCCCGTTGTACCTCAGAGTTGTTGTATCCATTGTTAACTAGAACTTGACTGATTCGGTCAAGTTCAACATGGGTAGATTTTCTGGTACGGCAGTGTTTTTTTTTTTTTTTTTTAAGATTTGTTAGCTAACAATATATTTTTTTACTAACTCGGATCATTGTCCTGATGACGACCCGTTCTCTCTCTTTCTGAAGCTATGCGGTCTACCTGGCGTGATACCTGGTTATGTTAGCTAGCTAGCTAGGAATGGTCTGAGCTAGGTTAAGGTCAGGGTACCCTTCTTATCTTGGAGGGGGATGATTATTAACTATGTGGATGAGGGCTTCAATGTGGTCGGCTATGGTCTCTTGAATTATTCCCATGGCTGCAGCTTTCGCTTCTTCTTGGAGGGGGTCTGTTGCTGGAGTGTCTGTGAGGCGTCGTAATTGCGTAGTGACAGGACATTCAAGAATGTAGTGCAGCAGCGGCTCTGTAGTATTTTCGAGACAGTGCTCGCGTGGTCTATCATTGCGTTGTTTAATCTCAGTCACGCACTTGTACCCGAGCCGCAGTCTGTGTATGCTCACTCGTGTCTCCCTGCTTACTGGGTCTGGAAGTTGAAGGGATTGGCAGTGGGTTAACCTGTTGATACCAGTCTGCCGAGTATGAATTGGGGATTATCGCACGATGTGACTTGTATCTTAGCTCAGTGGCCTTTTTGCTAGTTTTATTTTTTATTTTGGAAAGCGACGTGTGAAGTGGCAGGGTAGTGATGTTGAGTCTGGTGGCGAGTTTTGCTACCTCGTCTGCTTCCTCATTCCCCTGGATCCCCACGTGACTGGGAATCCATAGGAAGGTGACGAGACGGCCCTGGTTGGTTATTTGCTGCAATGTTGCCCAGATGCTAGTCGTGAGTCCGATGTTGTCTTTTGGCTTCTTGTTTTATTGTTGCAATGGCAGAGCTGGAGTCGGTGTTGATGAATGGATTACCTTGCCTCTGCTCTGCATCCCTCAAGGCTTGCACGATTGCTGCCAGCTCTGTTTGGAGAGTTGAGCAGCCATCTGGTGTCCTCCACATCCCAGCCTGGCCATTTCTAACATAGGCTGCCCCGCTGCGCCCGGAAATGGGGTCAAGTGAGCCGTCAGTAAAGTAGATGAGGGGGTGATGTCTCATGAGTGAGTTGATGGTCTCTTCTGCTTGTCTTCTTAGTAGAGCTGAATTGTTACAAGTGCGCCTAGCGCCCTCAGCTCCACTCTTGAAGTTTACCATTTGTTCACTCCATGCGGCTGGTGGAGTCCAATCAGGGCACGGGGTGTCAACTCCCTCTCTCAGTAGGTGTGTGATCTCAAACCTATTGACTGTATCGGCCATCTTCTGACTCCAAGTAGTGCTGGGGAAGAGGTCTCTTCTTTGTGGGGCAGAGGCAAGGATTTTTCTAGTCACGTCTTCCATGCTGTTTTTGATACAGCTGCGAACTACAAGGCAAGCAGCATTCTTGCCGACCCTGATGCTGATTGTGTCTAACTTTGTTTCTAGTTGCAGGTTAGCAATCCGAGTCCACATTGGGGCCCCGAGCATCAACCTGAGTGCCTGGTTCTGTGCAACTTCGAGCCTCTGGAAGCTGGTCAGCTTCAGGGCGACCAAGGCGGGGGAGGCATAGTCAATCAGCGACCTTACAGTGTGGGTGTAATACATCCTGAGCATGCTGAAGTCGGCCCCAGATCTAGTGCCAGTGATCGCTCTCATGATCCGGATCCTGTTGATGGCCCGTTCTCTGAGGTACTCAACTTCTGCTTTGAAGTTGAGTTTGTTGTCAAACCAAAACCCCTGGGCATTGATGCTGCTGGACCCAGTCGATGTCTGCTCCTTGTAGTCTCAGCTTGTCGCTTGGCGTGGGGAGGTTCACCGCAATATCCTTTGTTTTCGCTCCGTTGATCTTGAGGCCCAGTTCATGCAAACTTCCTCAATTCTGCTTAGGTCATTTTGGTCTTTTCGGAGCTTGTTGTTGCCCCGGACAATGAGTTGCAGGTTGTCAGCGTAGCAAAATAGCTTGACCCAGCATCCCAGGTAAAGGGAAACCAGGATCTCCATCAGCACATTGAAGAGTGTCGGGCTGAGGATACCTCCTTTTTGGGTTCCGTTTTCTAGAATATTGTTGGACGAAGTCTGCCCCTGGAACCTAGCCCTTGCTCCTCGATTGGTGAGATAGTCTCTTATCCAGGCCAGGAGCTTGCCACGCACTCCCTTTCTGACCAGAGACTGCAAAACAGCATCTCCGCTTGCAAGGTCGAAGACTTCTCAAGGTCTAAGAAGACGATCAGTGCCCGGCCATCGTTCACTTTTCCATGTACTGCCGCAATGTTATCGGCGGTTCCTACGCCTTCTCGGTCTGCAAACAGTCTTGGGTGAAGCTGGCCCATTTGGTGAGCAAGCCTGGCCCTGACCCTTCTCTCTGCCGTCTTCCTAAGGCAGCTAGTTAGGGATGGGTCTAGGTTGAGTTGGGTCCTTTGGTTTCTGTATTGGTTGAATCGGACCGTTTTTCCAGGTGCTCGGTAGTCTGCCAGTCTCCCAAGACCTGTTTATGATGGCTAGAAGCGCCATCTGTCCCCCTGATCCAGCATTATGTACCATTGAGTAGGTGATGGCATCTTCTCCAGGTGCCGTGTCCTTCACTGGTCTTCTGGTGTTTTTCAGCTCCTGAAGTGTGAAAGGGTTTACCCCGTCAGTCGATGATTGCTCCTGGCATGCCTGGTCGATTTCTTGCCGTCTACCTTGTTTCAGAATGTTTTGCAGAACTTGTGTTTGTTGCGGCAGTTGGAGTGTGGCTGCTCGACCTGCAAACAGTGTCACAAGTCTCTCCGCCTCCTCCTGGGGTTTGAGATGCGTGGGTTGTTTCTTTTTCCCTTTTCCCGCAACTTGCCTTAACGTGGTCCATAGAGCGGTTAAGCTAGTGTGCTCGTTGAGAAGTGTGCACCATTCTTGCCACTTATCCTGCATGATGGCTTTGATTATTGTGCTGGTTGTGCTTAGTACCGCCTGGAGGAGTTCCCTGCTGCTATCCACTGGGTACCTTTTAAAAAAAATCTTGGTCATGTTGACACGGTGATATTGTTCTTTGACCCTATCGTCATAGTACCAGTGGTCCTTGAAATGCCAATTGGGTTGACGTGTGAGTGGGCAGGCTTGTCGCGCTGCTTCGTGAAAGGCCTCTACCAGATCTTGCTCAATCTGATCCAGGCTCATGTTTGGGTCTGAGTCGTAGGTTTCATACCATGCCTGGATATGCCTCTCTAAGTTTGCCCAGCTAGCTTACTTGAGATCCCATCTTGGAGGAGGTTGGGGAATTATCGGCGGTCTGAGGTTATTAATCGAGATAGTGGTGGCAAAGTGATCACTTGCAAGGGTGGGGTGGACTTGCCAGGTTGCGTATGGGAGGAGGTCGGTTGTTATGAAGGCGAGGTCGAGTAGCCCTCCTAGAATGTGAGTTGGTGCGGTGGTGTTGAGAAGTGACAGTTCTGGTGTATTGCCGAGTGTGGCAGCCAGGTGTGTGCCCGCCACATCCGCTTTTCGTCTTGGGTTGAAGTCTGGGTGGTTGGCATTGAAGTCACCTCCTATGAGGATGAGCTCTCTAGTGGCTTCTGAAAAGAGCTCGCCCATGCAGAGTTCGACTCTGTTTCCCGGCTTCCTGTAGAGGTTATATACTGTTATTGAGCAGTTGTTTAAGTATATTTTGGCAGCAAGGACTTCAGCCCCCTCGCCGCAGTTGATTGGGTTGGGAATTGGCTCAGAATGAAGATCCTCCCGTACCAGAATTGCTAGCCCTAGTGGTTCTCTGGGTAGGGTGTATACTATGAAGCCTGAGAGTCTGAAAATGGAGTTTGATGGTAGCTTGGTCTCTTGTAGCAGGAAAATGTCAATTTTGTCGATCCCTGCTGCGGTACGCAGTTGGTGGCTTTTGGATCTGATGCCATTCACATTCCACTGCATGATGCTAATTTTATTGTTTGGATCCATGTTGATGTTTGTTCCTGTTGTCTGTGGTGCAATCGTTCTGTGTTATTCTGACCTCTACGTCTTCCTCGTCACTTGAAACCTGGAGGTGATCTTCCGTGTCGTCTTGTTTGCTTTGGCCGCGCTCCTCGTATTTCTTCGCATGCTGTTTTGTGTATTGGGTGGTTGATTTGTTGAGTAGTTGCTGTGCTCGATTGTTTGGGTAGGGTCTGTGTTTCCTTCGGGTGAGACTAGCTTGTTTATTCTAGGGTCTCTGTTTGACATGCTGCTTGTTGTGTTGGTCCTGGGTGCGTCGTCCGATGTTTCCTCAATGTTGTTTGGGTTCTTGACTTGCTGTTGGCAGTTGGGTACCGAAGTTCGGTTGTTGTTTGGTAGATCTTGGGCAATTTGGTTTCTAAGGGTGTGTTCGTGATTAGGGTAGGTGGTGGTGTTACTTTTCTCCTTTCGGCTTTCCTGCTTGAAGATTGTGTCATCTATAAGTTTTTCAAGTTTTTCCTCATCAAGTTGGAATTGACCTAGGCTTGCTACTCCAACTAGGAGTGTTTTAAGCATGCGTAGTGACATGGTGACTGTCCTCTCATCATCTTTGATGTGTCTGTCCTGGCGTTGTTGTTTGTGGTATTGTGCTGCTTCACGGTAGTTCATGCTTGCGACATTGGGTAGGGTAAGTTGTCTGAGAAGTGTTGTTTAGTTGGGGCTGGTAGTCTGTTGTTCCATGCATTTCCACGGGGGGTGGGGCAGTTTTGGTGTAAGGGGCTCTTGATGGGGTTGTTTTGCTCTACCTTGTTTTGGTATCTGTGAATTATGTCCTTCCTTATCTGGCATTTGTTCCTCCAGGCATGGTGCGGGCCATGGGAATTTGCACATCTGGCAGTTGTTGGCTCGTTGTTTTTATATTTCTGGAAACAAACCTCGCTTTTATGTTTCCCTGCACAGATTCCACATACTAAAGGTTTGTTGCATCGATCCTGCGTATGATTCAGTTTTTGGCACTTGAAACATCTCTTTGGCTCTGGGATGAAAGGTCTGAGGGTGAATGTGCCAAAGATACCCAGGTATATCTCGTTGTCCTTTATCTGTCCTTCAACCTCGATGATCACTTGTCTTGTACTCACTTTGACCTTTCTTGCTTCATCATCAGTGTGGGTGACTTCACATCTTTTGGCTGATTTGATTTGCCTGTGCTTGAGGAGATGCTCAACACCCACCTCTACAGGGTATTTGGTTACTACCCATTTTGTTATAGTTATGCCAGGCGTTATTGTCTCCTTTATATTTTTTCCTTGAACAGTTGTCAACTCTTCAAGAAATTTGGCAGTTTCTTCATCTTGGGGGGTTAAGAGGGCCCTCCTGACATAGGCATTGATGGTGGAGCGTAGGTATCTGGGGGGGAGGGGGGGGGGGGAATTCACTCTGTCCATTTAGACAAATCCGATGTTGGTGGGCTTGGTATACACTTGGGTCTTGAATCAAAGTTGGTGGGCAGTGACAAGGACGTCGAGAAAGGGGAGTTGTCCGTGGGTCGACTCTTTGTAGGTGAAGTTAAGTCCGGAGGAGGCGATAAACCGCTGTCGGAGGTCCTGTAGTTCTTGGGTGTCCTTAACTCGTAAGAAGATGTCATCCACGCAGTCGATGGAGGCAAAGTGGGTAGACAAGAGTTCCTCTGAGATAGTGCCCATATCTATCTATTTATCTATATATACAGTATATATATATATATATATATATATATATAATTTATATATATATAAAATATATATATATAAACAATAAATATATATATATATATATAAATATATATATATATATATAAATATATATATAAGAGAGAGAGAGAGAGAGAGAGAGAGAGAGAGAGAGAGAGAGAGAGAGAGAGAGAGAGAGAGGAGAGAGAGAGAGGAGAGAGAGAGAGAGAGAGAGAGAGAGAGAGAGAGAGAGTTCTGCTCCCAACAGTATCATATGGTCCCTGGAGGTGAATATTTGGTGCTGGAGCCAGGGGGGGGGGGGGGGGAGAATACATTTTTATGTTTCCACAACCACTTTTGGGTCACCAGGACTCTCACGTCCACACAGGACTACCATGGGTGTGTGTAGCTTGGCCTTTAGAAATATATTATTTATTTTTTCCTAATTTTAAGCAGGTCTTCTTTGGGATTAACTTTAAGGGGGTAATGCTTGTTTTTTGGTCTATATAAGTATTTATAAATATATATTTTTAGTTTCCTCGCTAGACCTCCATCAAGCTTAAAACAAAACAAAACCTAGACCCCCTTTCAATATTAATTTGTAATTTTTTCGGTTGAGAAATTTCCTTGTAAAATTACAGGCTCGCTACCTCGATCGTAGATGGCACGTAGATGGCACGAATGGTCTTAATACTGACAAAGAAATGAGTCGAAAAGTCTGAAAATCGCCAAACTAACTGAACGAACGTCTTAAAATCTCAGAACTATTATGCTAAACATGAGAGAGAAGGGGTCTAGAAAAAATTATAACCACCCCCCGCCCCCCCACCCACACACACACACACTACCCCCAATAAAGGTGGTCTCTTCCCTTGGAATTTGACCATGAGGGGATTGTATTTATGGCTGGGATTATGTCAAGACTGTTGGGAAATAAGTAAGTCAGTCAGTTGCCCGCTCTTACTCCCACAGTAGGGAGGATCAGCAAGAGACACAAGAAAGGAAAAAGAGGTGACAGGAGAAGAACACATATATCCGTTATATATTGTATATAAACGGTGTGTATATGTATTATGGTATCAACAAAGTCCACGGTGTATCAAGACTGGGTTTCAAAAAATGATCTCAAAATTCCACTTTACGTCTTTGTCTTTATGTAAATATGCCAATATAAGTTCTGTTCCTTTCCGTGACCTTATACATGGAAATATAATGCGTATGATTGAATTACTAGTGTAGTTTCTTATATAGTGGATAACACATCTGATTAGTCAACTTATAATTTAATAAATCCACATTCGCAATTCATTCATACTATTTTACTTTCATGCAAAAAATCATAACGAATAACATAACTTATACGGGCAACTGTACATGAGAGTTAGTTAGGCTACTCTTGGCTTGCTTTGTGACAGGAATGGAAAGTATATAACCTTGTTGAGACCTCTATCACCTTAAACACTATATGGTGCAACGTATCGCGGGTTATTCATGAAATATTGTTATATTAGTATTAAGGGTTTTGATTGCTGTCGCCTTTATCGACCAATATATTTTTAGTTTCCCCCTAGACTAAAAAAAAACGCCTCCAAAAACCTAAACAAACAAAAAATAAAAAAAAGCACACACACACACGCACACCCAGACCAACTTTAATATTAATATGTACATTTTTCGTTAGGAGAATTCCCGGCCAAAGGCCGGCTTCTTACTAAACTGCAGGCTCGCTATCGCTCGCCCAGAAAAAAACCGATACGTGAATGAGATGAAGTGTCTTATAACAGCCAATTTATTTTAGGTGACACGTTTTAAAATCTCCAAACCAATGGAGTGAAACATGAGGTTCCAAAACGACCCACCCCGCACCAGATAGGTTTACGTCATGCAAATATTATCTTCCGCGACAAAGTCCTTTGGTGCGGAAAGTGTTGCTTCTTGAGATCATTTTCCGGTCCGCTTCACCCGGAATTGTTCTGGGGCGCTGGAGTATATTTTAATCTCGCAAAAATGTCTTCCACTCCTTGGCATAATCCATAAAGCCTTTAGTCGTTTCAGTACCGGTTCCGTTCTTTAGTCGTTTCAGTACCGGTTCCGTTCTTTAGTCGTTTCAGTACCGGTTCCGTTCTTTTAACTTTATTCTGGCTACTATTAGGCGAGTGTGTTCTGCTTGAAAAGGGCCTCCAGCAATTAACAGGCGTAGAACTATCTCATTTAACCAATTTTACAATCACAGATCCTTCTTAAAACTACACATACTAGTCTAAATATAGCTAGAATATAATTAAAACAACGTCGCCGGTACAGGAGGGGTTAGCCGGCACTCTAACCGGTACAGGAGGGGTTAGCCGGCACTCTAACCGGTACAGGAGGGGTTAGCCGGCACTCTAACCGGTACAGGAGGGGTTAGCCGGCACTCTAACCGGTACAGGAGGGGTTAGCCGGCACTCTAATCGGTACAGGAGGGGTTAGCCGGCACTCTAACCGGTACAGGAGGGGTTAGCCGGCACTCTAACCGGTACAGGAGGGGTTAGCCGGCACTCTAATCGTTGCGTCTTCATTTTGACTTTGGATAGGAATGAGTAGGCTGAATTTAGGATAGGACAGGCTTAGGGTAGGCTTAGGTTATAACTAGGTGCGATTTTGGCTTAGCCCCATTAGTTTTGAGATATTAAGACGTTCACCTTATTAGTTTGACGAATTTAAGACCTCTCGCCCCATTTCTGTCAATGTTAAGATCTTTCGTGCCGTTTAGGTGTTAATTTTGTCCAGGCGAGCGATAGTGGGCCTGCAATAAAGGTACGCACACGAATAAATGCTCATATAAACAACACTAATGCACACAAGACGCATATATTCACACACAAGCAAGCACTCTATCTCCAGCACTATCTTAACCCTTTGAATACCAGCGACGTGTTATATTTTATTATAGCTATATTTAGACGATTTTGTGCAGCTTAGGAAGGCTCTGTGGTAGTTAAAAGGGTTGGTTGAGATATGTTGTAGCCATATTATTGCTAGAAGTCCTTCCTAAGCTGAATAAAATCGTCTAATAGTAGCTAGAATATGATAAATAAAAGACGTGTTAACCCGTACGGGACGTACGGGTTAACACGTATTTGGTGTATTGTCCATGCATTACCCGGACCAAACCAGATAACCGGTAGATGTGGAGGCCTGCAGTTCTCACTGGGATCATATTAGCATCTCTCGTAGTGAAAGGCGGGAGAAGGTGTGTGGAGTTTTGAGAGAGAGATAGAGAGTTACACAGATACTCAGACCACACAGACCTAGCGGTTCCAACTAGGTGGTCCGGCCTTAACACTACTAGACAGGGACAGTTTATAGTGGAAGAATAGGACAGTGCAGTAGAAGGCGCTCTCCCCACCCTCCGCTCCCTCCGGCTAATAAGCCGTACCGGAAGATAGGATGAAGTGTAACCTTATGAGCCAGGAGATGCCCACAAGGAAAGTTTTTATATAATATAGATAGAAATTAGTTTGAAAGGAAAATTACACATAGCCTACCTATTGATGAATTCATATCAATCCAATCTTCATCAGATGATCGTCCAGTCTGTTCTTAAACATATCAATTGCATTACTGTCGACCACCTCTCTTGGCAAACTATTCCACTCTTTAACCACATTGAATATGTGAAGAAATATTGTGTCACATCTAAGGATGCCAATTTTGTTATTAATTTCATTCCATTACCTCGGGTTGCAGTAATGTTATTAACCGTGAACAGTGTACTGATAATTTTTTTTTTTTTCTTTTTGAGACAATGAACGCAGGAAGGAAAAACACAGATACAATAGGTCCATGTGCCTAAAGGCATCCTCCATTCATAAAATGTTTGTAACAACTGGATTTATACTTTTTGTAGATTGTAAGTTTGTGGAAAGCAACTCGAGGGAAGTGAATTCCAAAGAGTAGTAGTTCTAGGGATAAATTAATTTTGATAAGCAGAAGTTCTAGATTGTGGAGGAGAAAGTGTATATTCATGGGCGCTCTCAGCTGCCCTAGTTCTACGGGGAAAGATGTGGAAAGGCGGCACAATTGAAGCAAGTTCCTCGGAACAATTGCTGTGAAAATATCTGTAGAATGATGCAAGGGATGCAACGTTTCTTCGTATGGATAATGTAGGAAGGTCCTGTGTGATTGCAGGGTTATTGATTAATCTAATAGCTTTATTTTGAATTTTGTCCAACTGCCTCAATGCAACCACTCCACTTCCACTCCACAGAGGTGAACAGTAATCCATCTGAGAACGCACATGACTTTATATATTACGGCCAACTGCTCGTCAGTGAAGAATTCTCGAACTCTGTACAAGAGTCCCAGTTTTTTAGAGGCATTCTTAGCAATGCTTCTAACATAATGTGTCCAGCTCAAGTTAGTAGTTTATGTTACACCGAGAATGTCAATACTAGGGGAAGTGGGAATATTTACATCATTAAAAAATATATGGGAGTCAGTGAGATTCTGTCGGTTAGAAAATTGAATGTACTTGGTTTTCTGTGCATTAAAGGACACTAGATAATTTTGTCCCCATTCATAAATTCTAGAAAGGTCCTGGTTCAGAGAAATTGCAGTGTTTATTTTTGAATTTATAAGATCGGGTTGGGTGAAAGAATTGGTAAATGTGAAGGAACTGTGGAGTGTTGAGTCATCTGCGTAGGAATGTATTGGATTATGAGTGGTAGATATGAGATCATTGATATGAATGAGGAACAGAGTTGGGGCCAAAACTGATCCCTGGGGAACACCAGCATTTATTGAGTGAAATTGAGAATAAAGGCCATCTACCATTACACGTATTTTTCTGTTATGAAGATAAGAAGAAATTAGTGGAACTAATGATGCAAGGCCGTAGTGTGACATCTTCGACAATAAGGATTGATGCCAGACTCTATCAAATGCCTTTGATATATCCAGTGCTATTGTATGTGTTTCACCTTGTTGGTCTGTAGCTTGGTTGATTTGATGCGTAAGAAGGCAAAGAATGTCTGCAGTTGATCGATATCGTCTAAAACCATATTGCCTATCACTGATTAATTTATTATTCCCGAGATGCTTAATTATGTGATTATTTAATATAATTTCAAAGACTTTACCAAGAGTGGTAAATTCCTTAAAGTATCTTAAAACACTCGATAAGTTGGCCTCGCAACTTTCGTTACTTAAGCGAGAACAAATTTAATGTATTTAATCTTTCATAATATGGCTTGCTTTTCAGAGAGGGAATTAGTTTAGTTGTTCTACGCTGCACAGATTCGATTTTTTAATGTCTTTCTTGAGATATGGGGACCAGAACTGAGTATTCAAGATGGGGTCTAACAATGCCTTAGAATAACGGTATAATAATGTTTTCATGTTATAGGTAATATTTCTTTTGATAAATCCCAAGGCTTTGTTAGCTTTATTTGCCACAGGTGCACATTTTTCTGAGGTTTTAGGTTTAGAAAGAGAGATAGAGTGAGAGTGAGTGTGTGTGTGTGTGAATATGCTCCTCTCAAATTAATTCGCCAACAAAACCTCTATAACTATATTAATCAATGAATATGGTTAGTTGTCAGAGACGTGTGGGAAGGACCCTTGTGTTGAATATTTTACAACTGTTTTAAGGGGGTATTACTCGCTTTTTATGGACTCCCTTCTCCCTCATGTTTAGCATATTAAATTCGAGGTTTTGAGACGTTCGTTCTGATTAGTTTTGACATTATTCTACTGACAAATGTAAAAAATTATCTTGAAAGGGGGTGATTTTCTAAGCTTGATGGAGGTCTAGCGAGGAAATTAAAAAATATTGAAATACATTTATTATATAAATATATAGCCCAAAAAAAACAAGTACTACCCATCAGGTGAAGGTCAGGTGAAGGTATTAAGGGATAAGCCTTTACAACGGCACCTCGTAACACCGGCACCTCTTAGCTATTTTATACTTTTCCTATTGTTCTGAAGAGTGTAGAGAGGGGAGAAGTGGTGGGCAATTACCATAATTATCAACACAAAGAGCCTCTGCGAGTGGAGGGGTGGAATAAGCGGCCAAGTTTATTTGAATGGAATACATTGTTGCCAAGAATCCAATACTAATTTAGCCAAGACCATATACATATTGCTATGGTCTAGTTCAAGGGGAATTAAGTCAACATTAGTATAAAAAGCGTGACTAACTAAACTACTAATAATACAGAACTTTGCTTGATTTGTAATGTCAAGCAATATAAAATTCAAACGATATAAAAAGCGTTATATTATAGTACCCAAAATACATCAAAGTTTGTCATGAAACACTCTAGTGCACCATGACGCCCTTTTACCTTTGATTCTGGTTAAAATGTGATGATTTACTGCAGTTAAAAAAGGGGGTTAAGAAGGACCTCTGTTACTAAGTGGGTTTATTGACATCGTATTTACCCATTTGAGTCGTATAGGTAGATTGCAAATTAAAGAAAATAATCTAATGGTAACCAGAATATGACGAAGATAACATTTTGGTGGTGAAAGGGTTAAATGTTCTAAGATACAAATTAATATATTCCTATTCTATTTTTTTACTTACACATATGCTCAATATTTAAGTTCAGCTCCATTATTTTAATTTCGGTTTTATATCTAATCGAAAACAAAACACCTCAGCACAAGTACAATCGGGGATATTAAGTGTTGTCATAGATTCCAGTGGTTTTCGCTCAACAAGTGTTATTGGTATCTTTATAGTTACTGGGAAAAAGTGCTTGTCCCTCAGAGTATTAGTCAGTGTCCGAAACTTTGTGAAATATCTGACAACACTTATTAACCTCGACTGTACAAAATGGGTTATGTACGAGTGTGTTCATTGCTGTTAAGAAAAAAAAAAACGTTCTTTTTATTCCAAGAGAACATTATCGTTGCAGTTGTGAAAGTGGAACTAAACATTTGAACGTGAGTTTGTCCTCTAAAAACAAACGAAATATACGAACGCAACATTTATGCTTGTTTGAAGAACGTGAGGAAGGCAATGCCACATGAGCGCTTGTCCGTCAATTTTCGATGAGCAATTTATATTCTCATAATAGTATATATTTTTCTTGTGTTTTGTAAAATGGAATTGGAATGAACAACTAGACTGAATGTATATGATTTTTAAGAGACTGAAATAATACCATATATTATTTCAGTTTCTACAAATGTATAAACATTACTTAAGAAGATGCCAAAATCGCAATTGGCTGAAAACAAATTGCTAGAAAAAGAATATCGGTGTTTACTTCTTAGCTACTATATCGACTACACCATGAGATTAGTTAGGGGAGGTTTTTAGTTTGTTCCCTAGACCTCCATCAAGCTTAAAATTACATACCCTAGACCCTCTTTCAAGATAAATTTGTAAATTTTTCGGTAGAAACATTTCCCGGCCGAAGGCAGATTCTTCTTAAATTAAAGGCTCGCTATTGCTTGCCAGGAAAAAATCGACACCTATTGGCACGAAAGGTCATAAAATTGACAGTAATGCGGCGAAAGTTCTTAAAATAGCCAAACTAATGAGGCGAACGTTTTAACATTTCAAAAGCAAAGGGGTTAAACATGAATGAGAAAGGGGTCCAGAAAAAAAACTCCTTTAAAGGAAATCTCTCCTTAAGCCGTAAGAACCCAAGCGATGAGTTTTAATCTACTGAACTTTGAAGTTGAGATAAACAAAGGTTTTCTGAGGATGTGAGTGACCTTCATATTGCCAAGAGTCTATTAATGATAACTAGGCCAGGCAGTGACCTTCATATTGCCAAGAGTCTATTAATGATAACTAGGCCAGGCAGTGACCTTCATATTGCCAAGAGTCTATTAATGATAACTAGGCCAGGCAGTGACCTTCATATTGCCAAGAGTCTATTAATGATAACTAGGCCAGGCAGTGACCTTCATATTGCCAAGAGTCTATTAATGATAACTAGGCCAGGCAGTGACCTTCATATTGCCAAGAGTCTATTAATGATAACTAGGCCAGGCAGTGACCTTCATATTGCCAAGAGTCTATTAATGATAACTAGGCCAGGCATCTTGACCACTAACTTCGATAACTCTAAAACGACGTAAGTAATCGAGCTACTATTTCTACCATTAGGGAAGAGTCAGTCAAGGAATTGGTATTGACATTAACAGCCCATTTGCTCTAGACATTTCTTAGTTACATAGGCTAGGAGTCCCAATTTATGGCCTATCTATAATGCATGGACTATATATAGTGTTGAACGGAATACAATTTTAGAAAAAGCATATCGTTTCATATGACTTTACATAATACTAATTATATTGCCAGTCTTCTCTTGCCATTAACACCGTCTGCAATAATACTTTTACTTAAACAAACGAATTATCCTAATTAGCAGAGACAATTAATTTGGCAAATATTTAACTTTAAGCACCATCAATTATTGCTCTGTATATTCGTAAGTGTGTGTGTGTGTGTGTGTGTGTGTGTGTGTGTGTGTGTGTGTGTGTGTAAATTAATAGAACTGTTTCTCTGTACATTTTCAGCCTACAGCTGCAATTATAAATAAACCGTTTGCTTGTGAACTCAAAATTATATATCTAAGTAACACGTTTGATTACTACATTCAACTGGAAGACAAATACATATACAGAATCAAGTAAAATATTTCCAAGGAAACTCCATTATGCTCAAGTATGAAAATTCGAATGTTTATGGCCAAATATCTTATTCCACAGAGCGATCGGGATGGAGAGAGAGAGAGAGAGAGAGAGAGAGAGAGAGAGAGAGAGAGAGAGAGAGAGAGTGAGAGTGAGAAAGAGAGTAAGAGAGTAAGAGAGAGAGAGAGAGAGTAAGAGAGAGAGAGAGTAAAAGAGAGAGAGATTAAGAGAGAGAGAGAGATTAAGAGAGGGAGAGATTAAGAGAGAGAGAGAGAGAGAGAGAGATAGAAAGAGAGAGTAAGAGAGAGAGAGAGAGTAAGAGAGAGAGAGAGTAAGAGAGAGAGAGAGTAAGAGAGAGAGAGAGTAAGAGAGAGAGAGAGAGAGAGAGAGAGAGAGAGAGAGAGAGAGAGCAGGAGAGAGTAGGAGAAAAAAAGAGGAGCGAAAATGGTTTACTCTGAAATATCACTTTAGGGAAGATGAGACGACTATAGTCATCCTCCTATGAAATGAGCTACAAGGTGGAGTCCCTCGCCCTGTGCGGTGTTGTCAAATATTCAAAGCTTTAACAACAAATGTTAGTTTTTCAGGCTATTAACAAATTAATTTAGCTTTTATGACTATATAATTATATTATATTACAATTTTTAAAGGTTATGTGGTGTTGAGAAAAATATAATTTTAAGGATATATAGAAGGAATTTATACAACATATGGCACGCTATTTAGAACATGCTGCCATTTTTCTGGGGACAGCTATAAATAGATTTAAGGAATGGTAGAATATGCGACGTGGCCAAGTAATGTCAATGCGGTTCTGTTGGCTACGCATGCACTCACACACACCCCTACAGATACACATACAAACACACACATACATACACAATCTCCAAAATGTAATATAGCACAATGTAATCCCATCAAAAGAGAGAGAGAGAGAGCTGGATACGAGTAATGGCAACGCTTTAACCCTCTCACCATGGAAGGGCTCTTGAATGCCCATAAAAAGGCATATAACAGGTACCCGGATGGTCTCTTGAACGCCCAGTGGTTGAAAGCCTGTGAGCTTCGTGTGCGAGGCGTCGGTCCGACGCATGTAAACAACAGCCGGCTGGACCGTCGCCCCGCATCTCCGGCCACAAGAAGGAGAGCGTCGCTTGTTCGTGTGTGCCTGTATGTTGTTGTTAAGTATCGAAAAGTGGTGTAAAGTGGCTGTTTTGGCCATAAAGATATCTCCAATGAAATCATCATCACAGCTCAACCAGTTGACTTAGAGAGCTCTACTTAATGCCATTCTACAGGTAAATAACACAGCTACGCTTGGGGATGAGCGGTAATGCGGGAAGCAGTCTGATTAACGAAAATACGGTAGCCTAGCCTAGACGTTTTTCGGCCAAAACACCCGGGTTTCGAGGAATATATATATAATACATAGCCGGGACTGGAGGGTTAAATGGCCTGAAACTACGACAACAACATCATCCAGGTCAGACGGTCACTAACCCTCATTCATAGCGCGACCACCATGGAAGGAAAAACTCGCAAAAGTTACTCTCATCTTCATAGCCAGGCAAGGGAGATGCTGTACAATGTAAATAGGTATATACAAATATAGCCTATCTATTATTTCGTTTCTGTAACTTTTATACAAGAATACCAATAACCCTTCTAGACATAAAAACGTCTTTTACATTTATTTAAAGTTTCCCTTCTAAATGTGGTTTTCCTTGGTTTCCCGTTTTCTAAAAGGTTTGTTTTGGTCGACATGTGGCAACACCGCACAGGGCGACCTTGACCTCCTTGGAGCTCATTTCAGTTGAGTTTGACTATAAGTGAGATAACGAGCGCTAAAAATTAACGAAGAAAAATTAGACATAAACTAAGAGAGGGCATTATCTAAGTGTCAGGAACTGGGATGGATAAAAATGTGTCAAAAACATTAACCCCCTTAGTTTATTCTGATATCGAGACCCCTCATTGCCTATGTACAAAGGAAATCAAGCAACAACAGATCTAGTGACCCTTCTAGGTGGCTTGTCCTCCAAAACACTGAGGATCAAGTGTCCAAACAGTGGTTTAGAGTGGGTAAGGGAACATTGGAAAGGGAATTACTGCCCTGGAACTAATGTCCGTGGCAGGATTAGGAAGTTAGTAGAGGACAGATGGGTTAGTAACTGAGGGGGGGGATAAAATAAAGTTATTAATTTACAAACGCAGTCAGTCGCGGGTTTGATGCGAGATATTTGTCTAGGCGGAGTTTAAATGAATCAACGGTGATGCAGTCTATAACGTTTCGGGGAAGCCCACTCCACAAGTTGACAACTCGATTGAAGAAGAAATTCTTAGATTCGTGCGAGTTAAAAGATTTACCAATAATTTTGCAACCGTTTCCCCGCGTGTAATTAGATTGGTCGATAGTGAAGTACTTACTACAGTTCATATTGTCGATGCCTTTGATGATTTTGAACACTTGAATTAAGTCACCTCGTAATCTGCGCAGGGTTAAAGAAAATAGATTTAATTCTCTAAGACGCTCTTCGTATGGTTTGTTCTTTAGGCTAGGTATCATTTTGGTAACTCTACGTTGAACTCGTTCTAGCTTGTTTATATCTTTTTGGTAATAAGGGCACCAGGATTGAACGCAGTATTCCAGAAGAGGGCGGACTAAGGAATTGTAAATGGTTAGGATAACTTCTTTGGATTTATGCTCAAATGACCTGCCTATAAAGCCAATTATTTTGTTTGCCTTCTTAACAACTTCTGAACATTGTTGACTCAGTTTTAGGTTACTCGATATTGTTACTCCCAGATCGGTTTCTCTGTTTACATTCTTAAGCTGAGTGCCATTCATCGACTAGTTTGCTTTCTCATTTAGGTATCCGCGATGTAGTACTTTACATTTATCCGCATTGAAACTCATTTGCCAAATTTGGGCCCAACATGACAATTAATCTAGATTGTGTTGCATGTCGTCAACTTGTTCTTTTGAGAGTACGCTATTTGCAATTTTTGTATCGTCAGCAAATTTTGAGATTGTACAGGTGAGACCCTCATCTATGTCGTTGATGTAAATTAGAAAAAGAATTGGTCCTAGTACCGATCCCTGGGGTACCCCGCTACTTACATTGGTCCATTTAGATGCCTTACCGTTTATGACTACTCTTTGCTTTCTGTTGCTGAGCCAAATTTCTATCCATTTCAACACACCGTCTTGTATGGATTGACAACACAGATGATTCCGGTGCTATTCCTCCCGATCCTACCCCCTCTCTCCTACTTATGCCTAATATGCTAACCTCATCAAAAGATGTACTTTTTACCCTCTCTGGGCTTAATACTAAGAAGGCGTTTGGTCTGGACGGTGTTCCTCCTGTTGTACTAAAAAACTGTGCTTCCGTACTGACTCCCTGCCTAGGCAAACTCTTTCGTCTCTGTCTCTCCTCTAATGTCTTCCCTTCTTGCTGGAAGTTTTCTCTCCTTCAACCTGTCCCAAAGAAGGGTGATTGTTCTCAACCCTAAAACTATCGTCCAATTGCTCTCATCTCTTGTATCTCTAAAGTGTTTTAAACTATTCTTGCTTCCAAATTTCTTAAGCATTTCTCTTCCCATAATCTACTCTCAGATCGCCAGTATGGCTTCCTTAATATAATAATAATAATAATAAAGTTTATTTCCACCGACGAGTGGTTATTCTTCTTACATAGTATTTACAAATATAATTATATACAGTTGCGGGTTTAGTGTTTTCAAAGTAGTTACAATACTAATACATAATTTAGTGTTACATACAGTAGACTACAGTTGTTAGTTGTGTATTCAGAACAGGGTGACGGCCACAATTCCTAAGCTGTAATTACAAATACACCAGTTGCCCTCTGACCCCTGACTAGTGCGGACGTCCCCAGTGACCGCTAGTGAACCGGTTTACCCTTAGTGAGGTCCTAGTGAACTTTTTAGTGATGGCTAGTGTTGATGAGTCTGCTGTCTCCTCCCATACTCTCCAGCTTTGTCTTGCTTTGCAAGAAAGACTGGAGAGTGTGGAGCAGGAGATTCAGTGTCTCAAAGATGAAAATTTGGCCTTGAGACTAGCTATGGCGGGAAAGAAGTGTGAGGCTACCGGAAGTGTTCCCAGGGATCGTGAAACCCCTTGGAAAGTGGTGTCAACCAGTGCAACGGCCTGCAAGCTGAAAAGGCAGCCACTCAAGACCCACAACAACTTCAGCACCTTGGCTGATGAGAGTGATGGCGAGGAAGTGGCGATCATCGAGGCAGTGAGAGGGGAGGGGGGGAAGTCTGCTGCTGTTGCTGCTACAACTCCTGCTACAGGCCGGCAACAGAAAACAGCTAAGTCTATTTAATTGTAGGGGATTCAATGATTAAATACCTTGGTAGGGCTACTAACACACATGTTGGTAAAGTTGTCTGTCTGCCTGGTGCCGGAGTCGAGAAGGTGGCAGCAAAGCTAGATGGTGTCATGGAAGCGAGTGGAGAGGACCCCATCATCTTCCTCAACGCAGGGAGCAACGACATTTGGAAATGCAGGACTGAGGAGTTGCTCACCACGTACCAGGAAATGTTGGAGAGGATCAAGGAGAAGGGTGGAGTTCCTGTGGTACACAGTATCCTACCAAGAAGAGGGGTAAGGAAGGAATGGTCCTCCAGGGCTATTGGTGCAAATAGCCGGCTGGAGAAGTATTGCAAGGCAAATACTATTCCATTCCTGGATAACTGGACCCTCTTCTACGGTAAGGATGAACTGTATGCCCAGGATGGAGTACATCTCTCTCGACTAGGAGTTTCGACCTTAGCAAGCTCACTCGACAAGTTTGTTGCGGGGTTTTGTTAATAAACCATAGGTGTGTAAGTAAAATAGAATCCCAGCCACATCAAATTGATAGTAATAACGAACATTCTGATAGCGTAGATTTTCCGTCTAGGTCCAGTAGTTCAACAGGTAAAAATAATTAGTTAAAAACAATAGAAAAATAGTTGCAAATACAAGTAATAGTTGAGTGTTTATTATACAAATTCCAGGAGTTTATGTAACAAAATGAACGAACTTAGAGCACTGGTTAGCAAAGAAAATATAGACATAATAGCGCTAACTGAAACATGGATTAATACAGAAACCAGGCATTTTTTTAGCAGAGTTTGATATACCGGATATAGTTTGTTTAAATATGACCCGAACAAGTAAGAGGGGTGGCGGTATAGCAGTGTTTGTCAGGAGTTCATTAAAAAGCTGTACTAAATCAGGTATTAGAGTAAATAATGAAAATGAAAGTGTTTGGGTAGAAGTTAACGAAGGTAGTGAGACTTTAGTTATTGGAGTTATGTATAGACCGCCAAATATGAGTAGAAATGACGGAACATCATTATGGGAGGAAATTAAAATAGCAATCAAGGCTAAGCACCGTGTGCATTATGGGGGATTTTAATTCCCCTATTATAGATTGGCAGCAACAAATAGGCGACTCTGATTCAAAGGAGTTTATTGAGGTAGTACAAGATAGTTTTTTATCTCAATTCATAGATACGGCCAACTAGAGGTGATAATATTCTCGATTTAGTTTTCAGTAACAATGAACATATGCTAATATAGTGTAGAAATCGGGGACCACCTAGGAAATAGTGATCACAATTCTGTGTATTTTAATATACAATGGAAAGGTAATACCAGAGAGAATACAACATTAATACCTGACTTCAGAAAAGCCAATTATGGGGGGTTAAGAGAAGCCCTGTTAGCGGACCCTATGGTCAAAAAATTCAGTCGATCCAGGTGTCCAAATGAGTGTATCCTTTCTCAGGCACCTGTCATCTTAAGTCAGGAGGAGACGTCAAACTTGGTAGATACATACGATAATTTTATCAAGTCAGTATTCAATGCGCAAAATAAATATATCCCCAAAAGAAAATTTAGATCAACACAGAACCAACCCAAATGGATGAATAATAGACTATTAGATCTTCTAGGACAAAAGAGAGGAATAGATAGAAAAATTAGAAAAGGCGAAATTCACCTACTTGCTTACTATCAGAATCTATCAAGACAGGTAAAAAAGGATATTAGGAAAGAAAAAAGAATTATGAAATCCAGGTAGCCAATGACTCAAAAAAATAATCCTAAAGCTTTTTACCAACTATATAAATCCATGGTTAGAGATGTAATTGGTCCCCTTAAAACTTCGATAGGAAAATTGACAGAAAGTGATTTAGAAATGTGCAGTACATTAAATAGTCAATTTCTTTCCGTTTTCACTAATGAAAATTTGGCACAGTTTACAGAAGTCCGTAAGGTATACAGCGATAGTATAGTAAATAGGTTAAGTACGGTTACTAATAAGTAGAAATGATGTGGTTAAGGAAATTGACAGACTGAAACCTCATAAATCGCCTGGTTCCTGATGAGGTCTATGCCAGAGTCTTAAATGTATGCAGAGATGTGTTAAGTTGTCCATTAACATTTCTATGTAACAAGTCATTAGAAACAGGTATAGTTCCAGAAGCTTGGAAGCTTGCAAATGTAGTTCCGATCTTCAAAAAAAGGTGATAAATCAATAGCATCCAATTACCGCTCCATTAGTCTCACTTCAATCATAGGAAAACTACTAGAGTCAATTATTGCTAGGAAAATGAGAAACCACTTAGAAACATTTAACTTAATCAATTCTTCTCAGCATGGATTCACTCAGGGGACGGTCTTGCCTTACTAATTTGCTTAGTTTTTTCTCAGAGGTATATGAAGCAGTAGATAATGACAAGTCATATGATATTATATATTTAGATTTCAGTAAAGCTTTCGACAGAGTCCCTCATGAGAGATTGATGAGAAAGGTTGAGGCACATGGAATAGGTGGGGCGTTGTTAGGATGGATTAGGTCCATAAGTTAGGAAGGTTCTGTGGGAATTAATAGGGCAAATAATATGTCAATTAACCCTCCGACTTCCACATACCTTTCCATACCTTAATAATGATTGTCTAATAATGGCCAGATTAAACTGCCAAAACACACCATAACCTTCAAGAGGAACTACAGATAGGAGAAAGATCCGTTTACATCAGCAGATACTTTATTGAAATATAAATATTATTAATATTTTTTCTTCAAATGCATACATGGACAAATAGTAGTCAAGCCATTCTTTAAATTATGTAAGTCCATGCGTGTGTTAAACATATTTACGAAATACTGTATATATATCCTTTTGTTTAACTGTTCAATAAAATATATCAACTTAACCCCTTCTCTACCGGCGACGTCTTTTCAAATTTATCCTAGCTCTATTAACACAACTTTGTGCTGTTTAAGAAGGATCTGTGGTATTAAAAAGGGTTAAGTGAGATAGACCGAAGCCTGTTTATTGCCGGAGGCCTTTTGTAAACTGAATATACAGGTATATGTCTAATAGTAGCCAAATAACAAAAGAGGACGTTGCCGGCACATAAGGGGTTAATCCCAATATTGGAATCTATGATCGGTTACCACAATGACAAGACTCCAAGTTTAAATACACACGAGTCAATAGCAGCTGGAAGACAGGGACTGGAATTCTCGAGAAGCTACAAACTTGGCATTCTTCCTGAACGGTTACTAGCCTATAAGTATATATTATAATAATATTAATATACAAATATTGATAATAATAGTAATAATAAAATCAAACAAAATATAATAATAATAATAATACAAATAATATTAATAATGATGATAATAAAACAAAATTATAATTAACTATCTATCTATTGCCTGACGCCGTGATCCCCGAAGGGGTGGCCACGAACGAACCGCTCCCATGCGCCTGTCCCCAGTCAGTCGACGCCCCTCCTCTCAACCAGCACCGCCTTCATCCATATACTTCCTCACTCCATCCTTCCACCTCTCCCTCTCTGTCCTTCCACCTCGCTCTCGTACACCCTCTTAGTCATTGTCTCGCTTCCCATACGTTCCATATGGCCGAACCATCTCAAGGTGTTCCTTTTCACACTTTCCAGAGCACATCTACCTCCACACCACACCTTCTTAATTCCTCATTCGTCTGTCTATCCCTCCGTGTAACTACGCACGCACTTCTCAAGTATCTCATTTCCACCCCTCTCACTCTTGGTCTAAGTCTCTCCGCCAACGTCCATGCTTCGCTTCCGTAAGTTAGTGTCGGGATTACCACACTGTCATGCAAGGACTTCTTCACTTCCATACTGACCACCCTATTTCTTGTTACTGCCTTCAGCGTTCCTACAACCCTCCTCCCCTGTTGCAACCTCTCCCGCACTTCTTCATCCATAGTCCCATCTTTACTCAACACACTGCCCAGATACTTAAATGAGCCGACAATCTCCATAGCCTGACCGTTCAACTTCACCTCACACTCTTTGGCTTCACCCCTTTCGAAGACCATAACCTTGCTCTTCCCCGCATTTAATTTCAGATTACGTCTTTCGCACACTGTTCCAAACATATTTACCAGACCCTGCAACTCCCATTCATTATCGCTCATCAGAACTGTATCATCAGCAAACAGCAGTACAGGTAGCTTCCACTTGTTTCCCTCCCTTATCAGCGATACACCAACATCCACTGCTCTTCCTTGTATTTCTTTCATGACTCCATCCATATATACAGTAAGCAACCACGGGGACATCACACACCCCTGTTTCAACCCAACATTCAGATCAAAGAACTCGCTCTGCTCATTCTCCACACGTACTGCTGCCTTTGCTCCATCATACATGCTCTTCACTGTTTTCAGCAACTTGCCATCTACTCCGTATATTCTAAGTACTTTCCACATACCTTCTCTATCTACTCTGTCCTAGGCCTTCTCCAAGTCCATAAAGGCAACATACCCCTTTTGTTACTTCGCCAGATATTTCACCACAACACATTTCATGGTAAAAATCTGATCTACACATCCTCTTCCCTTCCTAAAGCCGCCCTGCTCGTCACCGATACTCTTACTTCTTACTCTTACTTCACACTCCGGACATTACTTGTATACGAACTTGCAAGAGAGTTCGCTTTATCAATTTGTTCGAAACACCGACCCGTGGTAATAACGTTCTTGACATTGTACTTGCAACAAAAGAAGAATTAATAGAAAATTTGAATGTTGGTGATGAATTCAGTAACAGCGACCATCGTACGATAACTTTCACTTTAAACTTTACTAGTAACGAAACCAAATAGTAGCATCGGAAAAGTCCCTAATTTCAAGAAAGCAAACTTTCATAAACTTAGAGCTATGTTTAAAGAAACTGACTGGAGCTTTTTAATTAACAATAACGACATAACTACATCTTGGAAGTTATTCGAAACCACTTACCTAAGAGCAGTGCAAGACTGCATACCATCGAAAATACGGCGTCCAGGCCATAATAATAAGCCCAAATGGGGGAATAAAGATATTTCAAACTGCCTGCTTGCTAAAAAATTTGCTAATGATAGATTAAAATCCTCACAAAAAGACGAAGAATGTTGAAATTTGTAGAGCTATGACCGCAAAGCCAAAAAGTTAATTAAGCAAAGTAAAAAGACCCTAGAGTTACATATGCGAATCAAAGTAAAACAAACCCAAAAGAATTCTATAGTTATATCAGAAAGAAAAATGTAGTTACTTCAACTGTTGGACCGTTAGTCCGATGAAAATGGAGAATATACCAAAGACGAAGTACAAATGAGTAATGCCCTCAACACCTTCTTTGCATCAGTTTTACAACAGAAGACCTCAGTGATATCCCTACACCATCGCCGATTCAGATTGATAATTCAGATGTTCTAAGCAATATCACCGTTACAGAGAGAGAAGTATTGAATTGTTTAGATAAACTCAAGGTAATTAAAACGCCTGGACCTGATACAATCTCGCCTAGAGTTCTAAAGGAAGCTAAGGATGAGCTCTCCAAACCACTGGACATTGCTATTCAATAAATCCTTGCAGTATGAGACTATGCCTAATCAGTGGAAGCTCGGCAACGTAACATCGATATTAAAAAAGGCACCAAATCATTACCCAGTAACTATCGTCCAGTTAGCTTAACCTCAGTTGTATGTAAAATGCTAGAAACGGTACATAAGAGACAGACTCGTAAATCACTTAGAGGAAAATAACATACTTAAAGATACTCAACACGGCTTTCGTAAAAAAACGTTCCTGTTTAACAAACCTCTTAGACTTCTTCCACGATATCCGCAACCTCTACGATGAGAGTAAAGCTGTAGATATTATATACCTTGATTTTCAAAAGGCCTTTGACAAAGTTCCCCACAAACGTTTACTGCTAAAACTAAAAGCGCATGGCATACAAGACGGTGTGTTGAAATGGATAGAAAATTGGCTCAGCGACAGAAAAGCAAAGAGTAGTCATAAACGGTAAGGCATCTAAATGGACCAATGTATGTAGCGGGGTACCCCAGGGATCGGTACTAGGACCAATTCTCTTTCTAATTTACATCAACGACATAGATGAAGGTCTCACCTGTACAATCTCAAAATTTCCTGACTATACAACAATTGCAAATACCTTACTCTCAAAAGATCAAGTTGGGGATAGGCAACACAATCTAGATAAATTGTCACATTGGTCACAAATTTGGGAAATGTGTTTCAATGCGGATATTGTAAAGTACTACATATCGGATACCTAAATGAGAAAGCAAAGTATTCGATGAATGGCACTCAGCTTAAGAATGTAAACAGAGAAACCGATCTGGGAGTAACAATATCGAGTAACCTAAAACCGAGTCAACAATGTTCAGAAGTTGTTAAGAAGGCAAACAAAATAATTGGCTTTATAGGCGTCATTTGAGCATAAATCCAAAGACGTTATCCTAACCCTTTACAATTCCTTAGTCCGCCCTCTTCTGGAATACTGCGTTCAATGCTGGTGCCCTTATTACCAAAAAGACATAAACAAGCTAGAACGAGTTCAACGTAGAGTTACCAACATGATACCTAGCCTAAAGAACAAACCATACGAAGAGCAGCGTCTTAGAGAATTAAATCTATTTCCTTTAACCCAGCGCAGATTAAGAGGTTACTTAATTCAAGTGTTTAAAATCATCAAAGGCATCGACAATATGAAAACTGTAGTAAGTACTTCACTATCGACCAATCTAATTACACGCGGGGAAACGGTTGCACATTATTGGTAAATCTTTTAACTCATACGAATCAAAGAATTTTTTCTTCAATCGAGTTGTCAACTTGTGTAATGGGCGTCCCCAAGACGTTATAGACTGCAGCACTGTTGATTCATTTAAACTCCGCCTAGACAAATATCTCGCATCAAACCCGCGACTGACTGCGTTTGTAAATGAATAACTTTAATTTTTATCCTCCCCTCAGTTTACTAACCCGTATGTCCCCTACTAACTTGCTAGTCCCGCCTCGGACATTAGTTCCAGGGCAGGAGTGCCCGTTCCAATGTATCCTTACCCACTCTAAGCCACTGTTGGACCTTGATCCTCAGTGTTTTGGAGGGACAAGCAGGCCTAGAAGGGCCACTAGACCTGTTGTTGCTTGATTTCCTTTGTACTTTGTACCTATCCTTTCTCCTTTCTCGCTTTACTCTCTCATCACTACCCTACTGTACAACTTCCCTACTACGCTTAGAAGACATATTCCTCGGTGGTTACCACACACTCTGCCTTTCCCCTTTACCCTTATGTAAGGGGACTATGATGCCTGTCTTCCAGTCATCAGGTGCACTCCCCTTATCTATGCTGTTTTTGCACATTTGCCATACCCATTCGATCATTTTCTCACCACCATACCTCAGCATCTCCCACACCACTCCATCTATTACTGGTGGTTCCCCCAACTTCACGCTTTTCATGGCTTCACCCACTTCTGACCTGATCCCTACTCCTCCACTACTTCTCTTCTTCTCCCTCCCAGACCCCATCCAACTATGTTTGTTGGCACTTCATTCCTTACATTAATTCGTTGAAGTACTCCCTCCATCTTTCATCGGGGGGGAACTCCTTTCTCTCTGCGCAATTACTCGGGCTAGGCCACTCAGGCCCCCTTCTTATTTTCTTTAACATCCAAAAACCCTTGGACGCGGTTTTTTCCCTTCCTACCTTGCGGGGTCTACTTCTTACTGTTCCCCTAAACTTTTTGCTTGACTTCTTTCTTCCAGAAGAAACACAGTTTCTTTACAACTCGCCGCCATTTTAACCCTTTTTTTTTTTAAACCCTCTTCAATAGTTTTCCTTCCAACATTCCCCTCATCTACTCTTTCTCTTTTACACCTTTCACTTCAAAACTACTCTCTCCACCACTCTCTTTTTTCTCTTCCACTACGTACCTCGGGCCCGTTTCTTGTCTTCTTTCCCACAACTTCTTAATAATTCCCTCTACGTTAATACCTACCAAACCCTCTCTATATGGCTTTTCTTCCTTGTCTTCCACAAAGAGCTATTTTTACCATCGTCTGTTCACCCCAATGCTGTACCCCTTTTCACTTTCCCCTTCATCTGCTCATTACTCGGGGGACCCAACACAACATCCTACCCATGATGCACAGATCTTTCTTCCCATACCCTCTGAAGAGGTGCAGGGGGGTATGATGGGGAGGACCCCAACACCCCTGTGCTGGACGGTATTTGAAGCTGTTTTCCCATCCCCCCCACCTTAACATATTTATTTGTACCATAATGAGCCGTAATACTTTAATCCCAATAATGGCGCCTATTATAGGTTGATTATAAAGTATTAAACCTGTAAAAAACAATTAAACCAAGTGGGGGGAAAACGAGGGTTTGGATGGTTTCAAACTCGGCCCCCCCCGATAAACAGGGGGCCCGGGAGTTACACAATGGATGGGCTGAGGCAACCTACCAGGCCCAAACCACTTTCGTCCACTTTCGGAGGAGGAGGACTTTGTGGGGATCGATACTCTCTCTCTCCTGCCTCTCTCTCTTTTGGCACTCGCGTGCTAACAGTGATGGGGGGACAAACGGGGGGCCCTTGCTTACAGAACTCAGGCTATGTGTTAGCAACCCGAAATTAGGGACCCCACACAGAAAAAACAGGGAAAATAACAGGGGAACTTGGTGGGGCTAACCTGGAAGGAGGGGGAGGAAAACTGGGGAAGGGAGGGGGAAGGTGGAGGATTGGATAGTTGGGGCCAGTGGGGCCCAGGGGCCCAAATTTTTTTTTTTTTTTTTTTTTTTCGGGTTGGTTTTTTAAATTGTGTTTTTTTCCCCCACTTGACAACTCCTAAGGAGTTCTTCCGGTGGGCAAGTGTTCCGCCGGGGGGAAAAATCCGAAAGAGAGTCTTCCCGCAAAGTTGGTCCCTGGGTTACCTTATTAAAACGACCGAGCAGGGGGTGTTATTGAAAACAACCACTGTTCTGGGCGCCAGCCTTTATAATTAGGCTCCATGGTTTTTCATGGGCCTATTACATCGGTATTTTAAACGCTTACAAACTATCGTATTTACTTGTTTTTTCATGTGGCGCCTATTTTACCTTCACTATGGAAGATAGTAAAAAACCTGTAAACAACAATTTTAAAAAACAAAACAAAAGTTAGGAAAATTTTTAATTTTGTCTGGTCAAAAAATTTTGGCGGGGAATATTACATGGTGAAGGCGGGCCCAATTCATGAAATTTATTGGGAACGAGAAAGCAACAAAGGGAGGGCAAACCCCCTCCACTTCACGAAATGGGCCTCAAAGCCTGGGGACTGAAGCTACTCCATTCACCAACTCTCGGCCTTGGTGTAAAAACCAATCACTCGCTAGGCACATCTGAAGAAACATCCTTCAACCAAGCAGTTTGCTAATGTTTGAGCCACAAAAAAATTATTTTTACCAACCAATTTTAGGGGGATGAAAACAGGGTTGAAAAATAGATGGATAATTGAAGGGGGGGGAGGGGGGAAAGGGGGGCAGGGGAGGGGTAATGGAGGGAGCGATATTGGGAAGGGGTATAGGGGAAAAAAAAAATCAAAATAAATTGATTGGTAAAAAAACCAAAAAAACAAAAAAAAAAACACTTGTTTTAGGCTTTCTTGGGGGGGCACGTTTAAAATGTTTTATTTTTCGGGTCTTCCCTCTTAACGAGCTTTGCGCTTTGGGGGCCCACAGTAAAACTTCTTAAGACGCTTTTCTCGCCGTTGGCCGGTTAAAAAACACTTTGCTCCTCTTCCTCCCACATTTCCATTCCAAACACTTCCAAGGTCAAAACTGACCTGCGTCTTTTTCTTTACTTGGCTTCTCCTGGTATTCCTTCACTGATTGTTGGCCATCCTGGCCGGTGAGGAAACCGAGCACCAGCCTCCGCCATTCCAAAACCTTGTTACATCTTTTGCGCTCCCTTCCAGGCTATCTTCACCCACAAATCTGTGTATACGAATGTTGTAGCTACTACTACATGAATTGGTGTTCAGGGGAACCAGGGGGGACCCTTTTCCCAATTTTTTAACCCTATTACACACTAGGCCATTCCAGAACAGATGTCTTTCAATTCAATAATCCAACAAAAAGTAATAATATTTCAATCAGGGCCCTTCGTTGCCCACCAACTGGTCTTTATCCTGATTCCTGTTCTTCCTCTACAACCCCCAACTCATGTGACACTGTGTATTCATCACTTCATCGCTGGTCAACGCCCACTCCAGCCGCCACCCACCCACCCCCGCGACCGCCCTCTCGCCTCGCTTCAGCAGCCACTAGGAAAGGGGTTGGCCTACGCCCCCTCCACACCCACATATTTTACGGTCCACCAAAAGTTGGGCCACACTTGGTGGTATCCATTCCCATTACCGCTGGACGGGTGGTACCCACCCAAACCTCCCAAAACAACCTCCAGGCAAACAATATCGCGTCTTAATTCACACAACGCTAACCATTCAGTATCCACCCAATTCAAGAAAATATGCTTTGCGTTTTCTTGGGCCAAAACTAAGGCAAGTTAACAACTCACATATTTCCTAACACCCAAGGAAACCTCTTTCTCCCCCCTCACCCGTAGGGGCTACCATAGTTGCCCCCCCTCCCCCCCCCCCCCGGTTGGGGGGAAGTATGAACATGGATTAGATTGTAAATGTTTCCAGTATTCGGAGAATGGATATAAGTCGTTGAGGCTCGTGTGGGCATACACTTTTTTTTACAAACCCGTTCCTTGGTGGTGTAATGGTTTTAAGGGTGGCAAAAAATATGTGTGTGCCCCCCCGCACCCACACCCACCCCGGGTGGGTTCGAATCCCGGGGATCACTATCTACTTTAAATTTAATGCGTTTGGGGGGTGTGGTGGTGAGTGATTAAATAAAAAAAAAATTACAGGTTTATCCTCGGTTCCCCGAGGGAGCATCAGCCACACACAATTCAAGACAACGGTTTATTTCCTGAATTTTCAATTTTTTCACCATTCCAGACAAATTCACTTTGAACCCCCAGAAACCCCATTGTCTTCCTTACACTCTTTCCTTTTCCATTTGTTTAACTTACCAAACACAAAACACGCAAAAACATTCAGTCCTCGCTACTCCTCAAACTTTCCACTCCAGCACCAACAAACAAACCAACCCATTCCACACTCCCCAACTCTCTCACATCTGTTAACCCCTTTCCAAATTGTGGGCTTCAGGGGTTAATTCCACCACATGCCAGGCTGGAATTCACCACTTACACTTCCAAGGGACCTCTTCATCTCTTTTGTGTAAATCATTTTCACGCCTCTTCCCACATTCAAAGTTGCTTATGCTAAAGATTGGTCCACATTTAGGGTACGGGTCGGGGTTCTGTTTTTCAACACTTAAGGTCCGTCCACATCCGAGGGTGTTCGTTCCGTTATTCATCTTGCAAACTTTAAGTATTTTTCACCGGGGGCGGGGGGGGGCACAAAAGGGACCACCGGGCGGGACCCAACTTCTTTAGTCGCACAATCGCAGAGGGCAACGGTGGGGGCATTATTCTATCACCCTACACCCCCCGGGGGGAGTATATTTACTGTTATATACCGAACCCCCACACCACAACCCACGGGCCCCCGCACAAACACCACGCACGCCACTTCGAGGTGATTAATTTCTCGGGGTCGGAATGAAAAATAGATAAATTAAAAAAATAGATTACCTTTTTTAAACGGCTCTAACCTAAGTTAATAAATTATAATTATTGGGTCCCATTAATTTTAATTTATGTTTTGCCTTTCCTAAATTGCCTTTTTAAATTTTGTAATAAATGTTGGCAAAGGTTGGTTCAAACACTGTCCAAAAAAATTCAAGACATTCTAATAAGGTGTCATAATTCGTTAATTAAAGGTTTCTTCGAGTAGATTGGTTGGTCAGCATATTTTTAAAAAGGGGAGAGGGGAAATTAAATGGTGTTAGTCTCCCTAGCCCTCTATAAAAGCTTAGGAATTCAAACATCAATAACCAACCCTTTGAGATTTAAATATGCCAAATTTTTCGGGTAGGAATAGTTTCCCAGGGGGCAAAAGGGCCAGGTTGGGCATTCTATTATTTTTTAACAGGGACATTGGCCGCTTTCGCTCGGAAAGGGACAAGGGAACAACAATTGGGACCAAAACCCAAATGTGGGCCACACGAAAAAAAGGGGTTCCCAAAATTTACAATGGACAAAAGGGGACACAAATAGGGCACAAAAAAGGTTCTCAACCACCATCGTTCCAAACCAAAAAACTAAATTGGGGGGGTGCGAACCGGGTCTTACAGATCTCCAAAAACTAATGGGGGGGGGAATTCGCTTAAACATGAGGGGAGGGAAAGAAAGGAAAGAAAAATTAAGAAAAGAAAAAAAAAACAACAAAGGGGACCTTCCACTTAAAACCTTATTCGGGAAATTATGTTTTCTTCCAATATTGGATTATGAAACTGGAAACGGCCAAAAACCGGAGTCTTTTGGGGGCGTATATTATTTGACTTTATAATTCTGGGGATAATTTATTAGGGGACCCGATTTTCTTTCAGTTTTAGAAAGGGGATTTTATGGAAAGTTTCACAGGGGTCAATAATTGAAGGATGTTCTGTATCCTTTTTCAATCCCCCACAGGTAATCCGTTCCTAAGGGCTTGTAGAAAACAAAGTCTAATGTATTAGGGTCGAATTAAAACAACTGTCACAATTGCGTCATAGGTCCTCAGGGGGGGGTAAAATTAAAAAAATGGCGGAATTTCCGCACACCGACGAGGCGCCCTTTTTTCCGGCCAAATTCCTCGATGTGGCAAATGTTGTTAAACTCTTCATTACTGAGTTATTGTTAATTTCCCGGCAGTGGGAATTCGGGGTAACCACGTTCGGGGGGGGCCGGGGAACTGGTTAGGCATGTTTATGAGGGGACATGGAATTTACTATTAAACTTTACTTTTAAAAAAAGAGGCCAGGACAGCAATTTGCCAGTAAATAAATTGACGGACCCACAAATGGTCTTTTGGTTTTACTGTGAAGTTGGGCCACCGGCACAAAAATTCGCAACGAGGGCATTAGTGGGCCATGGCGAACCAAACACAAAAATTAATTTCTTCATTGTCTCCTCTCTCTCTCTCTCTCTGCTCTCGTGGGTTGCTTCCCACTCTTTTTTCTCTCTTTAAAGCGGGGGGGGGGGGCACATAGAGTGGTTTTTGGAAGGTGGATAGCGGTGTAGGCGATAGCTTCTTGTCTGAATGGAGGGGGAAAAAAAAAAAACAAAACCCCACCTTCATTTTGTTTTTCCACACACATGGAAAAAAAAGGGGGACGCGAAAAACAACGGGGGGGAAGTTATAGTTGGTTCGGTGGTGGGTGGCATTGGTTGTTGGGTTAGGTAGTGGATATTTTGTGGTGGTTTGGTGGTGGTTGGTGTAGTTAAAATTGTTGGGTTTGGTGGTGGTTTATTTTGTGTGGGTTTTTTGGATGGGTCCCCCCCGGTGGGTGGTTGATGGTTGGGGGTTGGGCTAGTTGTGTGGTGGCTGCGGGTGGTGGTTATAGGTTTTTAGGGTGGTGGTTGGGTAAGCTTGTGGTGGTGGGTGGTATGTTTTTCGGTTTGTGGTAGCTTGTTGGTGGGTGGTTGGGTTGGTGGTTTTAGTTGTGGTTGGGGGGTTGATTGTGGGTTTGTAATGGTAGTTGTGATGTTTTGGTGGTGCGGTTCGGGAAGTTGTGGTTGGTTGGGTGGTAGGTTGTTTGGTGGTTTGTGGAATAGTTGTGGTGGGGTTGCCGGTTGGGTGGGTGGTGGGATTGGGGTTGGGTGGGTGGGGTGCCGTGGCTTTGGTCGGTTGGGGTAGTAGTTTTGGGTGGTGGTGGGTAGGTGGTGATAGTTTGGCGTGGTTTTGTTGTTGGTGGTTGTGGTTGGTTTGTGGTGTTGGAGTAGTATGGTGGCTGTTTGGTGTAGTTAGTGGTTTTTGGTGGATGATAGTTGTGTTTTTGTTTTTGTTGGTGGGGCTTGTGGTGGTGGTAAATTTTGGCGGGGGTCGTTGGTGTGGGTGGATAGTGTTGTTTGGAGTAGTGTGGAGGGGAATCGTGTGAAGGGTTGGGATGGAATGGTGTACAGCCCAAGGGGTCGGGGCCGGCTTTCTATTTTAACTGTCAGGCTCAAAAATACCACAAAATATGCAGGATAGGGGAATAGCTTAGGTTTATTTCAGGTTAGGATAGGTCTATAGCTTGGGACTAAAGGTTTTAATTGACCCAATTTGCTTAGTTTCAGGGGGGCTATTATTGGGGGAAGGGGGGTGGGGATCTATAAACATTTCTTAAAGAGAGCAATGCAAGAATAATGTTAAGAATAATGGAGGTTTCTGAGGGCTAATATAAATGCCCCCCCCCCCCGTAAATGGAATATGGATATGTGTTCTTTTTAAAATGTTACTTTAACAACTTGGTATTTTGTTATGTAGTTCAAATTTTATGTTAAAACAACCATTTTGGAAAAAGAGTTCCAATTACGGCATATCTTTTTGGGTTGTTTCTGGCTAACTTTAATTTGACAATTGATATTTCAAGATTAGGAAAAAAAGGTATATTCTGGGGAAGGTCGAGGGTTAAAAAAGATAGTCCCTTTACCACTGGTTTTAACAACTTCCACATATAATTCCTTTTCGAAAAGCTTGTCTTAAAAATCATCACTGTTTAGGCAGAAGGGGAAGAAAAAGAAAAAACTGTTTCAAATGTCCCCGTCATTAATCTTAAAAAGTTGGGGTAATATAGATGTTTAACAAAAAATTACCAATCACTCAAAACTTTTTGCTAGAAAAACTCCCCATTGGGGGATGAATCCGGTGGCTTTTACTTCTCCTTACAACATTTCCTCTCTCTTTATTATGACTAATATCCTAATCCTTTTCTTCTTAAAAAGGGATGGTTAAAACCTTTGTCTGTACCCTCTCTGGTGCTTAATTCTTTAATAAGGCGTTCTACGGTTTTCGGGATAACGTTTTGGTGTCCTCCTTGTTGTTTTTTTCTGGCCAAAACAAACTGTGCTTCCGTTGATGACCTTCCCTGCCCGAGGGGCAAAAAAAACTCTTTCGTTTTCTGGGTTCTAGTTCCTCTAACGGGTGTTGCTTTCCCTTCATTTTTTGCTGAAAAAATTGTTCACCATTCAAAAACCTGTTCCCCAAAAGGGAGGGTACACCCCAGCTCTCAAAACCCTCCCCAACTAATCGTTCACAAAATGCCTCTCAGTCTCTTTTGGTCTACAATCCACCTAAAGGTTTTGAAAAACGATTTGTCTTTGCTTCCAAATTTCTTTAAAAGGCATTTTCATCCTTATCAATAATCTTGCTTGTTTCTTTCAGGGAGTCGCAAGGATTGGGGTTCTTACCCCCTGAAGGGGTTTGGGCGCATAACTGGTGATCTTCTTTCTATCTTTTCTTACCAAACACTCTTGTGGTCCAATCCGCCTTTCGGGGGGGGATTTTTCGGTTTTTGGACTTTTTTCTTATTTGGCCACTAGGACAATATCGAAAAGGGGACTTTTCGGATAGAGTTCTTGGGCAACCAAAAAAAAAAAATCTTTAATTTTTTCTAAAACTCCCTTTCCTTCGGGGTTTCTAAATTTGGTTCCCTACACTTTCATGGGCCCTCTGTATACTCTAATTTAACGTTTTCCGGCCGTTCCATTAGCCGCGGTTTGTGGGACGGCCATTTGTTTTCCAACTCACTCACCCTATTAAAACTTTGCCGGGTGTTCATCAGGGGGCTTCTGTTCCTATACTCCCATTCTCTTTTTTCTAAATTTTTATTGACGATTCTCCTTTTTCAAAACTGTACTCAATTCCCATCCATACGATTCATACGGCAGGGGGAACGGGATACTTTTTCAAAATTACCTTACGCCAATTTTAGTTTTTTCAAGGGGGACAACGGGGGGGCCCCCAGCCAGGCCAAATTCCCTTCAAACGACAACCAAACAACTGTTAAATTGGAAAGCCATAGGGCCAACCTTCCTGAAATTCTGATTTTCTAAATTACTATCCTTCCCCCAATTGGGGGGGGGGGGGGGACAGAGAAAACCTTGGTAACCTTTTAATGCTTCCCAAAAACCCCCAAATTTTTCCATATAATCTACCAGTAAACGGAACTCCCAGCGGGGGGACTTAAAAATCCCTTATTCTTCAAAAACAATATCCAAAATCCAATCCTTTATCTTCTATTCAAATTTCTTGGTGGTCTCTTCTGGGTCTTCCTCTCTCAGTTGGAAAGGACCCATTATACGCCAGGGGTTCATTGTTGCTAAAGGCCAGGGCCACTTTACCAGCGAACTGGCGGGTGTGTGCTTCAAAAAAACGTCTTAGGGGGCGTTGGTTCTTTTCCCCTGCCCACAGCTTTCTGGCATTTCGGTAACAGGGGGCAATTAGTTTGGCGTCCCATTGTATTGAGTATTGTTCACCATGTGTGGGGGAGGGTTTCCTCTCAAACACACACTCTCCTCTAGGACAAAAGTTGAAAAAGAAAAGGGGCCTTTTCGTATCATTACAAAACCTCCTGTCCCAATCCCCACTCACCAAAACTCTCTGCCCCCAATCTCTCTCTCTCCGCCAGCAAGGTTGGCATCCCTCTTCCGCTATGTTCTATCGCTACTTATTTAATAAAACCTGTTTTCAGTGTTCCTCAGAGGCATCCCAGTGTATACCACCTCCTTTTTCGTAGGGGGGGCACGTGTTACCCGTTCTTGGCAACTCAATTTTTCCCCCCAACCTACTCTGTTGGTAACCAAACTTCTCCACACCCCCCCAAGAGCGAAATAAACGTTTACTTCTCAAAAACTTTTTTCTTTCTACTCAAGCAAACAACATGCGCTCTGGGGAATAAAAACTCCTCTCCCACAGAATCCAATCCTTTCCCTCTGACTATGAACTTAAATTGCTTTTCAAAAAACTTCGTGTGTCCCAGGCCGGCCCATTTTGGCTCGGAAACCGGTTCCATTGATTTTTGGGCCCTGTTAACTCTTTTTTTCAAAAAAAACTATGGGGGAGGGGGCAACTCGCCTATAGGTAGTTCTTGCCTTTTTGGCCTTCTCCATCACTAAACATGAGGAACACCAAAAAAAAAAAAAAAAAAAAAAAAAAAAAAACCAACAAAGAAAAAAAAACAAACTTACTCACAAAGGCCCTTGACAATTTTGGGCAAGGCGGTTATAGTTGGCTCTGAATTAGGGTTGGGCACTGATTGGCGAGTTGTTTTTCTGGTAGATAAGAAAATGGCGTGATAGGTTGAGGTATACGAGAACACAACTGGGGTTGGAGGTCGTCAGGGGTGCACCAAGGGTAGGAGGGGTGGGACATATGGCTGAGGTGTTCTTGGGTATTAAATCAGGGAGGGAACCACTAATGTAACAATATTCCCCACGTAATTACAATTCTCCCCGACTAATACCATTTATCCACTAATACAATCTCCACTAATACAATCTC
>CM064567.1:21133540-21426111 GCA_032716605.1 Paralithodes platypus | reverse complement strand
GAAAGATTCTTTAACTATTTTAGTGTGTTGGCATCTGCATATTTGATTGCTTCCAAAATCCTGAAACCTAGTGTTAGTTGAAAGTTCATATTTCGCTTAAAGAGTGAACAAATACAATTCTCTTGAACACCCAGAGACGAGATTAATGTCGTCGCTCTTCGATGCCCTTAATTATATATATATATATATATATATATATATATATATATATACGAGAGAGAGAGACGTCTAATTAATTATCACAAAGGGTACCGGGATTAGTCATATTAAGGAGATTGAGTCCAATCCTTTCATTGGCTTATGGTAATTGAATCCTGAGAAGCAATATGGTCTTGATTGACCTCTTGAGAACTATGATGCATTTTGACAGTATATTCTGGCTATCATTAAACGAATTTATACAAATTAGGAAGGATTTGTGGGCATCCAAAGGGTAAATCATATCTCAATTAACCCTCTGACTTCCATATACCCTTCCTAATCTGCATACATTAGCCTAATAATAGAAAGAACAGACTTTCCAAGACACTTCATAATCCTCAAGGGGTTAACCTTTCCAGTATAAGATAGGTTGTGTTCTGGCTATCACTAGACGACTTTATTCAGCTTAGGAAGGACCATTAGGGATCGAATGAGGTATACGCTATAGTCGGTTTAATTTCAGCTGACAGAACTTGAATAATTTATAAGTGATGGTTCGATTCTTATGGATAAATATATAACTACTATGTTTGTTTCTATTATACCCATTGAACATTATGCCGCGCTTGGACAGTTTATTCTGGCTATCATTAGCCGATTTTATTGAGATTATAAAGAGTATATGGAAGTCAGAGGGCTGAGATGGTCTTTACCCTATATATTTCCCACTTACCCTTCCTAAGATGTATAAAATACTCTAATTATAGCCAAAATTAACTGTCAAAACGCTTCATGATGCTCAAAGGGTTCTTGTCATCATTCCTTAATTGGATAAATGTGTGTGTGTGTGTGTATGTATGTGTGTGTGTACACGCTCCCATGTATCGATACAAGTGTGTGTGTGTGTGTTGAGAGAGAGGTGAATGTGTGTATGTGTGCGTTCTTGGGTTTGTGTAGATGCTCGTGTATACATGAGAGGGTATTCATATAAACACTGAGATATACATTTCGCACTTGCTTAATTTAAGGGGAAAAAATGGGTCGTATTTCTGGCCCCCTTTCTGACTCATGCTTAGCCCCATTAATTTTGCGGATTTCAAGACGTTCATTCCATTAGTTTGGTGATTTTAAGACCTTTCACCCCATTTCTTTACCAATATTAGGACCTTTCGTGCCAATAAGGTGTAGTCTTTTTCCTGGCAAGCGATAGCGAGCCTGTAATTCTAGGAGGCATCGCGCTTAGACAGACCTGGACATTTTTCTACCGAAAAACTTACAAATTAATCTTGAAAGTGGGTATAGGGGGGGTTTATTTTAAGCCATTTAGTACCAGAGCCGTCTTTTTATCTTTATCCTGGCTACTAATAGACAATTGTATTCAGCTTAGGAAGGACCTCTGGCAATGACAGGGCTTCAAAACTATCTCGGCTATCCCTTTTAACTACTACGTACAGATCCTTCCTCAGCTGTTTAATATCGTCTGACTACAGCTAAACTAGAATATAACCCACGTCGCTGGTACTCAAAAGGTAAACCCTTTCCTTACACCGGCTCTGTATTCACTTAACCCTTTCAGTACTGGTGTCGTCTTTAAGGGGGTCACCGGCTTTTTTATTTTTCTCTCCGTTTCTCTCTTTCCCTGGTTTGTATCCGTTCGGCCCCATTCAGCCAACTGTTTTAAGACTTTTATCCCCATCCAGGTGTCTATTTCTTACTGGTGAGCGATAGCGAGCAAGCAATGTATGGAGAAATCCGGCTTCGCCGGATACATTTTTCTATCGAAAAATGTTCAAATTTAGCTTGCTGTCAAAACAAAAATATATATATGCTGGCTCGCTACCACTCGCCAGGAAAATATTGACACCTGGATGGGGATAAACGTCTTAAAATAGTAGGCTGAATGGGGCCGAATGGATACAAGCCAAAGAGAGAGGGAGAGAAAAAGAAAACAAGCGAGGTGGGCTCCCTTAATATTTAATTTTGGCTATATTTAGACGATGTTACGAAGCTTCAGAAGGATATATGTTTGATAAAAGGATTAATTTAGATAGTCTGTAACCATTTAATAAGTAGATGTTCTTCCTAAGCTGCATACAAGTGTCTAATAGTTGCTAGAATATATGCAAACGATGTCACCGGTAGTGTATTGGCAATGGCTATAATTTCTGGACTCCCTTCTCCCTCACCTTTATCCCCATTAGTTTTCACATTTTAAGTTATGCCCCTCATTAGTTTGGCGATTTTAAGACTTGTTGTGTCATTTAGGTGTTCAGTTTTTCCGGGTGAGCGATAGTGTGCCTGCAATTTTGGAAGAACTTTTCTACTGAAAAATGCCAAAACAAATCTCAAAGTGGGGGTTTTGGGAATATTGTTTTTATGGAGGAAACTTAAGAACATAAGAACATAATAAAATGGGAGTCTGCAGAAAGCCGATTGGCCTAAGCAAGGCAGATCCCTGTCCCACACTTCCCCGAATCAACGACAAAGCCCAATTATAGGCTCAACACTCGAATACCCTGAGGACCTCCTTACCAAAACGGTTAGAGATTAACGCAGGATTATGGGGGTCTGCAGAGCGCTGATTGGCCCAACCCGGCTGATCCCCCTTCACACCCAACCCTTCTCGTCCATATGCTTATCCAATTTTATCTTAAAGCTCCCTACAGTTTTAGATCCCACTATAGCACTTGGTAGTCCATTCCACCCATCTACAACTCTGTTACCAAACCACTATTTGCCTATATCTTTTCTGAAACGAAATTTATCTAATTTGAAACCATTGGTACGAGTTCTTTCGCTATCACTGAGCTTTATTACATTTGTCATGTCCCCTTTGTTAATCCCACTAACCCCCTTGAACACCTCTATCATATCCCCTATAACTCTGCGTCTCTCTAACGAATGTAAACCTAATTTCTTCAACCTTTCTTCATACGGAAGATTTCTAATATTATGGATCATTTTTGTCATTCTACGCTGTACTCTCTCCAATGAATCTATGTCCATTCTGTAATAAGGACACCAAAATTGGACAGCATAATCCATATGGGGTCTCACTAATGACAAGTAAAGTTTTAAGATAACATCAGCAGTTCTGTTACTCACACTCCTAGAGATGAACCCGAGAATCCTGTTTGCCTTATTACGAACACTGTTTTCTAGGGTTCAAATCATTGCTAACAAACACACCTAGATCTTCTCGCAGTCTGAATTTTCTAATTCTAAATTAGCTAGTTTATATTTAACATTTGTTTAGTTTATATTTAACATTTGTTTAGTTTATATTTAACATTTGTTTAAAACGAACTTAACATAATACATATATAACACGTCAATACAATCTCTCCTTAGGCTATATTCAGCTTAGGAAGTTGTGGGAGGTCGATGTTTAATAGATATATTATTCTCTTCTGAATATACAGTTGCCTACATAAGTTGTGTTCCTTTCTGTGATTGTATACATAGAAATATAATGCATGATTGGATTACGAATGTAGTATCTTATGCAGTGGTTAACTCATCTGACTACCCAACGGATGATTAAAAACAGGGTGTCAAACGAAATCCAAGTTCATTATTTCTAGACAGTGATATTGTATATGTAAAGATAAAATTATGGTTTATACTTCAAATTATATCTTTGGAAGTGATCGAATGTTCAACACAATACTATTTCATGTTAATTTGCTTGTATGCCTTCTCATATTCATTCAAACCATTACACTAAATTGCTCCGCTTTGACACCCTGAGATTTAAAAGAAATCACACTCGCAATTCATTCATACTAATGTTACGTTCATGTATAATTCAATCACGACGAGGAGCAGAAGTTATGTGGACAACCGTACCTATTTACTGTTAGGTGGAATATATTGAAAACGAGTCATTATGTAAATATTTACCACATACAATCATATATTTAAAAACAGACAAGCACTACATGTTTTCAACCCACATAGTACACACACACACACACATACATATACACATATATAGATTAATATATATATATATATATATATATATATATATATATATATATATATACAGTATATATATATATATATATATATATATATATATATATATATATATATATATATATATATATAGATATAATATACAGTATAGAAATATATATATATATATATACAGTATATATATATATATATATATATACAGTATATATATATATATATATATATATATATTGTTACGATCCAGGTTCTACAAGACACAGGGCTCTTCTTCATTGGACTAGATAAGGCTAAATGCAACAACGGTAACACTAGTTCCAACCCCTGCCTGAACCACTGGAGAACAAAACACCTATACCGCCCTGAGTCGTGCCTGGACAACGAGGTATCCTATGACTCGGTAAACGGCGCACACTATAGGCTGATGATCACTGAAGCAGCCTATACTAATACAACACACGATTACTTTATTAAAGTATACAAGGAAAAAGATAGATAACTTAATTAAATCGCAGCAACGTTTTAATAGCAAACTAGAAGAAGGATAATTAACGTTACGTTAAATAATCAGTAAACTGTCACTCCTGTCTGAAAGAAAGTGAAACAAAGAAAGTCCTAAAGCATCATCCCGGAATCTTCTGCAAAAGTCAGATGCAACTAAGATGTACGTATCGGATTCTGAACTGTGTATTATTACTGTGGGAACATATATAGTGTAGGGACATACGGTTTTATCTGGCACAGGTGTAATTATAAAACAGTCGGCAGTCTACACTCTAACCGCAAAAAGATGTGCTTTCTCCCACCAGACACTAGCCTGCTCTGGTTGGGTCTCTCAGCAACAATCACGACTTACTGTAAACATAAGGAGCAATAATGCTGCACACATATACACAATGAGATTAAAAACCCTAATCGGGGGTCTGCCAGGTGGACGAAGTCTAGCAGGGGAGTCGTAGGCTAAGCTACCTGGGCCGAGCCACCTGCTCGGTAGCCTAGTGTCGTTCTCAAGTCTGTACGCCTAGTTACATTAAATGACGGGGTGCTGTCTTGAGAGATCCAGGTCTCGTGTACCTGGTTCTCTCCTGGCGACCCTCCTAAGTCAAAAGCTAACGAGCTAGCACAGTACTGGGTGGACTAGGCCAACGCCCTCACACCAACACAGTGCTAAGCTCTAAGGTACACAGACAAGAAAATGACCTAGGCCTCCGCAGGTATCCGGTACAGTTGCATAGGCTCAACGAAGTCTATGCTCATAGGAAACTGCAACCTGATAGCCTCTCCCCAGTCTAGCATCGACTAACCTGTCAGACACACAAGAAAATAAGGTTGGGGCAACACGATGAGTATGTCAAACCTCCCCAAGCCAAAATGGATAACCCTCTGATCCAAAATGCCCAACTAAGTACATATAATATCTCTGAGAGCTCGCTGTATAATACAGTGACGGATATATGAAATCAGTGTCAAGGGGAAGGGCAGTTAATTAATAGTAGGATATACAGAGAGAAGAAGGTAAGCAGTGGTAGAGAAAGTTCGCAATAGGGGGGTGAGGTGGGCTGATAGATTGCAAAGGGATGTTAGCGTTACAGCACTACGAGGAGCTCTGAGGGAGACACAAGGACAGGAGCCCGCACCACCATCCCAGGCCCGCGGCCGCCAATCACAGACGACTACGTCACCAGGCAGCAGGGCTGCAGAAGGCGCCAGGATCCACCAGCCAATCAAGGGCGCGGAAAAGCGCGCGAGCGGGAAAACACCTCGAGTGAAGGAGGCAACACATACCTACGCACGCACACACTACCACCACGCCCTCGCTATTCTCTCTCTCCTTCCACAATGCATCTCATATTCAACTAATGATATAAATACTTCCCGTTGTCACAGACGAAAGTAAAGACCACCACGGGACTGTCTGTAACAACACAAACACTATGAAAGAAAGAACAACATTCTCTGATACCTGTAGCCCATTTCACTGCCTGGGGAGAGGGGAGAATAGGATAGGGAGCCACCCGCTGCCCCCTCGTGGTCGCTGGGGAGCTGACGTGCGTCCCCCCCCCCCCCCCCCCCAAGATATTAGACACTTAACATTAGGCAAGTTCTGATATCTGAAATCGGCACAGGTCACCTAACCTCCCCACCCCAGCACAATAATACAGAATATAGGTTTCACAAAAAAAACATACTTATAAAATGAAACAAACTTACATATTTACCCCCTCAACACAATAGCAAAACTTAAAATTGTTACGCTCCGAAAGCGAGTTCTACGAAACTCAGCCCACTAATAGCTAGTGCTTCAGCTGTAACAAAACATACTTAAATTTACTATAACAGAAAGATTTTTTTATAGAATTTTCATTTTTTTTTAAATGTTTTTGGCGGCTGCACTTACAGGGGCAAGCCAATTTTACTCCACTCTCAACACACACTGACTGAACGGCGAGGGTTCTCCTGCAAACAAACCCTCCCGTGACAAACAATCGGCCAAAACATTATCAGTGCCCTTAGCATGCCACACATCCAACTTGTGTTCCGGCAGCACAACAACACCTGACACTGATAAACTGCCCAGTTCATCACAAGACTGGCACTTCTCTTCGCTCTTTCTGGCAACGGGACCTGCCAAAAGCCTTTCACTAGGTCTACCTTCGTGATAGGCGATGCAGCCCCGATGAGGTCTATGGTGTCGTCAACACTCGATAAGGTATAGGTGTCTGTCAGGGATAATGCACACACACTCTCGCAATCAACACACTCACTGATCTTGCCACTTAACACAGGTTGCAAAGTTACAGGCAACGACCACTCACGACATTCCTTATCCCTCAGACCCTTGGGCAATGGATAGGTGTCTGTCAGGGATAATGCACACACACTGATCTTGCCACTCAACTCAGGTTGCAAACTCACTGGCAACGACCACTCACAATATCCTTTATCCCTCAGACCCTTTTTCCACATGTCGTCTAGCTCTGTTTTCACGACAGGCTTTTTAGCAGGATTTATACGGTAGGTAATTAAACTGAGCCTCGCACTGTCTCCAGCCTCCATGTTGGATTCTACCCCGTACATCAGGCCTGGAGAAGCAACAAACATGCGGATGCACTGCCACAGCCTAGTAAACAACTTATCTCGCAGAACAACATGCCTAATGCCCTCCCACAACCCAGCCGAGACTGCAGCTTCTAACCTGTAGTCTCCCTCCTTCTCCACCTTCGTCCCTAGAACAGCCAGGTCATGAGAGGGACAATCAGTACCACCTGTGCAGTCACCCCCATAGTTCATTATTGCTAAGGCTTCCCCGCCGATACCGTACATGCGCACCCCCGCATTCCTTATGACTACATCTGCCTGTGCAGCATCACCGCTTTTAGCGACATGGCCAGATACAGTCGGTCTATGGTAGGGCTGTTGCATTCGACTAGAGCAGCATTGGGAGGCTATGCGACGACCGGGCACTTCTATGCCACAGCCAACCTCACCAATCTGCTCAAAGTCCTCCTTGTTACCACCACCCTTGGCAGCCATGGGTCGACCTTGACCTGACAACCATGTCCAAGCCTCGTCGCCCACCTTGAACCACCGAAACAATGAGGCTAACGGTCTCCCAACAATCACGTGACCTGTCGGCGGAACATCTTGCACCGCCCGAGTTGTGAGGCTCAGGGGCTCGGCACGACCAGTGGGGTATGAACCGAGCTGGTGCTGGAGCGCTGCACACTGCTGCTCAGGCAGGTGCTCTAGCGCTTCCACAGCCACCAGACTCGTGTCCCCCGCCCACTGCTCCGCCGAGACATGAAAATCCCTACTCTCCTCCACCTGTGCCCTACTGCCCCCCTCTCTTTCTCCACCTTGGCCGCTGCAGACCAATGCAGGGACAGTAAGCTGCTCAGGTGGTTGCCTCACAAACTCCTCCAACAGGTTCACATGACATGTTTCCCCGTCCTCATGTTTGATAGCCCCGTTCCCACAACTCTCCTCCAACTGGGAACTACTAAGTCGCGGAGTGCCATCACGGCCAACCATGTCACTAGGGGTGACAGGTTCTAGGGCCACTCCGGAGCTCACCTCTGGGTCAAGTACTAAGCCGCTAAGGAGAGCCGCTGGAGCAAAACTCAGAAAACTCCCAGCTTCAGCTTGCTCCTTCCGATCGTTCCTCCGCTGGTCTGAAGACTGAGACAATGGTTGTGACTGAACTGACGCGCGAGAACGGGTGACTGCACAGGCCATCTGTTTAAGCCGACACCTCTCGACCCACTCCCGATTCTCCCTATTAACGTCGGCCGCCCTCTCGGCAACAACTAAGGGTGGAACCTCCGAAGTGAGCACCGCAAAGTCGTTACCCAGAAGGAGGTCGACGCCCTCAACTGGCAAGCTTTCTACGATCCCAACATCAAGTTCACGACATACACCATCCACCTCCAGCTCCAACCTAATCAACGGGTATGACCTGGTAGCATTGATCCCCTGTACCACAACAACCCGAGCCGCGTTTATAGGTTTGCCTGTGAAATTTTTAAGAAGTGTCTGTGATGCCCCAGTGTCACGCAACAATTTGACCTGATGTTTAGTATTCCCCCAGCTCACAAGCGCGCACCCTCGATGGCTGCAAAAAGTGTCTTGGACAGGTGTCGAGCCCTCCAAACCCTTCTTCACAGGCTGTGTCCCCGCAACTGACGACCTACCCCGGGCAGACGCAGAAGAGGTCAGAGACACCCCCATGTTGCGAACCAAAGACACAGGCTTAGCAGGAATATTACTCGGACATGTACATGCAAAGTGACCCACCTTCTGACATTTAAAACATTTCACTTCACCACTAGACTTCCCCCCTTGAGGTGGTGGGGAAGGGCCCTGCCCCTTTGAAAACGGGACGGTTTTGTGTTTGTAATTATAATGGGTATCATTGCTCTTACTTTTGACAGTGTTATTTTGTGCTTCCTTGACTTTGGGGGGTGGAGTGTTGTGCCCCTTGTTACCTGTCTCACTTCGATGAGCAGACCCGCACCCACGAATCAAAGAAAGCCGGAGGTCAGCAAGCTTAGCTGCCTCCTCTACGGTCTTAGGGCACATTTCCTTCAGGTTTAATGTCAGGTCGCTGCCTGTGCACCGGAAGAACTGCTCCAACAAAAATAACTGCTTAACCTGATCAACTGTTGTCGCATTCTCAGACCGGAGCCAGTTTCCCATAGTGTCAGTCAGTTCTCAGGCATGTTCAAGGAAAGAGCTCTCCTTGCTCTTTACAACACCCCGAAATTTCAACCTGTAGGTTTCTGGTTGCAACTCATAGGCCCGGAGCACAGCCTCCTTCAACACCACATAGTTAGTACAGTCCTCCAATGACAGCGAGTCATATGCCTTGAGACCTTTCCGAACAAGCTTTGATGATACAAGGGCTGCCCACTTAATCTCCGGCCACTCATGCTCCCGACACTTCTTCTCAAACTGTGCAAAAAACTCAGTCACACCAGACTCATCGAACACAGGGACTAATTTAATCAAGTGCGATAAAGATTCAGACCCACGATTCCCAGATCCGAGATGCCGCCCTGCTTTCTCCACCCTAGATTTCTCAACATCCATCTCAGCACAGTACCTAGTTGCTTCAACCTGCAACTCTGCCTCACGGCATGCTGTCCTCTCCTTAGCCTGAATCTTAGATATCTCCGCCTGAATCTTAGCCATCTCAACTTCATGCTGGATCTGGATCTTAGCCAACTCCAGTTGCAACAACATATCAGCAGTCAAACCCTGAGGGGGAGGAGCAATTATAGGAGACCCACCCAGTGGCTCACCCAGGGGCAAACCACACTGCCAGCGACTATCAGATTGCGGAAGCGTGCCAAGGTCTGGTAACCGAGGGAGCGCGATAGGAGTAGAGTGGAAGGGAGGCTTGGATAAAGGCTCCCAAGCCCCCGCTCCACCCTGCAACCCACTGCCACCACCCAACACACAAGCCACCAGGTCACTCTTAGACATGCTGCCAAAGCCGACACGCCCCAGGACCGTGGCCAAACAACGCAGACCATAGCAATCAATCCCCTCCAACCGACTCGCTGTCACTGGTATCTCCACAAACTTCCTCGCATCAGCCTCACAATAAATAACTCTGATGCCATCATTAAATTCCTGCTGCTGCTCAACACCCGTAGGCTGTACTGTCTGATTATCCCTGTTAACTGAGCTGTTGCTAGACATGGTGTATACTGAGAAGTGTGCAAATTTATAAAAAAAAAAAGTATCTATAATCTCTTATGCAAGCACCTATTCACCTAAAGTTATCTGAAGCCTCTTGATGTGTTATACTGCTTGCCAAAAAAAATCTGTGTCCACTGTATTCCTCAATAAAAAAAATTACCATTATACTCCCACAGTATTTCTTAAGTTCACAAAATCCTAAGCAAGGTCGCCATTTGTTACGATCCAGGTTCTACAAGACACAGGGCTCTTCTTCATTGGACTAGATAAGGCTAAATGCAACAACGGTAACACTAGTTCCAACCCCCGCCTGAACCACTGGAGAACAAAACACCTATACCGCCCTGAGTCGTGCCTGGACAACGAGGTATCCTATGACTCGGTAAAAGGTGCACACTATAGGCTGATGATCACTGAAGCAGCCTATACTCATTCAACATACGATTACTTTATTAAAGTATACAAGGAAAAAGATAGATAGCGTAATTCAATCGCAGCAACGATTTAATAGCAAACTAGAAGAAGGATAATTAACGTTACGTTAAATAATCAGTAAACTGTCACTCCTGTCTGAAAGAAAGTGAAACAAAGAAAGTCCTAAAGCATCATGCCGGAATCTTCTGCAAAAGTCAGATGCAACTAAGAAGTACGTATCGGGTTCTGAACTGTGTATTATTACTATGGGAACATATATAGTGTAGGGACATACGGTGTTATCTGGCACAGGTGTAATTATAAAACAGTCGGCAGTCTACACTCTAACCACAAAAAGATGTGCTTTCTCCCACCAGACACTAGCCTGTTCTGGTTGGGTCTCTCAGCAACAATCACGACTTACTGTAAACATAAGGAGCAATAATGCTGCACACATATACACAATGAGATTATAAACCCTAATCGGGGGTCTGCCAGGTGGACGAAGTCTAGCAGGGGAGTCGTAGGCTAAGCTACCTGGGCCGAGCCACCTGCTCGGTAGCCTAGTGTCGTTCTCAAGTCTGTACGCCTAGTTACATTAAATGACGGGGTGCTCTCTTGAGAGATCCAGGTCTCGTGTACCTGGTTCTCTCCTGGCGACCCTCCTAAGTCAAAAGCTAACGAGCTAGCACAGTGCTGGGTGGACTAGGCCAATGCCCTCACGCCAACACAGTGCTAGGCTATAAGATACACAGACAAGAAAATGACCTAGGCCTCCGCAGGTATCCGGTACAGTTGCGTAGGCTCACCGAAGTCTATGCTCATAGGAAACTGCAACCTGATAGCCTCTCCCCAGTCTAGCATCGACTAACCTGTCAGACACCCAAGAAAATAAGGTTGGGGCAACACGATGAGTATGTCAAACCTCCCCAAGCCAAAATGGATAACCCTCTGATCCAAAATGCCTAACTAAGTACATATAATATCTCTGAGAGCTCGCTGTATAATACAGTGACGGATATATGAAATCAACGTCAAGGGGAAGGGCAGTTAATTAATAGTAGGATATACAGAGAAGAAGGTAAGCAGTGGTAGAGAAAGTTCGCAATAGGGGGGTGAGGTGGGCTGATAGATTGCAAAGGGATGTTAGCGTTACAGCACTACGAGGAGCTCTGAGGGAGACACAAGGACAGGAGCCCGCACCACCGTCCCCGGCCCGCGGCCGCCAATCACAGACGACTACGTCACCAGGCAGCAGGGCTGCAGAAGGCGCCAGGATCCACCAGCCAATCAAGGGCGCGGAAAGGCGTGCGAGCGGGAAAACACCTCGAGTGAGGGAGGCAACACATACCTACGCACGCACTCACTACCACCACGCCCTCGCTATTCTCTCTCTCCTTCCACAATGCATCTCTTATTCAACTAATGATATAAAATACTTCCCGTTGTCACAGACGAAAGTAAAGACCACCACGGGACTGTCTGTAACAACACGAACAATATGAAAGAAAGAACAACATTCTCTGATACCTGTAGCCCATTTCACTGCCTGGGGAGAGGGGAGAAGAGGATAGGGAGCCACCCGCTGCCCCCTCACGGTCGCTGGGGAGCTGACGTGCGTCACAATATATATATATATATATATAATGCTACGTATGTATGGGGTCGCCATATAGTTCATTATCATAGTGCAGCCCTCGCAGGATTTAGGTACCCCAGCTAGTGAATATGATGTTGGAATGTCAGGAACTTTTGTCTTCATTAAAAAGCGTATTTACACAGATAGTGAATCATCCGTCATGTCCAGTATGATGTAAATGATTGTATCGCTGTCAACTGATATTAAGACGGAGTACAATAATTTACACCATGCTACGCTATATATACCCCAGGATATTAATTGGGAAATGGATATTAACGGCTTCATTTTTGGTGGTTGGTGACTATTTTTGCATTGCCACAGGAATTGACTTTATTTACTAGTAGAGTGAGAGAGAGAGAGAGAGAGAGAGAGAGAGAGAGAGAGAGAGAGAGAGAGAGAGGTAGAGAAGTAGAGAGTCAAATATAAGTAGGAACACTTGTAGGAAGGCAGGAATATAATAATCCAGCCATAGTAGTCCATTGGTGCATAAACCGTTCTATCCATTAATTACTGAGAACTGTCTCTATGGGTGTATAATTAAACAATTCTTTCCTTTTGCAGCGCCTGACACATTCACCATAGAATAATGTAACTTTTATTACTCATACTTCCACAATTTTACTAACATATTGAATACATTACAGTGTATATGGTGATATAGGATAAGCGCCGTCGTCAACACATATACAAAATTATAATAATATATTACAGGTATATATAATAGACAACAATGAAAATAATATGAACTATAATCAGGTTGACAACACACCCATATCTCTCTCTTTCTGTATACCAATCTCTCTCTCTCTCTCTCTCTCTCTCTCTCTCTCTCTCTCTCTCTCTCTCTCTCTCTCTCTCTCTCTCTCTCTCTCTCTCTCTCGATTGTATATATATATCCTTATATGTTTGTACATGTGTTAGTTTCATTGTATTCCATTGTTTTGTTATTGTATTTGTTGCTTTGTGATACTTGTCAAAAATGTATTCCATTTTGCTTATTGATAGGTAACTATTATGGGTTAGGAGAGATAAGTTAACTTCCACCCTTTCTTCTCTATCTGCCGGATGATGTCTTGGAATACAGACTAATGTTTGCAGCTCCGTGTTTCATTTTCACAGCGAGTACAAGAAATATATATATATATATATATATATATATATATATATATATATATATATATATATATATATATATATATATATATACAGTATAATTATCATATACTGTATATATATGTATTTATTATTTTGTTTAGTTTCCTCATTAAACCTATATCAAGCTTAAGACAAAAAAAACACCCTTAGGCTCCTCTTCGAGATAAATTTGTTCATTTTTCGATAGAAAAATATCCCAGCCGAAGACCGTTTCCTCCCAAAATTGTAGGTTTGTTATCGCTAGCCAGGAAAAAATAGACACGTAAATAGCACGAAAGGTATTAAAATCGACAAACTAATGGGAGAAACTCCTTAAAATCCCAAAACTAATGGGATTAAACATGAGGTAGAAGGGAGCCCAGTAACCCCCCCCCCCCCCACTTAATAGAGCGTGTACATAACGTAATTCCATAAGTGGTATTAAAACTGGGCAGTACGTTTGGTGATAAATTTATTCACTTCGCCATTATTTTCGGAAAGTGTATATTTTTAACCTATTCAGTACCGGAGACGTCCTTTTAACTATATTCTGGCTACCATTATACGAGTTTATTCAGTTTAAAAATGGCCTCTAGCGTTGAACAGGCTGCAAACTATCTCACTTAACTGTTTATACTACCACAGATTCTTCTTAAACTGCCCAAATTCGTCTAAATATAGCTAGCCTAAAAATAAAGGGAAGTTGCCGGTACAGAAGGGGTTGAAGACAGGCAGTTCACACAATAGGAGTACATAAACAGTTGGCGTACCGTCAACTCGTTTAAGGGGGGTGACCTGCTTTTTGTTATTTCGGTCCTTTTCTCTCTTTCTCTGGCTTGTATCCATTTGGCCCCATTCAGCCAACTATTTTAAGACGTTTATCCCCATCTAGGTGTCGATTTCTTCCTGGCGAGCGATAGCGAGCCAGCATTATATGAAGAAATCCGGCTTCGCCGGAGACATTTTTCTATCGAAAAATGTACAAATTTAGCCTGCTGTCAAACAAAAATACAAAATATGATGGCTCGCTACCGCTCACCAGTAAAAAATTGACACCTGGATGGGGATAAACGTCTTAAAACAGTAGGCTGAATGGGGCCAAATGGATACAAGCCAGAGAAAGATAGAAAAGGACAGAACAAAAACAGGTCACCCCCTTTAATCCGCAGAGTCTCAGAAATTGAAGTTAAGCAATTATATTTTTTTCAGATTGCTGTAGGAAACCCTATTGCTTATATATATTATGTTACTCATCCCTTTTCCATTATATATATATTGCAAATAAATTATATTCATTAGCTTTTAAGCTTCTAAAAAGCCTAAGTAATATTCTGAGATTCTGCGGATTAAACGAATTGACTGTACCATAATCCCGGTGTCACAAGATAACTTTTATTATCAACATTCTATCGTCAAAAGTTTTCCAGCAATATGTCTATGTTCTGTTTGCACTGGTATCGGAAACTAGCACTTAACTCCACCGCTAGAATCTGGAAGGCTTATCGTTCAAACCACCGGATGGCATTTGGGAGTGGTATACAAATGCTGAAGGGGAGATGGGCGTATTTAGGCCTATTTGTTTAGTGTTCTATTTATTTATTATGATTTAGTTTCCTCCCTAGACCTCCATCAATCTGTACAAAATACCTCTAGATAAATTTGTAAATTTTTCGGTAGACAAAATTTAATGTCATGACCGAAGGCCGGTTACTCTTAAAATTACAGGTTCGCTATTACTCGCCAGGAAAAAATAGACACCTAAATGTCACGAAAGGTCTAAACATTGACAACGAAATGGGGCGAAAGGTGTTATAATCGCCAAACTAATGAGCTAATTATAACTAATTATAATCTCAAAACAAATGGGGATTCACACGAGGGTGAAAGGGGAGCAGAAAATTACCCATCTCCCCTTATTATGGATTGTATTTCAACTTACACTTAGTTATGAATATGATACTCATCTAAAACCTTCAAATTGTAAATGTCTGTGTTTGCAGTCAATTTTCACGCGTGTCCTGAGAGTGTCGAAATAATTTGAGAACATTTTCTGCTCCCTGAGTACTTTCAATGGGAGGAGTGTTGCGTCGTCTGCAGTGGCTTGAAATCCCGCGAGTATTGAGCCATCCAGTTGTAAAAAGAGATCGATGGAAACTAGACTGGAAGTATACTCTGTTTATTTCCAGCTGATGGCAAATGTTTCAAATTCAAATTAAAAAAAAATATTTGCCTATAAATAGTTACCCTAATACTGTATAATACATTAAATTGAAAAATTACATAAGACTCAGCTCATGAAATTCATATTTTTATGCGCTCCATATATATTTTGTTTGTATTATTTATTGATCTAACAGGACACACTACGCAATACATATTTTACTGATACATATAGGTTGTGCAATTGATAATAGAAATTTGATAAAAGAGTAGGCAATTAAATCATAACACACACTACATACTACATATCACGTTTTGCATCTGCTAATAATACAATTCAAAGAATAGCTAGTTGAGTCATAGAAAATTCGTATGATATACTGTAAGGGTGTTCCAAAAGTATATGTCACATTACGACACTTTATATCTTAATAACTATGGAGGATATCAAAACACAATTTATATTTCCTGAACGCTAATATTTTCAAGTTTCTGTACTAAAAAAATGAACTCAAAAGTGCAAGAAATTATTGTTTTATTAAACTTTTTTACAGATGTTCAATGTGCGCGCCGCGCCGTTTCATCTGAAGTTGAGGGGCGTCCTGTTTTCTTTGCCGGGCACAAACACCCCTCCTCCTTAAATTGTGCGTGCCAATTCAAAATGGAACGTCTGTCTGGTGGCTGCTTTGTAAATTCTGTACGAAATTTGCGTTGAACACGTGTCCATGACTCGGTTTTAGCGAATTTTAGGACGCAAAACGACTTCTCTTGTTTTGTGAACGACATTACTGGATCTGAAAAGAGACAAAAAACAAAATTAACAGAAGAAAACTTTACGAGTTTAGCTTTTAAATGGTACCAGTTTCATGTTGCTTCCATTTGTAGTTCTTGATATACGAGTTCTTAGAAAGTGACATAGACTTTTGGAACGCCCTGTATATTATTGCTCCTCAACTTAGGAACGTGATTTAAGTTGCATTAGTATCTATTTGTGATGTATTTTTTAGTTTTTATTTTAAACGTTATGTGTTTGGTGATCGATGTTATTTCATCTGGTAGTTCATTCCACATCAAACAGCCAGCATATGCTACAAATTGTTTAGTTAGTTCAGTGCGTGGCTTAGGGTGTCTTACAACTTGAATCGCAGCTGTTTTCTCGATACCGGTACTTAATAGATAGATATGAGACTTTTATGTGTCTTTATTTTATAAATGCCAAGTTTTCATAATCAATAACACATTTCGCTACAATTTTTTTTTAATAACCAAGTACAAAGGAGTACAAAGTACAAAGGAGTACAAAGGAAATCAAGCAACAACAGATCTAGTGACCCTTCTAGGTTGCTTGTCCTCCAAAACACTGAGGATCAAGTGTTCAAACAGTGGTTTAGAGTGGGTAAGGGAACATTGGAAAGGGAATTACTGCCCTGGAACTAATGTCCGTGGCAGGATTAGGAAGTTAGTAGGGGACAGATGGGTTAGTAACTGAGGCGGGGATAAAATAAAGTTATTCATTTACAAACGCAGTTAGTCGCGGGTTTGAAGCGAGATATTTGTCTAGGCGGAGTTTAAATGAATCAACGGTGCTGCAGTCTATAACGTTTCGGGGAAGCCCATTCCACAAGTTGACAACTCGATTGAAGAAGAAATTCTTAGATTCGTGTGAGTTAAAAGATTTACCAATAATTTTGCAACCGTTTCCCCGCGTGTAATTAGATTGGTCGATAGTGAAGTACTTACTACAGTTCATATTGTCGATGCCTTTGATGATTTTGAACACTTGAATTAAGTCACCTCTTAATCTGCGCTGGGTTAAAGGAAATAGATTTAATTCTCTAAGACGCTCTTCGTATGGTTTGTTCTTTAGGCTAGGTATCATTTTGGTAACTCTACGTTGAACTCGTTCTAGCTTGTTTATATCTTTTTGGTAATAAGGGCACCAGGATTGAACGCAGTATTCCAGAAGAGGGCGGACTAAGGAATTGTAAAGGGTTAGGATAACTTCTTTGGATTTATGCTCAAATGACCTGCCTATAAAGCCAATTATTTTGTTTGCCTTCTTAACAACTTCTGAACATTGTTGACTCAGTTTTAGGTTACTCGATATTGTTACTCCCAGATCGGTTTCTCTGTTTACATTCTTAAGCTGAGTGCCATTCATCGAATAGTTTGCTTTCTCATTTAGGTATCCGATATGTAGTACTTTACATTTATCCGCATTGAAACTCATTTGCCAAATTTGGGCCCAACATGACAATTTATCTAGATTGTGTTGCATATCGTCAACTTGTTCTTTTGAGAGTACGCTATTTGCAATTTTTGTATCGTCAGCAAATTTTGAGATTGTACAGGTGAGGCCCTCATCTATGTAATCTAAGTAATCATCTAAGTAATCACGATGAGGACATGACAATTTGCCATCAGCTGAGAACAATAAAACAGACTAAAGATTTATGCATGTGAAAGAAGTCTGGAAAATGTGTACCTCATAACCTGCCAGAACAGTGTTGACGATAAATGTTGACGGAAACAGTGCTCGTGTGTCATTAGTTTTAAGACGGGATGGTTCACTGTTTGGTTGATTGTTTCATATATTTATTATTTTTCTAGTTTCCTCCCTAGACCTTCATCAAAATAATAGGGGCAAAAGGTCTTAAAGTAGCCAAATTAATGGGCCTAACGCCATATAATCTGAAAATTAATGGGGCTAAGCATGAGGAAGAAGGGGAACCAAAATAACGACCCATCTCCCCCTAATCTACACTCATATACTTTAACCCCTTGGAGATCTATATGCTCAGGCCCAATCCCCATTTTGGGGGTAGCCGACTCAAGACAGAGCAAGAACAGGGAAAACACAAAAACAACATAAAACAAAAAATAAACACAGATAAAAAAAACACAAACTCTCACACATCCAGGTCACCCAGGAGAAGACCCAGAGACCTGGGTTACCAAGGTCGCTCCAGCACTCCCCCGGCCCCTGACCACCCGGAGAGGTTCCGATCTCGGCAGGCATACATGCAGCGGAGCCAAAGCCACAAGCCCTCCCACAACACTTCCAGGCACACCCTTCATATTAATTGTCTCCCCGGGCCAGGCGCCTGATGGACTATTATCTAGTCCAACTTGCGCCCGACCCCTTACTCCAAATGACCACGTGTTTACTCAACTATTCACAAGCATTCTCCATTCACTCCTGTCCACCACCACTTCCCCTGCCTGATCTATAGTCATTCCTCTATCATCCAATGCCTTTCTTACACAGTCTCTCCATCTCAATGGGGGTCTTCCTGCCATTCTATCTCCCCTTGTATCTGACTCACATATTCTCTTTGTAAGCCTTTCATCTCCCATTCGTTCAACATGACCATACCAGCTCAGCACCCTTCTGTCCACTCTGGCTGACAAATGTTCCTGCTGCCCCACTCTCCTACGTATCTCTTCATTCCTCAATCTGTCTCTACGAGTAACTCCACACATACTCCTCAAGCAGCTCATCTCCATCACATCCAGCCCTCTTTTCTCCTTTTTCTTCAGAGCCCATGTCTCAGCCCCATACATCACTGTTGGCACAACAATTCCTTGATACAGTGCACTTTTTACTTTCACTCCGAGATTTCTCGTCTTCCACATACTTCCCATTGCTCCGAAAACCTTCCTTCCTTCACACACTCTCTGTTTTACCTCCACTTCCATACCTCCACTCCTGCTTATTGTTCCTCCTAGATATTTAAAACACTCTACTTGTTCCAATATTTCCCCATCCAGCCTCACATCTAGATTCACCCTATGCTCTCCCCTATTACACACCATTACTTTACTTTTATTGACGTTCACCTTCAGTTTCCTCCTTCCACAAACCACACCAAACTCTTTGACTACCCGCTGCAGTTTCTCATCAGAATCCGCCACCAATGCTGTGTCATCAGCGAACAGCAACTGATTCCAGCAACTCCCAATCTCTACCATTCTTTCCTACTAAACCCAATCCTCTTCCCATAGTTCTCCTTTTCACCTCCCTCACCACACCATCCATAAACATATTAAACAGCCATGGTGACATTACACAACCCTGTCGCAAACCTACCTTTACCTCAAACCATTCACTCAACTCACCATTTCCTACTCTCACACATGCTCTGCTCCCTTCATAAAAACTCTTAACTGCTTCTAACAAATCTCCTCCTATTTCATAAATCCTTAACACCTTCCACATTGCTTCACGGTCCACACGATCATACGCTTTTTCCAAGTCCATAAAAGCCCAAAATATCTCCTTATGCTTCTCTAAATACTTCTCGCATAACTGTCTTACTGCAAACATCTGATCCACGCACCCTCTTCCCCTCCTAAAACCGCACCGTTCTTCTCCTATTGCAACTTCCGTACACTTTATTATCCTCTCTATCAACACCCTGCCATACAGCTTTCCAACCACTGACAATAAACTAATACCTCTATAACTTGAACACTCCTGCCGATCTCCCTTCCCCTTGTACAACGGCACAATACATGCACTCTTCCAGTCTATTGGTACCATTGACACAGCAAAGCACACATTGAAAAGTCTCACCAACCAATCTATTATCACATCTCCACCCTTCTTTATACACTCCACAGCAATACCATCCAAACCTTCTGCTTTTCCCGCTCTCATATGTTGCTTCTTTCACCTCATTTTTCTCAATCCTTTCATTCATTCCCTGCCACCTGGGTGGCCTGGGTAACCTATCTCCATCCACCTCTGCTTCAATCACTGCTTCTCTTCCATCTCTTGTATTTAACAAAGATTCAAAATACTCGGCATATCTTTTCCTCACTTCAACTGGTTCCACTAGTAATTCTCCATTTTCATCTTTCACTGACTCTTCCCTCCTCCTTTCCTTATTTTATTTATCTCCTTCCAGAACATCTTCTTTCGTTCTTCAAAATTCTCACTCAGCCTTTGGCCCCACCTTTCGTTTACATCTTTTTTCGCTTCTCTAATTTTCCGTTTTGCCTCTCTCCTTTTCTCCTTGTACCTCTCCCGTACCTCAACACTACCATCCTGTAAAACCCTCTCAAAACACTGTCTCTTCTCCTCAACTACCTTTCTCACCGTATCATTCCACCACTCGCTTCCCTTCCTGATACCTCTGCCTCCTTGGAGATGATGATGAGTTTTTGGAAAATATTTATATTAATACCACGAATTTTCCGATTTTTTTGTAAATTGGTTTTTGTTCATTTGCATCAATACATAGTGTTTGTAATTAATTAGAATTCTCGGGAAAACCTATTTTCCCCATTTTCGATCGATGTTGAGGGCTATGATTTGAAAAGACATTAGCCTAACCTAACAACCTTACCTAACTTAACCTAGTAATATGGGTGGGGGCTGCATCCCCCACTCCCCCCCGCTGGTTGGGTACTAATCCCTTAGTAAAAAAAAAAAAAAAAAAAAAAAAATAGCTGTCGATAATACGAAGGCGAAAAAAAGTCGATGAAGTCTATGGTGTTTAATCTGCAATATTCAGCTTTGATTGTATGTTGATAACAAGAAAGTACCGTATTGACAACCTTGTTACAAAAATTACATTTTAGTAGCATACTTTCATATTAGGGTTTTCCGAGGGTTAAAATAAATGTTCATATGATCTTTATAGCTGTCGGGAACGGGAAGTATAATATTGACAACCTTGTTACGAAAAATAATTGTTTAGTTCCATACTTTTGTATTAGGTTTCGCCGAGGGTTAAAACAATTTTTCATATGATCTTTAGAGCATTATAGATTCCATATTTATCTTCATATACTGTATATAACAAAACAATCGTGGTATTAAAATAAAGTTATACTGCGTTTTTTACTGAATAATCTGGCTATCATTAGACGATTTCATACAACTTAGGAAGGATCTGTGAGTATTCAAAGGGTGAGGACTATCTCAACTTCCCCTCTGACTTCCATACACCCTTCCTAATCTGAATACAATCTTCTAATAATAGCCAGTAAATGCAAACAAATGCATGATGGAATTTTGAAAAGGTTATTCACCTACATTACGCACACGTATACATTAACCAAACTTAACCCCTTGAGGATTATGACGCAGCTTGGCACTTCTTTCTGGGTATCATTAGGCGATTATCTTCAGGTTAGGAAGGGTATAATTATGGAAGTCAGATGGTTAATTGAGATAGTCTTTACCCTTTTGATGCCCACAGATCCTTCTTATGTCGCATAAAATTGTCTAATGAGAGCCAAAATATACTGTTAATACGCATCATAATCCTCAAAGGGGTTAATGACAGTCGGCCAAATAAGTTATTTCGCGGCACCAAATACACTTCGAGCAATAATTGGTATCAGCAATATCTAAGCATTATTTCATCGTTTCGAGTAAGATATACAAACATGTTCATATCTTTATACACCCTATTCAACATTTGACAGACATTAATACAGCATATATAAAGCAAACCGTAATGACAGCGGCGACACGGCTTATTTTGGCCAACTGTACCAAACAATACCACACACGAGTCAACCCTACGAGCATAAAATTCCGAGCATAACCTACGAGCATAACTAACAACAAGGCCTCACCCCATAAGGCCTCCTTGTTGAGAATGCTCAGGACGGATAAAGAGATAAATATATTAGAGGGGTGATATATATGCAGGGAGAGAGAGTGAGTGTGTGTGTGTGTGTAGGGGGGGGGGGGGGATGCACGAATGACAGAGCGGGCGAAATAAAGAACGATTTAATACTGTGTATGTAGAAAAAGAGAATGAGAGTGTGTGAGTGTTGAGAGAGAGAGAGGGGGGGGGAGAAAGAGAGAGAGAGAGCGCGGGGGATGAAAGAGCGTGTAAGTGAGTGAGAGAGAAAGGAAGAGAGATTTGAATTAGCAATCATAATTGGGGAATATATTAGATTATAATATATGTACAGTATATACAGTATAATGTCTTAGCCAATGGTAATGATTCATTTTTTACAACGCGCGCTTGTGCCAATAGAAAGGTGAAGAGTTTGTTTGAATATCATTTGGAATTTGGAATATATTATTTCATTTTTATAACTAATCAACTTAATTCCATGATCTTCGCCTCTGCCATACCACACTCGATATAAACAACTTTGCCTTTTGTCTCCTTAACCCCTTGAGGATTATAACGTATTTTAAAGACGAATTATGCACCTTAGGGAGGATTTGTGGGAGTCGGTCATAATTGAGTTGGTTTCGACCTCTTAGAATCATAGAGGTCGTTCCTAAGCTGCATACAATCTTCTAATGATAGCCAATATAAACTGCTATACCGCGTCATAATCCTCAAGGGGCTACATCAAATAATTTTCATCATAAAAGCCACTTTGGTCCAGTCGGCTTAATAAGTGAATACTCGGCACTATATTCTGTTCTATATTTGATATGTGCAATCTCTAAACAGGATTTCTTCATTTCGATTGAAGTATACAAACATATTCCAACACTTAACCACCTTATTCAACATCTGACAGACATTAATACATCACAGAGAGACCCAAACGTAATAACAGGTGAGACATGACTTAATAGCGTCACTGTGACAATCACAAGTACAACAGCAACAGCAACATCTGGTTAACCTTGCCAGTACCGGTGACGTATAATATGCTTGATGCCAGCTACACTTAGACGATTTTATGAAGCTTAGGCAGAATATGTGGTAGATAAAAGGATTAATTGCGATATCCTGATTTTTTTTTTATTGGTAGATTCCTTCCTAAACTAAATAGAAATTTCTTCTAGTTGCCAAAATATAATGAAAAGGATGTCACCGGTACTGAATGGGTTAATATTTGGTGATGGAAGGCTATCGTTAACATGGCTTTTGTCTATATTTAAGAACAAAAGAATATAAGACAAGTGGAAATCTGCAGAAGGCTCATTAGCCCATGCGAGGCATACCCCTTCTTCCCTACATCCCTATTTGTTCTTTTACATCTTTTTCCCTACACTACATCTCTCACTATAACCTATATATACCCCCTGGGATATACGTAATGCAGGGTGTATAGTTTATAGTGAGAGATGTAGTGAGGAGTGATACCTGATACTTTGGCTACTATACTACTTTCATCTTGGTAATTCAGGTACAGTTCTCAACATATATAATGTTACATCAATTCGAATCTTTAAATCTTTAGAGCCAAGTTGTGAAGCATCTGAGCTACAGTATACTAATGTATTGTCTCGTTTGCATTCGATACAGATTCAAATGGGTGCGCCGACACTTATGTTCTTGTATGTACAATCTGTTATTAGTGTTCACTATTATTATTATTTTTAACACTCCTGTTCACTGCCAGCTCTACCCAAGGCTCAGGTCCCTCCCTTCGGTACACCAGAATGGGGTGTTTACTTTGTTCAGTGGACGATATTTCCTCACTTTCATTAATACTTTTCAGGCTCGGAGAATTGGAAGTCGGGTGCAAGTCGTGAGTTGAGGAGCCTCGACTCAAATGATGTGTGGCAGGGAGGCCGTTATCATATGTAGTAGTCGTGGTGGGAAGGTCGATAAAGTCGGTAGCTGTCGTAGTCGGGAGGTCGTTATAGTCGGTAGCTGTCGTAGTATGTATCAGTTGAATAGAGTCCTCCTGAGCAAGCCTCGAGGTCATGGACTTTGGGGAGGCGCGGGGAGTGAGTGGAATGGCTATATACTTCGTGGATTCTTGATTCCCTTTGGCACTGTGGCGAGAACATCTTTTAGTGGTGCCTTCCGGAGAGACGCTGTGTGTTCCAGGAATGGCACTGTACTCCACCGGTGCCTGATGCTCTTTATTAACACCATGCCGAGAACGCTTTGAGGGCAGAAGTTGACTCGTCGTGGCCGTAGTGTTGTTACGGCGGAAGAGGTGGTTGTTCGGCGTGACGGAGACGATGGATGAGTTGCGTCTGGCGGCAATCGAGTGGATCAAGGTGGTGTGGAGGGTGGAGAAGCTGCGGTTATGAGACCTTTCGCTGCCACGGTGGTTCGCTCGTTGTTCTCGTAGCCTCATCCACCACCGCTTCACCAACGTCTGCACCTAACACAACAAAACAAAACCGCGGGCGTAATTAACCTTATGAGTTATATATACAATCAGTAATCTATAGCAAACTACTTAGGCCTTTACATTTTGAAAACGCACTTCGTTTCTAAGTTCTGGATATTATTAGATTATTCTATTCAAATTATAAAGGAAATCGAAGTTGCAGAAAAATTGATTTAAACAAAGTTATTATGTATGTGTGTATTGGATTGAGAAGGTATGTGGAAAGTACTTAAAATATATGGAGTAGATGGCAAGTTGCTGAAAGCAGTGAAGAGCATATATGAGGGTGCAAAGGCGGCAGTATGTGTGGCGAATGAGCAGAGCGAGTTCTTTGACCTGAATGTTGGGTTGAAACAGGGGAGTGTGAGTTCTTTGACCTGAATGTTGGGTTGAAACAGGGGAGTGTGATGTACCCGTGGTTGTTTACTATATATATGGATGGAGTCATAAAAGAAATACAAAGAAGAGCAGTGGTTGTTGGCATATCGCTGATAAGGGAGGGAAATGAGTGGAAGCCTTCTGTACTGCTGTTTGCTGATGATTCAGTTCTGATGAGTGATAATAATGAATGGGAGTTGCAGGGTCTGGTAAATATGTTTGAAACAGTGTGCGAAAAAGAGTATCTGAAGGTAAATGCGGGGAAGAGCAAGGTTATGGTCTTCGAAAGGGGTGAAGCCACAGAGTGTGAGGTGAAGTTGAACGGTCAGGCTATGGAGATTGTCAGCTCATTTAAGTATCTGGGCAGCGTGTTGAGTAAAGATGGGACTATGGATGAAGAAGTGCGGGAGAGGGTGCAACAGGGGAAGAGGGTTGTAGGAACGTTGAAAGCAGTAACAAGAAATTGGGTGGTCAGTATGGAAGTGAAGAAGTCTTTGCATGACAGTGTGGTAATCCCGACACTGACTTACGGAAGCGAAGCATGGACGTTGGTGGAGAGACTCGAACCAAGAGTGAGAGCGGTGGAAATGAGTTACTTAAGAAGTGTGTGCGGAGTTACATGGAGGGATAGACAGACGAATGAGGCAGTAAGAAGGAGGTGTGGTGTGGAGGTAGATGTGCTGGAAAGTGTGAAAAGGAACACCTTGAGATGGTTCGGCCATATGGAACGTATGGGAAGCGAGAGAATGACTAAGAGGGTGTACGAGAGCGAGGTGGAAGGACAGGTAGGGAGAAGTAAACTGAAAGAGAGGTGGAAGGATGGAGTGAGGAAGTATATGAATGAAGGTGGTGCTGGTTGGGAGGAGGAGCGTCGACTGACTGGGGACAGAGGTGCATGGGGGCGGTTCGTTCGTGGCCACCCCTTCGGGGATCACTGCGTCAGGCAATAGATAGATAGATAGATAGTATTATATATACTCAGGCACATACCCCATAGCAGGGGGTGGCCGACTTGAGACACAGCCCGAACAGAAACACACAGGCCTACCTCTCCATTGGTGTAACAGAAGATGATGGCCACCACCGCGCCCGTGCTGCCCTCTATGACGTTGTTGATAATCTGGTAGACGTCGTGCCAGTCGCAGCCCAGCTCGGAGGGTCTGTAGATGGTGACCACGTACTGGAGGCCGAACAGGGGAACCACCATCAGCGTCGCCCGTACGGCTATCCTGGAAAACGAAATTGGGTTACGAAAGATTATGCCCTTCATATTTATGACGCGTTTTAGCAGTTTATTCTGGCTATCCTTACACAACATTAAAGAGAGCGAAAATTTTCGTGTCCGTATAACAATTACATTTTGTCTGTATATCAACTTACCTATACTGGCTTGGTTCTGCCCCTCTCCTGGCGCGGACCTTGCTCACCAAAATTCTGATTATGTTCACCAAGAAGATCACGTTTGTCTGGAAAGATATAATATATGTTTATGGTTCTAACTTATTCTTCATAGCTTTGTATTTTCAAATATACGCCTAGAGGCCTAGAGGTTTACGATTAAAAAAACACGCCGGTTCCTCCGAAATAACAGGGTCAATATTGCTCGAAGGGAAGAAATCGACACCTAAATGGCTCGGAAGGTCTTAAAGTTAACAAAGAAACCTTTGGTTGTTTTACCAGTAGTGCTAGTAGAGCCGGCACGTTAATGATCCACTCCAGGTCCCCCTGTGGCATGATCCAGCAGTGACTGTTGTGGTGAGCCAACAGTTCCCGGGCGGTGCTGTATACGGTCAGGGGTACCAACGGGAACACTGAAACAAACAATAACAACAGTAATTAATCAAGGGCACCAACGGGAACACTGAAGCAAATAATAACTACAGTAATTAATCCGGGGCACCAACGGGAACACTGAAGCAAACAATAACTACAGTAATTAATCAGGGGCACCAACGGGAACACTGAAGCAAACAATAACTACAGTAATTAATCAGGGGCACCAACGGGAACACTGAAGCAAACAATAACTACAGTAATTAATCAGGGGCACCAACGGGAACACTGAAGGAAACAATAACAACGGTAGTTAATCAGGGGCACCAACGGGAACACTGAAACAAACAATAACAACAGTAGTTAATCAGGGGCACCAACGGGAACACTGAAACAAAAAATAACAACAGTAATTAATCAGGGGCACCAACGGGAACACTGAAGCAAACAATAACAACAGTAGTCAATCAGGGGCACCAACGGGAACACTGAAACAAACAATAACAACAGTAATTAATCAGGGGCACCAACGGGAACACTGAAACAAACAATAACAACAGTAATTAATCAGGGGCACCAGCGGGAACACTGGAGCAAACAATAACAACAGTAGTTAATCAGGGGCACCAACGGAAACACTGGAGCAAACAATAACAACAGTAGTTAATCAGGGGAACCAACGGGAACACTGAAACAAACAATAACAACAGTAATTTACCAGGGGCACCAACGGGAACACTGAAGCAAACAATATCAAAATATTAATTAGGTTGGAAATAGACGCAAAAAATAACAACAGATTAATCAAAGTTGAAACACTGGCACAAACAAGAACAAAGGAATCAATTAGGGTGGAAACAAACAATAACATAATAATAAATCAGGTTGGAGCATTGACACAAACAATAACAACATAATCAATCAGGGGCACCAACAGGATCACTGACACAAACAATAACTAAACAATGAGGTTTGCAAAGTTGTTTTTCGTAGCAAGTTGTTTACATGTGCATTAAGGGTATAGAAAAGACACTCCCTATTGAAGTCTAAGCTGCTTCGTGCCCACCCCACTCATATTATGGGCCATGTTGTTTGTTGATATAGAGGAGTGTGCGTCGAGGAAAACAAATTGTACACTACAGTAACTGTTATGGTATACATCATCCTTTTTGGGCACAGCAGGCAAACGTTTCGGCATTTGGGGAACCTTTTGGGAATGCAAGCAATCTTTTGAGTATGTGGACGAACTTTGGTTTCAAGGGCACCCAAACCAAACATTGGGCTAACGAGCAAACTTTCTGGCTCTCAGAAGAACCCTTAGGCCGTGCGAGCGATCTTTGAGCCGTGCAGTCCCGTGACTGATAATTTGGGTGTACAGGCGAACAATTGGCTGTATGGTCAGACTTTGGAGTGGTTGAAGAAAAATCGTGTAGATAAATATCTACCTCTTAACCCCAGATTAACTGCGTATGCAAACGAATAGCATCACTTTATACTGTGCTTTCCTTTCATGTTGTCACATAGGATAGGTAGTTACAAGCAGCCTCGTGCTTGCTTTCCTTTATATACCTTTGTACTACTCGGGTCTAGTGTTTCCTCATGTGGCCCAAAAGTTCCCCTGTGTGACCAAAAGCTCAGTAGCATGGCAGTACAACATCAAGTTAACCCGCGTAACTCAGAGGTTTGCTTGTCCGCCTTAAAGTTTACTCACCCAGTAGGATGGTCCAAAGCACGCCCACCAAGCCCAATTGTTTAATCGCACACCCAAAAGTTCGCCCGTCCACAGTGCCTCCTAACGCACCAAGAGAAATGCCCTTTTAACCCTTTGAAAATCATGATGCGTTGTAACAGTTTGCTCTGGCTATCATTTGACGATATTATACAGCTCTAGAAGGATATGTGGGAATTAAAAGGGTAAAGCATATTTTAATTTACCCTCTGAGCTCCATATACCCTTCCTAATCTAAATGAAACCGTCTACTAATAGCCAGAATAAACTGTCAAAACGCGTCATTATCCTCAAGTAGTTAAGATTAACATCCGGCGTTCCACAAGGACTCGGAGCACCAGGATTCGGTCTATCATTGACGTCTTAATTAAGTGTGAAACAAGATTGTTCAACTCTCTGATCTTTTAGCAGGTGACTCCAAATTAGCTTCAATAAAATTATTGAATGCCATAGTCCGTAGCCCTCTCAGAAATATTCGTGGACTTCACCTATTTCTAATTATGGAAGTACAGTATATCTCTGGAAACAAATTTATGAATATATTTTTCTATGCATCACCTACAACACCATATATAGTATTTTTTACAAAGCAAGTTATATCCAAAAATCATTCCAGATAGTTGTAATTTCATAAATAAAAGCCTAGGGTGTCTACAAATTATCAAGTGTGGGGTACAAACTATGGCACCCATGTGTACACTGAGCAGCGTAGCATTGCGATAGGTGTAGCAATCCTGGCGGTCCTTTTTCCCTGTCGAGATAGGGATGACTAGGCCCCTTTTCCAGTCAAGGGAAATGGTACCAGTTTACCAGACAGTAGGTTGGACTGCATGCAACCCATTGATCACGGCCTCACCCCCCGTTTTCAATAGTTCTCCTGAAATGCCACAGATACCAGGAGCCTTCCCACTCGTTAGCCTAGCCATAGCGTCACTCCATCCATACAATAACAAACCTGAAACACAACAACAATTATTACTAACTCCATCTAATAAAGTAAACTCGCGAACAAAAATAATAGTATTATTATTAATAGTGATTTTAACAAGTGTTTTTGTCTACAGTATATATTGTTCGGTTTCTGTTTGGTTTGTTTGTCTTGCAAGTGTTACATTTTATAAATAATAACAGACCGAGAACACATACCCAAATAAATATTCACCCCATCCAATAAGGTGCAAGGAGAACATAATACTAATAATAATATTACTAATACTAATACTACTACTACTACTACTAATACTAACAACAGACCCAGAACAGATACAAAAATAAATACTCACCCCATCCAATGAGGTAAAAGGCGAAGAGACTATTTTTTTCCGCGAAGGCCGAGGCGAGTAGTTTGTGAAGGTAGAATCCCTCACACAGATACCACATGATGGTGCTGAGAGATGTATACTTGGTCACCAGAGTCAACACCACACACCACCATGGACTCTGGTTGGGGAAAACATAAAATCGGGGTTAGTTTACTTTAGTCTGTTGTGTTTTGTTCTTTCCCTTGCCATGCTCCCATCTTGTTTACCAAGCTATTATGATGGCTTAGGAGTGAAATGCTTTGTTAATAATGAAAACCTGGCAATAATATAATAAAAAGGTTCATATTATTCCATTAAGTGTCGATAAAATAGTGACTAAGGTATTCAATTTACAGTTATCTGAAAATAAGCCGACTATAGCTTATTCAATCTGTATGGGAAAGGGTAAAGTCAACACCACACACCACCACGGACTCTGTATGGGTAGAGATAAAGTCAGCACCACAAACCAACACCGTCTCTGTATGGGAGTAGATAAAGTCAAAACCCCACACCAACACCGTCTCTGTATGGGTAGAGATAAAGTCAGCACCACACATCACCACAGACTCTATATAGGAGAAGATAAAGTCAAAACCACACACCACCACAGACTCTATATTTAGAGAAGATAAAGTCAACACCACACACCACAACAGACTCTATATGGGAGAAGATAAAGTCAACACCACACACCACCACAGACTCTATATGAGGAGAAGATAAAGTCAATACCACACACCACCACAGACTTTGGAAAGATAAAGTCAACACCACACACCACCACAGACTATATGGGAGAAGATAAAGTCAACACCACACACCACCACAGACTTTGGAATGATAATGTCAACACCACACACCACCACAGACTCTACATGGGGACAGATAAAGTCAACACCACACACCACCACGGACTCTATATGGGGAAAGAAAGTCAACACCACACACCACCACAGACTCTATATGGGGAAAAGATAAAGTCAACACCACACACCACCACAGACTCTATATGGGGAAAAGATAAAGTCAACACCACACACCACCACAGACTCTATATGGGGAAAAGATAAAGTCAACACCACACACCACCACAGACTCTATATGGGGAAAAGATAAAGCCAACACCACACACCACCACAGACTCTATATGGGGAAAAGATAAAGCCAACACCACACACCACCTCAGACTCTATATGGGGAAAAGATAAAGTCAACACCACACACCACCACAGACTCTATATGGGGAAAAGATAAAGTCAACACCACACATCACCACAGACTCTGGAGAGATACAGTCAGCACCACACAACACCACAGACTTTGTATGGAGAAAGATAAAGTCAACACCACACACCACCACGGACTCTGGATGAGAACAAATAAAGTCGGCGGGGGGGGGGGGGGGGGGGGGGGCGTACACTACAGTATTTATTTATTTTAGTTAACCCATTCAGTACCGGTGACTTTCTTTTCCTTATATTGTGGCAAGTGTTAGATGGTTGTACTCAGTTTAGGAAGGACCACTAACAATTAAAAGGCTACATCATATCTCCATTATTCATCTGCCACTGCTGAGGCTGACAGCTCCTTCCTAATCTGAATAAAATCGTTACCAATATCGGCTGAAAAGAACGTCAACCGTACTGTATGGGTTAACCCAAAAATATTATCCTCAATAACTCAAAATCGATCGACAATAGTAATTTAGCTAATATTTCAACCATTTGGAAAGAGCAAGCCCGGGAATATGTGTGGAAAATGACAACCCATTTGCTCTAGCCATTTTCGAGTTACAGAGGATAGTGTTTACGATTTCTGGCCTAGTTAAAATTAATGGACTGGACTGATCTTTACTGCGGGACTCACCACCATGCTAATGTCTTGTGGGACCAGCTGTGGATAAGTTGCCCAGACTGTTAATCAGAGGCTACTGCATAATTATTGTCAAGGTTATCCCAGTGTAACCTTGCTAAGTTTATTCTCATCTCATCAATACCAACTTTTGTTTGATTATATATTTATAATAACGGGTAGACCGGCCATCTAAGCATGCTTGATGCCAGCTGCCTAGATGAAGATTGATATTATGGCTGTCAGAGCAGGCATTAAATAATGTATTCATATACTGTATCTCTGTAACATGAACATTCAGAGGAATAATCGAATGTATTAATTTCACTTCCAACACCAAACACTTACCAATGAAATGAATGAAAGTATGTGATCCTACCGGGATTTGAACCTGGGTTACCACATACAGATCTTAAACACTCTAAGCATTTAACCATCAAAACTATTCCTAACCTTTGTTACCACTGTTCCATGACACCACGAAGATGCCAATATTTTAATAATTTGTAAATAATTTGATGATATCGAGATATTATGCATTTCCTCTGAATACAAAACAAATAATTGAGTGTTAGGTCTGTAATTTATTTGGATAATTTGTGAGGTAAATATAGGCCTAATTAACTAATGTGTCATAGTGTAGAAAGAGATAAGCATGAGAGAGAGAGAGAGAGAGAGAGAGAGAGAGAGAGAGAGAGAGAGAGAGAGAGAGAGTTAGTAATTAAAATACCTCCGTGATAGATAGTATTGGGTGTCTTGAGTTGAAACAGCCTGAGTGCTAGGGTTCCAGCAACCTCTAACAGCAGACTTAAGAAGAAGTGTTTGTGAAGAGAGAGAGAGAGAGAGTAGTTAGGTAGAGACATTGTGCATTTTGTGATGAAAGTAAAATATTTGGCACACACATGCAATAGTCAGTATAATCAACATTAGATATTTGGCCATCATAGGTTTACTCTACATTGGCTTTGGCTGCCCCCTTTTAATGAATTTGCATAAGAGTTCTTAAGCACTGATGTTTGCCCCAAACTGTATAGCCTACCATGGTAGAGATGTCAAAGTAGTCTCAAATGAATCGTTTGGACATGGGTAACAACATATATTCAGACAATGTTTGGCTAATGTTGACCATTTGACTTGTACTGGTCCCTGTAGTTCAACACATTAGTGGCAAATGGTAACATTACTTACCAATTTGTGGCATGATGATAAACTACAGCAGACTGTACTAATCAAACGGTCAACATTAGCTTAACAATGTTTGAATATATGTTGTTACCCATGTCCAGACGAGTAATTTGAGACTGGTTTGACATCTCTACCAGGGTATACAGTTTGAGGCAAATATCGGTGCTTAAGAAGTCTTATGGAAAGTAATTGAAAGGGGGCTGTCAAAGCCAATGTAGAGTAAACCTATGATGCCCAATATCTAATTTTGATTATATTGACTATTGGATTGCGTGTGCCAATGTTGATACTTTTATCACGAAATGCACAATTCCCACAAATTCTGCCACCAAGCCGCTACACTAGAGAGAGAGAGAGATAGAGAGTTACATTATATACACATACCGGACATAACTTGCAGCCCCTACTAGGCTGTCCGGACTTATAATAAAATTTGCCACTGAGTGGAAAGTAAGGCTAGCTAAACAGAAGGTTCTCTCCCCACCCACCAAATCCCTCCGACAGTCACCCACCTCCGTAATAGTAGTTTCGTGTGAGAGTTGTAACAACCGTAGTGATATCGTTCCAGCAGCCTCTAACAGCAGACTCAAGAAGAGGTGTTTGTGGAGGCTGATGCGGTGAACTCGGAGCTGTCTGCGGAGAACACTTTATTGGCAGTTTTGAACAATATATCTTTATAACCTTTTCAAAATAAGATGACTCATTTCTTTCCTGTTATCTGACTGATACTAAACGATTTCATTCAATTTGGGAAGGGAATATGGAAGTCAGAAGGTTAATTGAAATAGTCTTTACCCTTTTGAGTCACACATATTTGTCCTAACTGTATGAAACCGTTTAATGACAGCCATAATATAGCGTCCAAATTATTCATAATCCTCAAGGGATAAATTTAAAGCAGGTACTTAATCAAACATCAGAGCAAGATTCATTCCTCATTGATTCTACGGTGACTTCGGCCGGCCTCAGTGTGTAGAGAGGGGCGATTTATAGTCCATGCATTATAGGTAGGCCAGAACTCAATAGTGACTAGAGTATTCCAGCTAATATTTCTATAATTTGGGGAGAGTCAGCCAGGTAAAAGGTGTGGATGATTGTAGCTCATTTGTTCTAGCAATTTTTGAGTTACATAGGTTAGGAGTCATGATTTCTGGGCTACCAATAATTAACAGGGTATATTGGTGTAAATATTTGTCAATCAGCTTGGAAATGATAAAGTAGTCTTGATCTTCACCACCAATATTTTCAAGTATTTATTGTCTACATAGATAACGAATTGCATGCAATTAAAATCCTTTCTTTCATTTTCATTCATTATATTAGATGGTGTCATTGTCATTTTATTTTGGCTAACGCATAGAGGAATAGATGGTGGAACAGCAAGGGATGGCTAAACTAACTTGTAGGAACAGAAGATGGGACAGTAAGGGATGGCTAAACTAACTTGTAGGAACAGAAGATGGGACAGTAAGGGATGGCTAAACTAACTTGTAGGAACAGAAGATGGGACAGTAAGGGATGGCTAAACTAACTTGTAGGAACAGAAGGTGGAACAGTAAGGGATGGCTAAACTAACTTGTAGGAACAGAAGGTGGAACAGTAAGGGATGGCTAAACTAACTTGTAGGAACAGAAGATGGGACAGTAAGGGATGGCTAAACTAACTTGTAGGAACAGAAGATGGGACAGTAAGGGATGGCTAAACTAACTTGTAGGAACAGAAGATGGGAGAGTAAGGGAAAACTAACTAAATTGTAGGAAGATAAAGTAGACAGATGAGGAGAAGATAAACTAAATGGCACAAAACAGAAGGTGGAAAGTAAGGTAGGAACTTGTAGGAAAGAAGATGGGACAGTAAGGGATGGCTAAACTAACTTGTAGGAACAGAAGATGGGACAGTAAGGGATGGCTAAACTAACTTGTAGGAACAGAAGATGGGACAGTAAGGGATGGCTAAACTAACTTGTAGGAACAGAAGGTGGAACAGTAAGGGATGGCTAAACTAACTTGTAGGAACAGAAGGTGGAACAGTAAGGGATGGCTAAACTAACTTGTAGGAACAGAAGATGGGACAGTCGGGGATGGCTAAACTAACTTGTAGGAACAGGAAAAGAGAGTAAGGATGGCTAAACTAACTAGGAACAGAAGATGTACAGATACAAATGATAGAAAATAACTAACTTGTAGGAACAGAAGATGGGATAGTAAGGGATGGCTAAGCTAACTTGTAAGAACAGAAGATGGGACAGTAAGGGATGGCTAAACTAACTTGTAGGAACAGAAGATGGGACAGTAAGGGATGGCTAAACTAACTTGTAGGAACAGAAGATGGGACAGTAAGGGATGGCTAAACTAACTTGTAGGAACAGAAGATGGGACAGTAAGGGATGGCTAAACTAACTTGTAGGAACAGAAGATGGGACAGTAAGGGATGGCGAAACTAACTTGTAGGAACAGACGATGGGATAGTAAGGGATGGCTAAGCTAATTTGTAGGAACAGAAGATGGGACAGTAAGGGATGGCTAAACTAACTTGTAGAAACAGACGATGGGACAGTAAGGGATGGCTAAACTAACTTGTAAGAACAGAAGATGGGGCAGTAAGGGATGGCTAAACTAACTTGTAAGAACAGAAGATGGGACAGTAAGGGATGGCTAAACTAACTTGTAGGAACAGAAGATGGGACAGTAAGGGATGGCTAAACTAACTTGTAAAAACAGAAGATGGGACAGTAAGGGATGGCTAAACTAACTTGTAGGAACAGAAGATGGGACAGTAAGGGATGGCTAAACTAACTTGTAGAAACAGAAGATGGGACAGTAAGGGATGGCTAAACTAACTTGTAGGAACAGAAGATGGGACAGTAAGGGATGGCTAAACTAACTTGTAGGAACAGAAGATGGGACAGTAAGGGATGGCTAAACTAACTTGTAGGAACAGAAGATGGAACAGTAAGGGATGGCTAAACTAACTTGTAGGAACAGAAGATGGGACAGTATGGGATGGCTAAACTAACTTGTAGGAACAGAAGATGGGACAGTAAGGGATGGCTAAACTAACTTGTAGGAACAGAAGGGACAGTGCGGGGTGGCTAAACTAACTTGTAGGAACAGAAGATGGGACAGTAAGGGATGGCTAAACTAACTTGTAGGAACAGAAGATGGGACAGTGCGGGGTGGCTAAACTAACTTGTAAGAACAGAAGATGGGACAGTAAGGGATGGCTAAAATAACTTGTAGGAACAGAAGATGGGACAGTAAGGGATGGCTAAACTAACTTGTAGGAACAGAAGATGGGACAGTATGGGATGGCTAAACTAACTTGTAGGAACAGAAGATGGGACAGTAAGGGATGGCTAAACTAACTTGTAGGAACAGAAGATGGGACAGTAAGGGATGGCTAAACTAATTTATGGGTACAGTAGATAGGACAGTAAGGGATGGCTAAACTAACTTATAGGAACAGAAGATGGGACAGTTGGCTAAACTAACTTGTAGGAACAGAAAATGGGACATAAGGGATGGCTAAACTAACTTGTAGGAACAAAAGATGCACAGCGCGGGGATGAGGGCCGCTAAGGAGATACTGTAGGCTGCGATGTGCACGTACAGGCGCCTTCTGATGTTATGGTGGACACTACAGGAGGAATAGTTGCTCCACTCCCGACCCGAGGATAGCTTGTACCACTGACCGCCTTCCTCGCACACTTTCCTCGCGTGTTCTGTGTTGGGAGGGAAGGGCCGCTATAATCTGATTAACCCTTTCAGCAATGGGGATGTCTTTTATATATGATTTCAGCTACATTTAGACGATTTTATTTAGCTTAGGAAGGATATATGGAAGCTAAAAGGATTAACTGAGATAGTCTTTTATTCAATAGTAGCCAGAATAAAGTAAAAACAACTTCGATGGTAGAAAAGGCGTTAACCCTTTGAAGATTATGACGCAGTTTGATAGTTTATTCTGGCTATTAAATTATTATATACAGTTTAGATTAGATCTGTGAGAGTTATAAGGGTACAGATTATCTCTATTAACCCTCTGACTTCCATATTCCCTTCCTAGTCTGAATAAAATCGTCTAATACCAGCCAGACAACCAATAGGAAATGCCTAATCGGATCTTGAAAGGGTCACAGGCAGCGATTCACCCTTTCAGTACCGGTGACATTTTTGTCGTTATATTCTGGCAACTCTAAAACGATTTTATTCAGCTTAGGAAGGATATCTACCCGTTAACAGACTACAGACTATCTCAATTAATCTTTGTATAGCTACCACATAGCCTTCCTAAGCTTCATAAAATCTTCTAAATGCAGTTGAAATAATCAAAAAGACGTCGCCGGTACAGAATGGGTTAACCCTATGAAGATTATGACGTATTTTGACAATTTATTCTGGCTATCATTAGACGATTTTATACTGGTTAAAATGGATCTGTGAGAATTATAAGGGTAAAGACTATCTCAATTAACCCTCTGACTTCCATATACCCATCCAAATCTGAAAGGGAATCTTCTAATGCAGAACAGAAATGCATAATCGGATATTGAAAGTGTTAATTTGAATGGGCGAGAAATTATCAGGTTTCCTCTCCTGATTACTTAAGGGAGCTCACCTCGCTTTTTGTTCTCTTTCTCTTCCTCTTTCTTTGGCTTGTATTCATTCGGCCCCATGCAGCCTACTATTTTAAGACGTTTACCCCCATCCAGGTGTCAATATTTTCCTGGTGAGCGGTAGCGATCCAGTATATATATATTTTTGTTTTGACAGCAAGCTAAATTTGTACATTTTTCGATAGAAAAAATTTCCGGTGAAGCCGGATTTTTCCATACAATGCTGACTCGCTTTCGCTCGCCAGGAAGAAATCGACACCTGGATGGGGATAAACGTCTTAAAACAGTTGGCTGAATGGGACCGAATGGATACAAGCCAGGGAGAGAGAAACAAGGAGAGAAAGATAAAACAAAAGCCGGTGACCCCCCTTAACTGCGTATATTGTGGTGATATTCATACTAGTGATGGTGGTGGTCTTGTTAGTGATGATAATAATGGTGTTGGAAATAATGGCGTTAATGATAGTATTCCCAATGTCCATGGTGGTCGAGGTACTGGTCAAAATAGTTACAGTAGTAGTGAATACGTAATAGTGATACTAATAGTAATAATAGTGTATCGGTACTTACTAGGACAAGAAGGTTCTTTGTCATAATAGCTATAAGATGGGCAGGGCCGCAGTTGTTCAGTGTTGGCAGCAGTAGCCGGCCAACACTGCCAACCATCCCAGGTGTTGGCACAGTGACCTGGAGAGAACACAAACTGCTGGTAAATTAAGGGGGTAGTGCTTGGTTTTTGGTCTGTATGTCTATTTATTAATTTATTTTTTAGTTTCCTTGCTACACCTCCATCAAGCTTAGAAGAAAACAAAACCTAAACCCCCTTTCAAGATAAATTTGTACATTTGTTGGTAGAAAAATGTCCCGGCCAAAGGTCAGTTCCTTCTAAAATTAGAGGCTCGCTATCGCTCGCCACGAAAAAATCGACACCTAAAGGGCACGACAGGTCTTAATACCTGTATTGATCAAAAAATTAGGCGACATTTCTCAAAATCGCCAAACTAACAAAACGGACGTCTTAAAACCTCAAAACTATTATTCTAAACATGAGGGAGAAGGGGGTCCAGAAAAAGCGAGTAGTACCCCCTTAAGCAAATACTTTCGTGGCATTACTACTTGTAATCTTGCGTGGAACAGGTGGTACCGTTCGACAGCTGGAGGCCTAGAACCAATCACCTACTTTGTTCTTAGACACTCCCACCCATGGCTTCCCAACCCCTATCTGCAATGGCGAACACCAGAGATGTCAGTAGAAGAGTGTCACATTTACAATATGAATGATAGCACCTGATCAGAATATTCAAGCTGATTACACTATTAACCCTTCAGAACCGATGACATTCTTTTCATTATATTCTGGCAACTATTATACGGTTTTATTCAGCTTAGGAAGGATGGCTACCCGATAAAAGATTAGAGACAATCTCAATGAATCGTTTAAGCTACCATATATTATCCTTCCTAAACTTCATAAAATAATTTAATGCATCTGAAATAAAACCAAAATACGTCGCCGGTCTAGAAGGGGTTAACATTCCAACCGGATGATAGCATTTCATATGCACCTCACACATATACACAACCACGGTCGACTGGGCTATTAACCCTCCCCCAAAACAAGCAAGAGCATTCAATAAAATGCTACGATGGAAGTGATTCGGCCATAGCATGGTTGGTAAGTTGTCTGGTTTCCTAATCTGAAGAGCGTGGGATTATTATTGAATCCTTGAATTAATCTAGGATTTCATGAGAATGTCCTTGATTATGCAAAATCTTTAAATGTTGAAAGTGTTTCGTGAAATTACTGATTAATACAGTGCCTCCCGGTTTGTCAGTGATTATATAAGATTTCTACCCCCAAAATGGGGATTGGGCCTGAGCATGTAGATAGATATAGATAGAAATGTTGTTGCCATTCTCTAGGCTGTATGTCTGAACAGCCCCAAGTCCCTAAGGAAGGCCTTGGCCATGATCGGGCTTTCCCACAGAGCTCTCAAGGAGTGTTAATTATGTTGTTGGAGTAAGTGATTGTGTGAAATGCTGTCTTCTATGACGTGTTTAATAGAATTGGGTGCTGTGCTGCATCCTGGGCAGGTGTCGACGACGGAGATATCCAGTCTCTTCTGATAGCTCTGAAGAGCTGGATGGTTCCCTCATCTCAGCCTGTCCAGATGGACTCTATCCTTGCGAGGAAGGGAGGATTCAGAAGGATGGATTTCGGGAGGTCGTGCCTACAGCTGTGTGTTGTCTTTGAGTGATTGGATGGAACGGTGAGAGATAAAAGTATGGATGTGCTTCTGGAAGATGGTTTGGGGTGGGCAGGGAGAGTGATATGACAGTATTTGTGGGTGATATCTGTGCTGGGTGTTGTTTTGATATTCCTTGGTATCTGTGGGTGTGCTGCCATGTAGTGTAGTGGGTGGTGTTGGTTTATGGAGGCTGCAGCCAGGAATTGAGTGCCTCTCATGTCCAGATGAACTTGGACTTTGAGGATTTGGGTTTTTTGATGTAGGTGATCTGTAGGTGTTGTAGCTGTGCAGCCTTTGATGATTTTTAGGGTTTTGTTTTGAATGGTCTGCAAGATCTTGTGATGTGCTTCAGCTAGGGTAGAAGCCCAGGCAGGACTTGCATATTCTATTGCTGATCCTTTGTATTGTTTGTATACTGTGGTGGTAGTGTCTTTGTTGTTACCAAATTTTGTGTAGGCAAGTGACCTGATGGCGTTAAGTCTGGGTGTCAGTATATTTTTGTATGTTTGTGATATGTTGTTTGAATGTCATTTGAGTATCATATGTTACTCCTAGGAGTTTGTGTGTGTGTGTGTGTGTGTGTTAGGTGGGTGGTTTTTATGGTGAGGTGCGGGGTGTTTTTGTATTCGGCTGTCCAGCTTGTGAGGAGGGTTGCATTGAATTTGGCTGGGGCTAATTTGAGTCTGTTTGTAGTGCACCAGTCATGTAGTGTGTTGAGATAAGGTTGAAGGAGATGTGTTGCTTGTCTAGGTCTTGGTGTGTACACTCAGTCAAAAAAGTATCTGCACCCCTATGCTGATCATCTGGTGTGTACAGCTTGGTAGGGTTGGCATATCTGCCTGCAGCTATATCCATGTATTGTATACTTATACTACCTAAGACCTACTACCTACGACCTACGACCTATACTACCAAGCTGTACACACCAGATAATAAGCGTAAGGGTGCAGATACTTTATTGACCGAGTGTACAAGTGAGAGTTATGTCGTCTGCGTAGGAAGCTATATTTATTTGGGGTGCGTGGGGTGTGGGTATATCATGCAAGTATAGATTGAAGAGTGCGGGCGACAGGACGGATCCTTGCGGGACTCCGTTTGTGAAGTTTCTGATGTTATATGACTGACCGGCAAATGATACATGTGCATATCTGCCTGCTAGGTAGTTGGCCAGCCACCTTTTTGTATTGTGCATGTTTGTGTTGCAGATTTTATTTGTTAGGTTGTGATGGGGGATGGCATCGAAGGCTTTACTAATGTTGAGTGTGGCAAGTAGAGATCTGTGAGGTGGTCTAGCTGAGTTGATGCCGTCAAAAGCTCTTTGTGTAAGGACTGTAAGAAGAGTGTTTGTGGAGTGTAGTGGCCTGAAGCCATGTTGTGTTGGAGCTAGGGGTAGAGCATGTGTGGTCAGTTGTAGTACGAGGCTTTCTGAAACTTTGGAGGGGGTGCAAAGGAGTGTGATGGGGCGGTGTGAGGAGGGTAGCGTGGGTTTTTTGTTGGGTTTGGGGAATTTAATGATGACACCATTTTTACAGATGTCTGGTATTGTGTTGTGTGAATAACTGTAGTTAGATATGTTGGTGAGTGATTGTATGTCTCGTGGTCCTAGGTGTCTGAGGTGTATGTTGCTTATGTTAGGACCACAGGCGGGTGAGTGTTTGAGATTGTTGAGGATGTGCTCTGTCTGGTTGTTGATGAAGGGTGCATAGTCAGGGTGTGTGGGGAATTGTCTCTTAGGTCGGATGACACGTCGGTCATCTTGATGGGGTTTAGGTGGCTGACATGAGAGAAGTGATTAATGAGAATGTTTGCTTTTTGCATATATGAAGGAGTAGAGTCTGTTGTTTTGATTGCGGAATATGATTGTGTTGTGTTGCTGTTGGAAAGTGTGATCCTGTTTAGTGTTTTGTAATGGTTTTTGGGGCCTGTTTTGTGATCAAGTGTTTTGAGGTAATTATTCCAATTTAGTGTTTGTTGTTCTAGTATTTTGTTGTTAATCTGTGTGTTGAGTGCTTGGATTTGTTGTGTGATGTCTTGTGTGTGGGGTGCTGGGGAGTGTTTCAGTGTGTCTCGTTGTCTGATTAGGTTTTGAATTTCTGGTGTAAATTTGGGGTTGTGTCTTTTTCTGTTAACTCTTGGATGGTGTTTTTTCAGCGTTTTGTATAGTTGTGTTGAATATGTGAACAGCATTGTTCATGTTAGTGATGGGTGTGCTGTTTAGGGTTTCAAAGGTTTGTTCGGTCTCATTTGTAAAAGCTTCCCAGTTGGCTCTTTTATAGTTAATGTATGTGTATCTGTGACTAGCTGGGTGAGTCTGGTTTTGGTGGTGATAATGATTGGGAGGTGGTATGAGCCTAAGGCTTTTACCACCCTCCAGGATGTTGTGGGGGCGAGTTCTAGGGAGCAAAATGTGATATCTGGAGATGATGTGTGGAAGAGGGCTTGGTGGGGGATATGGGTATGTTGACGGGTGTTGTTAATGATGAAAAGGTTATCTGATTGGCGTTGTAGGGCCATCCATCTATCTGTGTCAGGCTTGTCGACAAACCAGGCCGACGCCATGGTATTCAAGTCACCACCCAGGATGATGTGTGGAGTGTTTGTAATTTGTTGTAGTTGTGGTTTGTAGTCTTTGGGTACTGTAGAGGATGTTTTGGGTGGGGGGGGGGGATATATGTACTTATGATGTTTATGATGGAATTATTGCCCGTGCTTATTTTGATGGATTGTATTTTTGTTGTGTTATCACGTGGAGGGAGGAGGGATTGGGTAGGCGCACTGGTGTCTGTGAAGTTTATTGCTTTGTGAACCAAGGTGATGAGTCCAGCGCTGCTGCCCTCGGCTCAGTCTTGTCTGATGGTGGTGAAGTCATGAAATGTAGGTGTTTTTTTGTGTTGTGTGGAGTTTTGTTTCTTGTAAGAATGCAATGTGTATGTTGTGTTGTTTGATGAAGTGTGAGAGTTCGTGTTTCTTTGTGTTAATGCCATCTATGTTTAATTGAAGAATGTTGAAGTTGTGTGTGCGGTGTATGTTGGGTGCTGCTGCACGGGGATGAGGTGGGGGTGAGGGTGGGGGTGGGGGTTAGGGTGAGGAAGAAGGAGATGGGTGAGGAAATCTTTTTATGGTTTGCGTGAAATAATTGATGTACAGTCATTAACATATAAAAATGTACACCAAATCGAATCATTGAGTTTTTAACACCAATATCAGAAGTATTTGGGCTATATTAAAGCATCGTATTGTCGGGTTTGCGTTCGATGCCGATTCAAATTGGTGCGTCGCGATGTATGCTCTTGGCCGTACATATTGGCTCAACGTACACGTTCACTGTTCTCAGAATAGTAAATGTGTGTTGGTTGTTAACGAGCTGACAGCCGATCCTAACTAATTACTTGCTTCGACTAATGACCTGCCTGTCTCGAAACAATACATACTGATGCCAACACCACCTACTGTATGTTTGTTCTCATGTTAATGCATACGAGAAGAATTCTACCATTCGTAGTCATTATTGAAAGTCAACGTTGTGTGGTCTATTATCAGTGAGACTAGCCAGAGAATATTTCTTTTGCACTATGTCACTACAAAACACACCTATAGGTAATAAATAATATATATATAAAATCGAGACATTCTGAAATAGGCTGCATCAAGGGGGGGGGGGATAAGTTGAGGGGAAGTTATCTTGTCAGAATACAGGTTCCCCCTAAGTCAGTTTGCTGCTAGTGTTTCATGTTCACTCCAATTTTAGACCAATTATATCGGTAAACGGTATTGAGGACCAACTTAAGGGGGTAGTGCTTGGTTTTTATGGCCCCCTTGTCCCTCGTATTTAGCACCATTAGTTTTCAGATTTTAGACGTTCGGTCATTTAGTTTGGCGATTTTAAGACTTTTAGCTCCATTTTGTTGTCAATTGTATGTCCTATCGTGCCATTTAAGTGTAATTATAAGAGGAACCGGCCTTTGGCCGGGACATTTTTCTACCGAAGAATGTATACATTTATATTGAGGGGGGGGGGGGGGTTTCAAGAAAGTGTTTTTTCCAAGTTTGGGGGAGGTCTTGCGAGGAAACTAAAAATATATATAAATAAATGAATTAATAGACCAAACAAACAAGCACTATAGCCCCATAACGAGGTTGAACTCGCACAAGGCCAAAAATGTATATTCATGGTCAAGATAACCTAACTCAATGTACAGAAACAGTGCTGGATGAGATGTAGTGGATGACATGAGCAAATGGTTGGGTTCTTCGGTTACCTATTGTTGGCTTTGGCTGCAGGGTTTCTGACAACATTATGGCGATGTACCGTTCCCCATACAAGTTCCGATCCTCTCTGAGATTATATTTGTGGAAGTTAATATAGTATAATTGAATTATTGTGTAGTATTTAATCAATCAGTTGTACAAGAAAGTGAATTAACTCTTTATCGTAACTCATAGTTGTAAGCTATTGTACAATAGCCAATTGATTTGTAATTATCGTACCTCATAACTGTAAAGTACTGTACGAGAGCCATTTCGTATATATATTTTTCTTGGTTACTTATTTCCTTCATTTGAATATAATGGGATTCGTAAGTAGATTATACCAAATGTATATAATTATTTGGTGAAGGTATTAGTTAATTGGGTATTTGAATAGTTTGTTAAGCTAATGGAACCAACCCACAAGCGTGACGTCACATGTTGATAGAGACGCCGTGCTCTCTCTCTCTCTCTCTCTCTCTCATTAGATTTAGTTCCGATAACACCTCTTTTTTGTGTCTCCTCACACCCGGCCTGCCCGTACCCCCTGGACCAGCTCATACCACCCCAGACCACGTGATGTGTATCCTTTAAGGGGGGTGACCTGTTTTTGTTCTGTCCTTTTCTATCTTTCTCTGGCTTGTATCCATTTGGCCTCATTCAGCCTACTGTTTTAAGACGTTTATCCCCATCCAGGTGTCATTTTTTTACTGGTGAGCGGTAGCGAGCCAGCATATTTTTTATTTTAGTTTGACAGCAGGCTAAATTTGTACATTTTTCGATAGAAAAATGTCTCCGGTGAAGCTGAATTTCTTCATATAATGCTGGCTCGCTATCGCTCGCCAGGAAGAAATCGACACCTAGATGGGGATAAACGTCTTAAAATAGTTGGCTGAATGGGGCCGAATGGATACAAGCCAGAGAAAGAGAGAAAAGGACAGAGATAACAAAAAGCAGGTCACCCCCCTTAACCACTTAATAGTTTTCCGATGCCTTAGAACTCTATATGTTAGGTGGTTACGATGATTTATTAAGGGGTTAAATCGCACAAGGTAAATTAATAGAACCTCCTTATTAATCCCTCTCCTAACTTTATATATATTACCCATCATTTATATTAATCCCTCTCCTAACTTTATATATATTACCCATCATTTATATTAATCCCTCTCCTAACTTTATATATATTACCCATATTTATATTAATCCCTCTCCTAACTTTATATATATTACCATTATATTAATCCCTCTCCTAACTTTATTATATACCATCATTTATATTAATCCTCTCTCTAACTTTATATATATTACCCATCATTTATATTAATCCTCCTAACTTTATATATATTACCCATCATTTATATTAATCCCTCTCCTAACTTTATATATATTACCCATCATTTATATTAATCCCTCTCCTAACTTTATATATTACCCATCATTTATATTAATCCCTCTCCTAACTTTATATATATTACCCATCATTTATATTAATCCCTCTCCTAACTTTATATATATTACCCATCATTTATATTAATCCCTCTCCTAACTTTATATATATTACCCATCATTTATATTAATCCCTCTCCTAACTTTATATATATTACCCATCATTTATATTAATCCCTCTCCTAACTTTATATATATTACCCATCATTTATATTAATCCCTCTCCTAACTTTATATATATTACCCATCATTTATATTAATCCCTCTCCTAACTTTATATATATTACCCATCATTTATATTAATCCCTCTCCTAACTTTATATATATTACCCATCATTTATAATCCCTCTCCTAACTTTATATATATTACCCATCATTTATATTAATCCCTCTCCTAACTTTATATATATTACCCATCATTTATTGCTTCTAACGTGATTTGCTAACCTCCTTTTTGTGTTACCTTTTTTGTACCGGTAACATTCTTTTCATAATATTCTGGGAAATATTAGACGATTTTATTCAGCTTAGGAGGGATGTCCACCAATGTTAAGGCAACAGACTACGTATCTCAATTCATTCTTTTTGCTAACATATATCCTTCCTAAGCTTCATAAAATTATCTACATGTAGCTAGAATATATTTGAAAAGACGTCGCCGGTACAGAAGGGGTTAACTACTGCATAACCACGAACTCCCCTAATTCAATAATACTATTTTTGCTTTCATAAATAATATCTTGGAGAGGAAAAGAACTTGTGCGGTGAACTGTACCACGCTATTGTTGGTTGGAGAGGAAAAGAACTTGTGCGGTGAACTGTACCACGCTATGTTGGAGACTTGTGCGGTGAACTGTACCACGCTATTGTTGGTTGGAGAGGAAAAGAACTTGTGCGGTGAACTGTACCACGCTATTGTTGGTTGGAGAGGAAAAGAACTTGTGCGGTGAACTGTACCACGCTATTGTTGGTTTTGGTTGCAGGTTCTCTGACATTATAGCCAAATACAGTCGTCCAAATAAGTTATGTCTCGGCACCATGTCTATTTTGATCAATAATTGGTATCAACAATATCTAAACATGATTGTTTTACTTTCCAGTGAGATATACAAACATATGTTCCTACACTTATCTACCTTATTCAACATCTGACAGACATTAATACAGCACAGAGCGAGCCAAACGTAATGCCAGCTGAGACATGACTTATTAGCTTCACACCGCCACCGTATACAGTAGTTTGACACCACTCACCTGTTGGCCAGTCCTGAACCATCATATGTTGGCAGCAGTTGTGGGCAGCCTGACAACATGAGCGCCACTTAGTCCGTCCTTCCTCACCCTTGAAACTAGCTAGCAAAGCGGAGGAGTTGAGATTGGCCTGGGGATAAACAAAAATAATTATATCAAATACATATACATATTGAGACCAGGACGTTTTAAAATGTCATTGTCACTGGTTTCGATCGACCCGTTTGATGTATATGAAGACGTTGGCAGAGGGCGGGTTAATAATATTAGTTAAACCGTCAAAATTTATCCAGACAATATATTTCAATATCAACACCATAGTGAATGGATTAAGGGAGAAATCCTAAAATATCTTCTGTGGCATATTGTTTACCTCTTCACGTAGATAATTACATATTGGAAGGGAATGTGGCCCAATGTGTGCTTACACACACACAAACAAACACACACTCTTACACACACACACACACACACACTTAGTAGGTGATGGAAACCATTAAAACTCCCATTAAAACTTACTAAGTTCTGAGTAATTGAAATTTCCGCATAAAAAGGTCTGTCTGAAACGATAAAGGTGTATATAAGACTTGATATTTGTATTCAGTACAGACTCATGTTAGAATGAAAAAAAATCGCTATTATTACTACTACTTACAACTATTTTTACTACTACTACTACTACTACTTTTATTATTTGTTTATTTAATACAGTACATTCATTTTATTTTACAAACATCAGATATTACTCTATTCCTACGATTCTACTATACTACTACTCTATACCATGCAACTTCAATCCAGTCGCCTCCCTATGCTACCTTCTGCAACCGCTGCTTCGTAGTCCACGTCTGCCACCGTCGCTTGTTGTGGTGCAGACAGTCTTGTTCCCCGCAGGCATAGTAGTGCTAATCTGAGCAATGAGAACGATAGGCGGCATCTCATCCAGGCTACGACTTGGCTCCTGGGATGTTGCTTCTTCTCTACGATGATCTCTGCTAGCCTTGAATAGAAGCACTGGGGCCTGGGTCCCATCCCTCCAGATGTGGTGAAGATTACTGGGGTAAAGCTGCCTTGTTCGATATTGTGGATCCTTTCCCCATATACCCTGACCTTCTCTTGTTCGTTCCTCTTGTGTGCAACCTCCAGATATAGTTTGCTGTAGCTATGGGCCATTGGGTCGAATATTCTTAAATCGAAGAACACTCGCTGTCCTCTTGTCCGTAAACCTCTTGCACTAACGTCCACTCATGCTTCATTGGATGTGTTGGCCGTCCTGTGCTGCAAGATCTCTCCGTCCAAGGGAATGATTGGTGATTCGCACGCCACATCGCGACACACCTCTCTGAGCATGTTCGTCATTACGTCTCTCACTTCATCGTGCTTGATGCTGATTAACCCTCCCTTCTTACATGTCATGCAATGGTCTGCATCGTCGTTGACTCCACAAACGCATCGATCAGGCAGTCCTTCAATAGGCCAACCATACCTCAGTGCAATGGCATCAAAGAATTCTTGTTTGCTGAGGTTGAAGCCTTTTGCCTTGATTGGTAGTGTTATCATAAGAACATAAGAACATAAGAAAATGGGAGTCTGCAGAAAGCCGATTGGCCTAAGCAAGGCAGATCCCTGTCCCACACAACCCCAAATCAATTACAAAGCCCAATTATAGGCTCAACACTCTAATACCCTGAGGATCATCTTACCAAAACGGTTAGAGATTAACGCAGGATTATGGGGGTCTGCAGAGCGCTGATTGGCCCAACCCGGCTGATCCCCCTTCACACCCAACCCTTCTCGTCCATATGCTTATCCAATTTTATCTTAAAGCTCCCTACAGTTTTAGATCCCACTATAGCACTTGGTAGTCCATTCCAGCCAATTTGAAGCACCCATTTCTTGTGCTATTTGTATTTTTCTTACTAGTCTCTGGGAAAGTTGATGCATCAGTCGTGCCAGGTCATTTGTCTGGGAGCTGTGCCTCTCTGACTTGATGGTCCTTCTGATGTTGTAAATGTCTGCCTGGTCTAATTCACCATCAGAATCTTGCTATGATACAGTCAGTATGAAATCCTGTTATCTTTACCGAGTTCTGGTGATCCATTGTCACCCTCCTCACCGGATTGATGATCCAAGCCCTCCCAACCTAGAAGGCACTGCGAACAACTCCCTCTCTGTAGCACTCGGGGTGTGTGACTTTACCCATACTGGGATGAGTTTGTCTCTGATGGCATCTTTCAGAGGTTGAAGTAATGCACTCACGTTTGGAACGGTTCGCGCCAGATAGGTCCAGCGATGTTTGACACCATATGTGATTGCCGAATACACAGCCTGTGGTTCCGTCTTTGCAATATTGGCCAGTTTTTCAATTTCTTTTACCCACTCCCTGACCTTCTCCTCTATGTATTGCTTCTTGAACTCTTCCATGCCGATCACCGCCCCAAGGTGACGCTGTCCGTCCTTTGTTAGGACCACTTCACTACTGCTGAAAGCATCTACAGCACTTTCGTAATGTTCTGGTTTTACTATTAGTATTGACTTGTTGGCATTTGGACAGTACCCTATTTCTGGGCCTACACTTGATTCTTTCTCCCACCAGTGCTTGAGATCGTTGACTTTCCCCGCTCCAGTGAGATCATCTGCTTAGGCCACCTGCTTGACTTGCGTCACCTCATGGCTTGTTAAGGTTTGCAACACTGAGAGACCTGATGCATATATTGCCATTGCTACAGGGTCACCTTGTGTGGTTCCTTCCATTAATTTCAGAGATGATCCACGTCGTGTGTTCTGGATATTTACGATGAAAAGGTCGTCAGACTGCTTATAGATGTTCTCTACAAAAGTGGCAAAGCTGGGGCATTTTACCTTGATGTTATGTATTGCTGTGTTTCTGTTGATGGTGTTAAAGGCATTTGATGCATCCACTAGCAGCACAGCTTCACAGTCCACTCACTCATATATTTTTCTTATTGCATGAATTGCTGCCTCTCCCCCTGCTTGGTGGCCGGCACACACTTGGAGATCTTCAGCCGCTAACTGCACATCATCTTTCACCACATCCATTATTTATTTTCCGATGATTCTTCTCAGCACTTCACCCACTCCCACTGGTCTGCACCCTGGATTCTTGATTCTTGTCCAATGGTATCAGACGACAAGCTAAGAAAGCCTTCAATTGTTGACAATTTTAGGCGGCCATCTTTCTTGCAAGAGCTGCCAGAGCCCTACGTAAGTCTGTTGCTGCATGTCCGAGGACTGCGCTGCTCAGGATTGTTCTCCAACCACTTGTATCCAGCCCTGATGGGCCTACACTGCCTTGCCTTGTGTCCCGAGAGCCTTGTTCCAAATCATCTCATCTCACCTGTGATTTGTTCGTAGATGACGGGGTTCGGTGGTATATATCCCCCTCGAGCCTCTGAATCTCAAATACAAGGTTGTGGATATTTCTTTTCCAACAGTTTAATGGTGTCTCTTGTGACAGGCAACAACCCACCAGCTGCCTCCTTTGTCAAGGACTGTATTGCAGGAGCCAATTTACCTTGTCTCATCTGGTCGCAGAATCTCCTGGCCTCGACCTCATTGTTTTCCCTTTTTTGCCGCCGCCTGCCTTGTCTCTCATGTAATGCTCTGGCCTCACTGAGTAAGTCATCCATCTTGTTATTATTCCATAATTTCACTCTTTTTGTTAGCACAGTCACATTTTCATATTTTTTAAAGATTTCCGGTGAGTTTTTTGCCAGAAGAGATGTGGAATGCTGAAAAGTATCTTGAGACCATACGGGGCTAAAGGTGTGTTATAGACATAATTATATATTAGCATTTTCATCTCTTTCAGCAGTTTGGTGGTGGCATCACATTTTGGTGGCTTGAATAAGTTGTGTGCAGACCAATCTACAATTTCTTAGTAAGCTGCATCTGTCCAAGTTTAAACTTCCTCTTCACATAATCCTTTCCAGAGTAAGTTTCCACCTCTGCTAGCTTTTTCTGCGGGTCTAAACGGTGCCATCTCCCCTTGTGGTTCCGCCTCCATTTGTGCATCCCGAGGCTCTTCATTGTCTGGCATGTCGTCCTCGTTTCCATCTGCTTCATTTGGCCCCGTTGGAGGCCTGTCTTCCTCTCTTGCAACTCGGTGGTCATCTCCCTCCCTTGGGTCCCCGCTTATTGGGGTTCCCCTACTTCTCTTGGGACCCCTGAGACCCTTGCTTCTCCCCGTACTCTTTCGGGTTCCCTGCAACCGTGTCGGCCTCCCTCCGCCGCGTCCCATCGCTCACTCTGGGAATTTGCTACCGTCTCTCCCCTCGTTTCTGCTTTACCTAAAGGATTACGACACTGGGAACCCTTATTACAGTCTATGCATCTTTGTCCATTTTGCACACATTTGCATCGAGTACAATTGTGTTCAAGTTTGGTACAGATGCAGCAATTTTTGTTATTTATTTACCTTTGTGATAGAACTTCGTCTGAGCTTTCCTCGTTCTCCATCTTATCCTTATACCATTAATATATACACATTTCTGTCCGTTCCCCTTCTAAGTCCTTAAGGATTAATGAGTCTAGGATAACTGTAGGCAGGTTCATAGACCTGAACGAATATTATAGGAAACTATTAAATAGTGCCTAATTTTTGTAACTAAGAAGACGATTTCGTGCAAAAAATCCGAAAATAATTAAAGTAAACCTGGGTTAATCATGGATGGAGGAACTAATAACTCCTATTTTCGATTTGCAATTTAAACAGTTATCTAGTCGATTTAGATCGCCCGTGATTTTTGGTTTTATACACTTTTATAAATTTACCTTATCGTCCGTACGTAACGTGTGTAGCAACAACCAAATATTTGTCGGTATGGGTGTCTACATATTGTTGTACTAGTGTTTATTCCTTATCAGTATAATTGTTTGTCATATTTGACATTCCCCCTGACAAACCGGTGGGATGTATGTATTAGATTGTTGTGTTGTGTCTGTATAATATGGTGTTTCTATGTGACATAGGCTACACAAAATAAGTAAGCGACTAAACAGGACAACAAGGCGGTTTTTACCTACTTTTAATCAAATTTATAGCAATAATTGCAACGACAACCATAATAACTATTATCCAAATCATGGCTATTGCTGTTATTGCCGCTACTTTCTCTTATTTGGTGAGTAGTTATTATTCTTTAGAATAGTAATGTTATCAGTATTTATAGCAGTGGTAGCGGTAGAAGTTGTAATATCAGTGAGATATTTGCCTTGGTTGAGGAGAGAAAAGGAAAGCAGGAAAATATTGCGTAAATTGAATTAATTCAGAAACAAATTATCCGAGTGATATGCAGTATGAGGAGAATCTAATTAGCAAACACGAATATGCACTGTTTACTACTACTACTATTACTACTACTACTACTATTATTACTACTACTACTACTACTATTATTACTACTACTACTACTATTATTACTACTACTACTACTATTATTACTACTACTACTATTATTACTACTACTACTACTATTTTGTTTAACCACTCAGTCTGTGCATCCCCTCTTTGGACCCTAGACTAGGTCAGAATAGTCATCAAAGCGCCTGACTTCGTTGTCATTCAGCTATTTCCTATTCCGGGGTAAGCACTCAGACTCATCATCGTGGATTACTACTACTACATTGATTTTTATTTAATATTTTTCATACATTTCATGTTACTACTACTACCATCACCACCTCCACCATCACCACCACCACTACCTTATATTTAATATTGTACACATACTAAATTTCACAAGCATCAGATACTACTATTCTACACCATGCAACTTCAATCCAGTCTCCTTCCTATGCGACCCTCTGCCACTGCTGCCTCGTAGTCTACTTCTGCCACCGTCACTGGTTGTGGTGCAGACCTTCTTGTTCCCCGCAGGCATAGTAGTGCTGATCTGAGCAATGAGAAAGATAGACGGCATCTCATCCAGGCTACGACGTGGCTCCTAGGCTGTTGCTTCTTCTCTGCGATGATATCTGCTAGCCTTGAATAGAAGCACTGGGCCCTGGGTCCCATCCCTCCTGATGTGGTGAAGACTAGTGGGGTAAAGCTGCCATGTTCGACTTGTAAGATCCTTTCTCCATATGTCCTGACCTTCTCTCGTTCGTTCCTCTTGTGTGCAGCCTCCAGAGACAGCTCGCTGTAGCTGTGGGCCATTGGGTCAAATACTCTTATGTCAAAGAACGCTCGCTGTGCATTTGTCCAAAAGCCTCTTGCACTAACGTCCAATCTTGCTTCAGTGGATGTGTTGGCCGTCCTGTGCTGCATGGTCTCTCCATCCAAGGGAATGAGTGATGGTTCGCTCACCACATCTCTACACACCTCCCTGAGCATGTTCGCTGTTATATCTCTTACTTCATCGTGCCTGATGCTGATGAATCCTCCTTTCTTACATATCATGGTGTGGTCTGTATCGTTGATGGTTCCACAAACGCATCGATCGGGCAGTCCTTCAATCGGCCAATCATACCTTAGTGCAATAGCATCATTAAATTCTTGTTTGTTGAGATTGAAGCTTTTTGCCTTGATTGGTAGTGTTGTCAGCCAATTTGAAGCGCCCGTTTCTTGTGCTATTTGTAGTTTTCTTGTTTGTCTCGGGTGAAGTTGTCCCATCAATTGTGCCAGGTCATTTTTCTGTAAGTTTTGCCTCTCTGACGTGATGGTCTTTCTGATGTTGTAGATGTCTGCCTGGTCTACTTCACCGTCAGAATCTTGTGCTATGATACGGTCAGTGAGAGATCCTGTTATCTCTACCGAGTTCTGGTATTCCGTTACCGCCCTCTTCACTGGGTCGATGATTCCCATCCCTCCCAACCTAGGAGGCAGTGCGAGCAGCTCCCTCTCTGTATCATTCGGGGTGTGCGACTTTATCCACGCTGGGATGAGTTTGTCTCTGATGGCATCTTCCAGCGGTTGAAGTAATGCGCTCACATTTGGAACGGTTCTCATCAAGTAGGTCCAGCGATGTTTGACCCCATATGTGAATGCCGAATACGTGGCCTGTGGTTCCGTCTTTGCAATATTGGCCAGTTTCTCAATTTCATTTATCCATTCTCTGACCTTCTCTTCTATGTATTTGTTCTTGAACTCTTCCGTGCCGATCACCGCCCCAAGGTGACGCTGTCCGTCCTTTGTTACTACCACTTCACTACCTCTGAAAGCTTCTACCGCCCTTTCATAATGTTCTGTTTTTACTATTAGTATTGACTTTCTGGCATTTGGATGGTACCCTATTTTTGGTCCTACCTCTGATATTTGTTCCCACCAGTGCTTGAGATTGTTGACTTTTCCCGCTCCAGTGAGATCGTCTGCATAGGCCACCTGCTTTACTTGCGTCGCCTCATGGCTTGTTAAGGTTAGCAACACTGAGAGACCTAAGGCGTACATTGCCATTGCTACTGGGTCACCTTGTGTGGTTCCTTCCATTGATTTCAGAGGTGTTCCCCTTCGTGTGTTCTGGTTGTTTACTATGAAGAGGTCCGCAGGCTTTTTATAGGTGTTCTCTACGTAGGTGGCAAAACTGGGGCATTTTACTTTGATGTTATGTATTGCCGTCTTTCTGTTGATGGTGTTAAAGGCGTTTGTTGCATCCACTAGCAGCACAGCTTCACAGTCCACTTGCTCATATATTTTTCTTACGGCATGAATTGCTGCCTCTCCCCCTGCTTGGTGGCCGGCACACACTTGGAGATTACCGGCCGCTGACCGCACATCGTCTTTCACCACTTCCATTATGCATTTTCCGATGATTCTTCTCAGCACTTCACCCACTCCTACTGGTCTGCATCCTGGATTCTTGTCTAAAGGTAATAGGCGACAAGCTGTGTAAGCCTCCAAATGTTGACAATTTTGGGTGGTCATCTTTCTTGCAAGAGCTGCCAGAGCCCTACATAAGTCTGTTGCTGCTAGTCCGAAGATTGCTCTACTCAGGATTGTCCTCCAACCGTTTGCATCCAGCCCTGATGGGCCTGCACTGCCTTGTGTCCCTAGAGCCTTTTTCCAAATCATTTCGCCTGTGATTTGTTCGTATATGACGGTGTTCGGTGGTATATAATCACCGTCTAGCCTTTGACTCTCGTGGACACTAGGTTGTGGATGTTTCTCTTTCAACATTTGGATGGTTTCTCTTGTGATAGGCAGCAACCCACAAGCTGCCTCCTTTGTCAGGGACCTTATTGCAGGCGCCACTTTTCCTTGCCTCATCTGGTCGCCGAATCTCCTGGCCTCGTCTTCATTGTTTTTCTTTTTTTGCCGCCGCCTGCCTAGTCTCCCTTGTAATGCTCTGGCTTCATTGAGTAAGTCATCCATCTTGTTCTCATTCCATAATTTCATTCTTCTTGTTAGCGCAGTCACATTTTCGCCTTGATTAGATTTGTGGTGAGTTTTTTGCAAGAAGAGATGTGGAATGCTGAAAATTATCTTGAGAACATACGGGGCTAAAGATGTGTCATAGACATAGTTATAAATGAGCTTTGTCATATCGTTCAGCATGTTGGTGGTGGCACCACATTTTGGAGGGTTGAAAAAGTTGTGTGCAGACCAATATACTATTTCTGAGTACGTTGCATCAATCCAAATTCTAACTTCCTCTTCCCGTAATCCTTTCCAGAGTATGTTTCCACCTCTGCCTGCTTCATTTGGCCCCCTTGGAGGCCTGCCATCCTCTCTTCCGTCTCGGTTGTCGTCTCCCTCTCTTGTGTCTCTTGTTGGCTCCTCATTACTTTCCACTTCTTGGGGCCCTTGAGTCCCTTGCTACTCCCCTTATTGTTTCGGGTTCCCTGCCACCCTGACGGCCTCCCTCATCTGCCTCCCGTCGCTCACTCTGGGAATTTGCTGCCGTCTCTCCACTCGTTCCTGTTCTACCTAAAGGGTTACGACAATTGTCCCCTTTATTACAGTTTGTGCAAATTTTATTTCTCTTCACACAACTGCAATGCTCACAGTTGTGTTCATGTTTGGTACATATGCAGCATTTTTTGTAATTTTTTGACCTTTGTGATGGAGCCTCGTCTGAGCTGTCCTCGTCCTCCATCTTATCCTTATCTCATTATTATATCCACATTTCTGTCCGTTCCTCTACTAAGTCCTTAAATAGTAGGTCTAAGATAACTGTAGGCAGGTACACAGGTCCTAACGAATATTCTAGGAAACTATTAAGCAGTGCCTAACTAAGAAGATGATTTGTGTCCAAAAATCAGTATTACTTAGATAATTATAAGTTTACCTTATCGTCCGTACATAGCCTGTGTAGCAACACTCAAAAATATTTCGGTATGTCTACATATATTGTTGTACTACAGTGTTTATTTCCTATTAGTATGATTGTTTGTCATATTTGATATTCCCTCTGACAGACTGGTGGGATGTATGTGTAAGATTGTTGTGTCTGTATAATTTGTTGTTGCTACGTGACTTACATAAACTAAGTAAACAATTAAACAGGATGACACGATAGAGATAAAGAGCGTGATTGAGAGAGTGAGAGTGAGAGTGTAAAGGGCAGTGATGGAAGGGGTCAGTAAAGTAAGGGAAGAGAGAGAGAGAGCGAGAGAGAGAGAGGAGGGGGGGGGGGTTATAGTATTATTCACTGATGTTGAAAGTGATTAGTTGATCAGTGGAGACTAGAGAGAGAGAGAGAGAGAGAGAGAGAGAGAGAGAAAGAGAGAGAGGAGGGAGGGGGGGGGGTTATAGTATTATTCACTGATGTTGAAAGTGATTAGTTGATCAGTGGAGACTAGAGAGAGTAGAGAGAGAGAGAGAGAGAGATAATGTCCCTGTGGTTTTGAAGGTGATTAATTTAACACTGGATATGAGGTAGAGAGAGAGAGAGAGCTAGCAGTAGAGGTAGATAGAGCGAGGGCGAGAGTGAGAGTGAGAGTGAGGGGGTCACAGGTCACTGGGTAAGGTAGCAGGTGTAGGGGTTGGGTGGGGTGGGGTAAGGGACTGTAGGAGGGGATGGGGTATGGATAAGGGGTAAGGGGGGGGGGACGGTAGGGGGTGGGGTAGAGTAGGGGGGGGGGGGGAAGGGTAGGGTTGTAGGGTAAGGGGTATGGGAGATATCTAGAGCACACCCAGTAAGTATTCAATATATTCCTCAGATGTTCAGCAATATGTTTGTCTTTTCTGCATCATTGAAATGTAGAATGATTTGGTTCACTTCTCCATGACTCGTATCTCCATGCGCTGGCGTGATGACAGCAGGTGGGTGGGTGGGGGTGTGGGTGGGGAAGGGGAAAGGGGGGGGAGGGGTTTACCCACGTGTGATGCTGAGTGGTGCTGGAGGTGTTGGTGGTACTGGTTGGTAGAGGTCACGGGGGTGCGGGTATTGTCCCTGCCACTGTCTGTTCCTTGCCTCACTCTTCAAAATTCCATTTCTTCTTTCACTTGTCGCTTAATTTTGGTTAGATAGATCTCCAGTTTTTCACTCACTATCCAATCACCGTAATTTCCCGTTCACTCTGTTGATTGTATCACAGTTTCATCCCTACCCCTTCCCTCACTAATATGCTGTTCCCCACGGAGAGATAAATCCATACGTCTTCTTCTGACCGACTGTTGGCTACTACTACTTCTACTATTATTACTACTACTACTACTATTATTACTACTACTACTACTATTATTTTGTTTTGGTTTTTATTTAATATTGTTCATACATTTTATTTTACAAGCATCAGATATTACTATTCAACACCATGCAACTTCAATCCAGTCTCCTTCCTATGCGACCCTCTGCCACTGCTGCCTCGTAGTCCACTTCTGCCACCGTCGCTGGTTGTGGTGCAGACAGTCTTGTTCCCCGCAGGCATAGTAGTGCTGATCTGAGCAACGAGAAAGATAGACGGCACCTCATCCAGGCTACAACGTGGCTCCTGGGCTGTTTCTTCTTCTTCTCTGCGATGATCTCTGCAAGCCTTGAATAGAAGCACTGGGCCCTAGGTCCCATCCCTCCAGATGTGGTGAAGACTAGTGGGGTAAAGCTGCCATGTTCGATATTTAAGATCCTTTCCCCATATGCCCTGACCTTCTCTTGTTCATTCCTCTTGTGTGCAGCCTCCAGAGACAGCCCGCTGTAGCTATGGGCCATTGGGTCGAATATTCTTACGTCAAAGAATGCTCGCTGTGCTCTTGTCCAAAAACTTCTTGCACTAACGTCCACTCGTGCTTCGTTGGATGTGTTGGCCGTCCTGTGCTGCAAGATCTCTCCCTCCAAGGGAATGAGTGATGGTTCGCGCACCACATCTCGACACACCTCCCTGAGCATGTTCGCCGTTACATCTCTTACTTCATCGTGCCTGATGCTGATGAATCCTCCCTTCTTACATATCATGCTGTGGTCTGCATCGTTGTTGATTCCACAAACACATCGATCGGGCAGTCCTTCAATCGGCCAATCATACCTCAGTGCAATAGCATCATTAACCCTTAATTAGCGGCGAGCAACATAAGTCGAGTTAAAAAAAGCTGGACTATGTGGCGGCGCTCGACATAGGTCGAGTGGCAATTTCAGCACGTAATGTGGCTGAGAGAGAGAGACAAGTGGTGGCAGGAGACTAGCGAGCGTATGACTGCTCCAGACCACCGCGGCGAACCTACTGACACAAATCTCAGCTCCCTCCTCCCTCTCTCACTCGCTACATACTCAATTATGTACCGAAACTACCGAATTACCTGCTTTTTGCACTCGCGTTGCACGGTTATTGCAAGAAAACTATCCATCATACAAGGATCGTTATGGTGTCATTCGAAAGCTCTGTTTATGCCCTTTCAGGGATAGGTACTTGTTTTACGTTCTGGGTCTTATTTAGGCATGAAAATGATCACGTAAATAGCCCTATTTTGGCTAAAAACACCCCGCTGTGCGGTACATATAATAAACCGCATAGGCCGCTCGTAAGGTGTTAAATTCTTGTTTGTTTAGATTGAAGCCTTTTGCCTTGATTGGTAGTGTTGTCAGCCAATTTGAAGCACCCGTTTCTTGTGCTATTTGTACTTTTCTTGTTAGTCTCGGGGAAAGTTGTCGCATCAATTGTGCCAGGTCATTTTTCTGTGAGTTTTGCCTCTCTGACGTGATGGTCTTTCTGATGTTGTAGATGTCCGCCTGGTCCACTTCGCCGTCAGGATCTTGCGCTACGATGCGTTCAGTGAGAGATTCTGTTATCTTTACTGAGTTCTCGTGTTCCGTTGTCGCCCTCCTCACCGGATTGATGATTCCAAGCCCTCCTAACCTAGGAGGAAGTGCGAGCAACTCCCTCTCTGTAGCATTTGGGGTGTGGGACTTCATCCAAGCTGGGATGAGTTTGTCTCTGATGGCATCTTCTAGCGGTTGAAGTTGTGGACCCACGTTTGGAATGGTACGCATCAAGTAGGTCCAGCGGTGTTTGACCCCATATGTGAATGCCGAATATGCAGCCTGTGGTTCCGTCTTTGCAATTTTGGCTAGTATTTCTATTTCGTTTACCCACTCTCTGACCTTCTCTTCCATGTATTGCTTCTTGAACTCTTCTGTGCCAATCACTGCCCCTAGATGACGCTGTCCGTCCTTTGTTACGACCACTTCACTACCGTTGAAAGCTTCTAAGGCATTTTCGTAATGTTCTGCTTTTACTATCAGTATAGACTTTCTAGCATTTGGAAAGTATCCTATTTCTGGTCCCACTTGTGATACTTGCTCCCACCAGCTCTTGAGATCATTGACTTTCCCTGCTCCAGTGAGATCATCTGCATAGGCCGCCTGCTTAACATGTGTCGTCTCATGTCTTGTTAATGATAGCAACACCGAGAGACCTAATGCGTACATCGCCATTGCTACTGGGTCCCCTTGTGTGGTTCCTTCCATTGATTTCAGTGCCGTTCCACGTCGTGAGTTTTGGTTGTTTACTATGAAGAGGTCTGCAGGCTGTTTATAGGTATTCTCTACATAGGTGGCTAAGCTTGGGCATTTTACCTTGATGTTGTGAATTGCTGTCTTTCTGTTGATGGTGTTAAAGGCATTTGATGCATCCACTAACAGCACGGCTTCACATTCTTCTTGCTCATATATTTCTCTTATTGCATGAATTGCTGCCTCTCCCCCTGCTTGGTGGCCAGCACACACTTGGAGATTTCCCGCCGCTGACCGCACATCGTCCTTCACCACCTCCATTATGCATTTTCCGATGATTCTTCTCAACACTTCACCCACCCCTACAGGTCTGCACCCTGGATTCTTGTCCAATGGTATTAGACGACAAGCTGTGTAGGCCTCCAAGTGTTGACAATCTTGAGTGGCCATTTTTCTTGCAAGATCTGCCAGCGCCCTGCGTAAGTCGGTCGCTGCAACTCCGAAAAGTGTGCTGCTCAGGATTGTTCTCCAACCGTTTGCATCCATCCCTGAGGGTCCTGCACTGCCTTGTGTCCCTAGAGCCTTTTTCCAAATCTTCTCGCCTGTGATTTGTTCGTAGATGATGGGGTTCGGTGGTATATAAGCCCCCTCTAGCTTCTGACTCTCGGATATACTAGGTTGCGGATGTTTCTCTTCCAGCAGCTTGATGGTATCTCTTGTGATAGGCAACAGCCCACTAGCTGCCTCCTTTGTCAGCGATCGTATTGCAGGTGCCACTTTACCTTGTCTCATCTGGTCGCCGAATCTCCTGGCCTTGTCCTCAGTGTTCTCGCTTTTGTGTTGCCGTCTGCCTTGTCTCTCTTGTAATGCTCTGGCTTCACTGAGTAAGTCATCCATCTTGTTATCATTCCACAGTTTCACTCTATTTGTTAGCGCTGTTACATTTTCCGCTTGTCTAGAATTGCGGTGAGTTTTTTGCAAGAAGAGATGTGGAATGCTGAAAAATAACTTGAGAGCATACGGGGCTAAAGGTCTGTCATAGACATAGTTATAAATGAGCTTTTTCATCTCTGTCAACAGTTTGGTGGTGGCGTCACATTTAGGTGGGTTGAATAAACTGTGTGCAGACCAATCTACAATTTCTGAGTAAGCTGCCTCTGTCCACATTTTTACCTCCTCTCCCTGTAGTCCTTTCCATTGAAGGGGTCCTCCTCTGCCATCAACTTCTGCGGGTCTCTCCAGGGCTGCTTCCCTCTGTGGTCCCACCTCCCTGTGTGCTTCTCGGGGCTCTTCGTTGCGTGGCATATCGTAGTTTCTACCAGCTATATTTGGCCTTGTTTGCACACCACCCTCCTCTCCAGCATCTCGGTGCTCGTCTCCGGGTCTTTGGACTCCGCTGGGCTCACCGTCACCCACCATGTCATGTGGTTGCCGCCCTTCTCTCGGGCCCCCTGAGGGTCCCGCACCTCCACATGCTCTGTCGGGTTGTTGCCCATCGCCGTGTTGTGTCCCGTCAGCTTCATCCCTTCGCACTCTCTGGGCACTGGCTGCCGCCCCTCCCTCTGTTATTACACTATTATATGGGTTGCGACACCGGGAACCTTTATTTCAGTTTATGCATCCTTTTTTTTTTTTTAACGCATTTGCATCTTGTACATGTATGCTCATTCTTTGAACAGATGCAACACTTGTTAGTCTTTGACCTTTGTGATAGGGTTTCATCTAAACTTTCATCATCCTCCATTATACCCTTATAACACTTCCATCTGTTCTCTTGCAATGTCTTTTACGCTTTACACTAAGGCTATTTAGCTTCTGTTTTTTTTTTTTTTCCAAAACTTAATTTATCTTATTTACAGTACCGGCCCGTAACTTCCGTAAAAACAACCAAATATTTTTCGGTATGTGTGCCTAGATTATTTTGTACTAGAGTGTGTATTCCCTATCGGTGTTGTTGTATGCCATATTTGATATTCCCCCTGGCTGGCTGGTGGGATGTATATATTAGGTTGTGTTGTATGTGAACAATTTGGTGTTATTACGTGACATAAACACACTGAGTAAGCGGCTAGATAGGACAACTAGGCAGATTTTGGCTTTAATAAAGATGTTCGTTATTTCCTTTATAAACCGTAATTAATGTTAGCAGTACTAATAGCAGCGGTAGTTGTAGAAGTTGTATTATCAATAAGGATTAGACCTTGGTTAATGAGAAGATAGGATATTAGGTATTGTGGAGATTGAATTAGTTAAGAATGAGATTACTGCGAAAGAATAGATAGATAGGTAGCGAGAAAGAGCTAAAGAGAGAGCTAGAGAGAGAGAGAGAGAGAGAGAGAGAGAGAGAGAAAGATAAGCGCTGCTTAGGCTGTCTTAATCCAAAAGAATAGAGAGAGAGAGAGAGAGAGAGAGAGTCCTATTTAGCCTACCTATCCAGCCTTTATATCTCAGAAGTTTTCGACTGTAAGATTATCCCCTTGCGGTCACTGTTTTTCTTGTTGTTTCCGTACCCTACTATGACTCATAGATTCACTCTCCTTTATTTTATGACCGCGAGAGAGAGAGAGAGAGAGAGAGAGAGAGAGAGAGAGAGATAGAGAGAGATTGATTTTGATTTTGCCCCGAGGGGCGAGTTTATTGAGCAGCGCCCCCCATCCTGTGAGGGGACAACCACTAGTAAGGCGATACATACTGCTCAAAGAGCCATTATTCCACTGAAACAACAGCATCGTCGTCTGGTTACATTCATATTTGTGTTTATAAGTCAGGTTGGCATTATTCAGATGCGTTATTATAGTTTCCTCATTTAATTGTCACATGGTCTGTATATACGTATTTCATTAAAAAAAAAAAAAAAAAAAAAAAAAAAAAAAAAAAAAAAAAGCAAGCAAGCAAGCAAGCTTGTAGTGACTGAATTATTAATTGACAGGTTGTAAATAATAGCACTACAGAACTAGTGCAATCGTATGAGGAGACTATTCATATTTTCATTACATCAATGATTATTGAGATCATAGTTAGCTGAATACAATTATTACAAAAATAGGCAATGGTATAAATCAACATAATACATAATTTAATACAGGCGGACATAATCATGATCGGGTTCGTTGTGCACTGGGAGCTAAGGTGTCTTGAGAGAGAGAGAGAGATATTAGGTGCGACAGGTGTGCTCTTATTTTTACTTATTTTAATGTTAATTTTAGGGAGAGTGAACGATAGCGAGAACGAGAAAGAGATGATAGGTTTATATATGAGTATCTATATTGATTAATTGTGAGAGAAACGTATCTGATGCATGATTGCCTTCCGTTATTGAGATAGAGAGAGAGAGAGAGAGAGAGAGAGAGAGAGAGAGAGAGAGGTGTCAAGTGTTCCCTCCAGTTTTATGGGAGGGGTGGATTGGGTGTGGGGGAGGGGGGAGGGGATGAAGGGGGAGCGAGAGGGGGTGGTACACGTGGGGGAACGGGGAGAGGTGGAGGTGGAGGATAAGAGGTATTGAGATGGGATAGGGGAGGGATAGGGGATGGATGGATGGATGGACAATAGCTATAAAGAAACCATTAGGGGGATGAGGTTAGGGGAAGTTACTAATATGCAGTACGTAGTAAAGAAAATCTTTCTATTTTCCCATGGTATCACCACACACTCAGGATACACCACCGGTCCCTTTCTATAATAGTTTTTCACAAATTTCGTTGGCGGGATATGATTTCCGCATATTTACTATCCTTTACCGTATTCTCTATATCACTCACTACTACTATTATTACTACTACTACTACTATTATTACTACTACTACTATTATTACTACTACTACTACTATTATTACTACTACTATTACTACTACTACTATTATTACTACTACTACTATTATTACTACTACTACTATTATTACTACTACTACTACTATTACTACTACTACTATTATTACTACTACTACTACTATTATTACTACTACTACTACTATTATTACTACTACTACTACTACTACTATTATTACTACTACTACTACTATTATTACTACTACTACTACTATTACTACTACTATTATTACTACTACTACTACTATTATTACTACTACTACTATTATTACTACTACTACTATTATTACTACTACTACTATTATTACTACTACTACTATTATTACTACTACTACTATTATTACTACTACTATTATTACTACTACTACTACTTTTTTTTTTTTTTTTTTTTTTTTTTTTTAATATTGTTCATACATTTTATTTTACAAGCATCAGATATTACTATTCAACACCATGCAACTTCAATCCAGTCTCCTTCCTATGCGACCCTCTGCCACTGCTGCCTCGTAGTCCACTTCTGCCACCGTCGCTGGTTGTGGTGCAGACAGTCTTGTTCCCCGCAGGCATAGTAGTGCTGATCTGAGCAACGAGAAAGATAGACGGCACCTCATCCAGGCTACAACGTGGCTCCTGGGCTGTTTCTTCTTCTCTGCGATGATCTCTGCAAGCCTTGAATAGAAGCACTGGGCCCTAGGTCCCATCCCTCCAGATGTGGTGAAGACTAGTGGGGTAAAGCTGCCATGTTCGATATTTAAGATCCTTTCCCCATATGCCCTGACCTTCTCTTGTTCATTCCTCTTGTGTGCAGCCTCCAGAGACAGCCCGCTGTAGCTATGGGCCATTGGGTCGAATATTCTTACGTCAAAGAATGCTCGCTGTGCTCTTGTCCAAAAACTTCTTGCACTAACGTCCACTCGTGCTACGTTGGATGTGTTGGCCGTCCTGTGCTGCAAGATCTCTCCCTCCAAGGGAATGAGTGATGGTTCGCGCACCACATCTCGACACACCTCCCTGAGCATGTTCGCCGTTACATCTCTTACTTCATCGTGCCTGATGCTGATGAATCCTCCCTTCTTACATATCATGCTGTGGTCTGCATCGTTGTTGATTCCACAAACGCATCGATCGGGCAGTCCTTCAATCGGCCAATCATACCTCAGTGCAATAGCATCATTAAATTCTTGTTTGTTTAGATTGAAGCCTTTTGCCTTGATTGGTAGTGTTGTCAGCCAATTTGAAGCACCCATTTCTTGTGCTATTTGTACTTTTCTTGTTAGTCTCGGGGAAAGTTGTCGCATCAATTGTGCCAGGTCATTTTTCTGTGAGTTTTGCCTCTCTGACGTGATGGTCTTTCTGATGTTGTAGATATCCGCCTGGTCTACTTCGCCGTCAGGATCTTGCGCTACGATGCGTTCAATGAGAGATTCTGTTATCTTTACTGAGTTCTCGTGTTCCGTTGTCGCCCTCCTCACCGGATTGATGATTCCAAGCCCTCCTAACCTAGGAGGAAGTGCGAGCAACTCCCCCTCTGTAGCATTTGGGGTGTGGGACTTCATCCAAGCTGGGATGAGTTTGTCTCTGATGGCATCTTCTAGCGGTTGTAGTTGTGGACCCACGTTTGGAATGGTACGCATCAAGTAGGTCCAGCGGTGTTTGACCCCATATGTGAATGCCGAATATGCAGCCTGTGGTTCCGTCTTTGCAATTTTGGCTAGTATTTCTATTTCGTTTACCCACTCTCTGACCTTCTCTTCCATGTATTGCTTCTTGAACTCTTCTGTGCCAATCACTGCCCCTAGATGACGCTGTCCGTCCTTTGTTACGACCACTTCACTACCGTTGAAAGCTTCTAAGGCATTTTCGTAATGTTCTGCTTTTACTATCAGTATAGTCTTACTAGCATTTGGAAAGTATCCTATTTCTGGTCCCACTTGTGATACTTGCTCTACTACTACTATTATTACTACTACTACTATTATTACTACTACTACTATTATTACTACTACTACTATTATTACTACTACTACTATTATTACTACTACTACTACTATTATTACTACTACTACTATTATTACTACTACTACTATTATTACTACTACTACTACTATTATTACTACTACTACTATTATTACTACTACTACTAATAATAATATTAATAATAATAATTATAATAATTACATAAATAATAATTATTTGTATTATTATTATTATTATCATAATAAACACACATCCATAATTATCAATATCTATCTAGCCCTTATATTAATTCACATTAATTCTGCCAAGGTAATTATATTTACGTCAATCGGTCCATTTTGTAAATTACGATAATTAATGGTCGCTTAGCATCGTTTCATGAATCATTTGCATAATATTTGAGTCGGAAAGAACTTTAATTAGCTAATTGGTATGCATTAAACTTTGGCTTAAACATGTTGATATTCATGTTTCATCGTAGTATTTCAATTATGGTAATATGTATATATATATATATATATATATTAGAGAAATTTGTGAAGAGACTATAATCAAAGTACAGTTACATTTACAATTCCCTTGACCTTACCTATATTTCATATTGGATGTATATCTCTGGAAACGAAGGTGTGAATATAATTTGCTATACATCAACTACAAAACAATATATACTATATTGTGTCATTTAGTTGTTGATCTTTTCCTGGCGAGCGATAGCGAGCCTGTATATTAGGAGGAACCTGCCTTCGGCCGGAACATTTTGCTAACAAAAACAATGTACACAGTTGTCTCGAAGGGGAGTTTTAGGGATACTTTTTCAAACTTGATGATGGAGGTTTAGGTAGTAAACCAAAACCCTCACCTTAACGGCTAATCACAATATTAATTTGATTTGTAAGGTAATTCACTTGTAGATTTTGTCATATGTATACATTGTATGTAACAATTTGGATTGGCCTAAGCAAGATGCATTTTCTTGCAATTATCCAACATTAGTGGCACATGACACGCCTCACACCACCCACCTATGTATACTCGGTTTCATTTCATCCGACAATAAATTGAATCCCTTAGCATCTAATTGTTCGATACTTAATGGACAAATATGAAGCTACTATATCTCTGCATCGTATTAATTCCAAGTTTATATCATTAGCACCATATTTCACAAACAAATCATCAACATAACTGAGAAATCTTGATGGGAACTTTGCAATTTACTGCCAGTTAGAAAAACAGAGTATAGTCTATTCACCTGCAAACTGACGTGCTCCTTCCTTCTTAAGGGGGGTCACCTGTTTTTTGTTATTTCTGTCCTTTTCTCTCTTTCTCTGGCTTGTATCCATTCGGCCCCATTCAGCCAACTATTTTAAGACGTTTATCCCCATCTAGATGTCGATTTCTTCCTGGCGAGCGATAGCGAGCCAGCATTATATGAAGAAATCGGGCTTCGCCGGAGACATTTTTCTATCAAAAAATGTACACATTTAGCCTGTTGTCAAACAAAAATATAAAATATGCTGGCTCGCTACCGCTCACCAGTAAAAAATGTACAACTGGATGGGGATAAACGTCTTAAAACAGTAGGCTGAATGGGGCCAAATGGATACAAGCCAGAGAAAGATAGAAAAGGACAGAACAAAAACAGGTCTCCCCCCTTAAATTGCTGGTATGTATGTCAAGAGAGCGGGTGTGTGTGAGTTTGTGTGTTTACGTATGTGTGATGTATATTAACCCCTCCTGTACCGACGACTTCTATTTAATACTATGCTAGCCTTTCTTAGACGATTGTGTGCAGCTTAGGAAGGATATGTGGTAGCTAAACGGACTAATTGATACAGTCTGCAGCCTTATAATTGATATAGTCTGCAGCCTTTTAATTGATACAGTCTGCAGCCTTTTAATTGATATAGTCTGCAGCCTTTTAATTGATACAGTCTGCAGCCTTTTAATTGATACAGTCTGCAGTCTTTTAATTGATATAGTCTGCAGCCTTTTAATTGATATAGTCTGCAGCCTTTTAATTGATATAGTCTGCAGCCTTTTAATTGATATAGTCTGCAGCCTTTTAATTGATATAATCTGCAGCCTTTTAATTGATATAGTCTGCAGCCTTTTAATTGATACAGTCTGCAGCCTTTTAATGATAGACGTTCTCCCTACACTGAATACAATCGTCTAATAGTGTCCAGAATGTGATGAATAATATATCACTGGCACTGAATGTGATGACTAATATATCACTGGCACTGAATGTGATGACTAATATATCACTGGCACTGAATGTGATGAATAATATATCACTGGCACTGAATGGGTTAAGGGGGAATTTCCACTTGAGGGAGTTTTTTCTTGACTCCTTTCTCCCTCATGTTTAGCCCCATTGCTTTTGAGATTTTAAGACGTTCGCCCCTTTAGTTTGGCGATTTTAAGAACTTTCACCCCATTTATGTCACTTTTAACACCTATCGTCCCATTTAGGTGTCTATTTTTTCCTGGCGAGCGACAGCGAGCCTGTAATTTAAGATGAACCGGCCTTCGGCCGGGACTTTTTTCTAACGAAAAATGTACAAATTTATCTTGAAAGGGGGTCATGGGGGTGTAATTTCAAGCTTGATGGAAGTCTAGGAAACACACTAAAAACCTCCCCTTAACCCTCTGAAGAGTGTGACGCATTTGACAGTTTATTCTGGCTATCAGTAGACGATTCTATGCAATTTTGGATGGATCTGTGGGAAGTATAAGTGAACAGACTATCTCAATTAACCCTCTGACTAACATATACCCTTCCATATATAAATACAATCGTCTGATAATAGCTCTATTAGATTATATACCCATATCCCGCAAACACACACACACACACACATACATGCACAGGCATGCACACACACACAATCACGCCCTTTTGCTTCATACTACTACTTCTCTCTCTCTCTCTCTCTCTCTCTCTCTCTCTCTCTCTCTCTCTCTCTCTCTCTCTCTCTCTCTCAGTGCCTTTTCTATATGCTCAAGCCATAAGGCCTCAATTCTCTAGAGGGCTCACATAAATGCCAAATGCAGTGTTATGTGCTAAAAGCCTAATGAACTATGATATATATATATATATATATATTTTCAAATGATGTTAAATGTAATCTTTTAGCAGCTGATTTATCTATAACTAATGGAAATATATGAAACTATTATATATCTGCATCATATAAATACCAAGTTTTCATAATTAATATCTATCGCTAGAAAATCATCGTAGTAGTTGGCAAATGAAGGTGAGAACATTGCAATTTAATCTTAAAATAAACAGGCTTACAGTTTGTGAAGGTGTCTAGCGTTAGGAAGATTGTTTGATGTGAACTTCAATCAATTATATATCAAGAAAAGGACAATCAAATGTTAACCTTTTCAAGGTACGATAGCGCGCTTTTAATGGCTATTATTAGACGAATGTCTTCATAATATTATTAGGTTCATAATATTATTAGGAAGGGTATATGAAAGTCAGAGGATTAATCGAGATAATGTTTACCTATTTATATCCCACGGATCCTTCCTCAGCTTTATAAAGTCGTATAATGCTAGCCAGAATAAACGGTCAAAACGTGCCATCTAATTTACAGGCTCGCTTTTGCTTGCCAGATAATTGTCGACATCTAAATGGCACAGAAGGTCTCAACATTTATAAAGAAATAGGACAAATGTCTTAAAATAGCCAAACTAATGGGGCCAATGTCTTAACATCACCAAACTAATGGTGCAGACGTCTTAACATCTCAACAATAAACATGGGATTAAACACATGAGGCTGAAGGGGGTCCAAAAAAGCGCGCCTTAAATGAACTCAGAATCTCCCTCTCAGCTGACAGTGATGAAGGTATTAATACCGACAACATGAAATTAAAGCGCCGTGAGTAAGACAGCAATACCCTTTACACTGATATGAAAGTTTGGGGTCCGAAACCACGCTAATAATTATAGAATTATACCCTGTTCCAAGTAAGTAGGCCAACACTCCTGAACATTAATCTCTATAACACAAATAACTAGAGTAATTGAGCTAATATTTGTACAACTTGGGAAGGGTCAACCACGGCATAGTTGTGGAAATATACAGCCCATTTTCTCAAGCCCTTTTTGAGTTACAGATATTAGGGTTCAGGATTTCTGGACTAACTATTTGGAACAGGGTAAAGTAACAGTACTCACGAGCTGACTATGATTGGTGTCTGGATCAACCAAGGTATAGACGAGGAAATCCAACCCTCCTCCTAAGTTTTCGTCCTGTTGTTGTTGTTGTTGTTGTAGTTGTAGTAGTTGTTGCTTTCCTCTTCCTCCTTCTCCTCCTTCGTCTTCATTGTATTGTGCTTTTTGCTCTTCTTCCTCCTTTCGTTGTTGTTGTTGTTGTAGTTGCTGTTGCTTTCCTCCTCCTCCTTCTTCATTGTATTGTAATTGTTGCTCCCCTTCTTCCATGTGTTGTTGTAGTTGTTGGTGTTGCTTTCCACCTCCTCCTCCTTCTTCCTCATTATGTTGTAGTTGTTGCTCTTCAGCTTCATTTTCTTCTTGTTGTCCCCCAGGGTCGTGAATGAGTGTGTGTCGCCTGAGCCACTTGTTGACAAAGAGGTCCGGGTTGGCCAAGTGGTGGTAACAGAGGGCGCATGCGTCGGCCAGGAACAGGTGAGGGGGAAGGTACTTTTGCTGGGGGGAAGACATAGAGGAAAGATAATATATGGTCAAATGACCACTTGTGAGTTTCTGTCTGTAAGGAAGTTGAAGCTTTAGCAATCGATTTTTAGCCGAAATACGAACAAATATATGATTAGTACACGCATGAATACATTAATTCCATCTTAACATTATTTCCTTTCATCAAACACCCATTATATCTATCAAATATTATTGTCTACACCATGAACTTCCTTACAGCCTGAAACGCTCAAATGGTAAATTTTCCTGCAATTTTTCATCAATTTAATTTTGTTTGAATAAAACATTCTTTTAGGAGGAGCACTCTATGTCAATGGTGTTTATAATCATTTTGTCAACTCATCCAAGTTAATTTTAACATTGTATTTGGTTTGAAGAATATGAGAACATGATGAAATTAGTATACTAAGATAAAGGGCATAGCCACACAGTCATTAAGACAACTATTAAACAATATATGCCAATGCAACTACCATAAAGGGTAGAATCTATCCTATCCTAAGGTTAACTTATAATATTCCTAACATACCTAGTAATACGCCTATAATATGCCTATATAATATATGCCTATAATAATATGACTATAATAATACGTTTATAATATAATATAATATAGTACAATATGCCTATTACATGCATAATGAAGCTACGCCATACCTTTCTCAATTTCATAGTCAGTCAGTAGCCAGCCTTTACTCCCACAAGGGGTAGGGAGGATCAGCAAGAGATTCGAAAAGGAAAAAGAGATGACAGGAGCAGAACACACAACAGTTCGCCCACAAAAAGCTAGCACAAGCATTCAGAAGCACCGATCACTCGTCAGCCTCCGAAATCAATGGCTTCACCTCAGATACTATAGCTATAATAAATCATAACCTAATCCTATAATCCTGAACTTAAATCAATAATCCATCGAGTCAAAATATTCACTACTTACCACTGACCGGCACAAGGGCAGGCCCACTTGTTTCAGTTCCTCCCCGTTGGTAATATGTGGAAGAAAATGGAGTGGAACAGAATTGGTAAATGTGTCTTTGGCCTCTTCGTATGATTCTTTGGTAGGGTCATGAGTGTCGTTGATTTCTTGGATTGTGTCTTTGGTATATTTTAGATCTGGTCGCTCTTTGATAAGTTCATCTCTGGTTTTCAGGTCCAGGTAGTCGATAGTGTCCGCCGTCCTGAAGGAACTAGGTGTGATGTTCCCCAATAACATCTCCAGGGTATTGCTAGTGGTTCTTGTTTTCAGATTGTGTTTTGCCATTAAGTGTTCCATCACACCCATCCTCAGTGATCTTGGCGACAGGCTTCTTAATTTTAACATCCCACTGTTTTTGCTAGTGTGGATGGTTTGTAGAATGCGTTCTCTCTGTTGTTTCTCCATATTAGATGCAACGAAGGATTGCTCTTCGGAGCATTTACCTTTGCTGATTATCTTATTAGTTGAATTTTGTTTGTGACTGTTATATAGGTTATAATTAGAAGATAAATTTATATTACCTAATCTTTCAAAGTCCTTAATTATAGGGATTTCTTCCGTATTACTTTCATATTGAGAGTCCTTCCGTATCAGCGAAAAGTGCCTGTGATTTCTTCTGCCTTTGTCTATTCTCTTTCTAGCTGAATCTTGTTTGTGACGGTTGTGGTGGGCGGTATTCTCCCACAGGCCCAGTACATCATCTTGCTCTAGGGCTGCCCTCCACGAATGAAACTGGACTGAATTTGTAGTGGCACTGACAAAATTTGTATCCATTTGTTGCTTGCCACGCCTTAGCAGATGTGTGAAATGTTGAATCGGCTTTCTGAGAACCACATGGTTTTCAATATTTTGCGATCTCTCATCTGCTCCTTTGATCACGGTGGTAGCCAAGGCAATCTGAAAATAAATAAGTATTTAATAATACCTATTATAATGCCAATACCAATACTAGTACTACTATTAATCAAAATACAAATAATATTAATAATAATAATAATCAAAATAATATAAATAATAATAATAATAATAATAATAAGGGAGACGGCACGTCTCAAAATCAAAATCAAAACCATATTTGGGACTTAAAATCATAACTATTGCACAAATTAAAAAACAAAAATGTTTTAATTACCGTTGCATTCGAGCACCGAATGTTCGTCTGAAGTTTGGTGAAAATCCGTCGAACGGTATAGGAGGAGTATTCGGACAGACAGACAGATATTTTCGGCCGGCATGTACCACTATACGGGGGGCGATACCACTCTGCTTACGCAGAGTTGATAATGATAGTAATAATAAAAAATAATTATAATAACAGCAATAATAATGAACATGACAAAAACTGGATCGAATCGAAAAATAGTAGTAAAAGGGGGTTAGGGGGGAAGTGAGGATAGGGCAAGGAGAAAGTTGGGTGGAATGGATTTTTAGTTGTAGTAAAAGGTTTCCAGGCTTAACTGGAACTGCCTGATGGTTCCTTGATTTAAGCTGATAAGCTGCTAAGAGATTGGTCCGGGCAAGGTCGAGGCTCCTCGCTGATATAGGTAACGTCTGCCATTTCCGACATTGTCTGTTGGGGGGGGGGGGGGGGGGGGGGGGGGTGGGGGGGGGGGGGGGGGGGGGGGGGGGGGGGGGGGGGGGGGGGGGCGGGGGGCTGGTTGTTGATTGTTTTCGTCATGCATAAAAAAGGTCGGAGGATATAAGACACCATCTGTTTACTCTATAGATAATGTTTTTTTAAAAGCAACAGTTTTTGCCCGGAAATATTGTGTTTTTATTTGACGGTTGCTCTTTGTAGTTTGTGTATTGTATTTAGAAATAGAACTTGTATCTTACTTATTACTTCTTAACCTGATACATTTAGAGGTATGTTGAAAAAAAATATATACAGGGTGTCCATAAAGTCTCTTTACAATTTAATATATTTATTACCAAGGCAATTGATGAGATATTTTAATCAGATTTGTTGTATGTACTCGGTGGTTATCAAAGTTTTTAATAACATTGCATTTGTCCATTGGTCCATTTTGTTTCCACGAGAAAACAATTACTGCAAATGTTTACCTTGAACTTTTGACTGAATATGTGGCACCACACCTAGATGACCTTCAACCAACCATCATTTATCAGCAAGATGGTGCACCACCACATTGGGGACTGCGTGTTCGTGTTCGTGAGTTCCTAAATCAAACATTCACAGACCGGTGGATTGGAAGGGATGGCCCGATTCCCTGGCCACCTCGTTCACCAGATATCACTGCCCTGGACTTCTTTCTATGGGGTTATGTTAAAGATATCGTGTATCGAACAGAGATACGGGACATCACTGACCTAAAGCAAAAGATCACTGATGCCATTGCGACCATTGATGAGGCTATGTTACAGCGAACATGGCAAGAAATCGAGTACCGTCTTGATGTGCTTCGTGCAACTAATGGGGCCCATGTAGAGGTGTACTAAATGAGGCAAAACAAACTTCAATATCTACTCCTCATTTTGTAATAATTTCCACATATTTGTCTGTTCATTTGTTTTTGTAATAAATATTGTAAATTGTAAAGAGACTTTATGGACACCCTGTACAGTATATATATATATATACAGTATATATATATATATATATATATATATATATATATATATATATATATATATATATATATATATATCTATCTATCTATTGCCTGACGCTGTGATCCCTGAAGGGGTGGCCACGAACGAACTGCCCCCATGCACCTCTGTCCCCAGTCAGTCGACGCCCCTCCCCCCAACCAGCACGGCCTTCGCTCATATGCTTCCTCACTCCATCCTTCCACCTCTCTATCAATTTGTTGGAACGCCGACCCGTGGTAATAACGTTCTTGACATTGTACTTGCAACAAAAGAAGAATAAATAGAGAATTTGAATGTTGGTGATGAATTCAGTAACAGCGACCATCGTACGATAACTTTCACTTTAAAGTTTACTAGTAACGAACCAAATAGTAGCATCGAAAAAGTCCCTAATTTCAAGAAAGCAAACTTCCATAAACTTAGAGCTATGTTTAAAGAAACTGACTGGAGCTTTTTAATTCACAATAACGACATAAATACATCTTGGAAGTTATTCGAAGCCACTTACCTAAAAGCAGTGCAAGACTGCATACCATCGAAAACTCGGCGTCCAGGCCATAATAATAAGCCCAAATGGTGGAATAAAGATATTTCAAACTGCCTGCTTGCTAAAAAATTTGCTAATGATAGATTAAAATCCTCACAAAATGACGAAGAACGGGTAAAATTTGTAGAGCTACGACGCAAAGCCAAAAAGTTAATTAAGCAAAGTAAAAAGACCTTAGAGTTACATATTGCGAATCAAAGTAAAACAAACCCGAAAGAATTCTATAGTTATATCAGAAAGAAAAAAGTCGTTACTTCAACTGTTGGACCGTTAGTCGATGAAAATGGAGAATACACCAAAGACGAAGAACAAATGAGTAATGCCCTCAATACCTTCTTTGCATCAGTTTTTACAACAGAAGACCTCAGTGATATCCCTACACCATCGCCGATTCAGATTGATAATTCAGATGTTCTAAGCAATATCACCGTTACAGAGAGAGAAGTATTGAATTGTTTAGAAAAACTCAAGGTAAATAAAACGCCAGGACCTGATACAATCTCGCCTAGAGTTCTAAAGGAAGCTAAGGATGAGCTCTCTAAACCACTGACATTACTATTCAATAAATCCTTGCAGTCTGGAACTATGCCCGATCAGTGGAAGCTAGCCAACGTAACACCGATATTCAAAAAAGGCAGCAAATCCCTACCCCGTAACTATCGTCCAATTAGCTTAACCTCAGTTGTATGTAAAATGCTAGAAACGGTCATACGAGACAGACTCGTAAATCACTTAGAGGAAAATAACATACTTAAAGATACTCAACACGGCTTTCGTAAAAAACGTTCCTGTTTAACAAACCTCTTAGACTTCTTCCACGATATCCTCAACCTCTACGATGAGAGTAAAGCTGTAGATATTATATACCTTGATTTTCAAAAGGCCTTTGACAAAGTTCCCCACAAACGTTTACTGCTAAAACTAAAAGCGCATGGAATACAAGACGGTGTGTTGAAATGGATAGAAAATTGGCTCAGCGACAGAAAGCAAAGAGTAGTCATAAACGGTAAGGCATCAAAATGGACCAATGTAAGTAGGGGTACCCCAGGGATCGGTACTAGGACCAATTCTCTTTCTAATTTACATCAACGACATAGATGAGGGTCTCACCTGTACAATCTCAAAATTTGCTGACGATACAAAAATTGCAAATAGCGTACTCTCAAAAGAACAAGTTGACGATATGCAACACAATCTAGATAAATTGTCATGTTGGGCCCAAATTTGGCAAATGAGTTTCAATGCGGATAAATGTAAAGTACTACATATCGAATACCTAAATGAGAAAGCAAACTATTCGATGAATGGCACTCAGCTTAAGAATGTAAACAGAGAAACCGATCTGAGAGTAACAATATCGAGTAACCTAAAACCGAGTCAACAATGTTCAGAAGTTGTTAAGAAGGCAAACAAAATAATTGGCTTTATAGGCAGGTCATTTGAGCATAAATCCAAAGAAGTTATCCTAACCCTTTACAATTCCTTAGTCCGCCCTCTTCTGGAATACTGCGTTCAATCCTGGTGCCCTTATTACCAAAAAGATATAAACAAGCTAGAACGAGTTCAACGTAGAGTTACCAAAATGATACCTAGCCTAAAGAACAAACCATACGAAGAGCGTCTTAGAGAATTAAATCTATTTCCTTTAACCCAGCGCAGATTAAGAGGTGACTTAATTCAAGTGTTCAAAATCATCAAAGGCATCGACAATATGAACTGTAGTAAGTACTTCACTATCGACCAATCTAATTACACGCGGGGAAACGGTTGCAAAATGATTGGTAAATCTTTTAACTCACACGAATCTAAGAATTTCTTCTTCAATCGAGTTGTCAACTTGTGGAATAGGCTTCCCCGAAACGTTATAGACTGCATCACCGTTGATTCATTTAAACTCCGCCTAGACAAATATCTCGCATCAAACCCGCGACTGACTGCGTTTATAAATGAATAACTTTATTTTATCCCCCCCTCAGTTACTAACCCATCTGTCCCCTACTAACTTCCTAATCCTGCCACGGACATTAGTTCCAGGGCAGTAATTCCCTTTCCAATGTTCCCTTACCCACTCTAAACCACTGTTTGGACACTTGATCCTCAGTGTTTTGGAGGACAAGCAACCTAGAAGGGTCACTAGATCTGTTGTTGCTTGATTTCCTTTGTACTCCTTTGTACTCCTTTGTACTCTATCGGTCTACCTCTCCCCCTCTGTCCCTCCACCTCGCTCTCATACACCCTCTTAGTCATTTTCTCGCTTTCCATACGTTCCATATGGCCGAACCATCTCAAGTTGTTCCTTTTCACACTTTCCAGCACATCTACCTCCACACCACACCTCCTTCTTACTTCCTCATTAGTCTGTCTATCCCTCCATGTAACTCCGCACGCACTTCTAAAGTAATTCATTTCCACTGCTCTCACTCTTGGTCTGAGTCTCTCAACCAACGTCCATGCATCGCTTCCGTAAGTCAGTGTCGGGATTACCACACTGTCATGCAAGGACTTCTTCACTTCCATACTGACCACCCTATTTCTTGTTACTGCTTTCAGCGTTCCTACAACCCTCTTCCCCTGTTGTACCTTCTCCCGCACTTCTTCATCCATAGTCCCATCTTTACTCAACACACTGCCCAGATACTTAACCCTTAATTAGCGGCGAGCAACATAAGTCGAGTTAAAAAAAGCTGGACTATGTGGCGGCGCTCGACATAGGTCGAGTGGCAATTTCAGCACGTAATGTGGCTGAGAGAGAGAGACAAGTGGTGGCAGGAGACTAGCGAGCGTATGACTGCTCCAGACCACCGCGGCGAACCTACTGACACAAATCTCAGCTCCCTCCTCCCTCTCTCACTCGCTACATACTCAATTATGTACCGAAAACTACCGAATTACCTGCTTTTTGCACTCGCGTTGCACGGTTATTGCAAGAAAACTATCCATCATACAAGGATCGTTATGGTGTCATTCGAAAGCTCTGTTTATGCCCTTTCAGGGATAGGTACTTGTTTTACGTTCTGGGTCTTATTTAGGCATGAAAATGATCACGTAAACAGCCCTATTTTGGCTAAAAACACCCCGCTGTGCGGTACATATAAATAAACCGCATAGGCCGCTCGTAAGGTGTTAAAAGAGTTGACGATCTCCATAGCCTGACCGTTCAGCTTCACCTCACACTCTGTGACTTCACCCATTTCAAAGACCATAACCTTGCTCTTCCCCGCATTTACCTTCAAATTCCGTTTTTTGCACACTGTTCAAACTCATTTACCAGACCCTGCAACTCCCATTTATTATCACTCGTCAGAACTGTATCATCTGCAAACAGCAGTATATACAGTAGGTAGCTTCTACTCAATTCCCTCCCTTTTCAGCGATACACCAACATCCACTGCTGTTGATAGTATTTCTTTCAATACTCCATCCATTTATACAGTAAACAACCACAGGGACATCACACACCCCTGTTTCAAACCAACATTCTGGTCAAAGAACTCGCTCTGCAAACTCTCCACACATACTGCCGCCTTTGCACCCTCATGCATGCTCTTCACTGCTTTCAGCAACTTGCCATCTACTCCGTATATTTTAAGTACTTTCAACAAACCTTCTCTATCCACTCTGTCATAGGCCTTCTCCAAGTCCATAAAGGCAACATACACCTTTTGTTTCTTCTCCAGATATTTCTCCACAACACAATTCAGGGTAAAAATCTAATCTACACATCCTCTTCCCTTCCTAAAACCTCCCTGCTCGTCACCTATCCATTTCTCCGTTCTCACTCTCACTCTCTCGATCACTACCTTACTGTATACCGACAATCTCCACGTGAAAACAAAACTAAACTCTGAACACAAAACAGGTCACCACCCCCCTTCATACCCCTCCCCCTCCCCCGCCACTATATCACCACCACGTGGGCCGTGGGCAACTCATAGATCGGCAGGGAATAACAAGATACCAGGACAAGCGACAAGAAATCAACCCCCTCACTACCCCTCCTCCACCTTCTCCCCATATCTAAATAACAATAGATACTACCGTCAACCCCATTCTAACCCTCCACCTCACCCCACCAACTACACTGCACATGAAAGTACTACATATGACGAATTCCCACCCCTTCCCCGACACTCACAATCCCACTATCCCACCAAAATTGGCTGTTATAACTGCGGTGAATTTAACCACCAACAAAGTAACTATCGCTTCGATCACAAGATTCGTTGTGGCAACTGTAACAACCTAGGTCATAAGAGTAAGCTATGTGAATACTACATCAACTAGGAGTGTGGCAAAGAAGACAAAGCCGACTGTAACTCTCAACCATTTATAAAGGACTTACTTTCTATTGAACACATTAATGCTCAATCATTACAGAGTAACTTAGAGGAGGTAAAAATATTAATACATGACAGAAATATCAATATCCTATGTATCAGTGAGACTTGGTTATCTTCCCACACTCCTAACGCTTATGTGGATATACCTAATTATAATCTATACAGATGCGATAACGGCCGTGGGTCTGGTGTTTGTATTTATGTTAAACAGACCCTTAACCCACTGAGCCCCAGCGACGCAGCGTTTGCGTCAGCAATGTATGTAACGCTAAACCCCAGCGATGCAACGTTTGCGTCAGTGTCACTCCGGTCCCAATTACTCCGGTCCTATGGCACCTAGAGGGCTCAGATTTGTATCGGAACTGTGTACGTATCCCACGCACCCATGCCGATGGTTGAAAACTCTCAAAGTCCAACCGCGTGCGCGTGAGCGTGCAAAAACATGTTTTTTTGGGGAAATTGCCTTCAATTTTTTACTCATGTAAAATCCGTTTTCGGGGGCTCTGTAGGACCATGTTTTGAGCTTTTTGATAGTTTTTTCGTGGTTTTTCCTTCATTCCTAACCCATTCGCTATTGTTTCTGGAAAAGAAAATCAGAATCAGCCGGTCCTGGGTGGTACATTTATAAATATTTAGCTGGTACTCAGCGGGTTAATTCAGTAATAATTGAAACAAACATCGAACGACAGGCAGGTATTGAAGATATATGGGTAAGAGTTCAGTGTAGAAAATTACCCTCTATCATAATAGGCTGCATATATAGGCACCCAAAAACTCCCTCTGCCACATTTGATTATATCTCTAATGTCATTCAAACAATATGTATCCCTACTTGATGTAATTATTACCAATAAACCCGACATAGTACTAAACTCCGACGTAATTCCTCATCCTATCGCTGACCATGACCTAATAACCGCTACAATAAATATCAGTAAGCCCAAATTTTCGCCTACTGTAAGATCATTTCGAGAATTAAAAATTACAACAGTGACACATTCTGTCAGCATATTCTTAGCAAGATAAACAATATTAACAGAATACTCCACACAGACGATGTAAATGAGCAAGTTAACATATTAACATCAATCTTAAATCAAAGTCTAGAGCACTGTGCCCCTATAGTTACCAGAGACATTAGTAGACCCCCCGCCCCCTGGATGAATGACATAAGAACATAAGAACATAAGAAAATGGGAGTCTGCAGAAAGCCGATTGGCCTAAGCAAGGCAGATCCCTGTCCCACACAACCCCAATTTAATTACAAAGCCCAATTATAGGCTTCACACTCTAATACCCTGAGGATCATCTTACCAAAACGGTTAGAGATTAACGCAGGATTATGGGGTCCTGCAGAGCGCTGATTGGCCCAACCCGGCTGATCCCCCTTCACACCCAACCCTTCTCGTCCATATGCTTATCCAATTTTATCTTAAAGCTCCCTACAGTTTTAGATCCCACTATAGCACTTGGTAGTCCATTCCACCCATCTACAACTCTGTTACCAAACCAATATTTGCCTATATCTTTTCTGAAACGAAATTTATCTAATTTGAAACCATTGGTACGAGTTCTTTCGCTATCACTGAGCTTTAATACATGTGTCATGTCCCCTTTGTTAATCCCACTAACCCACTTGAACACCTCTATCATATCCCCTCTAACTCTGCGTCTCTCTAACGAATGTAAACCTAATTTCTTCAACCTTTCTTCATACGAAAGATTTCTAATATTATGGATCATTTTTGTCATTCTACGCTGTACTCTCTCCAATGAATCTATGTCCATTCTGTAATAAGGACACCAAAATTGGACAGCATAATCCATATGGGGTCTCACTAATGACAAGTGAAGTTTTAAGATAACATCAGCAGTTCTGTTACTCCCACTCCTAGAGATGAACCCGAGAATCCTGTTTGCCTTATTACGAACGCTTATACACTGTTTTCTAGGCTTCAAATAATTGCTAACAAACACACCTAGATCTTTCTCACAGTCTGAATTTTCTAATTCTAATTCTAGTTTATATTTAACATTTGTTTGCATCTTCCCTATCTTTAATACCTTGCATTTGTCAATGTTAAACTTCATCTGCCAATTTACTGACCATGCATGTAAGGTATCTAGATCCCTTTGGAGGCACTCTATATCGCTATCTGAATCAATTGATCTCCCTATTTTAGTATCGTCTGCGAATTTACTTATCCTACTAGTTATACCTAAATCTAGGTCATTTATGTATATAAGAAACAACAGGGGACCTAATACCGATCCCTGGGGGACACCACTTTTGACTGCTCCCCACTCTGACTTGGTACCATTTATGCTGACTCTCTGCTTCCTACCAATTAGCCATGACCTAATCCATCCTAACAACGCCCCACCTATTCCATGTGCCTCAACCTTTCTCATCAATCTCTCATGAGGGACTCTGTCGAAAGCTTTACTGAAATCTAAATATATAATATCATATGACTTGTCATTATCTACTGCTTCATATACCTCTGAGAAAAAACTAAGCAAATTAGTAAGGCAAGACCGTCCTTGAGTGAATCCATGCTGAGAAGAATTGATTAAGTTAAATGTTTCTAAGTGGTTTCTCATTTTCCTAGCAATAATTGACTCTAGTAGCTTTCCTATGATTGAAGTGAGACTAATGGGACGGTAATTGGATGCTATGGATTTATCACCTTTTTTGAAGATCGGAACTACATTTGCAAGCTTCCAAGCTTCTGGAACTATACCTGTTTCTAATGACTTGCTAAATAGAAATGCTAATGGGTAACTTAACTCATCTCTGCATTCTTGTAATACTCTAGCATATACCTCATCAGGACCAGGCGATTTATGAGGTTTCAGTCTGTCAATTTCCTTAAGCACATCATTTCTACTTATAGTAACCGTACTTAACCTATTATCTATACTATCGCTGTATACCTTACGGACTTCTGGAAACTGTGCCAGATTTTCATTAGTGAAAACGGAAAGAAATTGACTATTTAATGTACTGCACATTTCTAAATCATTTTCTGTCATTTCTCCTATCGAAGTTTTAAGGGGACCAATTACATCTCTAACCTTGGATTTATATAGTTGGTAAAAAGCTTTAGGATTATTTTTTGAGTCATTGGCAACCTTAATTTCATAATTTATTTTTTCTTTACTAATATCCTTTTTTACCTGTCGTGATAGATTCTGATAGTAAGCAAGTAGGTGAATTTCGCCTTTTTAAATTTTTCTATATATTCCTCTCTGTTTTCCTAGAAGATCTAATAGTCTATTATTCATCCATTGGGGTTGGTTCTGTGTTGATCTAAATTTTCTTTTGGGGATATATTTATTTTGCGCATTGAATACTGACTTGATAAAATTATCGTATGTATCTACCAAGTTTGACGTCTCTTCCTGACTTAAGATGACAGGTGCCTGAGAAAGGATACACTCATTTGGACACCTGGATCGACTTAATGTTTTGACCATAGGGTCCGCTAACAGGGCTTCTCCTAACCCACCATAATTGGCTTTTCTGAAGTCCGGTATTAATGTTGTATTCTCTCTGATATTACCTTTCCATTGTATATTAAAATACACAGAATTGTGATCACTATTTCCTAGGTGGTCCCCGAGTTCTACACTATTTATCATATGTTCATTGTTACTGAAAACTAAATCGAGAATATTATCACCTCTAGTCGGCGTATCTATGAATTGAGATAAAAAACTATCTTGTACTACCTCAATAAACTCCTTTGAATCAGAGTCGCCTATTTGTTGCTGCCAATCTATATTAGGGAAATTAAAATCCCCCATAATGCACACGTTGCTAAGCCTTGATGCTATTTTAATTTCCTCCCATAATGATGTTCCGTCATTTCTACTCATATTTGGCGGTCTATACATAACTCCAATAACTAAGGTCTCACTACCTTCGTTAACTTCTACCCAAACTCTTTCATTTTCATTATTTACTCTAATACCTGATTTAGTACAGCTTTTTAATGAACTCCTGACAAACACTGCTATACCGCCGCCCCTCCTACTTGTTCGGTCATATTTAAACAAACTATATCCCGGTATATCAAACTCTGCTAAAAAATGCCTGGTTTCTGTATTAATCCATGTTTCAGTTAGCGCTATTATGTCTGTATTTTCTTTGCTAACCAGTGCTCCAAGTTCGTTCATTTTGTTACATAAACTCCTGCAATTTGTATAATAAACCCTCAACTATTACTTGTATTTGCAACTATTTTTCTATTATTTTTAACTAATTTATTTTTACCTGTTGAACTACTGGACCTAGACGGAAAAGCTACGCTATCAGAATGTTCGAATGACGCAATTAAAGAAGCCATGAAAGCCAAAAACGTAGCACATAAGAACTTAAAAGAAGACAAGTATAACACAACATTACAGAATCTTTACAAAAACCGTAAAAAACAAGTTACAAAACTTATAGTAACAACAAAGAAAGAACACTATCATAATGAACTCTTAAACTCAAAAAACAATATTGCCTCTACTTGGAAAATTGTAAAATCATTAGTTCCCCCCTCCAAATCTAAATCCAACGCCTCACCAACTGATATTGAGCATTCCAACGCCGAACATTTCAATGCTTTCTTTGCAAACGTCGGAAAAAGGACATATGAAAAAATACATCCCTAAATAATATTAGTAGATACAAACACAATTATCTTTACAATAAAGCACCTACGTAATACTAAATCTTTTGGGTGTCATAACATTTCTCTCCGATTCATTAAAGATTCATTACCTGTTATTGCTTTTTACCTTACAATCATTATTAACACCTCCATTGTCACTGGTATTTTTCCTACGGTATGGAATCACGCTATCGTCACCCCCCTTTTTAAAAGCGGAGATAATAACGACGCCACTAATTACCGACCAATCTCATTACTCCCCATTTTTTCAAAAATACTCGAAAAGATTGTCGCTAATCAACTATCAAATTTCCTAGAAACTAATAAACTACTCTCAATATGCCAACATGGATTCCGACCAAAATTATCCACCGAAACGGCCCTTACAGTGGTCACTAATGCAATATATAATAATATGGATAAAAAACAAGTATCTTTGCTAACCTTGTGTGACCTCTCTAAAGCATTTGACAGTGTCCATCATAACACCCTTATAAATAAACTTATTAAATTCAAAGTTAACCCATTCTGGTTTAGAAATTATCTAAATGAAAGATCGCAATCAGTTCTTATGAATAACATACTATCCTCAAAATTACCAGTAACATACGGTGTTCCTCAAGGATCAATTTTAGGTCCATTATTGTTTATTATATTCGTAAATGACATGCTTATGTTCTTATATTCTTATATTAAATATATCAAAGACTGTACACTAGTACAATATGCCGATGACACACAACGTCTACTCAGTGACTCGCTAAATAATTTTGGCAATCTAATTACTAAAACGGAAGAAATACTACAAAAACTGAGACTATATTTTATACAAAATGGATTAATGATGAACGCTGATAAAACCCAATGCATATTCATAGGCGCTCGTCAGGTACTTTCAAAAATACCCAGTAATGCCACCATACGCCGTAATGACAGCATTATTGAACCTACCACTCATGTAAAAAATCTAGGCATATATTTTGATAGACATATGAACTTTGATGTCCACATTAGTGAAATGAGTAAAAAAGTAGTAGGGACACTTATGTATATCAATAGAATAAAAGATCACTTTGACAAATCAACTAGAACAATCATTGTACAAACACTAGTGCTAAGTATAATAAATTATTGTAGTGTAATTTGGGGTTCATCAAATGCTACCCAAATATCCAGAGTGCAAAATCTTCAGAATTTTGCTGCTAAAGTGGCTGACGGTAAGTCAAAAAAGTTTGATCATGTCACTCCTATATTAAAGGAACTAAGATGGTTAAATATTAAAGATAAAATAACGCATGACACACTAATAGTTATTTTCAAATACTTAAATAAGCTTTACCCAGAGTATCTACTAAGTCTACCCACAGTATTCAATGTAACAGCTAGCACAACGAGACAACAAAATATGCTTTTTATTCCGAATGTTCAAACTGACATAGGGCAAAAAAAAAATAACGGTAAGAGGACCTGTACTTTGGAACAAACTCCCAGTTAATGTACAAACTTCCAGCAGCCTAGGAACCTTTAAGACTAATGTTAAAACCTTGCTGCTAAACTCTGCTTATGATTAAATTAATGTTCATAAGAAATCTGTAGACATGACCCTCTCTCTATATATATGTATGTGTGTGTATGTGTACATGTGTATGTATATGTGTGTATGTATATGTATATATCTCTCTCTCTCTAAACCCTAAATCTCTCTCTGTCTGATTCCCACCCCAATTTTAATCCCTCATAATCCCCCGCGCTGTCATCTCTCTCTCTCTCTCTCTCTCTCCAGTACCGGGTATGTCTTAGTTAAACAGCAGATCTTTAAATTTTAATTTTAATTGTATACACTGTTATGTTCTTATGTAAAAATATAATACTGTACTAAAGAGAACGTTACTGTATTTAGATAGGCTATATGAAGGTGTCCTACCCTGAGCCAGGTGCAAGGGCTAACCTAATAATCCACAGGCTTATGATTCTGCCCTCTTAATCTACATAGATCTGAGCTGACCTACTTGGTGTATTTGTAATTACAGCTTAGGAATTGTGGTCCGTCACACCTGGTCTGAATACACAACTAACAACTGTATGTCTACTGTATGTAACACTAAATTATGTATTATGTATTAGTATTGTAACTACTTTGAAAACACTAAACCCCCAACTGTATATAATTATATTTGTAAATACTATGTAAGAAGAATAACCACTGTCGGTGGAAATAAACTTTACTATTATATTATTATTTTTCAACCTCTACTTCTCTCTCTTCCATCTCTCTCACTTCCATCCACTTTTCATTTAGTCTTTCCTTGTATTCCCTCTCTTTTTCACTCTTCTCTAACTCACTAACTTTTATTACCTCTCTTACTTCACGCTTGTCTCTTATTCTCCTGTAACTCTTAACTCTTGGCTTTCCCTCCACCAGGTAATGATCTGACATACCCTCCGCCTCACCTCTCATCACATTCACATCCAGCAGTCTACACAATCTTTCCCTTGTCACCAGCACATAATCCATCAATGCCCTCTCTACAATCTCTCCCCTCACAAGTCTATGCCAGGTGTACTTGTGTATACGCCTTTTTTTGAAGAACGTATAACCTACACTCAATCTACTCTTCACATACATTTTTCAGTCTTTCTCCACTCTCGTTTACACCATCCACACCAAAACTATCGATGACTCCCTCAACAGGCTCATTTCCTACCCTAGCAGTGAAAAGCAAGTGCAGAGGTAGTATGCGGCAAAAGGAAAGTAGGAGGCAGAGGTATCAGGAAGGGAAGCGAGTGGTGGAATGATACGGTGAGAAAGGCAGTTGAGGAGAAGAGACGGTGTTTTGAGAGGGTTTTACAGGATGGTAGTGTTGAGGTATGGGAGAGGTACAAGGAGAAAAGGAGAGAGGCAAAACGGAAAATTAGAGAAGCGAAAAAAGATGCAAACGAAAGGTGGGGCCAAAGGCTGAGTGAGAATTTTGAAGAACGAAAGAAGATGTTCTGGAAGGAGGTAAATAAAGTAAGGAAAGGAGGACAAAAGAGGGAAGAGTCAGTGAAAGATGAAAATGGAGAATTACTAGTGGAACCAGTTGAAGTGAGGAAAAGATATGCCAAGTATTTTTAATCTTTGTTAAATACAAGAGATGGAAGAGAAGCAGTGATTGAAGCAGAGGTGGATGGAGATAGGTTACCCAGGCCACCCAGGTGGCAGGGAATGAATGAAAGGATTGAGGAAAATGAGGTGAAAGAAGCAGTGAAACAAATGAGAGCGGGAAAAGCAGAAGGTTTGGATGGTATTGCTGTGGAGTGTATAAAGAAGGGTGGAGATGTGATAATAGATTGGTTGGTGAGACTTTTCAATGTGTGCTTTGCTGTGTCAATGGTACCAATAGACTGGAAGAGTGCATGTATTGTGCCGTTGTACAAGGGGAAGGGAGATCGGCAGGAGTGTTCAAGTTATAGAGGTATTAGTTTATTGTCAGTGGTTGGAAAGCTGTATGGCAGGGTGTTGATAGAGAGGATAATAAAGTGTACGGAAGTTGCAATAGGAGAAGAACAGTGCGGTTTTAGGAGGGGAAGAGGGTGCGTGGATCAGATGTTTGCAGTAAGACAGTTATGCGAGAAGTATTTAGAGAAGCATAAGGAGATATTTTGGGCTTTTATGGACTTGGAAAAAGCGTATGATCGTGTGGACCGTGAAGCAATGTGGAAGGTGTTAAGGATTTATGAAATAGGAGGAAATTTGTTAGAAGCAGTTAAGAGTTTTTATGAAGGGAGCAGAGCATGTGTGAGAGTAGGAAATGGTGAGTTGAGTGAATGGTTTGAGGTAAAGGTAGGTTTGCGACAGGGTTGTGTAATGTCACCATGGCTGTTTAATATGTTTATGGATGGTGTGGTGAGGGAGGTGAAAAGGAGAACTATGGGAAGAGGATTGGGTTTAGTAGGAAAGAATGGTAGAGATTGGGAGTTGAATCAGTTGCTGTTCGCTGATGACACAGCATTGGTGGCGGATTCTGATGAGAAACTTCAGCGGGTAGTCAAAGAGTTTGGTGTGGTTTGTGGAAGGAGGAAACTGAAGGTGAACGTCAATAAAAGTAAAGTAATGGTGTGTAATAGGGGAGAGCATAGGGTGAATCTAGATGTGAGGCTGGATGGGGAAATATTGGAATAAGTAGAGTGTTTTAAATATCTAGGAGGAACGATAAGCAGGAGTGGAGGTATGGAAGTGGAGGTAAAACAGAGAGTGTGTGAAGGAAGGAAGGTTTTCGGAGCAATGGGAAGTATGTGGAAGACGAGAAATCTCGGAGTGAAAGTAAAAAGTGCACTGTATCAAGGAATTGTTGTGCCAACAGTGATGTATGGGGCTGAGACATGGGCTCTGAAGAAAAAGGAGAAAAGAGGGCTGGATGTGATGAAGATGAGCTGCTTGAGGAGTATGTGTGGAGTTACTCGTAGAGACAGATTGAGGAATGAAGAGATACGTAGGAGAGTGGGGCAGCAAGAACATTTGTCAGCCAGAGTGGACAGAAGGGTGCTGAGCTGGTATGGTCATGTTGAACGAATGGGAGATGAAAGGCTTCCAAAGAGAATATGTGAGTCAGGTACAAGGGGAGATAGAAGGGCAGGAAGACCCCCATTGAGATGGAGAGACTGTGTAAGAAAGGCTTTGGATGATAGAGGAATGACTATAGATCAGGCAGGGGAAGTGGTGGTGGACAGGAGTGAATGGAGAATGCTTGTGAATAGTTGAGTGAACACGTGGTCATTTGGAGTAAGGGGTCGGGCGCAAGTTGGACTAGATAATAGTCCATCAGGCGCCTGGCCCGGGGAGACGATTAATATGAAGGGTGTGCCTGGAAGTGTGGTGGGAGGGCTTGTGGCTTTGGCTCCGCTGCATGTATGCGTGCCGAGATCGGAACCTCTCCGGGTGGTCAGGGGCCGGGGGAGTGCTGGAGCGACCTTGGTAACCCTGGTCTCTGGGTCTTCTCCTGGGTGACCTGGATGTGTGAGAGTTTGTGTTTTTTATCTGTGTTTATTTTTTGTTTTATGTTGTTTTTGTGTTTTCCCTGTTCTTGCTCTGTCTTGAGTCGGCTACCCCCAAAATGGGGATTGGGCCTGAGCATATAGCATATAGATAGATTATTATTATTCCCTACTATGCTTAGAAGACATATTCCTGGTGGTTACCACACACTCCTCCTTCCCCTTTGCCCTTATATAGGGGGACTATTATGCCAGTCTTCCAGTCATCGGGTGCACTCCCCTTCTCCCATGCTAGTTTTCACATTTTCCATACCCATTCTATCACTATCTCACCACCATACCTCAACATTTCCCCACACACTCCATCTGTTCCTGGTGCTTTCCCTAACTTCACTCTTTTCATGGCTTCCCACATTTCTGACCTCCTGATCCCCACCTCCTCCTCCACTACTTCTCTTCTTCTCCCTCCCATACCATATCCAGCTATGTTTGCTGACTTTTCATTCCTTACATTTAGCAACTCATTGAAGTACTCCCTCCATCTTTCGACTCTCTCTTGCTTCTCGGCTAGCATTCTCCCATTCTTATCTTTCACACCCTTACTGTTTCCCTTGCTACCTTCCCTAACTTTCTTGACTTCTTTCCAGAACAGTTTTTTACTCTCCCTCCATTTTACACTCAGATTCCTTCCAAATTCCTCATCTACTCTTCTCTTACTTTCCTTCACCACTCTCTTCACCACCCTCTTACTCTCCACGAACCTCGCTCGTTTCTGTCTCTCGAAATCTTCATTCCCTCTACTACCCAACCACTCTCTATATGCTTTCTTATTTTCTTCCACAGCTATTCTTACCTCTTCTGTCCACCATGCTGTACCTTTCACTCCCCTCCCTCTTCTCCTCACACCTCACATGCTGCACAGATCTCATCCTTAAACACCTTGCTCATCTCCTCCACTTCCTCCATAACTTCCAGGTCGAACCCACCTAGTCGTCTTTCCACTGCTCTCCTGTACTCCTCCCTGACTTCTTCCTCCTGCAACCTCTCCACCCTCATCACCATTCCACCCTCCTCTCGCCTCCCTCCAGCTCTCCTCACCCACTTCTTTTGTATCCTAACCTTAGCTACCACTACATAATGATCAGACAGACCCCCTCCAATACCCCTATACACCCTAGCATCCATCACAGATTTCTTCATTCGTTCATCCACACATACATAATCAATCAATGACTTTCGTTCCACCACTGTCTCATCCCCCATCGTCCACACCCGTTTCCACGTGTACCTGTGGATCATTCTGTGTCGGAAGAAGGTGTTAGCTATCCACAGCCTCCTCCCCACACATACGTCCACAAGTGCCCTACCATTCCCATTCACCTCTGATGGTACCCCCAACCACTCCCTCAACTTTCCTATCACCCACCTTACCATTCATATCCCCAATCAGAAATATTCTTTCGTTCTTGTCAAACTTCTCCAGGCACGCCTCCACATTCATCCAGAACTCCTCTTTCTTTCTTTCTTTCAAGTTTATCCTCTGTCGGGGCATACACACACACAATCACCCACGTTTGTATTCCTAATTTCATTCTCACCCACACAATCCTTGAACCCACAGACCCATACTCTCTTACACATTCCTTCCATTTGCTACTTACAAACAAACACGCACCTTCTCTCGCTGTTCCTTCACTCACTCCAGCACACACACCCATTCCACACTCCCAGTCTCTCACATCTGAACCTTTTCATTTGGTCTCTGTCCTTCCACATACATCCAGCTTGGCATTCACTAGCACTTCCAGAACCTCTCTCTCTTTTGTGCCATCGTTCATGCCACTAACATTCCATGTATATAATTATATACTGTATATATATATATATATATATATATATATATATATATATATATATATATATATATATTGTATATATAATATATATTGTATATACGGGTATATATATATATATATATATATATATATATATATATATATATATTTTCTTGAATACATACGAGGTTGAAGAAATGGCAATTTCTGCGTTAGAAATTTTATTATTCAAAGTTTCCAGGTCTCTGATGAGTTTTCGCTGGGTGGCAGGAGTAGATGAAGGAGATGAGCAAAATTCATGGTGGTACAGGGGTGGCATAATGTACATGATGATACAGGATATACACGCGTTTCACTGGACAACCAGCATTATCAAGTAAGGAAGGAATGAAATAAAAGGTAAACAGGAAGGTATATATAGAGGTGGAGGATCAGAGGAGGAGGAAAACAGGGGGCAAAAGTCTGCTATTGGTGAAGCGTAAACTAGGGAGAGAAGGGGTTAACCGCTCCACGCATGCGCACTGGATGCGGGATGGTGGTCAGTAGGTGGGTCGAAGCTGATTGGCGTGTCGAGCGTGGCCTAAGTTGTGTGGCTGCAGAAGACGAAGCTGAAGGAGGTAGCGCGGGGGCTGCGTCAAGGGCACCGGGGGCGAGGAGGGGTGTTAGGTCCTGTAGGGTAGTGCCTTTTGGCAGAAGGAAGGATCTGAAGGTCCAGAGTTTGGTTGTTGATGTTGGGATGTAAGGCTTGGATATATAAAGCTTCGAGTATAGGTAATCTCCTTGGGTCACTTTCTTTATCGAGTATGGTGGTGTGTTTCTCTAACTCGTTGCGTGTGAGGTGAGGGTGGTTAGGGGTGAGATAGTGGTCTTTGATGGCTCCAGCCTGAAGGACCACTATCAAACCACTATCTCACCACTATCTCACCCCTAACCACCCTCACCTCACACGCAACGAGTTAGAGAAACACACCACCATACTCGAGACAGAAGTGACCAAGGAGATTACCTATACTCGAAGCTTTATATATCCAAGCCTTACATCCCAACATCAACAACCAAACTCTGGACCTTCAGATCCTTCCTTCTGCCAAAAGGCACTACCCTACAGGACCTAACACCCCTCCTCGCCCCCCGGCCCTTGACGCAGCCCCCCGCGCTACCTCCTTCAGCTTCGTCTTCTGCAGGCGCCACACAACTTAGGCCACGCCCCTCGACACGCAGCCAATCAGCTTCGACCCCACCTACTGACCACCATCCCGCATCCAGTGCGCATGCGTGGAGCGGTTAACCCCTTCTCTCCCCTAGTTTACGCTTCCACCAATAGCAGACTTTGGGCCCCTGTTTTCCTCCTCCTCTGATCCTGCACCCTCTATATACCCTTCCTGTTTACCTTTTATTTCATTCCTTCCTTACTTGATAATGCTGGTGTCCAGTGAAACGCGTCGTATATCCTGTATCATCATGTACATTTATGTAACCCTGTACCACCATGAATTTTGCTCATCTCCTTCATCTACTTCCTGCCACCCAGCGAAAACTCATCAGAGACCTGGAAACTTTGAATAATAAAATTTCCAACGCAGAAATTGCCATTTCTTTCAACCTCGTATGTATTAAAGAAAATTTATTACCTGGCTTTACTAACATATATATATATATATATATATATATATATATATATATATATATATATATATATATATTTGTAAAGAGTGTAGCAAATAGTTTAGCTTAGGCACACCAATATAACAGTATCAAAGACTTCCCTTGCATAATTACAAGCATAAGAGACCCACGAATATGTATGATAAACTAAAGCAGGAGTATCGGCCCTTGCAATGTATCAATATGACGTGTGTCCTTGTCAGGTTAGCCTGGGCCTCAAGTTAAGGGAGCCCACCTCGTTTTTTTGTCTCTCTCTCCCTCTCTCTTTGGGTTGTATCCATTCGGCCCTATTCAGCCTACCGTTTTAAGATATTTATCCTCATTCGGATGTCGATTTTATTCTGGCGAGCGGTAGCGAGCCAGCATGTTTGTAAATGTTTTTTGACAGCAGGCTAAATTTGTACATATTCAATAGAAAAATGTCTTCGACGAAGCCGGATTTCTCCATACAATGCTGGCTCGCTATCGCTCGCAAGGAAGTAATCGACACCTGGATGGGAATAAACGTCTTAAAACAGTAGGCTGAATGGGGCCGAATGGATACAAGCCAGAGAGAGAGTAAAGTATAGATAAATAACGGGTCATCCCCTTAATAATGGATCAGTCTTCACGGAAACCTGATGTGCGGGGCCGTAGACTGGCACTATACTATGTTCATTGGCAAGGGGAAATTGATGTGAAATTTTGTATCTCTTTAACTCCCTCTGTACCGGTGACGTCTTTTTAATATTATTCTAGCTATCTTTAGATGATTTTATGCAGTTAAAGAAAGATGTGTGGTGTTAATAAAGGTCGAGTGGGATCGTTCGAAGCCTTTTAATTGCTGGAGACCCTTTTGAAACTGAATACAATCATCTAATAGTAGCCAATATAAAGTGAAAAGGACGTCGCCGGTATAGAAGGGGTTAAGGCATGGATGCTTACCTGTTTAAATATGAATATATTTTTTTTGGTTATCATTAGACAATTTTATATATATTTTAGGAAGGATCTGTGGGTAACGACTATATCCATTTTTGTTTTTCTGGCTATCATTCGACTATTTTATATTGTTTAGGAAGGATCTGTGGGAGTGATTAAGGTAACTACTATCCCAATTTGTTTTGCCCCAATAGTATTAGATTTTAGTAGATTTGTATATCATTAATTTATTTTACCCGAATTGGGTTTTTTTTGTAATGGATTTGTACTTTATTCGTGCAGTTTTACCCCAATAGGTCTGTTTTATTATTATGTTACTAATATTTGTTTTACCCCAGTAGGTCATTTTACAAGATTATTCTTTTATTATATTAATGTAATTTACCTAAAATAGGACATTTTACTAGATTTTCACTAAGATTTGTTTATTTATTTAATTATTTATTATTTATTATTATTATTAAATATGTTTGTTTAGATTCCTCGCTATACCCACATCAAGCTTAACAATATTCTTCCAAGACCCACGTGGAGGTTATTGTGTTTGTTCGCTAGACCTCCATCAAGCTTATGATCAACACTCCCTAGACCCCCTTTTAAGACATATTTGCACATTTTTTTGGTAGAAAAATTTCCCGGCCAAAGGTCGGTTCCTTTTAAATTACAGGCTCGCTATCGCTTGCCCCGAAGAAATCGACACCTAAATGGCACGAAAGGTCGTAAAATTGACAGAAAGGGGGCGAAAGTTCTTTAAATCGCCAAACTAATGGGGTGAGCGTTTTAAAATTGCAAAAGCAATAGGGCTAGACATGATGGAAAAAGCGTTTCAGAAAAAAAAAATCCCTCAAGTGGAAATCTCCCCTTAACTCAGACTATAGCAATTCGGCCCGAAAAGTTATAATCATGGTGGCACTAGGAAAACACCTGTGCCTTCAGGAAAACACCTGTGCCTTCAGGAAAACACCTGTGCCTTCAGGAAAACACCTGTGCCTTCAGGAAAACACCTGTGCCTTCAGGAAAACACCTGTGCCTTCAGGAAAACACCTGTGCCTTCAGGAAAACACCTGTGCCTTCAGGAAAGGTAGGATAGTTTTAGCCTCAAGACACTGTTATGGGAGGAGTCTCATGGATAACATAACACGTCTCATTTATTCGTCAATATTCTGGGCAGATGGGTCGCTTTTCTGGTTATCCTTCTTCTTCATCTTTAACCCCATTACTTTTCAGATTTTAAGACGTTCGGTCCATTAGTTTAGCGATTTTAAAACCCTTTGTCCCATTTCTATATCAATATCAAGATCTTTCGTGCCATTTAGGTGTCGATTTATTCCTGCCGAGCGATAGCGACCGTGTTATTTTAAGAGAAACCGGGATATTTGTTTTTTTAAGGTTGAAGGAGGTCTAGGGAGGAAACTAAAAACAATTGTTGAAAGATACATAGATGAACAAAAAATGCGCTCATCCCCCTTAAAACAAGTCGTGATATTTAGGTGTTGATTTTGTCCTGGCGAGCAATAGCGAACCTGCAATTTAGGAGGCATTTTATCACCCATGTGATGACTTCATAATACCTCAAACATCATTCTTCATTGCTGAATTTGTTATATATCCTACACGAGGATACTATTCCAATCCATCACGCATTTCTATATATACCGATATTCGAGAGATGGAAAGCCCGAAATTCCTCCGCATTAAGGGGAGACTGGCCGTTTGTTTGGTATATTAATTAATTTATTCATATATTTCTTTAGTTTCCTCCCTAGACCTCCATCAAGCTTAGAAAAAATAAAACCTAGACCCCCTTCAAGATAAATTTGTAATTTTTTCGGTAGAACAATTACCCGGCCGAAGGCCGGTTCCTCCTAAAATTGCAGGCTCGCTTTCGCTCGCCAGGAAAAAATCGAAACCTAAATGGCACGAAAGGTCTTAAAATTGACAACGAAATGGAGCGAAAAGTGTTAAAATCACCAAACTAATGGGCCGAACGTCTTATAATCTCAAAACTAGTGGGGCTAAACATTAGGGAGAAGGGGGTCCAGAAACACGGTCTGCCTCCCCTTAAGAGGACACCTGTGCCTGGAGGACAAGTAGAATGGTGTTAGCCCCAAGATACTATTACGGGAGGAGAGAGTCTTGGAGAACACGTCTGTCACTCAGAGACTTGGAAAATGGCGAATTTCCTCCGCCGAGAATATCATTTTACCCAGAGACACCGACTTGACGTTTGGGCTTAGTCACAATTCCACGGGGAAGCCTTGGGACTAACAAAGACTTACACGGATTTTTAAAAATATGAGAAAATTATACTCGCATGGTAAAAACAAATACAAATAAAAACCCCAATAAGTAGTTCTGCTATATAGTGTAGGAGATATACGTAGCGCAGGGGGTATAGGTTATAGTGAGAGATGTAGTGTAGGGCATAAAGGTGTAATAGAACAAATAGGGAAGTAGGGAAGAAGGGGTCTGCCTCGTATGGGCCAATAGGCCTTCTGCAGGTTTCCATTTTTCTTATGTTCTTATGTTTGCCTCCTGCTAATAGATTGTCTTCATCAAGTTCCCCAGAATGTCTATCCTATCTTCCCACCACAATCCTCACAAACAATAACCATAATTACAAATAATAAAAAACACAGTAATTACATAAAATAACAATACTTTAATAAATATCAATAATTCCAAACAGTAACAATAATTCCAAACAGTAACCATAATTACAAACAACAACAACGACGATATTTACAAACGCCACCACCGCTACCATCACCACCACATCTAGCATCATCACCACCAGTACTACCATCAACACTGCTACTATCACTACTATTGTACCAAGGTACCACTACCAACAACACCACAACAATCACCACCAATTAATATCACCACTACTACCACCACGGTAATAATCACAACCACTACTCCCGCCATCACCAACAACTTTACTGCCACTACCATGACAATCACAACCACTATATGTACTACTGCAAACATCACAACATCTATCACCACCATCACCGCTACTGCCACCACCATATTCATCACATCCACTACCGCCACAATCATCACAAGCACTGCCACTCAGCCTGCGCGTGCGGCCTCTGGACCGTAGACAGAGTAGGAACAGTCATCAATGCACAGTACCATAGAACCATATCGCCGTTTCCCGTACAGAGGCTGACAATCAGACTCGTCCTTGTGGATTTTCTGTTTAATTTAAAACTACTACTAATACTACTTTTATTTAATTGATACAATTATTTACTAATCTATTCCTTCTAAACTCTCTACAATGCAACCTCAATTCGGTTGCATCCTGATCCGACTATCTGCCACTGCTGCCTCATAGTCCTTGTCTGCCAATTGTATTGGTTTTGGTGAAAACAGTCTTGTTCCCCTTAAAGGGGGTCACATTTTTGTTTTATCTTTCTCTCCTATTTTCTCTTTCCCTGGTTTGTATCCATTCGGCCTATTCAGCCACATCCAAGTGTCGATTTCTTCCTGGCGAACGATAGCGAGCCAGCATTGTATGGAGAAATCCGGCTTCGCCAGAGAAATGTTTCTATCGAAAAATGTACAAATTTAGTTTGCTGTCAACACAAAAATATATATATGCTGGCTCACTACCGCTCGCCAGGAAAATATTGACACCTGGATGGGGGTAAACGTCTTAAAACAGTAGGCTGAATGGGGCCCAATGGATACAAGCCAAAGAGAGAGGAAAAGAAAGATAAAACAAGCGAGGTGGGCTCCGTCAAGCATAACGGTGCTGATCTACGCAACAAGAGAGGTAGGCGGCACCTCATCCAGGCCACTACTTGACTTTTAGGCTGTTGCTTCTTCTGCGATGGTCTCAACTGGCCTAGGATAGAAGCACTTGACCCTGGGTCCCATCCCTCCGGATGTGGTGAAGACAAATAGGGTAAAGCTGACTTGTTGAATCTGTAGGATCCTTTCCCCATATGCCCTGACCTTTCCCCATATGCCCTGACCTTTCCCCATATGCCCTGACCTTTCCCCATATGCCCTGACCTTTCCCCATATGCCCTGACCTTTCCCCATATGCCCTGACCTTTCCCCATATGCCCTGACCTTTCCCCATATGCCCTGACCTTTTCTTGTTCGTTCCTCTTGTGCGCAGCCTCCAGGGACAGCTCATTGTAACTAGTGGCCATTGTTGAGGTTGAAGCCTTTTACCTTGATTGGTAGTGTTGTCAGACAATTTTAACCACCCATTTTCTGCTGTATCTGGATGTTCTTGGTAGACTCAGTGAAAGATATTGCTTCAGTTGTATTAAATCGTGTTTGTGTGATTTATGCCTCTCTGATGGGATGGGTCTTTCTGATATTGTAGATCTCTGTCTGGTCTACTTCACTATAAGAATCTTGTGATATATGGAAGCCAGTGAGAGATCTTATCTTGATTGAGCTCTAGCGTTCATTTGCTGTCGGATCCTCTTCACAAGATTGATGATTCCAATCCCTCCCAACCTCGAGGGAAGTGCGAGCACCTCACGTTACCACAACCACCACTATCAACATCACTACCACTATCAACATCACCAACACTATCAACATCACCACCACAACCACCAATATCAACATTACCACCACTACCAACATCACCAACACTATCACCACAACCACCACTAGCATCGTCACCACCACTACCACCACTACCAATATTACCACTACAACCACTATCAACATCACCACCACTACAAACACTATCAACATCACCACCACTATCAACATCACCACCACCATTATCACCACAACCACCACTATCAACATCACTACCACAACCACCACCACAACCACCACTATCAACATCACCACAACCACCATTATCAACATCACCACCACAACCACCACTATCAACATCACCACAACCACCACTATCAACATCACCACCACAACCACCACTATCAACATCACCACAACCACCACTATCAACATCACCACCACAACCACCACTATCAACATCACCACAACCACCACTATCAACATCACCACCACAACCACCACTATCAACATCACCACAACCACCACTATCAACATCACCACCACAACCACTATCAACATCACCACTACAACCACCACTATCAACATCACCACAACCACCACTATCAACATCACCACAACCACCACTATCAACATCACTACCACAACCACCACTATCAACATCACTACCACAACCACCACTATCAACATCACCACTACAACCACCACTATCAACATCACCACCGCAACCACCACTATCAACATCACCACATCCACCACTATCAACATCACCACTACAACCACCACTATCAACATCACCACAACCACCACTATCAATATCACCACCACAACCAGCACTATCAACATCACTACCACAACCACCACTATCAACATCACCACCACAACCACCACTATCAACATCACTAAAACCACCACTATCAACATCACCACCACAACCACCACTATCAACATCACCACAACAACCACTATCAACATCACCACCACAACCACCACTATCAACATCACCACAACAACCACTATCAACATCACCACAACCACCACTATCAACATCACCACAACCACCACTATCAACATCACCACCACAACCACCACTATCAACATCACCACCACAACCACCACTATCAACATCACCACCACAACCACCACTATCAACATCACCACAACCACCACTATCAACATCACCACAACCACCACTATCAACATCACCACCACAACCACCACTATCAACATCACCACAACCACCACTATCAACATCACCACAACCACCACTATCAACATCACCACCACAACCACCACTATCAACATCACCACAACCATCAACATCACCACAACCACCACTATCAACATCACCACAACCACCACTATCAACATCACCACCACAACCACCACTATCAATATCACAAAAACCACCACTATCAATATCACCACATCCACCACTATCAATATCACCACAACCACCACTATCAACATCACCACCACAACCACCACAATCAATATCACCACAACTACAACAATCACCATAACCACAACCACCACAATCAATATCACCACAACCACCACAATCAATATCATCACCACTATCAACATCACCACAACCACCACTATCAACATCACCACCACAACCACCACTATCAATATCACCACAACCACCACTATCAATATCACCACAACCACCACAATCAATATCACCACAACCACCATTATCAATATCACCACAACCACCACTATCAATATCACCACAACCACCACTATCAATATCACCACAACCACCATTATCAATATCACCACAACCACCACTATCAATATCACCACAACCACCACTATCAATATCACCACAACCACCACTATCAAGCTTCCACAGGCTGTCTGGGTCAGTGTTTCATCAACTTTTGAGGTGGGAGGTTGTTATATCTTGCCTCTGAAGCCATGTTGGCCACATTGCTAGGTACTGGGTGGTACATTTATGGTAGTATTCTATGGTACAGTAGGGGTTAAGCATTAATTAATATATTAATATATATATATATATATATATATATATAATATATATATATATATTATATATATATATATATATATATATATAATATATATATAATATATATAGATATTTATATATATATATTATATATATATATATATATACAGGTATATAGGTTTGTGCTGGATCGAATATATTTTACTTACAGCTTCATGCACTTATGGGTGTACTACAATCATCGTTAAGCTTCTATTCTCATATTATTTATCAATGTTTACTTTTAGAACTATATAAACCTGTGCTTATTACTGACTGTATATATTTCTCTTGACGGTACTATGCCAACACATCATGTATTTGTAGATCCGTATTCCAGAGTATGTATTTATATATGTTACACAAAGGTCTAGACAACTGAACCATGAAGAACTGTTTTAAAAGGTGTTTAGTATTAGTTTGTTACCTGGACCTCCACCAAGCTTACAATTATTCCCCCTTGACCCTCATTCATGATAAATTTGTACATTTTTCGGTAGATAATGTCCCGGCCGACGGCCGGTTCCTTACAGGCTTGCTATTGCTTACTAATTACTAATTATTTGTCCTAACTCTCAGACTTGTTTTGTTTTGGTAATGTTCGTAGCTTGTGTATCTATCTCCCTTGGTCGCCCCATCTGCCCTAAAGTGTTTCTCTGAGTCAAGGATAGTAAATAATAATAATACTATAGAGTCTTTGTCTGAGTAAACCTGTCTAGTATCCATCCTTGTGTAAAGCCTCCCCCCCCCCCTCTCTCTCTCTCTCTCTCTCTCTCTCTCTCTCTCTCTCTCTCTCTCCCAAAAATATAGGGCCAATTTATGATAAGAGAGAACAGGGGATATTCAGAGCACTTTACAAGCATATACACACTACTTACTATATTTTACAACATTTATTACAGCAAGAAGTTCAGTAATCCTGCCTGGTAGTGAGCTATTTGTAAAAGTTTAAGAGTTTATATAATTGAAATTCAAGACTAGCATACACTTCATTAACCCTATGAGGACGCGTTTTAGCAGTTTATTCTGGTTATCATTAGATGATTTAATTTCGATTAGGAAGGGTATATGAAAGTCAAAGGGTTGGTTGAGACAGTCTTAATCCTTTTAATTGCCACGAATCCTTCAAAGATTTATAACATTGCCCAATGATAGCCAGAATAAACTGTCAAAGCGATCATGATCCTCAATGGGTTAATTTGATATAAAGGTTATTTTTCGATTTAGCCTCTTTCGATGAGTAGCTATGTAATGAAGTTTCCGTTTTTCTATGCTTATGCAAAGGAGATATATTGAGGCATATTACAGCATCGTTAAAGGGAGGTTATAGAACCCCTGTTTCCCTTATGCTTAGTCCCATTAATTGTGAGATTATATGACTTTTACCCAATTACTTTGGCGATTTTATGATCTTTCATACCATTTAGCTGAACATCGTTTGTTATCAGCTGACTGTATTATTGCTATGTCTGCAACTTCTTTACTCGATTATTACGACAAGTTGGTAGCAGCGTAATATGTAATTAATTGTGAACACTTTAAATTATTATGACACAGAGACGTTTTCCTTTCATATTCTCCAATGGGTACACAAATCAGGTGCTAAGAGATTCATTTTACCGTCGGCTGAATTATAACAGACTTTGTATAGCACCATCCACCATCCACCACCAACTAAAACCTCTTGTCCGTCTTCAAGTCAGCATCAATCCCATTCAGGTGTTACTAACCCCTTCAGCACCATGACGCCTTTCTGCCTGTGATTCTGGATAATACTAAATGATTTTATGCAGCTTAAGAAGGACCTATGTTACAAAGAGGGTTCATTGAGATCGTATTTACCCATTTGAGTCGCATAGGTATATTAGACTACAACAAATCGTCTAACGGTAACCAGAATGTGATGGACATTACGTAATGCCAGTGAAAGGGTTAAGGAGAAATGTTTTTCTCTCCCTTTCTTCCCTAGACCTCCATAAAGCTTCATATATACTGTATATGTACAGTTGTCGGTAGAATCGGTAGTTATACAACAATAGCAATACTAAAATCGACCACCAATACCACAACTACAATCTAAGTCACCACTGTCACTTGAATCAATGGCATCACAACAACAACAACGATACCAGAAATGATAGCGTTGATATCACACGCACACACACACACACACACACAAAAATCACTCTTGCTAGTATCATTGGCCCCACTAACAATAATAAATTTACCAAAAACATCAAAGAAACAAGAGAAACCACCCTCACCAATATCAACATTCATTACCTCAATTAAAAATAAGTAGCAATACTATGCCACCAACGTAACTACCACCACCAAGACCCATACACCAACAAAGATAACACCACATCCATCTTCACAACCCCAGCAAATAATGACAACAATAATAGTGTCCCCTTCCTCTCCCCTCTGCTTTTCCTCCACTTAGGTTATCATAGCTCGCACCTTTTCCTCCACTTAGGTTATCATAGCTCGCACCTTTTCCTCCACTTAGGTTATCATAGCTCGCACCTTTTCCTCCACTTAGGTTATCATAGCTCGCACCTTTTCCTCCACTTAGGTTATCATAGCTCGCACCTTTTCCTCCACTTAGGTTATCATAGCTCGCACCTTTTCCTCCACTTAGGTTATCATAGCTCGCACCTTTTCCTCCACTTAGGTTATCATAGCTCGCACCTTTTCCTCCACTTAGGTTATCATAGCTCGCACCTTTTTCCTCGCCACACCTTTTCATATTATATTTTAGTCTGCTATCAGCTTAATGATATGGCTTGGTCTTTATATATATTATATTTGCATGTATGTGTTGTATATACAGTATACAGTATACACTATATATATATTTATTATAGTTATTTGTTTTCTTATCTACCTTGCTCTCTGTCTATACTGTTCATATATCTATCTATACATTTATTTATCTATCTATCTAATGCAACCTTGGAGACATCACACACTCAACTTCAACCCTATTCCGTACCATATTTTTATTATTGTTCTTATTATTATTATTATTATTATTATTATTATTATTATTATTATTATTATTATTATTATTATTATTATTATTATTATATACACTTATTATTTCGACACGTATCCTTGCCTGTATGGACTTTATTTGAAAGGTATCAATCACTTCCCATCTCCGATGTATGCATATAGATTGCCAATGTCACACTCCACTATCATCAGTTGACCAATCTCCATAACTGTTCCGCCGTAGGTGCATTTCATCATTTCTATCCGACACATCCGTTCATATTTATGCACGAACTATTCATATTCAAACAGAGTGGTTGGTAAGGGTTTTGTCTATTATGTGTGTGTGAGTGTGTGTGTGTGTGAGGGGGTGGTATTTAAGGACCTATTCTTACAGGTACAGTTACTGACAAATGTTCTTGAGCTCTTGCGATTTTCTTCATCAACTTTATCCATTTAGATTGATATTCCCCTTCTTACTATGTCTTTGGAAGTGATGAAATGGTGAAAACCATGCAATTCCATGTTTTTGCCGAGTTCTTTCTCATATTCATTCTGGTCTTATGGGGGAGGTACTCGCTTTTTCTGGACCCCCTTCTCCCTCATGTTTAGCATATTACTTTTCAGATTTTAAGACTGTTCCGTTAGTTCGGCGATTTTGAAACCTTTCGCCTTATTTTGTTGTCAATATTACGACCTTTCGAATCACCAGGGTGTTGACTTTCGAATCATCAGGGTGTTGACTTTCGAATCATCAGGGTGTTGACTTTCGAATCATCAGGGTGTTGACTTTCGAATCATCAGGGTGTTGACTTTCGAATCATCAGGGTGTTGACTTTCGAATCATCAGGGTGTTGACTTTCGAATCATCAGGGTGTTGACTTTCGAATCATCAGGGTGTTGACTTTCGAATCATCAGGGTGTTGACTTTCGAATCATCAGGGTGTTGACTTTCGAATCATCAGGGTGTTGACTTTCGAATCATCAGGGTGTTGACTTTCGAATCATCAGGGTGTTGACTTTCGAATCATCAGGGTGTTGACTTTCGAATCATCAGGGTGTTGACTTTCGAATCATCAGGGTGTTGACTTTCGAATCATCAGGGTGTTGACTTTCGAATCATCAGGGTGTTGACTTTCGAATCATCAGGGTGTTGACTTTCGAATCATCAGGGTGTTGACTTTTTCCTGGCGAGCAATAGCGAGCCTGTAATTTAAGAAGGAACCAGCCTTCGGCCTCTTAAATTACAGGCTCGCTATCGCTCGCCAGAACAAATCGATACCTATATGGCACGAAAGGAATATAAACTGACAGAAATGGGGCGAAAGTTCTTAAAATCGGCAAACTAATGAGGCGAACGTCTTAAAATCTAAAAAATAATGGGGCTAAGCATGAGGGAGAAAGGAGTCAAGAAACAAAATTGTAAGTAAAAATCTCCCCTTACGCTGATAGCAGACTACACTATGAACTGAAAGGGTGTGGTGAGGAGAGAGGTGAGCGCTATTATGATTGGTTGGTCCCCTACTGTACCGGCGAGATCTTTTAAGGGGGCTCACCGTTTGTTTTGCTCTTTCTCTCCTTTTTCTCTTTTTCCCTGGCTTGTATCCATTCGGCCCCATTCAGCCAACTATTTTAAGACGTTTATTCCCATCCAGATGTCGATTTCTTCCTGGCGAGCGATAGCGAGCCAGCATTGTATGGAGAAATCAGGCTTCGCCGGATAAATTTTTCTATCGAAAAATGTTCAAATTTAGCTTGTTGTCAAAGCAAAAATACATATGGTGGCTCGCTACCGCTCGCCAGGAAAATATTGACACCTGGATGGGGTAAACGTCTTAAAATAGTAGGCTGAATGGGGCCGAATGGATACTAGCCAAAGAGAGAGGGAGAGAAAGATAAAACAAGCGAGGTGGGCTCCCTTAAACTATATTCTGGATCCCATTAGACGATGATTTCAGTTCCAAAAGGGTTTCCAGCAATTAACAGGCTTCCAATTATCTCACTTAATCATTTATACTACCACAGTACCTTCTTAAACCGCACACAATCATCTAAATGCAGCAATAATATATTTAATATAACCTGGCCGGTACAGTAGGGTTTAAGTGGAGAAATAAAGCAGAGACGACCGAAAAATTTACAAATGTACCTTGAGAGTGGGTCGAGGGGGTGTTAATTAAGTTTGATGGAGGTCTAGCGAGGAAACTTATAAATAATAAAATAGATACCGGTAAATATATAGACCAGAAAACAAGCACTATACCCTTAAAACAAAATTTACCCGGTTTGACACCCTGTCAACACAAGCTCAAAAGGATAGATAGACAATGGGTACAACGATTCACAGCGTCATGAATGTTTGAATAGAGAATTATATCCACATGACAGAAAACGCTTCAATTGTTATACAAATAGTAAAGACACCTGAAGACGACTCCAAGAGGGATCGAATCCTAACGTGTCTTTATTACAAGAAAAACGTTGTCATTCATGTGTGTTGATTTCTCCATAAATACACGATGTCGGGCAACAAGGAAGCGCGAATCTTAATCCCGAGTCGTACAATATTGACTCCATGAAAATCCATTTGATCTACGACGAAATGGTGGAGAAAAGTTGGAGTAAAGTTGAAAGATGTGGCTGGGGCTGGGAGGGATGTTTGAAAGGAAGTTTGCCGGGAAAAGAACAAAAGTTCTTATGACGGAAAGTATGGGTAATGTTAAGGGGAGACTTTTATATATATATGTATTTGATGATTTGTATTTATATATATACTTATTTGTATTTTTGTTTTATTTTTATTTTTTGTCTTCATATATCTCCATCAAGCTTAAAGATATCCCCAAGACCTCCATCCTTTCGAGATATATTTGTACATGTTTTGGGAGAATTTTTACCCGAAATAGAAAGCCGATTCCACCTAAATGACACAAAAAGTCTTAATATGAGGTAAAAGGTCATAACATCACCAAACTAACGGGTAAACGTCTTAAAAATTCAATATGAATGGGCTAAACATGAGTGAGAAAGGGTTCCAGAAAATGCAACCATTTCCCCTTAAAGTATAGCAGGTTTATAGAGAGATGAATTATACCGAGCCACAGTTATTATAATTATTATTATTGTTATTATTATTATAAATTTGATATAGTTTTACTTTTCTATTTATCTATATATACTGTATTTGTATGATTATATATTTTATTGTATACAATGTTATATTGTTTTATGTATTTGTTAATATTTATTTATATTTTTGTTTTCTTTTTTTGGGGGCGGGGCTGGTTGTGTTTTGTAACCAATTCCAGGTGCTGTGAAGCATTTATTTTCTGTTTTCTGGCTACTATTATTAGACGGTTTTATTCCGATTACGAAAGTATATGTAAGTCAGTGGGTTAATTGAGAGCGTCATCACCATTTAAGAGTCTTCAACCGTCTTGAAATCAGAACACTAATCGGGATGAACATTAGATAGAAGGGGTTCGAAAAATCCTCCGTTAACCTGCTATCATATTAGTATATGATATACTCATTTGTATATGTTGGAAACAACTGAAGTATAAAGTGCAAAATATATTGTTACTCTAATTAATAGGAATACATAATAGACTACTGAAGACATACATTAGCTTTAGGCCATTTGTTTGTTAAAGGCCTAATTTCATACACTGTATTTATATTTATATATATATATATATATATATATATATATATATATATATATATATATATATATATATAAATATATATGTGTGTGTGTAGTAAAACTCGCAGGAAGAAAACAAACATTGGAACACCAAACTTTCGTCTATTCTCTCAAGACATCTTCAGGGTAATACGATTACCCTTAGTACCCTGAATATGTCTTGAAAAAATTGACGAAATTTTGGTGTTCCAATGTTTAATTTGTCCTGCGAGTTTTACTACGTAATTTGATCACACGTATTTGTGATTTAGTCTCTCTCTCTCTCTCTCTCTCTCTCTCTCTCTCTCTCTCTCTCTCTCTCTCTCTCTCTCTCTCTCTCTCTCTCTCTCTCTCTCTCTCTCTCTCTCTCTCTCTCTCTCTCTCTCTCTCTCTATATATATATATATATATATATATATATATCAGACATTATGTAGGCGATTATACCTTGTTATAGTTGAAAGGTATATTGATATATGATGTATTTAACCTTATTAGATATAGGTAATTTGAATTAATATAATTTTACCCAATATACAGTATCACCTGAGGCATTATAATATTGTAAACATATACAGGTAGTGCCAACCTTAATATGTGGGGTAGGGGTTTGGGGGGGGGGGGGGGGGGGGGTTGAGAATGGATGTGGCATTGATAGAGATCAACGCTCAGTCTTGGACATTTGTTCATAACCACCCTGTGATATACAATATGCAAGTATTACATATTGCAGGGACTAGATTATTTATAATAGTTAGCAACTAATGCAATTATTTATTTGGTAATTTCTTCAAAATAATGTTTATATTCATAAATTGATCGTAACACATTTAGTTGCATAATAAATATCATAGGGCGGTTAAGTAGATATTTACATGAATGTATATATAAATGCTTATCACACAGACTTGACGATCTAAGAGAGGTAGTTAGGCTTTAATACAAACATAATCCAAACAAAGACAATATAAATAAACACATATTAACAAAAAAGAGAGATTGTGTGAGCTATTTCATCGTTTCTGAAACATATGCACCGATATTTAAATTAATTCCCCGCAGTAAGTTAGATAAACTATTACTCACTTCCACCCTTATCAACCTGTCAAGATAACAACATCAGTGAATTTAAGGGACAGTTATTAATGTGTTCCCTAGACCTCCATCGAGCTTAAATTTACACCCTCTTGACCCCCTTGCAAGATGAATGTGTATATTTTTCGGTAGAAAAATGTGTCTGCCAAAGGCCGATTCCTCTTAAATTACAGGCTTGCTATCGCTCGCCAGGAAAAACTCGACAGCTAAATGACACGAAAGGTCTTAAAATCGCCAAACTAATGGGGCGAACGTCTTAAAATCTCAATAGCAATGGGGCTAATTATGAGGGAGAAAGGGGCCAAGAGAAAAATCCCTAAAGTGGAAATCTCCCCTTAATCATATTTTATTATATATATGTCATTTTTATCCATTATCACCCGTAATAATATAACTGAATAAAGAGAGATAACACGTAATTGAGGACTTGTGATTTTCGGGCTTTAAGGAAGTTGAAGGTGTAAACGTCAAAACTATTCAGAATATTGTGCTGCTATATGGTGGAAATGCATTGATAAAAACGTAAAATTAAAATCATCATACTTTCTATTCATCAGATTTTCACATTATTATAGCAAATTCAACATACTTTCTATCCATCAGAAACTTACATTAGTATTGCATTTCAATGTAACCCCTTGTGTACCGGTGCCGTCCTTTTAACTGTAATCGGGCTACCGTACTATTAGATGATTATATTCAGTTTCAAGAGGGCATCCAGCAATGACCAAGCTTCTAACTATCTCACTTAACCCTATTTACTACCACAGATCCTTCTAAAACTGCACACAATTATCTAAACATAGCTAGTACAAAATGACAAAAAACGTCACCGATACAGAAGGGGTTAATATAGATCTCTACGGCTCCAACTTCCTTATAGCCTGAAACGAGCAAGTGATCAATTAGAACGACCGAGGGGAATGCTATAATACCTCACCCAAACACCTATACAGTATATATACCTTGTTCATTAAGCTGGCCCACCTCGCTTTTGTTCTTTTTCTCTCCCTCTCTCTTTGGCTTGTATCCATTCGGCCCCATTCAGCCTACTGTTTTAGGACGCTTACCCCCATCCAGGTGTCAGTATTTTCCTGGCGAGCGGTAGCGAGCCAGCATTCATATATTTTTGTTTTGACAGCAAGCTAAATTTGTAAATTTTTTGATAGAAAAATTTCTCCGCCGGATTTCTCCTTACAATGCTGGCTCGTTATCGCTCGCGAGGAAGAAGTCGACACCTGGATGGGGATAAACGTCTTAACACAGTTGGCTGAATGGGGCCGAATGGATACAAGCCAAGGAAAGAGATAAAAAGGAGAGAAAGATAAAACAATAAAAGCCGGTGACCCCCCTTAAAGGGGGTGGTTCGCTTGTCTGGCCCCCTTCTCCCTCATATTTAGCCCCATTTTTTTATTTGAATACGTTCGTCCCATTAATTTGGCGATTTTAAGACCTTTCGTCCCATTTCTTTATCGATATCAAGACTTTTCGTGTCATTTAGGTGTCGATTTTTTCCTAGCGAACGATAGCGAGCCTGAAATGTTAAGAGGAATCGGCCTTCGGCCGGAAGATTTTTCTACCGAAAAATGTACACATTTATCTTGAAAGGGGGTCGAGGGGGTGTTTTGTTTTTAAGCTTGATGCAGGTCTAGGTATAGGGAGGAAAATAAAAGAATATAATTATAATATAGACATATAAATAAACAAGCAAATAAATCGTAAACCTGTGTCTTCTGTGACTCAGCAAGGGCTTGAGCAAATATGCTGTAAAATCCCACACCTATTCCCTGGCTGACCCTTCCCAATTGGTGGAAGAATGAACTCGATCATACAAGTCCGTTTTTAGTTACAGAGGTTAACCATTTCAAGATCCGATTACGTATTTCTGTTGTTTTCTGGCTATTATTAGAGGAATTTATACAGATTATGAAGGTAAATGGAACTCAGAGGATAATTGACATTTTCTTTACCTTTGTAAATCCCACAGATCCTTCCTAAACTGTATAAATTCGTCAAATGATAACCAGCGTAAACTGTAAAAATACAGCATAATCTTCAAAGGGTTAGGAGTCAGGTTTTTTGGCCTACCTACAATGAATGGACTATATTTATCATGTTAGATTTATTATAATTATCCTGATATTATTTTCAATCAACAACTCTATCCATTCCAAGCGATGTTGATAACTATTGTAAGACATTTCATGAGTGTAGGTAATACGTTCTTCAAAAAAAGGCGTATACACAAGTACACCTGGGATAGACTTGTGAGGGGAGAGATTGTAGAGAGGGCATTGATGGATTATATGCTGGTGACAAGGGAAAGATTGTGTAGACTGCTGGATGTGAATGTGATGAGAGGTGAGGCGGAGGGTATGTCAGATCATTACCTGGTGGAGGGAAAGCTAAGAGTTAAGAGTTACAGGAGAATAAGAGACAAGCGTGAAGTAAGAGAGGTAATAAAAGTTAGTGAGTTAGAGAAGAGTGAAAAAGAGAGGGAGTACAAGGAAGGACTAAATGAAAAGTGGATGGAAGTGAGAGAGATGGAAGAGAGAGAAGTAGAGGTTGAATGGCAACAGTTTAAGGAAGGAGTGAAAGCAAGTGCAGAGGTAGTGTGCGGCAAAAGGAAAGTAGGAGGCAGAGGTATCAGGAAGGAAAGCGAGTGGTGGAATGATACGGTGAGAAAGGCAGTTGAGGAGAAGAGACAGTGTTTTGAGAGGGTTTTACAGAATGGTAGTGTTGAGGTATGGGAGAGGTACAAGGAGAAAAGGAGAGAGGCAAAACGGAAAATTAGAGAAGCGAAAACAGATGCAAACGAAAGGTGGGGTCAAAGGCTGAGTGAGAATTTTGAAGAACGAAAGAAGATGTTCTGGAAGGAGGTAAATAAAGTAAGGAAAGGAGGACAAAAGAGGGAAGAGTCAGTGAAAGATGAAAATGGAGAATTACTAGTGGAACCAGTTGAAGTGAGGAAAAGATATGCCGAGTATTTTGAATCTTTGTTAAATACAAGAGATGGAAGAGAAGCAGTGATTGAAGCAGAGGTGAATGGAGATAGGTTACCCAGGCCACCCAGGTGGCAGGGAATGAATGGAAGGATTGAGGAAAATGAGGTGAAAGAAGCAACAAATGAGAGCGGGAAAAGCAGATGGTTTGGATGGTATTGCTGTGGAGTGTATAAAGAAGGGTGGAGATGTGATAATAGATTGGTTGGTGAGACTTTTCAATGTGTGCTTTGCTGTGTCAATGGTACCAATAGACTGGAAGAGTGCATGTATTGTGCCGTTGTACAAGGGGAAGGGAGATCGGCAGTAGTGTTCAAGTTATAGAGGTATTAGTTTATTGTCAGTGGTTGGAAAGCTGTATGGCAGGGTGTTGATAGAGAGGATAATAAAGTGTACGGAAGTTACAATAGGAGAAGAACAGTGCGGTTGTAGGAGGGGAAGAGGGTGTGTGGATCAGTTGTTTGCAGTAAGACAGTTATGCGAGAAGTATTTAGAGAATCATAAGGAGATATTTTGGGCTTTTATGGACTTGGAAAAAACGTATGATCGTGTGGACCGTGAAGCAATGTGGAAGGTATTAAGGATTTATGAAATAGGAGGAAATTTGTTAGAAGCAGTTAAGAGGTTTTATGAAGGGAGCAGAGCATGTGTGAGAGTAGGAAATGGTGAGTTGAGTGAATGGTTTGAGGTAAAGGTAAGTTTGCGACAGGGTTGTGTAATGTCACCATGGCTGTTTAATATGTTTATGGATATAAACATGGATATATATGGATATAAAAGGGAGGTGAAAAGGAGAACTATGGGAAGAGGATTGGGTTTAGTAGGAAAGAATGGTAGAGATTGGGAGTTGAATCAGTTGCTGTTTGCTGATGACACAGCATTGGTGGCGGATTCTGATGAGAAACTGCAGCGGGTAGTCAAAGAGTTTGGTGTGGTTTGTGGAAGGAGGAAACTGAAGGTGAACGTCAATAAAAGTAAAGTAATGGTGTGTAATAGGGGAGAGCATAGGGTGAATCTAGATGTGAGGCTGGATGGGGAAATATTGGAACAACTAGAGTGTTTTAAATATCTAGGAGGAACGATAAGCAGGAGTGGAGGTATGGAAGTGGAGGTAAAACAGAGAGTGTGTGAAGGAAGGAAGGTTTTCGGAGCAATGAGAAGTATGTGGAAGATGAAAAATCTCGGAGTGAAAGTAAAAAGTGCACTGTATCAAGAATTGTTGTGCCAACAGTGATGTATGGGGCTGAGACATGGGCTCTGAAGAAAAAGGAGAAAAGAGGGCTGGATGTGATGGAGATGAGCTGCTTGAGGAGTATGTGTGGAGTTACTCGTAGAGACAGATTGAGGAATGAAGAGATACGTAGGAGAGTGGGGCAGCAGGAACATTTGTCAGCCAGAGTGGACAGAAGGGTGCTGAGCTGATATGGTCATGTTGAACGAATGGGAGATGAAAGGCTTACAAAGAGAATATGTGAGTCAGGTACAAGGGGAGATAGAAGGGCAGGAAGACCCCCATTGAGATGGAGAGACTGTGTAAGAAAGGCTTTGGATGATAGAGGAATGACTATAGATCAGGCAGGGGAAGTGGTGGTGGACAGGAGTGAATGGAGAATGCTTGTGAATAGTTGAGTGAACACGTGGTCATTTGGAGTAAGGGGTCGGGCGCAAGTTGGACTAGATAATAGTCCATCAGGCGCCTGGCCCGGGGAGACGATTAATATGAAGGGTGCGCCTGGAAGTGTGGTGGGAGGGCTTGTGGCTTTGGCTCCGCTGCATGTCTGCCTGCCGAGATCGGAACCTCTCCGGGTGGTCAGGGGCCGGGGGAGTGCTGGAGCGACCTTGGTGACCCTGGTCTCTGGGTCTTCTCCTGGGTGACCTGGATGTGTATGAGTTTGTGCTTTTTATCTGTGTTTATTTGTTGTTTTATGTTGTTTTTGTGTTTTCCCTGTTCTTGCTCTGTCTTGAGTCGGCTACCCCCAAAATGGGCATTGGGCCTGAGCATATAGATAGATAGATAGATAGATTTCATGGTTATGGGATCTCCCTCGGGGAAATCGTGAAATACAATAATAAGTATAATAATAATAATAATAATAATAATAATAATAATTATAAAAATAATAACACATTTCCCCTTTACCATTTTAAGATCAGATTACGCATTTATTCCGCTTTCTGGCTATTAGTAGACAATTTTATTCATATTAATAAGGGTCTATGGAAGTCAGAAGGCTAATTGAGATAGTCTTTACCCTTAATATTCCTATTGATTTTTCCTAAACTATATAAAATCGTTTAATGATAGCCAGAAGAAACTGTCTAAATGCGTCATAATCTTCAAAAGGGTAAACAACGCCACGAAACCTCATTTTGTACCTACCAGAAAGAGCAACCGAACATGAGAGTCTGAAGAGTTGGCCATGTTGTCACTCATAGAATCTTGGGAGCTTGAACAATTTGGTGGCTGAGCTTCCAATAGACGATATTACACAACTTAAGACACGTGTTTGTCAATCAAGAGGTTTCATACACTCTCGAATATCAGTTCAAAATCAGTTTATTTGAGAATAACTATAATTGTTGTATATTGTCTTTGATACTGTATATATTTATTTATTCATATATATTCATGAATTTATGTATTTATGCAGGGGTTTCAAACACTCCCGAATATACCAGTTCAATAACACTATATTTCAGAATAATTGTACATCTTGTTTTTATTTGTTTTATTCTTGTTACCCAATGAAGGGGTTTTAAACACTCGTATATATCAGTTCATTAATATCATATTTCAGAAAATCTATGCAGATTGTTTTTGCATGTTTGCCTGTCAATGGAAGGGTTTAAAACACTCTCGAATATTATCAATACACTACCAGTACAATTAAATAATATATATAAATTCTTCGTCTGTATTCTGGCGAACTTAATATTATTTCATCTATTTTTGGACAAGGTTTCACTGTTCTGAAACGGAAAAGGGTATCACCTTAAGTCTCATGGTTTTTTTGTGTTATTGTCGTTGAGTGTATGTCATTGGCCTGATGAAGCTACATGCCTAACATTATCAATAAACTGTTCCTTCTCATAGCGTGCTCCTCCTCATATTGTGTTTTTATTCATGGTTGTCTTGTATTCTGGCTAAAAGTAGACAGTATTATTAAGCTAAAGAAAGGCCTCCTGTACTAAGGTGTTTATTAGGTACAATGAGGCAGATAATTGTTAGTCTGGGGGTATTGGCCTAATTAACCTATATGCGAAACGTTGTCAATAAAGTGCTCCTCCTCCTATGATGTTTATATTCATTGTGTCTAATTTTCTGAGTTTATTTCAATCCGTAAGGGGGTAGTATGAAACAATATTAGTCAGTGGGTAGTCTGAGTATCTATCTATCTATCTATCTATTGCCGGACGCGTTACTTCCCTTTAATGAGGGTGGCCATACATAGAAGGCCCCCAAGCGGACCCATCCCTTCTAAGAGGGACAACCCTTGCCAGTTTACTGAAGGACTTAGAGGATTGACCACTCAATTTAGGGCCCGTCCGACCCCGAGGCTCTCTGAGTATGTAACTGGATAATCTAATATAGTGAATAGTGTCAAGTAATTGCCAATATCTAATAATTTCCGTAACATCTGACATTATCTATACTCTGGTCATTATAGATAGCCCAGCAATCTAGCCCCTAGCCTCTGTAACTCGAAAAGGGCTAGAACAAAGGGGTTGTAAATGTGTCCACCTAATCCCCAGCTGAATGTTCCCCCAATATCAACTCGATAATTCGTCATTTATGAAATATACAAGTTAGTGGTCAATATATTTGGTCTACCTATAATGAATGGACTATAGTAGATGATTGCCTCTAAAAACACAGTCTCTAATAGTAGAGGGTCAGGTAAAGGATAGTTACATTGAATGGATAGTCAGTCATTACAATAAATAGTTTGTTGTAGTGATTTATAAGCTACAGGATAGTTGGATGGAATAGATAGTCCGTCTTATAAGCTACAGGATAGTTGGATGGAATAGATAGTCCGTCTTATAAGCTACAGGATAGTTGGATGGAATAGATAGTCTTAAGCTACAGGATAGTTGGATGGAATAGATAGTCCGTCTTATAAGCTACAGGATAGTTGGATGGAATAGATAGTCCGTCTTATAAGCTACAGGATAGTTGGATGGAATAGATAGTCCGTCTTTTACAGGATAGTTGTATAAGCTACAGGATAGTTGGGTGGAATAGATAGTCCGTCTTATAAGCTACAGGATAGTTGGGTGGAATAGATAGTCCGTCTTATAAGCTACAGGATAGTTGGATGGAATAGATAGTCCGTCTTATAAGCTACAGGATAGTTGGATGGAATAGATAGTCCGTCTTATAAGCTACAGGATAGTTGGGTGGAATAGATAGTCCGTCTTATAAGCTACAGGATAGTTGGATGGAATAGATAGTCCGTCTTCTCATTATCTTTTTTAGTTCATGGTTCATTCAGTTTATGGGTTAAGGGGAGATGGGTCGTTTTTCTGGACAATTTTCTCAATCATGTTTAGCCCCATTAGTGTTCAGATTTTAAGACGTTTGGCTCATTGGTTTGGCGATTATAAGACCTTTCGCCCCATTTCTTTGTCATTCGGGTCATTAAGGTGTCGGTTTTTTCCTGGCGAGCTTGTAGTTTAGGAGAGGCCGGGACATTTTTCTACAGACAAATGTACAAATATATGTTCAAGGGGATCCTGTTTTTTTTTTTTTTTTTTTTTAGTTTTATAGAGGTCTAGGGAGGACACTAGCACATAATAAATTAATTAACAAATTAACCATAAAATTAAGCCAGTGTCACACGAGCGCCTTTTCCATCAATTTTCGATGTAAACGCTTACTTTCGCAATATTTCGGGTCTCTGTTGCATTGATATCGGAAAGTAGATTCGAGGTGGATTATATTAATTGGCTGAATTCTATCAAAGCATACATTTTGGAGCTGCCAAGCTACAATACCCCGACAACATTGACGGAATAATGGCTCGTGTGACACTTCATTTGGTCCGAAAAGAACAATATTCAGTGGACAGTACCACATTAATTTTAGAGTTAATGTATTACATTTGTTAGTTTTGTTCTTAAACTTCCATCAACGTTTAAACAATGAATATATATAAATAAATACAAAAAGTACCCGTGTAGATATTTAATGTCCCGGATCAAAAGTACCCGTGTAGATATTAAATGTCCCGGATAAAAAGTACCCGTGTAGATATTAAATGTCCCGGATAAAAAGTACCCGTGTAGATATTAAATGTCCCGGATAAAAAGTACCCGTGTAGATATTAAATGTCCCGGATAAAAAGTACCCGTGTAGATATTAAATGTCCCGGATAAAGGCCACTTCCTTAGATATTGCAGGCTCGATATCACTTGCCAAGATAAAATCGACATATATATGGCACGAAAGATCTTAAAATTTACAAAGAAATGGGATGATGTCTCAAAATAGCCAAACTAATGGGGCAGACGTCTTAAAATATCAAAACTAATGGGGCTACAGATGACGAAGAAGGTGGGTCTAAATAATAAATCCTAATAGCCAGAGTCAAGTTACTATTTCCTCATACCTCTGTCACATTATGTACAGTTGGTCACATAAGTTGTACCCACTCTGGGATTTTATGTATGGAAGCAAATATAATGTTTATTTTTAATAGGAATACTTTAACCAAACAAATTATAATTGGTCATATTATCTAGGGGGGGGGGGGACCTATTTATTTAAGGGGGGGGGGACCTATTTATTTAAGGGGGGGACCTATTTATTTAAGGGGGGGGGACCTATTTATTTAAGGGGGGGGACCTATTTATTTAAGGGGGGGGGACCTATTTATTTCCTCATTTTTATATTTGTTCATTATTTGGTTTAGCTTACTCACTAGACCTCCATCAAGCTTTAAAAAAAAACGCTCAAGACCCTCCTTAAAGATGAACTTGTACATTTTTCGATAGAAAAATGTCCCGGCCAAAGACCGTTTCCTTTTAAATTGCAGGCTCGCTATCGCTCGCCAGGAAACAATCGACGCCTTAATGACACAAAAAGTCTTAATATTGTCAAATAAATAGGGTGAAAGGTCTTAAAATTGCCAAACTAATGGGCCGAATGTCTTATAATCTGAAAAAATAGGGCTGACCATGAGGAAGTAGGGGGACCAGGAAAATGACCCACTCCCCTTAACCACTGCATAAGAAAATATACTTCTAATTTAATCATACTGGTTATCGTTCCTTACATAAAATAATGGAGTGTATAATTATGTAAATTCAGGCGAGTGAATCCGAGTTTGTTAACCCCTATAGCACCATGACGCCTTTCTACCTTTGATGCTGGCTAACATGTGTTGATTGTATGCAGTTTAAGAAGGACCTATGTTATTGAGAGGGTATAACGAGATCGTATTTACACATTTGAGTCGTAGAGGAAGATTATAAGTTAAAGAAAATCGTCTAATGGCAACCGGAATACAAGGAAAATTACGTAATGGTGGTGAAGGGGTTAAACATATTGCATTGTTGTGTTATGTATTCTTATCTTGTGTGTTGTTTCTCAATCACCGTATTAACCCCTTCCATACTGGTGACGTCTTTTGTATTTTGTTTTAGCTACATTTAGACGATTTTATGCAACCTAGGACGGATCTATGGTAGCTAAAAGGATTAATTGAGATAGTCTGTAGCTTTTTAATTGGTAGACGTCCTTCCCAAGCTAAATAAAACCGTCTAATAGTAGCCAAAATAAAGTGAAAAAGACGTCGCCGGTACAAAAGGGGTTAACACTGGCTCAACTCTTCCATTAAAGTAACATTCAATGTTTTAACCGTAGCGTCATTCCAAATAGTTAATGGGAAGTTTTTGTTATACAACATTATTATGTTGGACCCCTTTCTTTCTCATGTTTACCCCCATTGGTTTGAGATTTTATGACGTTCGGACAAGTAGTTTGGCTATTTTAAGACTATTCGTCTCATTTTGTTAGATAATTTTAAGACCTTTTGTGCCATTTAGGTGTCGAATATATCCTGGCGAGCGATAGTGAGTCTACAATTTAGGAGGAACAATTTTCTACCGTAACATGAACACATTATTTTGAAGGGGGTCTTGGGGCCATTTTATTAAGCTAGATGGAAGTCTAAGGGGCCAACTAAAAAGCTCCCCTTAATGTTGCTACCAAACGATTTTGTTTGTTCAGTTAATTCCTTCTGTACCGGTGCCGTCCTTTCAGCTCTATTCTGGCTACTAATAGACGATTTTATTCAGTTTAATAAGGGCCCCCAGCGCAGCAATTAACAGGTTTCAAACTATCTCACTTAACCATGTTACTACCCCAGATCCTTTTTAAGCTGCACAAAATCGTCTAAGTATAGCTAGAAATATAGTTAAAAAGATGTCGCCGGTACAGAAGGGGTTAAGATCACTGGTATGGACAATTGAGAGGGCAAAGTTGTGGTGGTGGTGAAGAGTGAGGGAGACTCAGTAAACATCACTGGGGAGACAAGACGCACACCTCCACGCGGCACCACGGCTACACCAACACTGAACCAGAGTCATGGCCATGGGTGCCAAATCCTCTCTCGCAAACACCGCTACATTCACGATTAGAAGTCGCTGGAGGTCAAATGCATATACAAGAAACACATATACTGTACACCATATGTATGTATGTATGTATATACTCAGACACTTACCCCATAGCTGTGGGTGGCCGACTCGAGACAGAGCCCAAACAGGGACAACACAACACAACATAAAAAACAAAATCTATTTTCACACACATTTAGGTCGCCCAGGAGCAGACCCAGAGACCGAGGATCACTATTGGCCTTCAGCATTTCCCCGGCCCCAGACCTCCTGGAGTGGTTCCGGTCTCAGCAGGCGAGACCACAGCGGACCACACCACAATGCCTGCCCACCTCACATCCAGGCATAACCCTTCAAATATACCGGCTCCCCAGGCCAGGCGCCTGATGGACTATTATTTAGTCCAACTGCAACCCTACCCCCTCTCCCAATGACCGCTTTATCACTCTTCTATGCATAAGCATTCTCCATTAATTCCTATTTATTACCACTTCTCTTGCCTGATCTACAGTCATCTCTCTATCTTCCAACGCTTGTACTACACAATCTCTCCATTTCAGTGGAGGTCTTCCTACCCCTCTATCTCCCCTTGTATCTGACTCATATACTCTCTGTGTAAGCCTTTCATCTCCCATTTTCTCAACATGTCCATACCAGCACAGCACCCTTCTGTCCACTCTGGCCGACAAAGGTTCCTGTTGTCTCACTCTCCTACGTTCCTCTTTATTCCTCAATCTGTCTCTATGAGTCACTCCCCATATACTCCTCAAGTAGCTCATCTCCATCACATTCAGCATTCTTTTCCCTTTTGCCTTCAGCCCCATACATCACTGTTGGTACAACTATCCCTTGACACGTTGCACTTTTAGCTTTCATTCCGAGATTTCTCACCTTCCACATACTTCCCATTGCTTCAAAAACGTTCTTTCCTCCACATATTCTCTGTTTTACATCCATACACCATATACAAATAGAAATACAGCAACTCAAGATAATGTAGCAAAACTATATCGTATATTTGCATAGTAATAATTATATAAAAAAATATCACTATCAAATAGTGTAGGATACAAATAGTAAAGCTGTCTTTAACAAGTACTCCTCCCCCTCCCCCCCCCCCCCTCCCATGTTGATGACTGATAGTAAACCCAATTCAAGGTACGTTAGCATAAAAAAAGAGAATAAGGGATAATCGTGTGGATGATTGTGACGGCTAGATAGATGGTGAAATTGGGTTTTGTAAGCATTGCAAGTAACACGATTTTCTCCGACCCAATCCGAAATAGATCAGAAGATAGACGTGCTATGGCCTCATCCCTACGTTTTGGAGTGATTGACCTCGATATGGCCTCGGTAGGGGTTTAGACTGTCTCTTGTGCTCATTTCTACCTGTTGACCACATGGCATTGCAAGGACACACTGTTCTGGTGAAAGCCACTTTGTATATGCCTGCGTCTTCTAAAAACAACCCGCTACCCTTTTTCTTTTCTTGATTTCATAGAAGGTCTCTCTCTCTCTCTCTCTCTCTCTCTCTCTCTCTCTCTCTCTCTCTCTCTCTCTCTCGACAAACATGTCCAACTTCCCATGTCAAACTATAATTGCACATGCCTGTTTCAAGCCAATTTGAAGGTGTGGGGAGTGGTAATTAAGTCGGTTTGTACCTGCCTGTGGGACCTGCACAAACCGTAAGGGGGAATGGGCTTGTTTATTTGCTCATTTATATATCTGTTTAACATGTTTTTTTTTTTGTTTTTTTTTTTTTTTTTTAAGTTTCCTTCCTAGACCTCCATCAAGCTTTAAAGGTGGGGATGCATGGGTTGAGATAAACATGGAATAATAATCGCCAACCTACACATAATTATCTTGAAACAGGCAATGGCACTGAAATAATTATTTACAATGGTATAAAAGATTTTGTGGATCGTATACACCAGACCTGTGACGTCATAGTGATGTCACACCAGTATCCTCATCGTGGGCTGGATGGTGGACTTATACTCCTATGACGTCACAGGTCCGGTTTAGACGATCCATCCACAAAATTATTTATACCATTTTTAATAATTATTTCGGTGACATTGCATTTTGGAAGATAATTTTGTGTAGGCTGGCGATTATTATTCCATGTTTATCTCAACCCATGCACCCCCACCTTTACAGTAAATATATTCCCCCAAGACCTCCCTTCGATATACTGTACATCTGTAAGTTGTTCGGTAGAACAATTTTCCGGCCAAAGGCCGGTTCTATCTAAATTACAGGCTCGCTATCGCTCGCCAGAAAAAATCTACACCTGAATGGCACGAAATGTCTTAAAATTGACAGAAAAATGGGTGAAATGTCTTAAAATCGCCAAATTAACAGAGCAAACGTATTAAAATCTCAAAACTAATGGGGCTAAACATGAGGGAGAGGAGGTTCGAAAAATAATCCCTTAAGTAAAAATCTCCCTTTAACCCCTCTTTGGCGGCGACCGCCTTAAGGCGGTTAGAGAACCAAGGCCTAAAAAGCGGCGCCCGCCTATGTCGTATGCGATTTTTAGCACATAATCGGCTCTGAGAGAGAGTCCGAGCGGTGGGAGGAGCGCGGGTGGGCTCTGACCGTTCGGCATGGACCCAGTCCCGCCACTGAGGGTAACATCACATCCCAACACATCCCTGGTCCCGCAATACAGGGTAAAAACTGACTAAATTACTGTATTTTAGGGATTTTCCCTTTGTGTTGCACGATCGTTGCAAGAGAACCCTCGGTCGTACAAGGATGGTTCAGGTGTCATTGGAAAGCTCAATTATCGCCCTTTCACGGATATATAATTGTATTACGCTCTGGCTATTCTTTATACATGAAAAAGAGCATGGAATGAAGCTTGTTTAGGGTAAAACTACCCGCTGGGCAGGTAGTAGCGTTACAAAACTAGCCGCTCGTTGAGTGTTAAGATAACCCACACACCTTGTTTTTTGTTCTTCTGTATCTTTAGTATACAGTAGTACTGTTGAGTGGTACTTGAAAAGTAGACAGAATGGATAAAAAACACCATCTGAGGAAGAGCACTTTATTGACAACGTTTCGCAGATAGCTTCATCAGGTCACTGATGCAGCTATCTGCGAAACGTTGTCAATAAAGTGCTCTTCCTCAGATGGTGTTTTTTAGCCATACAGTAGTACTCATGGGTTCAATACATTTATGCTTAACCCTTCAAAATCCGATTTGGATTTGTTTCTGTTTTCTAGGTATTTTATTTTTATTAATTTCACTCCAACACCAAACACCTCCCAAATAAATTAATGAAAGCATGCATGTGATCCACCGGGATTCGAACCTGGGTTACCACATACAGATTTTAAACACTCTAACCATTACACCAGCAAGGCAGTTATTAGACGATTTTTCTCTAAATATGAAGGATATATGGAATTCAGAGGGTTAATTTAGATAATCTTTACTCTTATAATTCCCAAAGATCCGTGCTAAACTGTTTGAAATCGTCTAATAATATTCATAATTAAGTAAAAATGCGTCACCATTTTCAAAGGGTAAATATAGGTCTATGCCTTTATTATAGGAAGACCAGAAATATAGGTCTATGCCTGGTTTATTATAGGAAGGCCAGAAATATATGTCTATGTCTGGTTTATTATAGGAAGGCCAGAAATATAGGTCTATGCCTTTATTATAGGAAGACCAGAAATATAGGTCTATGCCTGGTTTATTATAGGAAGGCCAGAAATATAGGTCTATGTCTGGTTTATTATAGGAAGGCCAGAAATATAGGTCTATGCCTGGTTTATTATAGGAAGGCCAGAAATATAGGTCTATACCTGGTTTATTATAGGAAGGCCAGAAATCCCAAACCCAACCAATCACAACACATACAGTAATACAGTAATAGAGCTAATATTTATATCATACGGGAAGAGTCAATCAGGGAACAGGTGTGGAAATTTTCATCCCATTTCCTTTAGCAGTTTTTGAGTTACAGAGGCTAGGAGCCCCGATGTCTGGCATACCTATATTCAATGGACTGTTATGTTGGCATAATAAGTGATGTCTCGGCACCAAGAATATTTGTATCAGTAATTGTTATCAGTGATATCTAAACCTGATTGATTCATTTCGAGTGAGATACACAAACATATTCCTACACTTACCCACCCTATTCAATATCTGACAGACATTATTACAGCACAGAGCGAGCCAAAAGTAATGATAGCTGAGGCATAACTTATTAGTGCTACCGTACAATATAATCACAAGTTAAGGGGAGGTTCTTAGTTTGGTACCTAGCTATCCTTCAAGCTTAAGATTACACCCCCTTGAGCCCCTTTCAAGATAAATTTGTACATTTTTCGGTAGAAAAATTTCCCGTCTGAAAGCCGGTTCCTCTTAAATTACAGGCTCGCTATCGCTCGCCAGGATAAAATCGACACCTAAATGGCACGAAAGGTCTTAAAATTGACAGAAATGGGTTGAAAGTTCTTAAAATCGTCAAAATAATGGGGCAAACGTCTTAAAATTCGAAAAACAATGGGGCTAAACATGAGGGAGAAAGGAGTCAAGAAAGAAATCCCTCAAGCGGAAATCTCCCCTTAACGTAACCGGAGTATTCCAAACTTTGCTCCAAAATACTGTAAGTATATATTTGAAAATGAATCAGTAAAGCTTTTGTGAAACGTTACTGCTCTATAAATCTCACAAACCCCTTGATAGAATCTGATATGATGCATTTAACCAGTATATTCTGGAAATCATTAGACGATTGTATTCAGTTTAAGAGGGAATTGTAGAGTCCGAGGGATGATTGAGTTTTTAACCCTTTGACTACTAGAGGGACTTCCAAAAACTGAATAATATCGCCTATTGCTAGTCACACTAACCGTCAACATGCGCCAAAGTCCACAAGGGGTTAATGTAATGTGCAATACACCTCTCATTCAGTGTCCATTGAATAAGTAAATATCATGTCTCAATATCAAACTGAAGCCATTTATAGTTTATTTGCATGACACTCTCATAGAATACTTACGAAAGCTTGATGGTCTGCCCTGCATCTTTCAACGCGTACAAGAATTATATTATATATACCGTATATATATATATTTTTTTTTTTTTTTTTTTTCTATATTCCAACTTACTTCCTCTGGGGCATAGGCTGAGAGCCTTAACACTCACCGCTATACAATGAACAGTGAAGCCCGTGAGGTCTTGTTCCAGTCTAGGGAGTGAGACGTGTGAAGCACGTAGAGTACAACGAGCACCTGCCATCTTGCCTTCACATGAGGCACGGTGTTCACTCATGGCCCGAAACGACCCCCTCTCTGAAGCCACCTCGTTCCCGTGCTTCACCGTCTCATCCCCTACACTCGGACTCTCACACTTACACACACACAACGCCACCTGTTGAGCAGATAACTCACCAGGCATTGCACCCCTATAGCATATTTTGAATATGGGAATATTCATACAGTGCTATTTAATTAGGGAACAATGAGGGTATTTTATTGACGTTTCGGTGGGCTTGTGATAATGCACTGATACTCTAGGTACAGCACAAATTCCATCCCAATATCTTCCCATTGATACATCGGGATTTGAACCCAGGTCCTTTGGATTACCAGGCCAGTGGCAAGACCACTCCACCACACCTCCCCTATATATATATATATATATATATATATATATATATATATAATCATAAATACCTCTGTTCCTAGAAAAGTTATATTTTATAATTGCTAATATGAATTTAGTTTCGAGTTAAGTTAAGTGAGAGTAGAGTGGATAGACAGGTTGGGGAGGTTAGAGGTCTATAAGAATTAGAAAAAAGTAAAGGAGGAAATAAAGAGAAGAGTAGAAGAGTAAAAGATATAGGCCTGTCCCCCTTGCTATTGTTTAAATATATTTCCCTAATATTATCTTCGGTGACCTTTGATCTAATTTAATTTAGTGGAGTATGTGACTTCTAATTTCCGGTCCCGTCCCAAGCCCACCTTTAGCAAGCGAGACACCAATATTCTCTTGCGACGGCAAGAGAGCTCCGGAGCTGGGTTGACGGCAAGCTGAAACATCTCACGCAACTTTCTGTTTCTTCCTTATAATTTATTTCGGTATATTTGCTTATCCAAACATGATCTTACAATTTACTTGCCTATTATTAGGAAGTAGAGTAATAAGAGCCCACAGTAACGAATATCCAATTGTTGATCATATATTAATGTAGGACAGTACGCTTGGGTAGATTTTGTCCAGGAAACAACAACAAGCCCCAGCTGTGACTATGCTATATACCGATTGTTTTTGCTCATCAGAATTGCATTTATACAATCCTTATGATAATTAAATTGGCGGTGGATGTTATTCCGATGAAATGGAAGTTGTATATATATTTTTAACATGGTGCGTTGTCGGTCGGTGGCTTGGAGCAAGCCTGTGTTGTTTTTCCAGTCTTCTGATGATCTTGCGACGGCTCGGTTGCGACGATGGTCTTGCGACGGGACCGGAAAATCACGCCTGACTCTGGGATTTACTCTCTGTGGTGCATCAGTGCTGGTGGGGCTAGGGTAGTGAGTGGATGTATGCCTCTCACGCTCTACCACCTTCACCATCATACCCTCTCTCTCCATCACCTTCCACCATCACCATACTCCTTCTCCATCTCTGTGTTAAATACTCAAGATGACGCTTCCCCCTCACATCATACGTTCTCTCCATCACTGTGTTCAATCTCCATCACTACCCTCCACCACCACCATACTTTCTCTCCATCAATGTGTTCAATCTCCATCACTACCCTCCACCACCACCATACGTTCTCTCCATCACTGTTTTCAATCTCCATCACTACCCTCCACCACCAACACCACCATACTTTCTCTCCATCAATGTGTTCAATCTCCATCACTACCCTCCACCACCACCATACTTTCTCTCCATCAATGTGTTCAATCTCCATCACTACCCTCCACCACCACCATACGTTCTCTCCATCACTGTGTTCAATCTCCATCACTACCCTCCACCACCAACACCACCATTCTTTCTCTCCATCAATGTGTTCAATCTCCATCACTACCCTCCACCACCACCATACTTTCTCTTCATCAATGTGTTCAATCTCCATCACTACCCTCCACCACCACCACCACCACCACCACCACCACCGTACTGTCTCTCCATCAATGTGTTCAATCTCCATCACTACCCTCCACCACCACCACCATACCCGGTTCATTATAGGTAGGCCAGAAATACCTTAAAGGGGGTCACATACTTTTTTCTCTCTTTCTCTGGTTTATATCTATTCGGCCCATTTCAACTTCCTGTTTTAAGACGTTTACCCCCATCCAGGTGTCAATATTTTCCTGGCGAGCGGTAGCGAGCCAGAATTTATATGTTTTTGCTTTAACAGCAAGCTAAATTTGAAAAAAAAATCGATAGAAAAACGTCTCCGGCGAACCCAGATTTCTTCATGCAATGCTGGCTCGCTATCGCTCGCCAGGAAGAAATCGACATCCGGATGGGGATAAGCGCCTTAAAACAGTTGGCTGAATGGGGCCGAATGGATACAAGCCAGGGAAAGAGAGAGATGGAGAGAAAGATATAAAAACACCGGTGACCCCCCTTAATTAGTAACGAACGTGATTACGGGGGTAGTGCTTGTTTTTTAGTCTATTTATTTACATGTTAATATATTTTTGAGTTTCCTCGTTAGACCTCCATCAAAGTTTAAAAAACAAAAACAAACTAACAACACCCTAGACCCACTTTCAAGATCAATTTGTACATTTTTCGGTAGGAAAATGTCCCGGCCGAAGATCGGTTCCTTTCAAAATTACAGGCTGGCTATCGCTCGCCAGGAAAAAAACACGACACCTAAATGGCACGAAGGGTCTTAATATTGGCGACGAAATGGGACGAAAGGTATCAAAATCGTCAAACTAATGGAACGAACGTCTTACAATCTCAAAACTAGTATGCTAATCATGATGGAGAATGGGATCCAGAAAAAGCGAATACCTTCCCCTTAAGGGGAGGTTTTTAGTTTGGTCCCTAGATATCCTTCAAGCTTAAGATTACACCCCCTTGAGCCCCTTTCAAGATAAATGTGTACATTTTTCGGTAGAAAAATGCCCCGGCTGAAAGTCGGTTCCTCTTAAATTACAGACTCGCTATGGCTCGCCAGGATAAAATCGACACCTAAATGGCACGAAAGGTCTTAAAATTGACAGAAATGGGTTGAAAGTTCTTAAAATCGTCAAAATAATGGGGCAAACGTCTTAAAATTAGAAAAACAATGGGGCTAGTCATGAGGGAGAAAGGAGTCAAGAAAAAAATCCCTCAAGTGGCAATCTCCCCTTAACTCTGTTCATGCAAAATACAAAAGGTAATAGACAACTACCCGAAACTAAGCCTTGGAATATTAGGACTCATTTTGACTGTATATTCTGGCTCTCACTAGACGATATTATACAGCTTTGGAATGATATGTGGGACTGACAAGGGTAAAGACTATCTCAGTCAACTCTCTGACTTCAATTATACCCCTCTTAATCTGAATGAAATTGTCAAATAATAGCCACAGTACAGAACAAATGCGTGATCGTATTTATTAAGGGAGCTCACCTCACTTGCTTCTCTTTCTCTCCCTCTCTCTTTGGCTTGTATCCATTCGGCCCCATTCAGCCTACTGTTTTAAGACGTTTACCCCATCCAGGTGTCAATATTTTCCTGGCGAGCGGTAGCGAGCCAGCTTATATATATTTTTGTTTTGACAGCAAGCTAAATTTTTACATTTTTCGATGGAAAAATTTATCCGGCGAAGCCGGATTTTTCCATACAATGGTGGCTCGCTATCAATCGACAGGAAGAAATCGACACCTGGATGGGGATAAACGTCTTAAAACAGTTGGCTGAATGGGGCCGAATGGATACAATCCTGGGAAAGAGAGAAAAGGAGATTAAGATAAAAAAAACGGTGACCCCCCTTAAGGGATAAGCCATTGTTGTTCGTTTGTCCTGGCATTATCCTCATACATAAGCGGTAGTCTCAGGCAAATGTCCTCGCTCTGAATCGACATTGACTGTGGCAGAATCCAGGCTGGCAAATCAGGACCCTATTATTTGTTATTTTTTAGTTACCATTGCAAACTATACACAGATGAATTTAGGCTTCACAGTTCCTTCCATTCGAGAAAAAACCTGTGTATATCTCGGGAGAAAAATGCTCTGGCCTAGGGGTACTTGCCAACCCCCCCCCCCCCCCCCCCTCCTCCTCCTAAATGGCAGACTCACGATCGCTTGCTAGGAAATCAATGACACCTATATGACACGAAAGATCTAAAAATCGCCAAACTAATGGGGCGAATGTCTTAAGATCTCAAAACCCTATTGAATTAAAAATTAGGGAGAAGGTGGTCTAGATTACCCCCCACCTCACCCCACCCCACTTAACAGTGGTAAAACAAGATAAGAGCAGGAACTGCAGTAGTTAATAATTGTCCACGGGATATACTGCACAGAGTTTCAGTGTATATAAATAGTGTAGTGTCGTCTTTGTTTACCATATTATGTTTACTTCCATATTGCACACAGGGGCCCCTTCTCTCGCTCTCTCTTTCTCTCTCTGCAATGTAATACAATCGACGCATTCAAAAATAATCTAAACATTCATATTGAGGAGGTTGGGGTAATATGTGTTTAAAAAAAAAAAAAAAAAAAAAAAAAATATATATATATATATATATATATATATATATATAAATATATATATATATATATATATATATATATATATATATATATATATATATATATATATATTAAAAGTTAAGTATCATATTAGTAATTATTTGTTCCCCGATGTATTTCACGCCGATCCTTTGTCGTGGATGGAGAGAGAGACTTCTGCTTTGCTATCCTTACCTTCCATTTAGCAGCAAATTTAGTTAGAATTAAGTCCGGACTGCCTAGTAGGGAACGCAATGTCTGTGCAATCTGTGTATCTATGTAACTCTATTTAACTCTCTCTCATAAACTCTATAAATACCGTCCAGTGTTTGCACGCTCCCATGGCTATATCCTCTAGTAATGACACTATTAAAACTATTCATGGCCGACACCAAACCCTGCAAGAGGTATATATTTTTTCTGGTCCCCCTTCTTCCTATTGTTTAGCCCCATTAATTTGGAGATTTTAAGACGTTCGCCCCATTAGTTTAGCGTTTTTTAAGACACATCGCACCATTTATTTGTCAATTGTAAGATATTTCGTGCCATTAAGGTTTCGATATTTTCCTGGCGAGCGATAGCGATCCTGCAATTTAGAAGGAAGCGGCCTTCGGCCCGGATATTTTTCTACCGAAAAATGTAGCCTACAATTTTATCTCGAGGGGTGGTCTTGGGGGTATTTCATTTAAGCTTGATGTTCTAGGGAGCAAACAATAAACCTTCCCAGTGTAGTAAATCAAGTCTCTGCTAAGGTAAATAGACTCGTTAAGTATTTATAGCACCTTTAGAGGGGTGGGTTTTTTTCTAGATCCCCTTCCTCCGTCATGCTTAGCTTCATTATGTTATATATTTTAAGACATTCGCCCCATTATGTTTGATATTTTAAGACCCTTCACCCAATTTCTTTCTCAAATTTAAGACCTTTTTGTGCCATTTAGGTGTCAATATTTGTTTTTATTTCTGGAGAGCAATAGCAAGCCTGCAAAATATAAGGGTGTATTAGAAAAACGCTCACAGACTTCAAGTGCTAAGTACAGAATAAAAAACAAGTTCACTTTCTTCTATAACAAAATAACAAATAATTGATAATTAATGATTTAAAGGATATAAAGAATATTTGTCTGTGTCGTCCAAGCATGGGTTATAATCCGAACACTGGCATTGGTCTCCCCTTTAATGCCACCCCCCCCCCCCCCCATCCCCACACACTAATCTCCTAGTTTATACCCAGGAATATTGAATTATAAACACAATTAATTTTTAGGGTGAAACAATGTAAGTAATATTGCCTTTATACACCGTTTACAACTCAGATTATTTCATGTTAATTCATTTTTGTTTTCAACATAGGAAAGACCAAAGGCATCTCGGATGAAACAAATTACGATCCTCAAGTGGTCTGCAGACATTACTGGCATATGTTAGTAAATAAAAAAGCAATGTTGAATGATAAAAATACCCAAACAATGTGGGCATTACAAAGTTATTGCCTAATGTTATTTAGTTAATTATTTATTTTATTAAATTCTTACTGAGCATTTGCATTTCAGAGATTCGTTTAATAAGTTCGAGACTTCAAAATCGATCAGAATTAATTACCACTACTGTACATGGTAATTACAGTGTAGCAAGAGGAGATTAATTAAAATAATTTGAATTACCACCAACTTATATAATACAGAAATCAATTAATCCCAATATTTTTAATCTTTGAATCTTTATACCGAGTCGTAGAACATTTTCGGAATTTCATTCAAGATAGGAACAATCATCCCGCAATAAATCTATGAATCAAGAACTTTGCTTCATAAACGATTGAATTACCTTCAACTACGTTTGGATACTCGACCCAGACTTGGGCATCAGCATTATACCTCGTGACCAGAGTTGCAAATGTTACATTGTTTTTTTAGGCTAATCTGTTTTAAATTATTAGTTTTGTTTTTGCTAACTACCTAATATCATCACCATATTCTAAGATACTTTGATTTCGTAATTGCTAATGTGTGAATAGGTAAACCTATACTTTCCCTTTAGTTAAGTCCATAGTAAACATGTTAATCATGTATCAATTATTTAGTGCTTTATTTGTAACCCTGTTTTGCTAGATTTCTAAATAAGCATATATCTCATTAATAACATTTTTTTGTTTTTGTGAAAATGTGATACGACAATATTATAGGTTTGATTCCCGGAGGGAAGTAGGCCTAATGAAAACCTAATATTTAGTAGGGCCCTGTAATCATTGACGATATTGCCTATTAACCCGCTGAGCCCCAGCTAGTTATTAATAAATGTACCACCAGGGCCCAGAGGGTTGATATTTTTTTTTCCAGAAACAATAGCGAATGGATTAGGAATGAAGGAAAAACCATGAAAAACCGATCAAAAACCTCAAAAAATGGTCCTACAGAACCCCCGAAAACTGATTTTACAAGAGTAAAAAATTGAAGGCAATTTCCCCCCCAAAAAAGTGTTTGCGTGCTCACGCGCACGCGGTTGGACTTTGAGAGTTTTCAACCATCGGCATGGTTGTGTGGGATACTTACACAGTTCCCATACAAATCTGAGCCCTCTAGGTGCCATAGGACCGAAGTGATTAACCAGGACGCAACCATTGCGTCGCTGGGTTCTGGTGATCGAACATTGCAGACGCAACACGTGAGACGCTGGGATCCAGCGGGTTAATATAACAGTCTCCCTTCAACACCCGCGGCAGCAGTTTTGAATCTTCCGCGCGGAAGGGTCAGGGAGTACTCTCATAAGTGCACGCTTAATTCTCTTATGGAATCGTCTCTTGTGATTGGGTACCCTACAGAAAAAAGTTTGTAGAAAATAAAAAATAAAATTTAACTTAACATCTGTTATATTATGGCTTTCCATGCGTGGATTTCTTGTGCGCAGCGCCCAGGCGCAGGCCCCCTAGCGGCCATCTTTCCTTCTTCACTGATATATCAAGACTCACTAGAAAATCAACGAATGGGAAGGGGATGGTGGGAAGGCCATGCATCGTCAATGATTACGGGGCCCTACTAAATATTAGGTTTTCATTACTTCCCTCCGGGAATCAAACCTATAATTTAATAGTGGCCCCTCCATCATTGGCAATATTGCCTGAGTACCAAGACTGGAGGGGGACATTCGTAACACTACTTTAACCTCAGTACAAAAATAAGCCGTATAATATTTTTAAGTTTTATTGTGTACAAACAATAAATAGGTATAAAAATAGAAAAGATTGCAAGCAGGGAGTGACTTCGAAGAAAGTCTGCTTGCTCATGACCAGATTTTTCAATTAAAGATCTATACATGATAAACTGGGAGCATCCTTGTGTCCCTACTTAGAACTATAAACTCTTTGGAATATTGTTCTCTTCTTAATGATATTTGCACAGAGTATTTATGTTTGTACATTCTCTTAATCCTATATAGTTGCAACTATGATAGATATCTCTATATAAAATAAAACTTTCGCACCGTCATATAAGTTAGATCACAGCTCGTGATTTATCACAATCTCCGGCGGAAGAGCTTCGTGGGGCTTAGGACTATTCACCCCCCCCTTTCTTCTCGCCTTAACCTTAAACCATAATAGCACATAGCCTACGAGACCTTCTGACATAAAGCTACACAGGTTCGCTTTGGTTTGTCCAGAGCGACCGACAAGTATCGTGTAAGGAAAGTATGGTTTGATGCCCACAATTGAGTGTTGGCAATGTCCTCTATAGAGAAATTTTGTGAAAATCTAAGAGAGACGGCCCACTTCCTGATGTCGTGGGCCCTGCCCACTACACCGGGATTACTTTCTTTAATAATGTCTACTAATAGAGAAGCCAATTTTCTCCTAGTAACACGATTACCTGCCCGGTTTACCCACAGAAAGCCTGGTTGTCGAGGGTGAGCTGCCCTCATAAACTTAACTAAGGCCTCCACTGGACATAAACTATGATGTGTGTGTCCGCGTTTCAACGCCGGAACAGAAAATTCTGAGAAAACATGATCAGAATGCTCATTCTTAGCTACAAAAGTGGGAGATGCCACGATTTGGACCTTGTCGTGCAGTCTCCCAAACCTAAGGCAATTAGGTTCGTTGCTCATCGCCGCCAGCTCAGAGACCCTATTACCGGTACCTAAAGCCATAAAAAACACAGCCTTTTTAAGTAATGAATCAAAATCCGGCGCAGTGTTGTATTTACGCGATTGAAGTAAAGATAAGGCTTTATCAAGCGACCAAGTGGGCATGAGCTGACGTGGTGGTGGGCGGATCTTAAAACACGCCCTCATAAACCCTTTCTCCTCCGCCTGCGGTATCGAGAGACCAGTGAGATCAAAGAAGGGAGTTCTGATGGCAGACAAGTGATTTTTTAACGTAACAACGGAAAACTGCTTCTGCTCAAACAAATAATCTAAGTATCTGAAAACTAGGGCTTCTGATGCATCGGATTGCCCTGACTCAACAATCCAGTTAGTGAAAGCTTTTCAATGTGATTGATATTGCCTCCTGGTAGGTAGACTATATTGGTTCATAAGTTTATTAGTGACACTGTCCCCATACTGAACTAGCCACTTGGCCTTGTAAATGTCCAAAAGGCAAAATTGAGCGAGGTCCGAAGGTTGCCAATTGTCTCGAAGTGGAATGCGGAGACCGGAAGTGACACCGGGTCCTTGCACCAGCTGCTCAAGTTGTGGTACCACGCCTGAGCCGGCCATACCGGCACAATCATCGAGACTACGCCCCGGTACCGTCTTAGTTTGCGCATCACCTTGCACATTAGAACAAAATCTGGTGGAGGAAAAAGATAGATTGAATTCCACCTGTTTCAGTCCTCCAGCAATGCATCTGGTACTCCCGCCGGGGTCACCCCCCGGCGGGTCAGGAAGAGAGGTAGTTTGTGAGTCTCCTCGGATGCGAACAGGTCCACTTGTCGACGGTAATGCTCTGCAATCATCTTGCCGAAGACGGTTTGTTTGATGGCCCATTCTACTAAGGTGCTCTGCCGCCGGGACAGAGTATCCGCCCAGACGTTCGACACGCCTGGGAGGTATGAAGCATGCAGATGAATGTCCAGCGATTCGGCTAGGGCAAAAATCTGTTCTGACACTATTAGCAACTCTCGAGACCTCACTGAACCTTGCTTCTGAATGCAATGGACTGCCACTAAGTTGTCCATGCGAAACGCTATTGATTTCCCTTGCAATGACGAGCCGTGGGCTTGCAGAAAATAGAGGGGAACTAGAAGCTCTTGTAATTTGATGTGCCATGAAATGCCCTGGTCCCAAGTGCCCTGCCCTTGATGGCCTAGATTGGATTGATATCCCAACCCCAAAGTTCCGGAAGCATCCGTGTCTACCCATACCGAAGGAGGAGGAGAAACCCAAGTTGTCATAGAGTACACTGTTTCGGTCTTCGCCTAGACCGATAGTAAGCTGTGAATTAATTGCGGAATCGGCCATAGTTTTCCCTCCGGCAATAGTGGGAAAAATGTGTTGCCTTCCATGATTAATCTCTTTACTTTCAACCGGCCCAACTTCACAGTTAGTTGGATCCAGTTGAGAGAGCCGACCAAGGAGTCCCATACCTTCCTCGTTGTATTCTGACTGTGGAGAAAACGAAACAGTTTCTTACAAAATCTGCGGCGATTGTCCACACTCTGAGTAAGAGTCAGATTGGCGGTATCCCAGACCAGCCCTATCCACTGAATTTCCCGTGTAGGCACAAGGAGAGACTTTGCCAAGTTCACCTTGAAGCCTAGGGTTTGTACATGATTGATAACTATGTTGACATGATTGTGACATAACTCTCTCGTCTCCGCCACCACTAGCCAGTCATCTAGATACCATAACACCATGATGCCTTGCGACACTAATGGCAGAAGAGCTTGCCGAACTAATTTTGTGAAAATTCTCGGTGCCAGGTTCAATCCAAACGGCATTCTCCGGAAAACATAAGTCACTTACTTTATCCTCAAAGCGAGGAACTTTTGGATGCGTTTGTTGATAGGGACATGCCAATAGGCGTCTTTGAGGTCTAGGGAGCATATCCAACCCAGCGGCAGAAGGATAAGCCTGATTTGATTAATTAACTGTAAGCATCCTGAAGGATGGATTTACTATGTAAGCGTTCAGACACGAGAGATCCACTACTGGTCGCATCTGCACACTGTCCCGTTTTGGCACTAAGAACATTCTGGAGGTGAACACTTATCAGTTTGGATTTACTAAGACAATGATCTTCTCTGATATAATTTCTCTGATTAGGGCTTCCACCCTCGGCGAAACATTGTTGTGTTCGAGCGCCTGACGCAGTCTTGGCCGCCGGATCCACCGCCAGGTAAGGCCTTTGCGTACTAAGGTCCTGGACCAGGTTCGCTTGGACCATGCTCTGTGGCATACCTGGAACGACCCTGGTTGCAAACTGGGCTTGATTAGTGGAGCAACTCTCAATTCCGACACACCTAAGCACGGCCCTGGGAGACAGAGAGTATGTTTGGCTAGTTTTTTGAAGGGGGTGGTGGGTTGGTATCAGACGGTTGGCTAGTCTTGGCTGCCGGCTGTCCCTGATTTGGTTTGGGGTGTGACTTACCTCTATAACCTGAGTATTTACCTTGTTTGGGTTTGGGCTGAGTACCTCCCTGCTGCGGAAGAGGCCTTGGGTCTCGAAAGGACTGTTTAGCCTGAGGGGGTTGTGACTTACCGCCGCTTTTGGGCTTAGTGAATGGTTTCTTAAACGGTTCTCTCTCAGCCTGGGAGGTAGTCGGCTTCCAAACATCCACCAAATTATAAACTACATTCCACGTCTCTGAACTAAGGAGGGAGGCAGTTAAAACTGGGGAAAGGGTTACCCGGCGGCCAATGTCTTCCGGTAACTTTTTTACTAAAAATACCCTGAGATCCTGGAGTGCCCTCACAGCTTCCATGATAGAAACCCTGATGTCACCCAAGGATTGTATAGAGTTCTGTAGAAGAATCCTACATGACAGCTCAGTGGCTTTCCTCACATAATGGTCACCAATGGCCGAAATTGTCCTAGCTAGGGATATGGTAACCTGGCGAGTGACAAGATATTGTGACAACAATCGATAAGCCTTGCTTCGTAACTTAAAATCCCTATCCAGATGTGCTAGGGGAGGGGTACAAAAGGGGTCATCTAACCGGTGAAGAGCTATTTTGGGGGCCGCCAGGAAAGCAAACAAAGCTGGAGACACCCCTTCTGCCTTATTAACTGGTAATGAGAACCAAGCATGCAACTCTTGAGGAACCTGATGTGAGGTTTTAGATGTAATAGTTGAAGCAAAAACTTGTGCCTCTGCTTTCCAATCTACCTATGGGCCTACACCTACCTGCAACATCTGCAAGACTGGTGTATGTGACTGATCAAGGACCGGAACTGTAGCCAGTTCCGGCGTGAGTGCATTCAGAGCTTTCATGTCATTAACTCCATCTGCTTTGGACCAGTCCGCAAAAAGTCGTGCAGATGAGGCCGGCGGAACTGGCGGGGCAGCTGAGAAGACAAAGAATTTAGGGTTATATGTACTGGGAATGGCCTTAATAGAGACATCTAGTAACCTCCCTACTTCATCCTTGGCTCTGAGTTTCCTACTCTATTGATTTCAATAGTCCACTCACCTGGAACCGGTAGCTCCCCCGAAATCGTAGGCTGTGCTAAGAATGGTTTCAATGGATGTACCTGAGTCCAGGAACAACCCGGTCTGTAGAGGAGAGGCATAGGGCCTTTCCTCTGTGGGACCTTATCCAAAGGGGGAGGAGTAATATCAGAGATTACCCGCACATTAGTGGTCATCATAGTGGCCGGCACAGTAGTGCTTGCCGCCGTGGACGTTGCCGGGGGTAAAACCAAAGTAGGTAATGAGGATTTATGGGTCGGAAAATCTGCAGGCTCTAAGGCCCGAATTCTAAAACAAGGCTTGAGACCGACTTGAGTCTGTCTCAAGTCGGACTTGAGACGAGCTTTAAAAAAACTGATATGCTAAAACGAGTCTTGAGATTATCTAAGACCGAGCCGATGCCTCTGAGCCTAAGCCACCTCCGAGTAGGCTTGAGACAGACTTGAAAGTGGGCAAGGGACGATGGAGTTTGACAGAGATCGACGTGATGGACGATTTCGTCAATTATAAAACTTAAACCTGCTTGTAAAAGGCCGACAAAGTGGACAGGCAGAGTCCCATAATTGTTGTAATGATGTGCAGATGAGAGAAAACGGTTTAATCAAGAAGTAGGCTACAGTACGAATACACAACTTCAAGTCTCTACAATACAATATCTTTAGGCAAGATTGGGAAGAATATTCTCTCTTAAGTGATTAAATATATCATATATTGGTTATTGTAATCAACTTACAATTATAATTTACAACAGTAAACTATTTGTTATAACTAAATATGAGTAGTAGCTTCGTTACTGCAATGGTTAGCCTAATACTTCCTTCAATATTACAAATTATGTATTATGTATGCTTTGTAATCTTATCTTAATAAAATAACGTATATAAGCATATAGCTATAGGTTCGGTTAATGCGACGTGCTAAATAGTACTCTTTAAATAACTTAGTAGCCTACATAAACAGTATACGGTGTTTGGCGTGAATTAGTAGGCTATGTCGTGGAAATACATTCCTTATACAGTAGCCTATATATATTGTATATATATATATATATATATACTGTATAATTATTAAACCAGATTAGTTTTAATATTTCTAATGACAATGTGATAGGTGATATCCGAACCTTAAACCAATAAAATAACATATGAAACACATATACTCATACATATATTGTAAACACAAGCAAAGGAAGAAATGCTGTTACTGCCTATTTTGAAAATGCAATACGTAAAGCGCGCCCTGTAATTGGCTAAAACCGCTTGAGAGAGTCCAGTCAGTCTTCCCTCTCGCTTACTTCTCAAGTTTATCATTTGTATATCTCGCTTGTGTTTACATCATGATATAAATGTTATTATTGTGTTTCCTGTAATATTGAATAGCTCTTTAGATTCGGATAGCTCTGTAATTTATCAAGTAATCATTAAAATGACCTAAACATTTCTAGTTTAATGAATAAATAAGGAACAATATAGATAATACATTAATTATGAGGGTACTGATATGAAAGCCAATCAGGAGCGTGCTACTGCATCCACTGACTTTCATTTTTACCAACAGACTTGGATTCATGTCGCTTGTTTTAGGTAATAGCGAGCAATATATAGTCACACTTACCTTGGTTTGTATATATGCTCAGCTTTATCATAGGGATTGTGATGTATTAATAGCATGACGGGAAGCTAAAACGGCCGAAAGACCAATTAATTTCGAAGTGATAACGAAAGAGTGTAGGATACGTGAGCTAGTGCCAATAAAATCTGTGCTACGAGCAACTCTGTTCTTAAACTACCCTTGTATAGGTATCGTAGGAATAGTCGGTAGTGGTGACAAAAGTCACCCATATGGCAAAAATTTGGGCATGTGTAACCACCCCTTAAATTATTCTGTAATCGTTCAGACTTGAGCTCGACTTCAAAAGAAAGTTTAGACTTGAGCCCGACTTACTGGAGTCGCGTCTTAAGCCACAACTTTGAATATGGCAAAGTCATGCTTGGTAAGTCTGACTTGAGTAAGTCCAACATCCAGACTTGAGTCGGTCTTAAGACCGATTTTCAAGTCGGTGTCAAGCCTCGTTCTAGAATTCGGGCCTAATGTTCTAATCGTGGAGCTACTCGGGGGAGCTACTGGCCGATTAGGTGAGGGATCAATAGAGGGGGAAACATGATATTGTTGCATGACCCTATGCATAATATTACTTATTTCCTCTGTGGTGACACACTTGCTATGGGAACCCCTAGAAGATTGGGAACTAGCCTCTGACTCTTCACACATTGATACTTGAGCCGAGGGGACATTCATTTCCTCCGGCTCTTCATTAACCTCAAACTCTAACAATTCTGGAATGTCCTGTTGCTCTTCCGGCGTTTGTTCCGACGGTGGCCAAACCAAATTAGGGACAGAGGATGGTAACACTTCACTATGGATACCATCTCTACCTGTTCCTTGGCCCACTCTCCAGCACCCTCGTTCAACCGCCGCGGGTGGCTGAGAGTCCTGCATAGCCTGAGAGCTGTCAAAAGACTGAGAACTTGAAGGGAATCCTCTGTACTGGTCCGCTAACACACTATTCGGTCCGGCCATAGGGGCCTTATGTGGTACTGGAGCTAATTTTGGGATTGCAAACACAAAGTCCGGTGGTACACTTACAAATTGTTCATGGTGAGGGCTATATTCAATGATCTCCACCCCCATCTCAGAGTCGCCGGATTGGACGGTTGGCGTACTGGAGGTAGGGGTCGAGGGAGGTGGTCGCATGGTACCTGGCCAGCTAGTACTGTCCTGCCTTGGCTGATATCACCTTCTCCTCTTTCCGGCGTTTGGTCGACCTGTACGATTCCGCCGAGGAGTGCCTAGACTGTTTCCTGGGAGATCTCGACCGTGACCTTGAATGACCTTTAATATTGCCGGGGGGAAGGCGGCCGCCTCCGCTTTGGTCGGTCGGGGGTGGGGGGTAGCCTCAGTGATGTCACTTTCATCACTACTTGAGCTCCTCACTACCGCTTTGGAAAGGGATTTCTTAACTTTGGGTATAGTAGATTTGCTGGAGGCTGACTTGACCAAAGGTGACTTAATAATTAGACTCTCATACAAGGTCTCATCATCGCAGTGAAGTGCCTTATGAGCAGTATCTTTTGCATAAGAATTAAAAATGGTCCTTATCTCTTGCAATGCCGCAAGGCACGATAAGTCTTTCATAGTGATGAGAGTCGTCTTTAACTCAGAACAGACTGCACACTTTTTAGACACCCACAAGCTGCAAGAACGATCGAGACATTTAACACACTTAATGCAAAGGTTGTGAGCAAATACTGATAATAATGAGCAAGAGGGTGTAGCGCATAGCTCAAAGCGAGGCATGATGGAACAAAAGGGACCCCCCCCCCCGCCGGAATCAGCCACCCACCAGCCGCCGGGCGTGTTGCAACTGCAGCCCTAGGTCAATCTGGAAAATAAAATTTCCAGGAATCAATGTTCATAAGGATAACCTGCGAGGTGTAAAGGCATCCTATCTCAAGTCCGCCGGAAAATTAGCTATAGCCACAGCTACTCTAACCTTCCGCTGGACTTGACCATGGAAAACACTGGGTTTCTCCATTTTAAGCTGATTGGACTGTTTACCTGTGACAAAATGTCACTGGCCCTAGTGACCTTACGTGTTTTAATTATCTGTGACTATTGAGAATAGAAAGATAAATAACGTGCTTTCATGACATATCATAACACCTGCACACTAGACTGGCACGCCGGGCGAAGGAAGTCTTGTCGTATGCCAACTCGGAGAGAGCAAGTCTCCTCGGCGGGCCGAGGTTGCTCCCGTAGGAATTAGCATATTCCGCCGGAAGGATTGTGGTTCAGTGCACCACGCCGAGATATTTGGTTGTTCCCTAACTCGTCAACTAGACGAGAAAACAGGGGCTTTGAACAAAAAGCCGCCGTAGAAAACAACCAAAATTTTTAGCGCAGGGAACTTATGTGGCAAAATTCCCCCTACCAAAAACCCCACATATAAAATAAATAGGGGACATCTCCCAATGGCCCACAAATTACATGCAACGCACACATGTATCACCATAATGGGGCAGACATAGGCATAATCACAAACAATATAGAATAATCAATCCTAGATTACCTGTAGCCTACATTGGAGACCCCTATTTAGGCTGGCCACGGGGCCCGAGGAACAACACAGGATGAACTGATACTCCGATGAACCAGCAGCAGCCGCAAGCAGATGGGGGACCCGCGAGTGTGGCCCAAAAGCAAATACGAACTCCAGAAGCCTCCGCACGACGTGCAGCCACCCTTGAACCAGAGCATTTGCTAATAATAAACAAAATTAATATGCAACTGCCTCAAAGTGACGGCCTGAAGCCATCTTGCAGAATGGTAGCCTCCTAGCTATATCAAAAGCTAAAGGCGCAAAACACAACACAATAATAACACACGTGGCGTGCGGATCTTGAGATACGGAGGAGCCTGTTACAAAAGTACCCTAATTTACACCCTACTGCGGTCGTGCCAATGGGGCAGCCCGTGCTAGCTAATCTAAACTCTGTTCAGTACAACGCAGATGTATACAAATGAGTAAGGACTCACGATAAGCGCAGGAATGACGAATGAAGCTGGAGCACAGGGACACCCGCCCTACAGCACGAACGCGGAGGGGAGAAGAAGGAAAGATGGCTGCTATGGGGCCTGTGCCTGGGCGCTGCGCACAAGAAATCCACGCATGGGAAGCCATAGTATAACAGATATTAAGTAAAATTTTCTTTTTTATTTTCAACAAAGTTTTTTCTGTAGGGTACCCAATCACAAGAGACGATTCCATAAGAGAATTAAGCGTGCAGTTATGAGAGTACTCCCTGACCCTTCCGCGCGGGAGATTCAAAACTGCTGCCGCGGGTGTTGAAGGGAGACTATTATATTAATAGGCAGTATCGTCAATGATGGAGGGGCCACTATTAAATATGTTCATTTTCCATTTTACAATGTGTTCGTCATAGTCTGTAATAGTTATTTCAATACACCCTGTATATATATATACAAAACAAAAATATATATATATATATATGTATATACATATACTGTATATATGTACTGTATGTACATATATACATATATATATATATATGCTTATATATAGCTCAGTAAAGGGAAAAAATAATTTGACAAATGACCACAAAAGTCTGGCAAACCACCACTCTTGCTCAGCGGCTTATGAGACTAATTATTTGAGACAATGACTAAAGTTAAGATGAGTCGAGAGAGAAATGAGGGGGGATTTTTGTTTGCCATTTATGATGAGTTGAGGGGTTTAGAAGAACGTGGAGTACCTTTGAAGGGTGAATTTCATTATATCTACTGTATCTATTTATCTATCTATCTATATATCTCTATCTATTTAAATTTATTTATATCTATATATCTATATATCTAGTTATCTCCGTATCCAACTATATAAACATCCATTTATCTATCTATCTATCTCCGTATCTAACTATATAAACATCTATCTATCTATCTGTCTATCTATCTATTTTTCTACCTGTCTATCTATCTATCAAACTAACTAACTAACTATACATATCACAAATCTCAAAATTAATTGGGCTAAACAGGAGGGAGAAGGAGATTCAGAAAAAAAATACCTTCTTAGCTTTGCATACAGTTCTAGAGTAAAATCGCTCGTGTGACACCGACTTTTTAAGGGAGATTTTTCTGGACTTTTTTCCCCTCACGTTTAGCCTCATTAGTTTTTAATTGTTAAGACATTTGCCTAATTAGTTTGAAAATGTTAAGGTATTTCGTGCCATTTAGGTGCTGATATTCTCCTGGCGAGCTATTGCAAGCCTGTAATTTAGGAGGAATTGTCTACCGAAACATGCACACATTTATCTTCTGAGTACTTTTTAAAGCTTGATGGAGGTCTAGAGATGAAATTAAAAAAAAAAAAACATATATAAAGAAATTAATGATCAAATAAATACAAACGTCCCCGTATTAATTCCAGCAAGACCATGCCAATTATAATCAGCTTAAAAAAAATCTCGTGGGGATCATTACCAGTGTTCTAGGAAAAAGGAAAGCTGGTTAGGAAATGCTTATAAAATAGAATATTAGCAGAAAGGATAGTGTTTACGAATAGAGTCACTTCGCCCCCAATACATTCGGTCATATAAGCACGTATTAAGGAGTGGTATGTAATGTTTGGTTTATCTATATATAACAATCATAAATTATATAGTAAAACACCCCCTAGACTCCCCTTCAAGACAAATTTATATATATTTCGGTAGAACAAAATTCTGGCCAAAGGCCGGTTCCTCTTAAAATTACAGGCTCGCTACAATTCGCCAGGAAAACATCGACACCTAAATGACACGAAAGGTCTCAATATTGACCAAAACAATGGAGCGAAAGGTTATAACATCGTCAAACTAATTAGGTGAATGTCTTAAAATCTCAAAACTAATGGGGCTAATCATGAGGGAGAAGGGGAGTCCAAAAAAAAACGAATACCTCCCCTTGACCCTTTGAAGATCGGAGGCATTTTAGCAGTTTATTTTGGCTCTCCTTAGACGATTTTATACAGATCAGGAAGGATCTATGGGAATGAAAAGGGTAAAGACCATCTCAGTTAACCCTCTGACATTCCATACACCCTTCCTAATCTGAATAAAATCGTCAGAAAACATAAATGAAATGCGTCATCGAAAGGGTGATCGGCCGGAACGTCTTGCTTTCTCTGTAAGAAAAAACAGTTGCGTGACTCCAAAGCTGAACTTTTAAGACAGCAAGATAAAGGAACTGTCTTTCAGGAATCTGGGCTCACTCCAAGATCAGTTAGGACTGTCTGGTGCAAAATCTATGGATTTTGTATGATAGTTTGTGTAATAATCATTGAGGCATTTTGGTTGCCTCTGACGTATTAGAGCGAAATGTTTGTAGGTGGTTCCTAAGCTTAAAAAAAATGAAAATAAATAAAACAATATATATATATAATATACGTACATAGTAAAATGATAGAAGTATAGGATTGGCTCCTGGTATTTAAATATCCTTCATTAACCTCTGGAGAATTATGACGTGTTAATATACTCTTATTCTGCTTATAATTAGACGTATTTTATACAGCTTACGAATGATCTGTGGGAGTTAAAATGGTGAAGACTGGCCCAATCAACCTACTGACTTCCATATACCTTTCTAACTCTAAAACGTCTAATGCTAGCCAGAATGTACTGTTAAACTGCGTCATAATCCTTAACCCCTTCAGTACCGGCGACGTCTTTTTAACATTATTATTGCTACTATTAAACGATTTTATGCAGTTTAGAAAGAACCCTTTTTTCGACCATAAATCATTCTTAAACTGCAGAAATCCGTCTAAATATAGCTAGAATTAAATTAAAGAGACTTCGCCGCTATAGAAGAGGTTAAGAGAAAATACACGAAACAAACCGTGCTAAAGGCGTGGAAAAGTGTGGTGGAGGAAGGAAAATATATCGAGGGAACACAGGAAGTAATGAAATATATAATCAGCCCAAGAAGGGGAAGAGAAAATAATGGACGATAAAAACGGGTGAACCGGAGAAACGAATAAGAGATGTGATGGAAAGGAAAGGGAATAAAGGCAAAGATAGTAAAATAAGATCATAAGATAATACAATACATATAATGGTAAGATAATAAGATAATAAGATAAGGAATGATAACGAAATGTAATAAATAAGTAACACTCCGTTCTTTAACATTAATATCAAATTAATATCAAATCAGACAATACATAAGACAATCAGAGAATACAGCAAGATAATAAGATAAAACAATAAGATAATGAAACAATTAAATAAGACACGAAGATAAGGAATGAAATCGAATGGAAATTAAGTCAGGCAATAAGAATAAGGCAATACAATAATATGCTAAGAAAATAAAACAATAATTTGAAACAATAAGATAAAGAATATAAGTAATGGGAATATAGCCAGATAACAAGATATAACAATAAGATAAAGAATATAAGTAAAGGGAATATAGCCAGACAACAAGATAAAACAATAAGATAAATAATATAAGTAATGGGAATATAGCCAGACAACAAGATAAAACAATAAGATAAATAATATAAGTAATGGGAATATAGTCAGACAAAAATACAAGACAATAAATAAGAAAATAAGATGTATGGTAAGACAATAAGATAGACGATAAAACAATAAGATACAACAATAAGATAAGATAGTAAGGTAAGGCAATACAATAATAAGACATTAAGGGGAGGTTTTTAGTTTGTTTCCTACTCCTCCAGCAATCTTAAAATTTCACCGCCTTGAACCCCTTCCAAGCTAAATTTGTACATTTTTCGGTAGAAAAATGTCCTGGGCGAATGCCGGTTATTCTTAAATTACAGGCTCGCTATCGCTCGCCAGGATAAAATCGACACCTAAATGGCACGAAAGGTCTTAAAATTGATAGAATGGGGCGGAAATTCTTAAAATCACCAAACTAATCGGGCAAACGTCTTAAAATCTCAAAAGCAATGGGGCTAGACATGAGGGAGAAAGGGGTCAAGAAAAAAGTCCCTCAAGTGGATATCTCCCCTCAAGATACGACAATATGGTAAGGAATGAAAACGATAGGGAATATACTGTAGTCTGACAACTATGAAATGTAGATTGGCAAACAAAAATAGAATGTGTATGTTGTATCTACGTAATCTTAAGGGGGGTGACCTGCTTTTTGTTATTTCTGCCCTTTTCTCTCTTTCTCTGGCTTGTATCCATTCGGCCCCTTTCAGCCAACTATTTGAAGACGTTTATCCCTATCTAGGTGTCGATTTCTTCCTGGCGAGCGATAGAGAGCCAGCATTATATGAAGAAATCCGGCTTCGCCGGAGAAATTTTTCTATCGAAAAATGCACAAATTTAGCCTGCTGTCAAACAAAAATAAAAAATATGCTGGCTCGCTACCGCTCACCAGTAAAAAAATGACACCTGGATGGAGATAAACGTCTTAAAACAGTAGGCTGAATGGGGCCAAATGGATACAAGCCAGAGAAAGATAGAAAAGGACAGAAAAAAACAGGTCACCCCCCTTAACGTACCTTATAAAAACAAGTAGAATGCAAATTGGTAATGTTAAACCAAATTACATACTTAGTGTACTGAACTGTATATACTTAGTGTACTGAACTGTATATACTTAGTGTACTGAACTGTATATACTTAGTGTACTGAACTGTATATACTTAGTGTACTGAACTGTATATACTTAGTGTACTGAACTGTATATACTTAGTGTACTGAACTGTATATACTTAGTGTACTGAACTGTATATACTTAGTGTACTGAACTGTATATACTTAGTGTACTGAACTGTATATACTTAGTGTACTGAACTGTATATACTTAGTGTACTGAACTGTATATACTTAGTGTACTGAACTGTATATACTTAGTGTACTGAACTGTATATACTTAGTGTACTGAACTGTATATGTTTGGAGAACATCGAAATTTCAAGGAAGAAGAGTTATGCAATATATAAAATATTATGTAATGCTTCAAATTCTAAAAAGAAATAACAAATATAGTAGCCTGAGTTAGTAAAGAAGTCCTGACGGTTCCTAAGGAGGAGTACAAAGTACAAAGTACAAAGAAGTACAAAGGAAATCAAGCTACAACAGGTCTAGTGACCCTTCTAGGCTGCTTTTCTTCCAAAACACTGAGGATCAAGTGTCTAAACAGTAGTTTAGAGTGGGTAAGGGAACATTTGAAAGGGAACTACTGCCCTGGAACTAATGTTCATGGCAGGATTAGGAAGTTAGTAGGGGACAGAGGGGTTAGTAACTGAGGGGGGGATCATATATAGTTATTCATTTACAAATGCAGTCAGTCGAGTTTGATGCAAGATATTTGTCTAGGCGAAGTTCAAAAGAATCAACGGTGCTGCAGTCTATAACGTTTCGGGGGGTTATGAGCCCCCTCCTTCCTCATGTTTAACCCAATTTGTTCTGAAATTTTAAGACAATCGACCCATTAGCTTGGCGATTGTAAGACATTTCGCCCCTATTTCTTTGCCAGTATTAAGGCCTGTTGTGCCATTTAGATGTCGATTGTTTTCCAGGTGAACGATAGCCAGCCTGTAATTTAGGAGGAACCGGCGGAACATTTATATACCGAAAAAAAAAAATAACTCAAATTCATCTCAACGGGGTCCGGGGGGCATTGTTTCAGGCACGATAAAGGACGAGGGAGCACCCCCATCCCCCATCTCCTTAGTGCCCCTTTCCCACTGGTGAGACAAGTCACGATTTCCGTCGCCAATGCCTTCGTTTTGTCAAATTCGCAAGAATACATGCGACCTTCACGATTTCGACCGTTACAAACAGATGACAAATTATACTGGGCGAATATGTCGACGATGTCGGCGACGCAATCGCCGACATCGGCGACGTTATCGGGGAAGTGAGCGATGGACATCATGAACCTCTGCTAGGCATGTCACATTTTCAAAAATCTCTTGCGAGATCATGTGAGGATGAAAGAATACTCGCCGCCGTATGTTCTGTGACGTCTTCCGCGATCCAAGCGATGGTTCGGCGTTTACTTCGGCGAGGTGATAAGAGTATTTTTTAAAGGCACAAATTCTTGCGATGATGAACGATTCATCGTCGACCATCGGCGTTGGCATCGCACATAGGCTACGTCGGCGAGATCGGCGAGGTGTGCGCAGGTGAGCGAATGTAACGTGAAGGTGCTAATTGCAGAGTGGAATTAGCATAGCAAGCCAAACTAATGTGCCGAACGTCATAAAATATGAAAACTAATGGGGTTAACCATGAGGAAGAAAGGGGACCAGAAAAACGACCCATCTCTCCTTAATTCAGAGGTTGGCAATGCTTCGCCGGAGACATATTTCTATCAAATAATGTACAAATTTAGCTTGCTCTCAAAACAAAAAATATATATGTTGGCTCGCTACCTCTCACCAGGAAAATATTGAAACCTGGATGGGGGTAAACGTCTTAAAACAGTAGGCTGAACGGGCCGAACGGATACAAGGCAGAGAGAGAGAGAGAGAAATAGAAAAAAAAAAAACGAGGAGAGAGAGAGAGAAAGAGTAAACTAAAAAAAGCGAGGTGGGCTCAATTGTTAAGCCGTAACGCAAACATTGAGCCCACCTCGCTGTTTGTGGTTTTCTCTTTCTCTCCCTCTCTCCTCGTTTTTTTATTTTGTTTTCTATTTCTCTCCCTCTCTCTTTGCCTTGTATCCGTTCGGCCCCTTCAGCCTACTGTTTTAAGACGTTTATCCCCATCCAGTTGTCGATTTCTTCCTGGCGAGCGATAGGGAGCGAGCATTGTATGGAGAAACCCGGCTTCGCCGGAGAAATGTTTGTATCAAAAAATGTACAAATTTAGCTTACTCTCAAAACAAATATATATATATATGTCCGCTGAACATGATGGCGGTGTTTAGATTATGCTATCATCATTATTGGATTTTATAGAAATAAATCTATAACGATAGTTTTTCGCTCTTATAGAATCCATTCCGCAGCAAAATATTAACTCTGTCTGTTTTCACCAATAATAAGTGTTTTTTTATAATTTTTTGTTTTCATGAACGGCAAGAGGAAAGGTTATTCTATAAGATGTCATCAACAACAACCACAAAAATAACAATATGTGGAATTTCACCGTAGGTGAAGGCATATCATCAGTCCGCCCGTATTTGCCCTAACTCTCAGTCGGTTTTCACCCATAATAATTGTTTTTTATATTGTTTTGTTTTCATGAACGGCAAGAGGAAAGGTTATTCTATAAGATTTCATCAAAAACAACAACAAATATAACAATATGTGAAATTTCACCGTAGGTGAAAGATATCTCACTATAGGCCTAATAATTTTTGTTTACCCACCTCTCCAATGTTGCTCTTTGGCCTCGGCAGGTGTGTCTTGAGCATTCCGCGACCGTCGCAAGGCCCTTCGCATGCCTCGTGCGGAGCATACACCTGGCGGGTATACTCTCGGCGAGTATTCATGCGCACGTCGATGACTAATCGACGAGGAAATCGCCGATGATCATCGATGTTCTCCGAACATCCGAGAGCATCGGCGATCAGTCGTGCGACGTTTTGGAACATTTCAACGATTTTCTTTGTGCGACAAACTCTGCGATGTCTCGCCGATGTCGCAGATGATCGCAGAAAACCTTCGGTGATGCTCGACGATGCTTGCTAGGGTAGAGGGTAACCAATCATCGTGAGTCCTCGTCCAAAATTTTGAACTGTGCGAACATTATGCGACGACCCCGACCCGCGAGGGCCCTTGCGAGGCCTTGAGAGTCAAACAATTTTTCATGAGAGGTGTTGAGACATGTCACGAATGTGCCAATTTATTGGTTTCCGAGACGAAAATCGTGACTTGTCTCACCAGTGGGAAAGAGGCATTAAGGCGGGATGATTCATTCTTCGGTCGATTTGTTTTCATTTATTTATTATTTGTTTTAGTTTCCTCCCTAGAGCTCCCTGAAAAGTTAAAAACAATGCCAGGATCCCCCTTCAAGATATATTTGTAAATTTTTCGGTAGAAAAATTTCCCGGCCAAAGGCCGGATCCTCCTAAATTACAGGCTCGCTATTACTCGCCAGAATAAAATCGAACCCTAAATGACACGAATGACAAAGAAAAGTGGCGAAAGGTCTTAAAATCGCCAAACTAATGGGCTGAACGTCTTAAAATTTGAAAACTAATGGGGTTAAACATGAGGGAGGAAGGTGTCCAGAGAAACGACCCATCTGCCCTTAACCTGGCTTATAACAGCTGGCCACCAGACGCGTTCATACAACTGCCACAACTGTAAAGCCGGTATCACACGAGAGCTTTTACAGTCAACATTCAATGATCAGCATTTTTCTGGTAACATTTCTGGAAAATTTGCACTGGAATCGGAAACTAGACTGGTGACAGATGAATTTAGGTGACAGAAATTCTTTAAATGCTGACCTCATAAGCTGTCGGACCAGTGTTGAGGATAAATGTTGAGCAAAAAAGCGATCGTGTGATACCGGCTTAAGACGGAAGCAGGCACTAAATGGTATAACAAGAACCTAGAGCAGAAGTAAAAGGTCAAGATGTTGCCTTATAGGTCCGGGTCACAAGGCGATAGGTAGGTGAGAATACAGGTCACATATGAATTATAGGTCCAGGTCACAAGGCGATAGGTAGTTGAGAATACAGGTCACATATGAATTATAGGTCCGGGTCACAAGGCGATAGGTAGGTGAGAATACAGGTCACATATGAATTATAGGTCCGGGTCACAAGGTGATAGGTGAGAATACAGGTCACATATGAATTATAGGTCCGGGTCACAAGGCGATAGGTAGGTGAGAATACAGGTCACATATGAATTATAGGTCCGGGTCACAAGGCGATAGGTAGGTGAGAATACAGGTCACAAATGAATTATAGGTCCGGGTCACAAGGCGATAGGTGAGAATACAGGTCACATATGAATTATAGGTCCGGGTCACAAGGCGATAGGTAGGTGAGAATACAGGTCACATATGAATTATAGGTCCGGGTCACAAGGCGATAGGTAGGTGAGAATACAGGTCACATATGAATTATAGGTCCGGGTCACAAGGCGATAGGTAGGTGAGAATACAGGTCACATATGAATTATAGGTCCGGGTCACAAGGCGATAGGTAGGTGAGAATACAGGTCACATATGAATTATAGGTCCGGATCACAAGGCGATAGGTAGGTGAGAATACAGGTCACATATGAATTATAGGTCCGGGTCACAAGGCGATAGGTGAGAATACAGGTCACATATGAATTATAGGTCCGGGTCACAAGGCGATAGGTAGGTGAGAATACAGGTCACATATGAATTATAGGTCCGGGTCACAAGGCGATAGGTAGGTGAGAATACAGGTCACATATGAATTATAGGTCCGGGTCACAAGGCGATAGGTGAGAATACAGGTCACATATGAATTATAGGTCCGGGTCACAAGGCGATAGGTAGGTGAGAATACAGGTCACATATGAATTAAGGGGACGTGGGTCATTTTTCTGGTCACTTTTCTCCCTCACGTTTAGCCTTGTTAGTTTTCAGATTTTCTCCCCCAGACATATATGACGCGATCGCGTCATATGAACTAGTGAACCAAAAACTCATATGACGCGATCGCGTCATATGGACTTATCTCTATACCTCTCCAATAAGTTTATGACGCGATTTTGCGTCATATGAGCTCAGTAAGTCCGATAAGTTACCATACGATAAAACCGTTGGTGGCAACCTCATTCACCTCCGATAATTCTAACGGCCGCAGTGTTGTTGTGAGTGTAGTGCGGGGCAGTGGCAATGATCTCGGGGCTCCCGCCTCCTCGGACTTATTGGAACATAATATGTCGGAGGGAGTTAAGATGTTTCCCCCATTAGTTTGTCGATTTTAAGACCTTCCGCTCCATTTCCTCGTCAATATTAAGACGTTTCGTGCTATTTAGGTGTCGATTTTTTCTCCTGGCGAACGACAGTGAGCCTTTAATTTTGGACAATAGTGAGCCTTTAATTTTGGATTTCTGGATTATTTGCACTGGTATCGGAAACTAGACTGATGGTAGATGAATGTACTATAGGTTTCAGAGGCCGTGTTACATCGTTTTTCGGGAATGACTTCTTTACAAACAGTTGGATCAGTATGATATTTTGACACAGCTTTTTTCACACCGTTCTCTAATTTTCGTCAATATAGTGCATTACCAAAAGTGTAGAATTAAGCCACTTGTCCTTGTGTCATGAGGTTAAAGTCACACATTAGTGACTAAGAAACGAACAAGGCTACCGTGGCTTACCTTTGAGAACCACCAAACCATTATTGCTCCTCCATCAAACACGGTAGTTATCAGCCACCACTCAACCCTACTATTGCATTTAAATTCAAGTTATCTGTCAATATCAAGTATAAATATAAAAAAGTATGTATTTTTGTATATTTATATTTTAATATATATATATTAATTTTTCTATCGAAAAATTTACAAATTTAGCCTGCTGTCAAACAAAAATAAAAAATATGCTGGCTCGCTACCGCTCACCAGTAAAAAAATGTACACCTGGATGGGGATAAACGTCTTAAAACAGTAGGCTGAATGGGGCCAAATGGATACAAGCCAGAGAAAGATAGAAAAGGACAGAACAAAAACAGGTCACCCCCCTTAAACTACCCAGTTTCACTGAGTGTAGACTGTGTTCGGATGCGACACACGTGCCTGGTGTCTAGAAAGAGGTTCATCCCCTGGTCCACAATTTACCCCCGTGACTGTACTACATATTTAAGAGATATATTGATGTAGTTGTTTAATAACATTATTATAATATGTTTAAGTTTGTTCCCTAGACCTCCGTCAAGCTTAAGGGGGGTCACCGTTTTTTTTGTTTTTATCTTTTTCTTATTATCTCTCTTCCCCTGCCTTATAGCCATTCGGCCCCATTCAACCAACTGTTTTAAGACGTTTATCCCCATTCAGGTGTCGATTTCTTCCTGGCGAGCGATAGCGAGCAAGCATTGTATGGAGAAATCTGGCTTCGCCGGAGACATTTTTCTCTCGAAAAATTTACAAATTTAGCTTGCTGTCAAAACAAATATATATATATGCTGGCTCGCTACCGCTCGCCAGGAAAAAAAATTGACACCTGGATGAGGATAAACGTCTTAGCACAGTAAGCTGAATAGGGCCGAATGGATACAAACCAAAGAGTGAGGGAGAAAAAGAGAAAAAAAGCGAGGTGGGCTCCCTTAAAAAATAAAACAAACAAAACTAAGATCCCCCTGCGATATAAATGTCTGCATTATTCGGTAATATATGCACGCGCTTCCTCCTAAATTACAGGCTTGCTGTCGCTCACCAGGAAAATATCGATACACAAATGAAGCGAAAGGTCTATTAACTGACAAAGAAATGGTATGAACAGTCTTAAAATCGCGAAACTAATGGGTCGAAAATCTAAAAATCTCAAAAGTAACTGGGCTAAACGTGAGAGAGAAGAGGATCCAGAAAGCCCCCGTTAAAGGTTATGGATAACTTGTATACCATAAGGAAGCAACCAGCTGGGTTCGAACATGGAAATGCTTGAGCTGTACGGACAGAGAGAGAGAGAGAGAACGAGTGAGTGTGTGTGTGTGTGTGTGTGTGTGTGTGTGTGAGGGAGAGAGAGACAGTGACAGAGGGGGAGAGAGTGTAGGTGTGTGAGGATGAGAGGGAGTTAAGGGTATATTTTCACTTAAGGGGAGGTTTCTAGTGTGTGTCTTAGACCTCCATTATGCTTAAAATTACACCCCCTAGACCCCCTTTCATGATAAATATGTACATTTTTCGGCAGAAAAATGTCACGGCCGAAGGCCGATTCCTCTTAAGTTACAGGCTCGCTATCGCTCGCCAGGAAAAAATCGACACCTAAATGGCACGAAAGGTCTTAAAATTGACAGAAATGGGGCGAAAGTTATTAAAATCACCAAACTAATGGGGCAAACGTCTTAAAATATCAAAAGCAATGAGGCTAAACATGAGGGAGAATGAAGTTCGAAAAAAAAATCCCTCAAGTGGAAACCTCCCCTTAAGGGAGTGTGGTTATTTCTGGAGGGCCTTCTCCCTCGTGCTTAGCCCCATTAGTGTTGATAGTTTGAAACGGTCGCCTTATTAGTTTGACCATTACCTGACGCTCCATTTATTACCTGACGCGCCATTTATTACCTGACGCTCCATTTATTACCTGACGCTCCATTTATTACCTGACGCTCCATTTATTACCTGACGCTCCATTTATTACCTGACGCGCCATTTATTACCTGACGCGCCATTTATTACCTGACGCGTCATTTATTACCTGACGCTCCATTTATTACCTGACGCGTCATTTATTACCTGACGCGCCATTTATTACCTGACGCTCCATTTATTACCTGACGCGCCATTTATTACCTGACGCGTCATTTATTACCTGACGCTCCATTTATTACCTGACGCTCCATTTATTACCTGACGCGCCATTTATTACCTGACGCTCCATTTATTACCTGACGCGCCATTTATTACCTGACGCGCCATTTATTACCTGACGCTCCATTTATTACCTGACGCGCCATTTATTACCTGACGCGTCATTTATTACCTGACGCTCCATTTATTACCTGACGCTCCATTTATTACCTGACGCTCCATTTATTACCTGACGCTCCATTTATTACCTGACGCGTCATTTATTACCTGACGCGCCATTTATTACCTGACGCTCCATTTATTACCTGACGCTCCATTTATTACCTGACGCTCCATTTATTACCTGACGCTCCATTTATTACCTGACGCTCCATTTATTACCTGACGCTCCATTTATTACCTGACGCTCCATTTATTACCTGACGCTCCATTTTATTACCTGACGCTCCATTTATTACCTGACGCTCCATTTATTACCTGACGCTCCATTTATTACCTGACGCTCCATTTATTACCTGACGCTTCATTTATTACCTGACGCGCCATTTATAACCTGACGCTCCATTTATTACCTGACGCTCCATTTATTACCTGACGCGCCATTTATAACCTGACGCTCCATTTATTACCTGACGCTCCATTTATTACCTGACGCGCCATTTATAACCTGTGACGCTCCATTTATTACCTGACGCCTGACGCTCCATTTATTACCTGACGCTCCATTTATTACCTGACGCTCCATTTATTACCTGACGCTCCATTTATTACCTGACGCTCCATTTATTACCTGACGCGCCATTTATTACCTGACGCTCCATTTTATTACCTGACGCTCCATTTCCTTGTCAATTTTATCACCTCTCTTGTCATTTAGGTGTCGATTTGTTTCCTGGCGAGCAATAGCGAGCCTGCAACTGAAGAAGAACCTGTGACATCCAGGACATTTTTATACCGAAAAATTTACAAATTTACCTCGAAGGGGGATCTTGGGGGTATTGTATTGAGCAAATTAAAAAACTCCCCTTAATGTGTGTATCTGAGAGTTTGTGCGTGTGCGTGTGTTTGTGTGCCTGTGTGTATGTGTGTGTGTGTGTGTGTGTGTGTGTCAGTATTTAGGCCTCTACACAGCCGTCCCTCCCGTAGACAGGGTTAAGAGGGGATGGGTGGATTTATTTGTTAATTTATGTATTTTTGTGTTAGTTCTTTAGTTTCCTCCCTAGACCTCCATCAAACTTACAAAACACACACACCCAAGACCCTCCTTCAAGATGTAGTTGTACTTGTTTCGATAGAAAAATGTCACGGCCAAAGGATGGTTCCTCTTAAAATACAGGCTCGCTCTCTCTCGCCAGGAAAAAATCGACACCTAAATGACACGAACAGTCTTAATATTAACAAAGAAATGGGGCGAACGGTCTTAGAATCGCCAAACTAATAGGCCAAACGTCTTAAAATCAGAAAACTAATAGGGGTAAACACGAGGAAGCAGAGGGACCAGAAAAACTACCCATCTCCCCTTAAGCCGGTATCACACGAGCGCATTATCCCCTCAATATTTATCCTCAACACTGGTCTGGCAGCTTATGAGGTCATCTTTTATATTTATTAGGTCATCTCAGTTAACCTTTCATCCGTCTACTTTCCGAAATGAGAGCAGAATAATCTAAACATGTTACCAGAACATTTTTGAGGTTGGAATATCGGCGATGAAAGGCCTCGTGTGATAGCCCCTTTAGCCAGCCACCGTTTGTTTGTTTGTCTGTTTGCCTCACCCGTAAACACAAGCCCAGGTCTGCTCCATGACTCCCTTCTTCTTCTTCTTCCTCTTCAGTCAAACCTTGTCTTATCAGGGTCAAGATTTGTTATTCTCTCTCTTTTTTTCTTTTTTTTTCAGCTCGCCATTCCGATTACTCGACTATTACCAAGATTGTTGCTAATTAGGGAAACTTGGCAATAATATACACATAAACATAGCGGTATCATATTGTTCCATTAACCCCTTCTGTACCGGTGACGTATTTTGATCTTATTCTCGCGAGTATTAGACGATTTTATTTAGTTTAAAAGAGGCCTCCAGCACTTAAGAGGCTTCGAATTATATCACTTGACCATTTTTACTACCACAGATCCTTCTCAAACTGCACAAAACGCCTAATTACAGCTAGAATATAATTAGAAAACCGTCGCCGGTAAAGAAGAAGTTAAGAATAGATAAATCAAATGTTAAAAGATCCAATTTACCATAAGTTGGAAGTAATTAGACTAACTATTGCGATCTGCGATACGAGCAATATTGTATATATATATATAAATATATATTAAGAAGTAGCGTGGGTTTCTTTAAGCATTTAAACATTTTGATGGGCGTGATTACAAAACCAATTTGTTTGCGTAATTTCTGGATGAGGTTTAATATAATAGGTAAAGTTGCAGATACAAATGAGGTGTGTGTGTGTGTGTGTGTGTGTGTGTGTGTGTGTGTGTGAGAGAGAGAGAGAGAGTAATTAGCCAACCCGTATTTGTTAACATAAAGCAGTGTGATGGGGTATGCTTGTGCCTGTGTAACAAATGCGTATAATGCTGATATATACAAGACAATTAGTTAGTCTGCGAATACGTGTGTGTGTGTGTTGGTCTGTGTCTGTGTGTGTAGGGGGGGGGGGGGAGTTACTCACTCAGTTACTCAGTTACTTGTTCGTCAAGGGGAATCCACGCAATGCGAGCTAAGCTCATTATTATCGCGCCTCCTTAACTGGGAATGTATTGCGTGAAATGCATGTTAAGTGTTTTATGTACTGTTGGAATGGCTGTGGATGTGTGTGTAGTCTGTATTTAGCCAATTGGCGACATCGGAAACGAAGGCTTAGGGTGGATCTGTATGGTACCATTCTCACTATAGACGGTACCGTCTCGCCCGAAGGCTTAGGTAGCCATCAGCTTAGGTGAACCATATGATACCCATCTCGCCTTGTACCATTTTTGCCAACCCCAGATGGGACGTCACAACGTCGTCCACTTATTCCAGGTACCTATTTACAGCTAGGTGAACTGAGGCTAACACATGAAAGGAGACAAGCTCAATTTGTCTCCGCCCGGCCGGGGATTGAACCCCCGACCCCTCGTGTGTGAGACGAGAGCTCTACCTACTAGGCTACGGGTTGTGTGTGTGTGTGTGTGTGTGTGTGTGTGTGTGAGAGAGAGAGAGAGAGAGTAATTCAAGCTAACCCGTATTTGTTAAGCATAAAGCAGTGTGATGGGGTATGCTTGTGCCTGTGTAACAAATGCGTATAATGCTGATATATACAAGACAATTAGTTAGTCTGCGAATACGTGTGTGTGTGTGTGGGTCTGTGTCTGTGTGTGGGGGGGGGGGGAGTGTATGTGTGTGTGTGTGTGTGTGTGTGTGTGGTAGGGGTGAATGTGTGTGTGTGTGTGTGTGTGTGGTAGGGGGGAGTGTATGTGTGTGTGTGTGTGTGTGTTTGTGTGTGGGGGGGGGGTGGAATTGTATGTGTGTGTGTGTGTGTATGTGTGGTAGGGGGGAGTGTATATGTGTGTGTGTGTGTGTGTCTGTGTGTGTGGGGGGGGGGGGGGAGTGTATGTGTGTGTGTGTATGTGTGGTAGGGGGGAGTGTATATGTGTGTGTGTGTATGTCTGTGTGTGTGGGGGGGGGAGTGTATGTGTGTGTGTGTGTGTGTGTGTGGTAGGGGGGAGTGTATGTGTGTGTGTGTGTGTGTGTTTGTATGTGGGGGGGTGGAATTGTATGTATGTGTGTGTGTGTGTGTGTGTGTATGTGTGGTAGGGGGGAGTGTATATGTGTGTGTGTGTGTGTCTGTGTGTGTGTGGGGGGGGGGGGGGGTTGTATGTGTGTGTGTGTGGGTGTGAAGACGACCACGTTAGTGAGAAGAGCTTGTGTCACACAGCGCATTTTCTGGCAATGTGTTCAAGCAATTGTGGCCTGGCATCTTCTTAACTAAAGTTATGTATTATATTGGTATCTTAAAATCATATGCATTAACCCTCTACGGATCGATGACCCGCTTCTTTTCTGGTTTCTGGCTATTATTAGACACGTTTACTCAGATTAGGAAGGGTCTATGAAAGTCAGAGGGTTGATTGATTTAGTCATTCCCCTTTTAATTCACACAGATCCTTCCTGAGCTCTATAAAATCGTCTAATGATACCCAAAATAAACTTCTAAAACGCGTCATATCATCAAGGGGTTAAGTCTAAAATAGTTTATATTTAATTTTAGCTATATTTAGAAGATGTACAGTTTAAGAAGGATGTATGGTAGTAAAGAGGGTTAAGGGGACCAGTCTGCTTCTTTCTGGGTTTTATCCATTCGGCCCCATTCACCTTACTCTTTTTAGACGTTTCTCCCCATTCATGTATCGATTTTTCCTGGCGAGCGATAGCGAGCCATCATTGTATGGAGAAATCCGGCTTTGTCGGAGAAATTTTTCTACCGAAAAATGCACAAATTAAGTAAGCTGTCTATAATATAATCCAAAATATGGTGGCTCGATGTCGCTCGCCCGGTTCAAATCGACACCTGGATGAGGATAAACGTCTTAAAACAGTAGGTTGAATGGGGTCGAATGGCTACTACCTAGAAATAAATACAAAACAGGTCGGTCCCCTTAAGTGAGATACTTCGAATTATGTTAGTTGCTGGAGGCCCTTTATAAACTGAATTATGTTAGTTGACGGAGGCCCTTTATAAACTGAATTATGTTAGTTGACGGAGGCCCTTTATAAACTGAATTATGTTAGTTGACGGAGGCCCTTTATAAACTGAATTATGTTAGTTGACGGAGGCCCTTTATAAACTGAATTATGTTAGTTGACGGAGGCCCTTTATAAACTGAATTATGTTAGTTGACGGAGGCCCTTTATAAACTGAATTATGTTAGTTGACGGAGGCCCTTTATAAACTGAATTATGTTAGTTGACGGAGGCCCTTTATAAACTGAATTATGTTAGTTGACGGAGGCCCTTTATAAACTGAATTATGTTAGTTGACGGAGGCCCTTTATAAACTGAATTATGTTAGTTGACGGAGGCCCTTTATAAACTGAATTATGTTAGTTGACGGAGGCCCTTTATAAACTGAATTATGTAAGTTGACGGAGGCCCTTTATAAACTGAATTATGTTAGTTGACGGAGGCCCTTTATAAACTGAATTATGTTAGTTGACGGAGGCCCTTTATAAACTGAATTATGTTAGTTGACGGAGGCCCTTTATAAACTGAATTATGTAAGTTGACGGAGGCCCTTTATAAACTGAATTATGTTAGTTGACGGAGGCCCTTTATAAACTGAATTATGTTAGTTGACGGAGGCCCTTTATAAACTGAATTATGTTAGTTGACGGAGGCCCTTTATAAACTGAATTATGTTAGTTGACGGAGGCCCTTTATAAACTGAATTATGTTAGTTGACGGAGGCCCTTTATAAACTGAATTATGTTAGTTGACGGAGGCCTTTTATAAACTGAATTATGTTAGTTGACGGAGGCCCTTTATAAACTGAATTATGTTAGTTGACAGAGGCCCTTTATAAACTGAATTATGTTAGTTGACGGAGGCCCTTTATAAACTGAATTATGTTAGTTGACGGAGGCCCTTTATAAACTGAATTATGTTAGTTGACGGAGGCCCTTTATAAACTGAATTATGTTAGTTGACGGAGGCCCTTTATAAACTGAATTATGTTAGTTGACGGAGGCCCTTTATAAACTGAATTATGTTAGTTGACGGAGGCCCTTTATAAACTGAATTATGTTAGTTGACGGAGGCCCTTTATAAACTGAATTATGTTAGTTGACGGAGGCCCTTTATAAACTGAATTATGTTAGTTGACGGAGGCCCTTTATAAACTGAATTATGTTAGTTGACGGAGGCCCTTTATAAACTGAATTATGTTAGTTGACGGAGGCCCTTTATAAACTGAATTATGTTAGTTGACGGAGGCCCTTTATGAACTGAATAAGATCGTCTGATAGTAGCAAGAATATAATTAAAGAGACGTCGCTGGTACCGAAGGGGTTAAGACAAGTCGGTGTGAACAAGAATGTAAACAAAGTCTCTTCCCTTTGGTCCCCATCTGCCAACAGCTGACGATGCTAACCCTTTGAGGAGCAGGACGCCTTTGGTCCCCATCTGCCAACAGCTGACGATGCTAACCCTTTGAGGAACAGGACGCCTTTGGTCCCCATCTGCCAACAGCTGACGATGCTAACCCTTTGAGGAGCAGGACGCCTTTGGTCCCCATCTGCCAACAGCTGACGATGCTAACCCTTTGAGGAGCAGGACGCCTTTGAGCGCATTAATTTGGTTATCATTAGACGATATTATTCAGCTTAGGAAGGACTTGTGGGAGTCAGGGGGATGGTTGATATAGATGTTACCCCTTTGAATGCTAGAGGTCCTTCCAAAAATGATAAAATCGCCTATTGATAGCCAAAATAATCTGGTTATCATTAGACGGTATTATTCAGCTTAGGGAGGAAATGTGAGAGTCAGAGGGATGATTGATAGAAATTTGACCCCTTTGACTGCTAAAGGGCCTTCCAAAATTGAATAAAATCACCTATTGATTGTCAAAATATGATGTCTAAACGCGGCATAATCATCAAGGGGTTAACCCTTTGAAAATCTTGACTCATTTTGACAGTTTATTCTGGCTATCATTCGTCGATTTTATACAGCTTAGGAAGGATCTGGGGGAATTAAAAGGCTAAAGACAATCTCAATTAACCCTCTGTCTTTCATACACCGTTCCTAATCTGAATAAAATTGTCTCCAAATAGCCTAAATAAACTGTCATAACGCGTCATAATCCTTAAGGGGTTAACACATAGCAGCAGGTTCAGGCATTTCTGGGAACATGTCATTGGCAGCTATTTATGCCAATTATTCGGAATTAGGTAATGGTATTTCCAGCAACTAGTCTGATGGTACCTTACCTTAGTGACAATATTCAGATAATGATTCAAAGGGAGGTTTTTAGTTTGTTCCCTAGACCTCCATCAAGCTTAAATAAATACCACCAAGTCACTCTACGAGATAAACTTTTACATGTTTTGGTAGAAAATGTCCAGGCCGAAGGCCTGTTCCAAAATGACAGGCTCCCAATCGCTCACCAGGAAAAAATGGACACCTATATGGTAGGAAATGTCTTAGATGTTACGATGAGATGGGGCGAAAGGTCTAAAATAATCCAAACTAATGGCACAAACATCTTAAAATCTCAAAAATAATAGGGCTAAATATAAGGAAGAAAGGGGTCCGGAAAAAAACTCCCCTTAAAACATAGAAGACAATTCACAAGAGTGTTTTCTGGGAAGATGTGATCGACAAGTTCTGATGGCAATATCTAGGGAGTAGGTTATGCTCTTTTGGGCATTCTAGACTGACGCTACTTACTATACTGTAGGTGGCGCCAACGAACTTGACAATTTTCTAGACCCATTCTCATAACTCTAAAGGGCTTACAGCAAAATGGCTGTAAATATCCACACTATTTCCTGGTGGGCTCCTCCCTAATGATAGAAATGTCAGCTTGATTGTTTTCATTAATTTGAGTTATGAGAAGTTAAGGGGTCAAGAAAATTGTCAAGTTCGTTGGCGCTACCTATAGTCAAGACAGTCTGGAACACATTGACTACTTTGTTAACAATTTTGCGCAATAGAGTACGCTCGCGCTAATAAGTCACGTCTCAGCTGTCATTACGTTTGGCTCGCTCTGTGTTGTAGTAATGTCTGTCAGATGTTGAATAGGGTGAGTAAGTTTAGGAACATGTATGTATATCTCACTTGAAATTAATAAATCAAGTTTAGATATTGCTGATACCAATTATTGATCAAAATATACTTGGTGCCGAGACGTCACTTATTAGGCCGATTGTACATAACTGCTAAACCGGTATAATAGAAGTGAGTTGGTTTTATTTTTAGAATGCCTTTATTTTTATTGTTGGTTAGAAATGTTTCATTAACCCTTTTAGTACCAGCGACGTGTGTTATATTATATTCTAGCTATATTTAGACATTAACCCTTTGAGTACCAGCGACGTGTGTTATATTATATTCTAGCTATATTTAGACATTATGCAGCTTATGAAGGATTTGTGGTAGTTAAAAGGGTTGGTTGAGATAGTTTGAATTCTTATTTTTGCTAGAGGTTCTCCCTAAGCTGAATATATTCGTCTATTAATTGCCAGAATATAATTAAAAGGATGTCACCGGTACTGAATGGGTTAAACGAATATTGTGCAAGTAGTATGGATGGTTATTTGGTTTGTTAGGCGTGAATATTTTTACAATGCGTGAAAGGTGTCTCTTTAGCAAAATGTAAATTAGTGGTAGCCACACTTAAGGGGAGGTTTTGTATTTGTTTTAGTTTGCTCCCCAGACCTCCATCAAGTTTATACAAAGACAACCATTACTCTCATTTTTCGGTAGAAAAAATCCCTGGCCAAAGGCGAATTCGTCCTCAATTGCAGACTCGTTATCATTCGCCGGGATATAATCTACACCTAAATATCACGAAAGATCTTAATATTGACACGGAAATAGGGCAGAAGATCCTAGAACAGTCTAAGTAATCGGCCGAACGTCTTAAAATCTCAAAACTAATGAGGCTAAACATTATAATAATAATAATTATACTACTACTACTACTACTACTACTGCTACTACTACTACTAATAATAATAATAAGAAGAAGAAAAAATAACAAATAAGGGATTGGCGAGAGGCCCTTGTTTACCTTACAAGACGATTAAGTTATTATATGATGCCGAGACTTGATAAAGCAGAGGATTTATTGGACACTTTGTTTTCTTGGAAGTGATGGCTTTACACTCAAAGAGCAGGTGGTGGAGTATATTTGACTGTGCCGCCCAGCGGGGGGTTTTACCGTAATCGAGCTTGTTTCCGTGCTCGTTTCCATGCATAAACAAGAGCCAGAGCGTAATACAAGTATGTGTCCCTGAATGGGCGTTAAATGAGCTTTCCAATGACACCAGAACCATCCTTCTACGATCACTGGTTGTCTTGCAATGATCGTGCAACCGAAGGGCAAAATCGGTAAAATACGGTTATTTCCTTACATTATTACGTGTGAAACGAGTGAGGGAGGGTGGAGTAGGGCGGAGTACATCTCAGTAGCTCCACGACCACTGTGGCGAGCGGTCATGAGGTAACCTACGCTCCTCCCACCGCTCCGCTCACTCTCAGAGCACATTACGTGCTCAAAATTGCATGCGACTATAGTCGGGCCCCGCCACATAGGCCACATTTATTTCACTCGACTATAGCCGGGCGCCGCCAAAGAAGGATTAAGGGGGTGTCACACGAGTGAGTTTTCCGTAAATTTTCGATGAGCACGTTTTTTCTCGTGCTATTTTGAGGCTGTTTTGCATTGGAATCGGAAAGTAGGTCAAAGGTAGATTATTTTAGGTAGTTTAATTCTTACGGAACTTATATTTTGAAGCTGACAGACAACATTTGCCCGCAAAAATTGACGGACAAATTGCTTGTGTGACACCGCCTTTAGTTCTTGCTGGTGTATGTGCTAAGCTTCAGTGACTTTACTCAGCTTAGGAACCATCTCTACGATAAAAGGAGGAGGATATCTATCTTCAACCTTTGCTCTCAATGTAGATAGGTAGACTCAAACTCAGACTCAAATGTTCATTTCATAATAAGCTACACAATTACAGTAATCAAGCTAATATTTCTACAATTTGGGAAGAGATAGCCAGGGTATGGGTGAGGAAACTTACAGCCCACTTTCTCTAGCGCTTTTCGAGTTACAGAGGATAGAGGTGATGGTTTGTGGCCTAACTATAGTGAATGGACTATAGTTGTTGATATAAGTCCCCCATCGGCCTATATACTGAGGGACCTCCTATACCCCTGTACCAAATAGGTAGGCAACAAATCGTGAATCCTAGCCTGTGTAACTCAAAAAGGGCTAGAGCAAATGGGCTGTACATTTCCATTCCCTGACTGACCCTTCCCAAATCCTAGAAGTATTAGCTCGATTACTGTAGTCGTTTGTGAGGAATAGAGGTTAATGTTCAAGATTTTTGGTCAACTTATTTAGAACAGGGTATAGTGTTGATGTTTAGGTATCACTCTGCACGGTGACTGAGGAGAAGAGGTCTGTCTGTCACGGGATTACCAGGAAAGATGTGTATGTGTTTGTAAATAATACCCTCCTTGACTGCGGGAGGCCGGGTTATATTAAGTTTAACCCCTTCTGTAGCGACGACGTCTTTTAATTTTATTCTTGCTATAGTTATATGATTTTGTGCAGTTTAAGGAGGATCTGTGATAGTAAAATGGGTTAAGTGAGATGGTTCGAAGCCTTTTAGTTGCTGAAGGCCCTTTATAAAACTGAATAAATTCACCTAACAGTAGCCAGAGTGTAGCTAAAAGTGCGTCGCCGGTACAGAAGTGGTTAATAATACATGTGTATAATAATTTGATTATATACCGACTCATATACATAGATTAGACGGAATATAAACCCCATATAAGGAGGAGCACTTTACTGACTCCTCCTCATGTAGAGTGTTTATATACTGACTCATATACATAGATTAGACGGAATATAAACCCCATATAAGGAGGAGCACTTTACTGACTCCTCCTCATGTAGAGTGTTTATATACTGACTCATATACATAGATTAGACGGAATATAAACCCCATATAAGGAGGAGCACTTTACTGACTCCTCCTCGTGTAGAGTGTTTATATACTGACTCATATACATAGATTAGACGGAATATAAACCCCATATAAGGAGGAGCACTTTACTGACTCCTCCTCATGTAGAGTGTTTATATACTGACTCATATACATAGATTAGACGGAATATAAACCCCATATAAGGAGGAGCACTTTACTGACTCCTCCTCATATAGAGTGTTTATATTCATTATACACTGAATCCAACTAATATATCATCATCCAACACTGGGGCCGGATACTCAGACATTCCATAACTGAAGGGGATAGTGCTTGTTTTTTGGTCTACGTGTTTATGCTTTACTATATTTTTGAGTTTTCTAGCTGGACCTCCATCAAGCTTAAAAAAACACCCCTAGACCCCTTTTCAAGATAAATGTATACATTTTTCGGTAGAAAAATGTCCCGGCCAGGTTCCTTCTAAAATTACAGGCCCACTTTCGCTCGCCAGGAAAAATCGACATCTAAATGGCACTAAAGGTCTTAACATTGACAACAAAATGGGGCGAAAGGTCTCAAAATCGTCAAACTAATGGAACGAACGTCTTAAAATCTAAAAACTAATATGCTAAACATGAGGGAGAACGAGATCCATAAAAAGCGACTAACTCCCCCTTCAGGCGAAGTAAAAGGCAAAATAAACCAACGAGTTTACAGCTTATTCTCTGCTTACGATGTCATAACTTTCGGATACTCAGAAACTCCAGGCTGTCATAAGTTATAATACCTGGCTACGACTTACTCCAGGCTATCATAAGTTATAATACCTGGCTACGACTTACTCCAGGCTATCATAAGTTATAATACCTGGCTACGACTTACTCCAGGCTATCATAAGTTATAATACCTGGCTACGACTTACTCCAGGCTATCATAAGTTATAATACCTGGCTACGACTTACTCCAGGCTATCATAAGTTATAATACCTGGCTACGACTTACTCCAGGCTATCATAAGTTATAATACCTGGCTACGACTTACTCCAGGCTATCATAAGTTATAATACCTGGCTACGACTTACTCCAGGCTGTCATAAGTTATAATACCTGGCTACGACTTACTCCAGCCTATCATAAGTTATAATACCTGGCTACGACTTACTCCAGGCTATCATAAGTTATAATACCTGGCTACGACTTACTTTTCAGTATTAATTAAACTAGAATTGCGATAATGGACTCTCATGTCCTGTTTAGTATACACACACACACACACACACACACACACACACACACACACACACACACACACACACACACACACACACACACACACACATACATACATACACAAACACACACACACACACACATCTAAATATAAAAAAACTCTGTCCAGACTGTTTACAGCAGCCTCGAGAGACATCCGACCAATATGGCAGACCAACCTTGATATTGTGTATACATGTGTTGCTCTTCACTCACCAACAGAGAATGATAAGCGAGGTGATCTGTTCGCACCATCTATATAGCCTGACACATGGTACCTACTGTGAATCACTGAGAACTAGTGCACAGTATAAGATATATAATAAAAGAAAGTTGTAGGGATACAGAAAAGAGGAGAAACAATCTATTGCAATTTATACAATTCTAAGAAGATAAAAGAAACAATTAAATGTCGATGACCTCTCTCTCTCTCTCTCTCTCTATATATATATATATATATATATATATATATATATATATATATATATAGTATATGCAGTAATAAAATTGAAATGACGTGGACCAGCCAACAAAAGCCAAAACCAGTCAAGCACCTGTTCCCGTATTCAAACAACAACCAAATCACCCAGTGCCGTATTGCCAGTATATCAAGTAGACCCAAATCCACCAGACCCCCTCCACAACAAACACTGCTTGAACAAGGTCACGGGAGAGAAAACGTGCCAATCCCCCTTCACGCGATAGAAAACGCATCACCCCCCCTTCATGTGAGTTAAGCGTCCATTCCCCCCCAACAACACATTCCTTACCCCAAACCAGACCATGCCTATTTAGAAGAAATGTTTATGGAAGTTCGCCATCAAACCCTCCAATATCTCTCTGTATCTTCTGCCCAAATTGAACTTGATCATGGCAGCCCAGTGGGTAAACAATTAGAAACTCCCTCTCTCCTGTCCCTACTGCCACGAAAGGATAGCCACTTAAGCCTAACTGAAAAGTGGATAGGATCTCACCGGACCCAAGGAAAGTTAGGCAAAACTGGCAGTTAACCAATCGAGTTCTTCTTCGGACGAACATACTTAACTGCTAACTTCAGTTCGGATAAAAGAGATCCGTAGGGGCTAGCCATTCTCCCCTTAAAAGTCTTGACAAGCAGTGAATGATTACACAGTCGAGTACTTCTTCTTCAGACGAACATACTTCACTGCTAATCATAATTAGGATAAAAGAGATCCATAGGGGCTAGCCATTCTCCCCTTAAAAAGTCTTGACAAGCAGTGCAAACTAGTGCGTAGAATTGTGATCCCGAAAAAAGGACATAGGAGAATGAAAGAGAGCATCGCCTACCTGGAAGGTGTGACGACGCCACGACCCCTTGGTACAACTGGAGGGACAACTAGACTTGTCACCACGTGCGCACCAGACTCTCTACGGCTCCTACCTTTCTTCTCAAACCTTTAAGCAACCTTTGTATTGTAAAGAGTCTTGATGATTACAATAAGGGTTAATAAGATATGTTAAGATTCACGTTTATGTAAAATTTAAAATTTTCTATTCCACTCTTCTCCTAGTATCAGTACCTTGATATAGAGAGAACACCACACTTCTATCTTTGGGATAAATATATATATAATTCTTCGTGTATAGGCTCCTATATTCTTGTGAAAAATATTACATATATTTATTCGGGAAATTGTACATGCACCTCTTACACGTACAACCAGTGAACTCTTATTCAGATCTTGTTTCTATGCTAATATCATCAGCAGGGTATGTAAGTTATAGATGAGTTGTTCACAGAGTGTTTTACTATTCAAACTCTTAATTTGACTATTGTTATTATCATGCTTCATGACTTATAGTTCACGTAGTGTTCAGTTTGAGTTATTTCCAACGCTGTATTTTCAAGTCGCGTAAACTATCCTCCCGGCGAGAATATCTCACTGGCGCATAGATGACTATTGCATTTATTAAACCTATTTATGAATAAATATTCAATATTATAACTCTTTGAGTTCTTTGAGTTAATTCTCCTGTAACCATTGCACTAACGTAAAGGTTAACATTAAATAAAACAGTATCTTATCTACCATAACATCAGTACTGTGTGTATGTTGTCGCAGTAACTATTATCTACTCTCAGTGTGAAGCTAATTCGAATTCGCCAAATTCCATTCAGGATACTGTTTATTGTTTGACACTAAACATCTCTGTGTACACTTATTTGTATTTACTATAGAACACCATAATTAATATTTGTAGTATTGTATAACCTAATCCATTCTCTCCTAGGTCATCATTACTCTAGGATCAATTACTTTCATAATTCATATTTATTGTTCGGTCGAAGTGTTCATCTCCCTATATGACATTCGAGCTTGTATATGGGTTTATCTTAATTGAATATCGTACCCTAGCTGTTAAGGAATAAAACTTGTGAACCTACATTGTGTATTCCGAGTCCATTGATTATCATTGTTGCGTAATCTATAATATTGAAGTTAGTTATGTTCCAGTGAGCTAGTTGAGATTCCCATTCTTTCCTAAGGTGGAAAACGGGATCATTACCAAGCACGTTAGATAATAAAGTCGCATAACACATATGTATACTGTTTATTATAATAAGGTCAAACGAAAAATAACGAGAAGATAATTAACAAGAGTAAAGAAAAGAGAGTCAAAACGTAAAAGACAGAAGGAAGGAGACTGAGAAAATATCTTGGTAATTTTACGAACGCTGAGTGCCGTCGAGTACCTCATTAACATTCATTACCTTGGTCTTTTTCCTTTGTCTTTATCACCGCCTTTGTTTCGCTAATATTTGGTTGCAGTTTAAGTTGGCAAGAGTGGGTGGGAGGGGGGGGGGGGGTGTGTGTGCTCTGGACACCATTCTCTCTCGTGATTAGCCCCATTAGTTCTAAATTTTAGATATTCACCCCTTTAGTTTGGTGATCTTAAGACCTTTCTCGTAATTATTAGGGTGTTGATATTTTTCGTTACAAGCGGTTACAAGTGATGTTGAGCCGGCAATGTTAAAATGTTATTGATAAATGTCAAGCCCGGGCAACTTGACCTACCGATTAGTGACAAACGCTTAATAGTCATGGCCACCCCTTTTCGGGAATTACGGATTCTGGATAAACAAAAGAAAACAAAAAGAAAACAAAAGTAGATATCGGCCTTTGTCCTGCATAGTTTTCTACCGGGAAAAAAAAAAAATATATATATATATATATACCGTATATATATATATAGAGAGAGAGAGAGAGAGACCTACGGTGGAAACTAAAAAAATTACAAATATATATATATATATATATATATATACAGTATATATATACATATATATATATATATATATATATATATATATATATATATATATATATATATATATATATATATATATATATATATATATATATATATATAGATAGATAGATAGATAGATAGATAGATAAATAGAAACCTTCCCTTAAGGCATGCACTGGAAGATAATGTGGATGAATTATAGAGTTTCTTCATATTTTCGTGTGTCAAAGTTATAATGCGTTAAAACCTTTCTGCTGCAGGTGGAATAATTAAGTCAACTTCGATATTTATGCCTACAGTAGTTTGTAAAGTTGGACACAAAGAAGCTGACGTCAATAATGCTTAGGGATGCGTTTGTCTTGGTTGGCTAGTTAAGGAGAGGTTTTCGTTTATATTTTATAGAACCACCTTCTCCCTCATGTTTACCTCCCCTTAGTTTTGTGATTTTATGGCATTTGCCCCATTAGTTTGGGGATTTTAAGACATTTCACCCCATTTATTTGTTAATATTAAGACTTGAGCACATTTTGTTGTAGTCGTTTTGTATTTACAGAGGCTAGAGGCCACGATATTAGGGCTATAGTTTCCGATGTCAATACGAAAAAACATAACAATAGTACGAGAAATAACTTGCCCATCGAAAATTGCAGGAAAAAACCCTCGTTCGACACAGGCCTCGTTTTGTTTACCTCTGTCCATTATACAGTAGCACAATGCAGAACACCATTACAACATGTCCCCTTAGGCTTCTCCCTTTCTTCACTACCATTATCAAGTAGTCAACAGCACCATTATAAGACATCCTGTTTTATGCATTTCTTCTGCTTTATCATTCTCTCCATATGCGTTCTCATTATTAAGAGTTCGTGTATATTTTTAGTTTGCTCACTAGACCTCTATCAAGCTTGAGAAACACCCCCAAGACCCTCCTTCGAGATAATGTTTGTACATGTTTCGGTAGAAACATTTCCTGGCCAAAGGCAGGTTCCTCCTAAGTTACAGACTTGCTATCGCTCACCAACAAAAAATCGACAACTATTTGACAGATAAATGAAGCGAAGGGTCTGAAAAGCGCCAAAATAATGGGACAAACGTCTTAAAATATATATAATAATGTGGTTGAACATGAGGGAGAAAGGGGTCCAGAAAAAAAATATTGGAGTTAAACATGCGGGAGAAGGGGTTTCAGAAAAACAGACAAAAGGGGTTAAGCATGACAGAGTAGGGGGTCCAGAAAAAAAAAAAAAAAAAAAAACACCCCTCAGATATCCCCACAACACCATTATACTACACCGTATTTTATTTATTGTATTTTGTATTTGTTTATGATTATTATTTGTTGTTATGCTTAATTATTAATTCCATGTGCGTTCCCATTATTTACCCGGTCTGTACCGGTAACGTCCTTAATATTTTCTTCAAGCTATATATACATGGTGTTGTGCATTACAAGGATCTGTGGAAGAAAATAGGGTTTAGTGATATAGTTCGGAGCTTGTTAATTGTTGGAGGCCTTTTTATACAGAATAAAATCGTCTAATAGTAGCCATAATAAAGTTAAGAAGGCGGGATTGGTACTAAGTGTTTTGCTTTCCTGGAATGGTATTATTTTGTCTTATCCTTATTATCTTTTAATGATAATAATTAATCTCGCATTTTCTATCAACTCTCGGCAATTCTGTCTTAATATATTAGGAATGTTCATCTTATATAGACTAATTCATCAGCAATAATTTACCTTTACCAAAGTATATCAACTGTTTACTAACTGTTGCTAGATTCATTGTTCATGTAAAGTCAGTGTTGCATGAGCTCTTTTTCCGTCAATTTTAAGGGCAATTGTAATCTGGCATCTTCGAATTTTAAGTTTTATCGCAAATGAGGCACCTAGCATAATCTACCTTCAGTCTAGTTTCCTATTCCAATGTGAAAGAGCCTCACAATATTTCGAGAAAAATTTTGCTTATCTCTCTCTCTCTCTCTCTCTCTATATATATATATATGTAAATACCGGTGTATGTATATATATATATATATATATATATATATATATATATATTAGTTTCCTCGCTAGACCTCCATCAAGCTTTAAAAAAAAAACACATAGGGGTATATTTGTAAATTTTTCGGTAGAAAAATGTCCCGGCTGATGGCCGCTTACTTCAAAAATTACAGGCTCGCTATCGCTCGCCAGGAAATCGACACCTACATGGCACGAAGGGTCTTAATATTGACAAACAATTAGACAGAAGGTCTCAAAATCGACAAACTAACGGTACAAAAGTCTTAAAACCTCAAAACTAATACAATTATGCTAACCATGTGGGAGAGGGGGGTCCAGAAAAAGCGACTACATTCCTCTTAAGGGGTGATTATTGTTTAATTGCTTATTTATTTATTAATGTATCTATTATTTCCTTCTTTAGGTTAGTGTCCTTCCTGGACCTCCATCAAGCTTAAGCATATATTCCCCAGACCTCTCCTTCGAAATATATCTGTGCATATTTTGGTAGAAAATTACCCCGGCTGAAGACTCCCTACTCCGTAATTGCAGGCTCACTGGCGTTCGCTAGGAAGAATGGGTCGACAGGTCTTCAAATCGCCGAGCTAATGGGGCGATTGTTTTAAATTCTAAACACTAATGGGGCTAAGCATTAGGAAGAAGGGGGTTTAAAAAAAAATCCCTAACAAGCTATAACTTAGTTATTGCATAATCATATATTCTTTAACTTATCTAAATCTACAATAAGTTCAGTTTAACATACATTTGCTTAACAACAACATAAAGGCAAAATGGTTCGATTGACTATAAACACCATATTAGGAGGAGTGCTTTATTGGCAGCGTTTCGCAGAATTATTCATCAGACCAATGACGGCTAAAGGCTTTATGAAATACCCCAAGGAGTGGAGGACACGGCACCCAAGGGCAATAAGGGGACATAATACGGCGCCCAAGAACAATACGGGGGAAGTTGACCGGAAAATTATCTCCTGTCGCGACACTTTCCGCACCAAGAACTTCGTCACGGGAGACAATTGATCACTTGCGAGTTTCAAGTTATAAGGAAGTTGGGGCCGTAAACATCGATAATTAACATAAATGCAATAATAATGTAGGTTTCTGACAGATGAAAAGTATGGTGAATGTAATTGTATGTGTTTATAAAAGCACTACAACATATTTGTTAGCTTTAATTCTGTTAAATATCGACGTCTACAGCTCCAACTTCCTTATAGATCGAAACTCGCAAGCCGTCAATTGCATGACTTAAACCCTTCTGTACCGGTAACGTTCTTTTAACATTATTCTGGCTGCTATTAGACGACTTTATTCAGTGTAAAAAGGGCCTCCAACAATTAATTAACAGGCTTCAAACTAACTCACTTGACCCTTTCTACTACCACATAATCTTCTTAAACCACACCAAATACTGTAGTCTAAATATAGCAAGAATATAACTAAAAAGACATTGCCGGTACAGAAGGGGTTAAGGGGAGGTGTCTATTTATTTGTGTATATAATAATTTATGTATTATTAGTTTGTCTTTCCCTAGACCTTCATCATGGCTTAAACCAATATGCCCAAACCCCCCTTCGGATAAATGTGTACATTTTTCGGAAGCAAAACTCCCCGGCCAAAAGCCAGTTCCTCTTAAATTGCAGGCTTGCTATCGCTTGTCAGGAAAAAAGATCGAAACCTAAATGGCACGAAGGGCCTTCATACTGACAAACAAATGCAGAGAAAGGTATTAAAATCGCCAAGCTAATGGGGCGAACGTTTAAAAATGTCAAAACTAATGGGGCTAAGCACGAGAGAGAAGTGGGCCCTGGAAAAAAATTATTTATAAGTGATATAGCGTTCTCGCCAAGTAGGTAATTTTCGGCAATGTAATTTTCTCGGACGCTGCAATTACCGTAAGCCATTCATTATTCGTAGGCCAGAGATTGTAACCCCTAACCTCAGTAACTCATAAAAGGGCTAGAGCAAATGGGCTGTAAATTTCCACACATATTCCCTGGTTGACTCTTCCCAAATGGTGAGAATATTAGCTCGGTCATTCATTATTCGTAGGCCAGAGATTGTAACCACTAACCTCTGTAACTCATAAATAGGGCTAGAACAAATCGGCTGTAAATTTCCACACATATTCCCTGGTTAAATCTTCCCAAATGGTGAGAATATTTGCTTGGTTACTCTAGTCGTGTGTTAGTAGTATTAGTATTAGTAGTAGTAGTAGTAGTAGTAGTAGTAGTAGTAATAGTTTTAGTAGTAGTAGTAGTAATAGTCGTAGTAGTAAAAAAAAAAAGTAGTAGTAGTAATAGTAGTAATAGTAGTAGTAGTAGTAGAAGTAGTAATAGTAGTAGTAGCAGTAGTAGTAGTAGTAGTAGTAGTAGCTATTGCACTGAGGTATGATTGGCCGATTGAAGGACTGCCCGATCGATGCGTTTGTGGAACCAACAACGATGCAGACCACACCATGATATGTAAGAAAGGAGGATTCATCAGCATCAGGCACGATGAAGTAAGAGATGTAACGGCGAACATGCTCAGGGAGGTGTGTCGAGATGTGGTGCGCGAACCATCACTCATTCCCTTGGATGGAGAGATCTTGCAGCACAGGACGGCCAACACATCCAATGAAGCACGAGTGGACGTCAGTGCAAGAGGTTTTGGGACAAATGCACAGCGAGCGTTCTTTGACATAAGAGTATTTGACCCAATGGCCCATAGCTACAGCGAGCTGTCTCTGGATGCTGCACACAAGAGGAACGAACAAGAGAAGGTCAGGGCATATGGGGAAAGGATCTTAAGTATCGAACAAGACAGCTTTACCCCACTAGTCTTCACCACATCTGGAGGGATGGGACCCAGGGCCCAGTGCTTCTATTCAAGGCTTGCAGAGATCATCGCAGAGAAGAAGCAACAGCCAAGGAGCCACGTCGTAGCCTGGATGAGGTGCCGTCTATTGTATCTTTGTCATTGCTCAGATCAGCACTACTATGCCTGCGGGGAACAAGACGGTCTGCACCACAACCAGTGACGGTGGCAGAAGTGGACTACGAGGCAGCAGTGGCAGAGGGTCGCATAGGGAGGCGACTGGATTGAAGTTGCATGGCGTAGAATAGTAATATCTGATGCTTGTGAAATAAAATGTATGAACAATATTAAATAAAAATCAATGTAGTAGAAAAAAAATAAAAAAAATAAACAACAAACTAAAAATAATAGTAGTAGTAGTAGTAGTAGTAGTAGTAGTAGTAGTAGTAGTAGTATTAGTAGTGGTCGTTTCCTTGTCGTGTTATTTACAGAGGTTAGAGGTCACTATTTCTTCCCTGCCTATCATGTATGGAGTATTGTGAGTGATGAGTAGTATATGCATTCTTCGTTTGTTAAGCCGGTATCACACGAGAAGTTTTATAGTCAACATTCGATAATCAAAATGTTTCTGGCAACAGTTCTGGAATATTTTGCACTGGCATCGGAAACTAGACTGATAGATGACTTTAGGCAACAGAAAAATATTAAATGTTGACCTCATAAGCTGCCAGACCAGTGTTGAGGATAAATGTTGAGTGAAATACCGGCTTTAGCAAGATATTACTAAAGTTATTAACTCACTCAATCTAGGTTTCAAAGGGGAACATAACATTACATTAGGGGAGGTGTGGTGGAGTGGTCATGCCACTGGATTGGTAATCCAATGGACCCGGGTTCAAATCCCGATATGTCAATGGGAAGATATTATTGGGATTGAATTTGTGCTGTACCTAGTATCAGTGCATTACCACAAAGCCCACCGAAATGCCAAAAAAAATACCCTCATTGTTCCCTGATTAAATAACACTGTATGAATATTCCCATATTCAAAATATGTTACAGGGGGACAATGCCTAGTGAGTTCACTGCTCAATAGGTGGCGTTCTGAGAGTGAGGGTCTGAGCCTGGAGGGTGAGACGGTGAAGCACTTGAGCGAAGCAACCAGCCGCTTCAGAGATGGAGCTGCTTTGAGCCATGATGGATGCTTCACATGTCTCACTCCCCAGGCTGGAACAAGACCTCACGGGCTTCACCGTGTTGAGCGGTGGAATGTACAGGCTCTCAGCCTATGCCCGAGAGGGAGTAGTTGGAATATAGAAAAAAAAAAAAAAAAAAAAAAATTATATTCTGCCATGATACACTCGGATGCCATAGTCTCTACCCACTCTTAAATTGGGTCACCGGCTTTGTTTTATCTTTCTCTCCTGTTCTCTTTTTCCCTGGCTTGTATCCATTCGGCCCCATTCAACCAATTGTTTTAAGATGTTTATCCCCATCCATGTGTTGATTTCTTCCTGGCGAGCAATAGCGAGCCAGCATTGTATAGAGAAATCCGGCTTCGCCGGAGAAAGTTTTCTATCGAAACATGTAAAAATTTAGCTTGCTGTCAAAACAAAAATATATAAATATGCTGGCACGCTATTGACGATTTTATTCAGATTTGAAACGGTATATAAAAGTCAGAGGGTTAATTGAGATAGCCTTTACCCTTATAGTTCTCAAACATCCATCCTAAGCTGTATAAAAACGTCCAATGATAACACAAATAAACTGTTATAAAGGCGTCATAATCCTCAAGGGGTTAACGGATTGAATTTACAGTCCCCTGAAATATTACCGACTATAATCTTAATGGGAGATGGGTCGTTGTTCTGGTCTCCCTTCTTCCTCGTTTAGTCCCATTAGCTTTCAGATAGTAAGACGTTCGGCCCATTAGTTCGGCAATTTTAAGACCTTTCACCCCAACTCTTTCTCAATATTAAAACTTTTCGTGTCATTTATGTGTTGATTTTTTCCTGGCGAGCGATAGCGAGCCTGTAATTCAAGAGGAACCGGCCTATGGACTGTACATTTTGATATCGAAAAATGTTCAAATTTATCTTGAAGTAGAGTTTGGGGGAGGGGGGAGGGGGGGTAAGCTTGATGGAGGTCTATGGAGGAAAATATAATTAATAATACAAAGCTACATAAAGGAGCAAATAAATACGGCCACCCTCCTTAAAGTTAATTAACCCTGCTCATAGAACTCCCTGCCATAGAACTCTTAAATTCTGATCTAAATACTATTTCCAATTGGGGCAGAGAAAACCTTGTTTACTTTAATGCTTCCAAAACCCAATTTCTCCATCTATCTACCCGTCAGGATCTCCCAGCGGACTATCCCTTATTCTTCAACAATACACAAATCAACCCTTCATCTTCTCTCAATATTCTTGGTGTCTCTTTTTCTTCTGCTCTCATTTGGAAGGACCATATTACCAGTCTTGCTAAGGCAGCCTCCCAGAAGCTGGGTGTGCTCAACCGCCTTAGGGGGTTCTTTTCCCCTGCACAGCTTCTTGCTCTGTACAGGGGCATAGTGCGCCCTTGTACTGAGTATTGTTCACATGTGTGGGGAGGTTCCTCTCACACCGCTCTCCTAGACAAAGTTGGAAGGAAGGCCTTTTGTATCATTACCTCCCGTCCACTCACCAACTCTCTGCAATCTCTCTCTCTCCGCCGCAATGTTGCATCTCTCTCGCTATTCTATCGCTACTATAATAATCAGTGTTCCTCAGAGCTATCCCAGTGCATACCACCTCCTTTACGTAGGGCACGTGGTACCCGTCTTGCAACTCAATCTCACCCCTACTCTGTTCAACTCTCCAACCCAAGAGTTAAACGTTACTCTCAAACTTTCTTCTACTCAACATCTGAGCTCTGGAACTCTCTCCCAGAATCAGTCTTTCCCTCTTCCTATGACTTAAATTGCTTCAAACTCCGTGTGTCCAGGCATTTTGGCTCGAACGTCCCTTGATTTTGGCCCTGTCACTCTTTCAACTATGGGGGAGGCACTCACTATAGGCAGTTATGCCTTTTGCCTCCCTCAATCACATAGAAAAAAAAAAAAAAAAAAAAAAAAAAGGTAATGAAGCAGCGAGAGCCGAGAGCCGTACACTTGGTCCCCGTCTCTGCCATTACCCAGATCATAACACTAAAGCCGGGTCACCGTTTATTTTTAGCTTTCTCCCCTTTTCTCTCTTTCCCTGGCTTGTATCCATTCGGCCCCATTCAGCCAACTGTTTTAAGACGTTTATCCCTATCCAGGTGTCGATTTCTTCCTGGCGAGCGTAGCGAGCCAGCATTGTATGGAGAAATCCGGCTTCGCCGGAGACATTTTGTTATCAAAAGATTTACAAATTTAGCTTGCTGTCAAAACAAAAATATATATATGCTGGCTCGCTACCGCTCGCCAGGAACATATTGACACCTGGATGGGGGTAAACATCTTAAAACAGTAGGCTGAATAGGCCCGAATGGATACAAGCCAGAGAAAGAGAGTTAATGCGATAACAAAAGCAGGTCACCCCCCTAAAACCGGTATCACACAAGAGCTTTTATAGTCAACAATCGATGATCAACATTTTGCTGGCAACATTTCTGGAATATTTTACACTGGTATCGAAAACTAAATTGATGGTCGATGAATTTAGATGCCAGAAATATTATAAATGTTGACCTCATAAGCTGCCAGACCAGTGTTAAGGATAAATGTTGATGGAAAATGCGCTCGTGTCATATCAGCTTCACCACTAACTTCATAATCCACTACTTATGAGTTTCAGGCTGTAAGGAAATAAGAGGTGTAGACATCGATAGTGAATAGAAATGTAATAGTAATATAGGTTTCTGATGGCTAAAGAGTATGTTGAATAGAAATGTAATAGTAATATAGGTTTCTGATGGCTAAATGTAAATGTAAATGTAATAGTAATATAGGTTTCTGATGGCTAAATGTAAATGTAATAGTAATATAGGTTTCTGATGGCTAAATGTAAATGTAATAGTTATATAGGTTTCTGATGGCTAAATGTAAATGTAATAGTAATATAGGTTTCTGATGGCTAAATGTAAATGTAATAGTAATATAGGTTTCTGATGGCTAAATGTAAATGTAAATGTAATAGTAATATAGGTTTCTGATGGCTAAATGTAAATGTAATAGTAATATAGGTTTCTGATGGCTAAATGTAAATGTAATAGTTATATAGGTTTCTGATGGCTAAATGTAAATGTAAATGTAATAGTAATATAGGTTTCTGATGGCTAAATGTAAATGTAATAGTAATATAGGTTTCTGATGGCTAAATGTAAATGTAAATGTAATAGTAATATAGGTTTCTGATGGCTAAATGTAAATGTAATAGTAATATAGGTTTCTGATGGCTAAATGTAAATGTAATAGTTATATAGGTTTCTGATGGCTAAATGTAAATGTAATAGTAATATAGGTTTCTGATGGCTAAATGTAAATGTAATAGTAATATAGGTTTCTGATGGCTAAATGTAAATGTAATAGTAATATAGGTTTCTGATGGCTAAATGTAAATGTAATAGTAATATAGGTTTCTGATGGCTAAATGTAAATGTAATAGTAATATAGGTTTCTGATGGGTAATGTAAATGTAATAGTAATATAGGTTTCTGATGGCTAAATGTAAATGTAAATGTAATAGTAATATAGGTTTCTGATGGCTAAATGTAAATGTAATAGTAATATAGGTTTCTGATGGCTAAATGTAAATGTAATAGTTATATAGGTTTCTGATGGCTAAATGTAAATGTAAATGTAATAGTAATATAGGTTTCTGATGGCTAAATGTAATAGTAATATAGGTTTCTGATGGCTAAATGTAATAGTAATATAGGTTTCTGATGGCTAAATGTAATAGTAATATAGGTTTCTGATGGCTAAATGTAATAGTAATATAGGTTTCTGATGGCTAAATGTAATAGTAATATAGGTTTCTGATGGCTAAAGAGTATGTTGAATAGAAATGTAATAGTAATATAGGTTTCTGATGGCTAAAGAGTATGTTGAATTGGGTTTTATGTAGTTATAAATGGAGCTTAACCGTATTTCAGCTGGTAAATCTGCTCAATATCGATGTTTACAGCTGAAACTTCCTTATAGCCTAAAACTCCCAAGTGGTTTATTGACTTGGATAATATTGGAATATCGTGAGTGAGACCAAAGCCTACACCGATAGTTTAATTTATCAAACTGAATCTTCTTTAACCACTTGAGGATCATGACGTGATTTGACAGTTTATTCTGGTTATCATTAGATGATTGTATGCAGCTTAGCAAGGATCTGTGGGAATTAAACATATTACGGACTGTCTCAATTAACCCTCTGACTTCCATTATCTTGCCAATAATCTAAATAAATCGTCTAATGATATCCTGAATAAACTGCCATAACGCTTCATAAATCTCAAGTGGTTAGTATTCAACATAATATGTAATTAAACAAAGAAGAAGTAATGTGTAACTATCTTATTAAACTAGGAACAATCATAGAAGATATTATGTACTTATAAAATACCATTAAGTCAAACGACACATTGGAATATAATTGTCTAATATTAGGCAGAAACTATATATGAAATGCACCCTCGTATCCTGCAATGCACCCTCGTATCCTGCAATGGTAAACTTGGCAAGATATTTCCCCTTGAGGTTTATGACGCGCCTTGACAGTTTATTCTGGCTATTATTAAACAATTATATTTAAATTATGAAGGGTATTTGGAATTCAGAGGGTTAATTCAGATAGTCTTTACCCTTTTAACTCCCACAGATACTTCGTAATATGAATACAAACCGTCTGATGATAACCAAAATATACATTCCCCTCATAATTGCTGAGACGCACAGGGCCTTGGGTAGGGCTTTGGTTTCCCGACCGTTTCCGCACCCTCCTCAGCTCCTCGCCTTGGAATGGCTTTGGTCACCTAGGCTTTATTAGTGGTAAGCAGAGAGGGTTCTGTGGGGGCGCTCGGTTATGGCCTTGGCCTTGGTCGGGACCTTGGGGCTGCTCGGTCAGACAGCCTGGGGAACAGCAACAACAACAACAACTGCTAAAACGCGTCATAGTCCTCAAGGGGTAGCTGAATAGAGTTCTTAACTAGTCAGCGTAAGAGCCCTTTCCACACATGCCTTTCAACGAACCATACTAATTAATAATTATATTCATAGAGTGAGGAGTGTTATTGGCAAGATAATTTGACAGGAAGGAGCATAGACAATACTTGTGTGTGTGTGTGTGTGTGTGTGTGTGTGTGTGTGTGTGTGTGTGTGTGAATTGAATTGAATTGAATTAAGTTTATTTTGCTCAGACTTTTACAAAAAGTATGGAGCACAGCCCCTTACATATTACACATGTACTGTACAATATGCCTTTGCTAACTAAATTAGCGTACACATAAATACACTAGTACATCTTAAACAACCCATATTAAATGTCCTAAGATTGATCTATCTATGCATATTAAACGTTCTTTTGAGAAAAAGTTACAGATTCTTCATACATTTTAAGTTAGTATTATTCATTAACAGTATATATTTATACTGTGTTGGGTTATGCTTGTAATAATGAAAAATATATCTATTCCTTAACTGTACAATATCCTCATTTTGACAAATAAACAACAAATGATATTCACCACCCACCACATTCTCATTACATTTAGTACATACCTTGTCTTCTCTACCAATATGTCTGTGTCTACCAGTATTAACTGGTAATTTATTATTACTTGCTCTTAGTTTGCTTAGCTAGTCTCTCTCCCTTATCCAATATCACAAGATAATCCTCCATACTGAAGACAAATGTATAAGTTCTATAGCTACTACAAATGGCCTTACATAACAAATTACTATTCCATTTTGTTATCCATTGATCTTTAACCAGAAGCTGGGTGTGCTCAACCGCCTTAGGGAGTTATTTTCCCCTGCACAGCTTCTTGCTCTGTACAGGGGCATAGTGCGTCCTTGTACTGAGTATTGTTCACATGTGTGGGGAGGTTCCTCTCACACCGCTCTCCTAGACAAAGTTGAAAGGAAGGCCTTTCGTATCATTAACTCCCGTCCACTCACCAACTCTCTGCAATCTCTCTCTCTCCGCCGCAATGTTGCATCTCTCTTGCTATTCTATCGCTACTATAATAATCAGTGTTCCTCAGAGCTTTCCCAGTGTATACCACCTCCTTTACGTAGGGCACGTGGTACCCATCTTGCAACTCAATCCCACCCCTACTCTGTGCAACTCTCCAACCCACGAGTGAAACGTTACTCTCAAACTTTCTTCTACTCAACAGCTGAGCTCTGGAACTCTCTCCCAGAATCAGTCTTTCCCTCTTCCTATGACTTAAATTGCTTCAAACTCAGTGTGTCTAGGCATTTTGGCTCGAACGTCCCTTGATTTTGGCCCTGTCACTCTTTCAACTATGGGGGAGGCACTCGCTATAGTCAGTTCTGCCTTTTGCCTCCCTCAATCACATAAAAAAAAAAAATGTTGTTCCATTGCCAATCTGAACCAGGCTGGGTTTATTACATTTGTTGACAACCAGACTCTAGACATCCCACAGTCATTACAAATACTTTTAACACAATTCAACCAAGGTGAAGTATAAACACCAACCTGATCCAAATGTAACAAACACTTGTACATTATATAACTTAACTTACCGTACTTGTTTTACCAGTAATTAATCTCACCCAGTAACCGATCATTGAACACTTAATATTTATGTCTATAGGATATTCACCAAGTTCACCATACAACATGTCATTACTAGTATACTTATGAACATGTAATGTATGCTCAAATGAAGCTGTTCTAATTGTCTAATAACATAATGTCCCCATACCTCAGCAGCATACAGTACAACATAACTGGTCTAACCATTGCTTTAAACAATTCAAGCTGTATATCAACTGGTAAATTAAATTGTCTACATTTACTAATCAATGATTACATAGCCCTTGTAGCTTGCTGTTTACATAGCCCTTGTAGCTTGCTGTTTACATAGCCCTTGTAGCTTGCTGTTTACATAGCCCTTGTAGCTTGCTGTTTACATAGCCCTTGTAGCTTGCTGTTTACATAGCCCTTGTAGCTTGCTGTTTACATAGCCCTTGTAGCTTGCTGTTTACATAGCCCTTGTAGCTTGCTGTTTACATAGCCCTTGTAGCTTGCGGTTTACATAGCCCTTGTAGCTTGCTGTTTACATAGCCCTTGTAGCTTGCTGATTACATAGCCCTTGTAGCTTGCTGTTTACATAGCCCTTGTAGCTTGCTGTTTACATAGCCCTTGTAGCTTGCTGTTTACATAGCCCTTGTAGCTTGCTGTTTACATAGCCCTTGTAGCTTGCTGTTTACATAGCCCTTGTAGCTTGCTGTTTACATAGCCCTTGTAGCTTGCTGTTTACATAGCCCTTGTAGCTTGCTGATTACATAGCCCTTGTAGCTTGCTGTTTACATAGCCCTTGTAGCTTGCTGATTACATAGCCCTTGTAGCTTGCTGTTTACATAGCCCTTGTAGCTTGCTGTTTTAATTATAATTCTTCTTGGCGGAATCTGCCATTGTAATTAAAAGTTAAACCCAAATATTGATATTCACCTGTCACTTCAATGTCTGTTGTCCCAAATTTAAAGTTACACCTCCCAGTATCTACCTTTCCTCTACTAAATATAACGATTTTTGTTTTGCTACAGTTTACTTTCAATTTCCAGTTGTTACAATAAGCTTCCAATGCTAACAAGATACTTGCCATGCTATCTTCACTATCACATAATATTACTGTATCATCAGCATACTTAATACAAATAATTTAAAATATGTATCAAGAACATTATCATTGACATTTAAAACATTAAATTTATTTTGTAGTAACTGTTCCTCTATATCATTTACATAAAAGGCAAACAGTAAAGGTGACCAGTTTTCTCCTTGCCTTACACCCTTGTTACATATAAATGTATCAGACACCTGTTGATTGAACATAAAACAACATTTTATGTTGTTATACATGATTTTAATTACCCTTAATATCTTACCATTTACATTCTGACTCACCAGTTTATACCACAGCCCTTCTCTCCATACCATATCAAAGGCTTTCTGGTAGTCCACAAACAAGCAAAAAAAAAATAAAAAAAAATCCAGCAAAACAAGTCAATTATTGATTTAAGTAAGAAAATATGATCTACTGTACTGTATCCTTGCCTAAAACCAGTTTGTGTTTCATTTAAAAGAGTATTTTCATTAGAAAAAGTATTTAATCTTTCATTCAAAATAGATGTAAAAAGCTTCCCTAAGCAACTTACCAATGTTATCCCCCTATAATAATTAGTATTATTAATATCTCCTTTATTTTTATACAGCGGATTATACTACCCACAAGCCATTCATTTGATATATCTCCAGAATCCAAAATGTTATTAAACAATGTGTGTGTGTGTGTGTGTGTGTGTGTGTAATGATAATAATAATAATAATAATAATAATAATAATAATAATGATAATAAAAGGTGGATTGATAAAATGGAAGCCGGATGGGGCTGAGTAACTGTGTGTGGTTTGTGTGTGTGTCTGTGTGTGTTACTAGAACAAGCCATTCCAAAATCGTTGGTGGTGTTTTTGTCTCCTCTCCCCTGTGAGTCTTAACCCCCCCCCCTCATATGCTGCATAATTTACATCGAGGCTCTGTACTGTTGAATAATGAAGTTTGCTAGCAGCTTCCAAAACTTAGTAATATTGCAACTTGCATGAACATAATATTAGCTTTGGCCTGTCTTTGAAAAGTTTGTATTATTATATTGTTAGAGTTTATAATCAAATTCCAGTACAACTAAAAGCACACTCGGATGTCATAGTCTGTAGCTCACTCATAATATTCGTGGACTTCACCTATTTCTAATTATGGAAGTAAAATTCTGGGAATGAATTAATGAATATAATTGTCTTCATATCAACTAAAAAAACTCTGCATACTAGTTAGTGAAAAGCAAGTTCTATTTATAAATCAATCCAGAGAGTTATAATTGCATAAAGAATAACATAGGGGTCCACGAATTTGTATGAGTGGACCAGGGGGACCCCACCTCGTTTTTTTTTTCTCTTTCTCTCCCTCTCTCTTTGGCTTGCATCCATTCGGCCCCATTCAGCCTACTGTTTTAAGATGTTTAACCCCATCCAGGTGCCAATATTTTCCTGGCGAGCTGTAGCGAGCCAGTATATATATATTTTTGTTTTGACAGCAAGCTAAATTTGTAAATTTTTCGATAGAAAAATTTCTCCGGCGAAGCCAGATTTCTCATTACAATGCTGGCTCGCTATCGCTCGCCAGTAACAAATCGACACATGGATGGGGATAAACGTCTTAAAACAGTTGGCTGAATAGGGCCGAATGGATACAAGCCAGGGAAAGAGAGAACAGGAGAGAAAGCTAAACAAAAAAACGGTGACCCCCCTTAAGACTATATTATCCAAGTATAATACACATAATATTTGGTCAAACATAGCCATAATTATGCTAACTTGTAAGTAACATTCACTGGGCTTGTTACTTTTGTCGATTTTAACTGCTGAAATAGAAAGATATACACAGAAAGGTTATGGGGAGATGGGTCTTCTTCTGGTCCCCCTACTTCCTCATGCTTAGCCCCATTAGTTTTTAGATTTTAAGACTTTCGCCCCATTAGTTTGTCGATTTTAAAACCTTTCGCCCCTTTTATATGACAATATTAAGAGTTTTCGTGTCATGTATAGTGTCGATTTGTTTCTGGCGAGCGATAGCGAGCCTGTAATTTAGGAGGAAGCGGCCTTCGGCCGGGATTTTTGTTTTGTTTACCGAAACATGTTCAAATATGTCTTGAAGGGGGATCCTGGGGTTGTTGTTTTTTAAGTTTGATGGAGGTCTAGGGAGGAAACTAGAAAACAATAAATAAATGAAAAACATTACCAAAAACTGATCCATCCCACCTTAACGGAATACTGTAGGTATAAGCACCAATAGTCTAATTGTGAGTTCCAGGGAATAAAGAAGTTGGATATTTAGCAGAATTACTAGCTAAATAAGGTCGCAGTTCAGTTTAAATGTATCAAACATCCAAATTCTACATTATTTATATTCATCATAAACCTACAGTATTATTGTATTTCTGTTAATTTCGATGTTTACAACTTCAATAGCCTTATAGCCGGAAACTCGCATCTGGTCATTTGAGAAGGACGTTGTTCGCAATATGTATTTTTTTACTGACAGATTCTAGATGCTGTAATTCCCGAGAAGGGGTGGTCATGAACATTATGCGTTTGTCACCAATCGCTAGGTTAAGTTGCCTGGGTTTGACATCTACCAAGAACATTTTGACAGTGAAGTCTCGATCTGCCGACTCTTTGATCAGCAGCCAACGTTCTATTGATTATGCCACGGTTAGTGACCTGATGAAACTATAAAACAAAACGTCAATAAAACGCTCCCCTCAACTAAGAATTATGATTAATTTTCATAGATTATTATGGCTATTATTAGAAGATTATATAAAGTTTAGGAAGGATCTTTTGGAATTATAGGAGTAAAGGCCTTCTCAGTTAACCCTCTGACTTCCATATACCCTGCCCAATCCGAATAGAATCGTCTAATAATAGCCAGGGAAAAGAACAGAGATGCGGCATCGGATCTTGAAAGGGTTACGTAGAAGTAATAAAGAAATGATATAGAGAGAGAGAGAGCAGAATCCGGGTGAGAGGCGATACCATCAAAGGCAAGTGAAGACCTACTGTGTATAAACCCTTTCAAGATACGGTGACGCATTTTGTTCTATTTCTGGCTGTTATAACACGATTTTATTGAGAATATGATTGTATTATATAAATCAGGGGGTTAATTGAGATATTCTAAGATTCGGAGATGAGTTTCCTGTCTATTTTCTGGTTATTATTAGAAGATTTAATTGAGAGTATGAGTGTGTTAAGCTCGGTTCACGCATACACAACTTAATGTCCCATCCAGCCCCGACCTCTTAATTCGCCAGAAAACGGGCAAGGACGCCGGCAAAATCGCCTATGGTCGGTACAGGGCTATGGGGTGTCGCCAGCACATGGGAGGGGGGGCGGGAGGCGGCGACCATTTTGTGCATGCATAAAATGGTCGGCGCGGGCCGGGGCAACTGCCACAACACGTGTCAGGCCGGGACACCCACGGGACACACACGGGAGCATTCGGCGTCTAGACGCCGACAGACTGCGTCTAGATGCCGCTAGACGCCGACGAACGGGATGAGAACGGCGGTAAAAAAACGTTGGAAGGAGAGTCGGCGATGTGTCACCGTCGCGTCACGTGAGCTGGCGACATCGCACGTCCGTGTACCGACCATAGGCGATTTTTCCGGCGTCCTTTCTCGTTTGCAGGCGAATTAAGGGGTCGTGGACGGACGGAACGTTAATTCGTGCATATGTGAACCGAGCAAAAGGGGTCGGAGACGGAAGGGATGTTAATTCGTGCATGTGTTTCATGGGGCCTCCAGATTGATGCCGTCCTGCCTATTTTTTTGGTCATAGCCGGACGGGACATTAATGTGTGAACCGAGCTTTATAGAAATCAGAGGGTTAAAACGGGAGGCCATGTATGGAGCGTCGGTGCTGGTGCGGTGTGGTGGTGCCGTGTGGATCTGCTGCGACGACTTAGATTATTTTTTTTTCAGAATATATTTTATTAATTGTATTAGAATAACCTAACCTAAGCTAACCTAACTTAATTTTCTATAATAAAAATACAAGCACAAACATTTTGTATTGTGCTGGGATCGAACCCTAGACCTCTTGGGTTACAGCCCTAACCGTTACCTCTGAACTACGAGACAGCTTGGCTGACGTGTTAACCCCTTTAGCACGATGACGTCTTTTTACCTTTTATTAAGGCTAAATTGAAGTATTTTAGGCAGTTTAAGAAGGGCCTATTTAAATTAGAGGGTTTATCAAGATCGTATTTAGTCCTTTGAGTCCAAGAGGTAGATTATAAGCTAAGGAAAGTTTTCTAATGGTAACCAGAATATGATGAAAACTATGTCATCATGCTGAAGGGGTTAAAGGGGAGAAATTCAAAGTCGTCACACATGCGCAGATCCACACGGCACCGCCATATTGCACCAGCACCGGCGCTCCGTACATGGCCTCCCGTTAAGACACAGGAAATGCTAGACCCCCCTAGGAATCACCATTACCTTGTGCTAGACCTAGGCCAATTTGGCGACTCTTCCATAATGCATCGAAAAACACATCATCGTGTAGGAAATTCAATTCCGCATCCATCCATATATGTATGAATACCCAACTGATTTCTGGTTGAGGTGTTACGGTGGTCCCTTGTTGAAAATGTTGCGCAAAATCGGCAACAAGAGGTCATGCGTATGTGCGTATTGGTCTGGTGGAGGGAGGAAATGGAAGGAGCAGGGTGGAGGCAAGATGGTGGACAGTAAATGTCTTTGGAAGCTCACCTCATAAACCCTAACAGTCACATTTCTTGTTTTTGTCATTAGGAGTGTTTTTGTACCTGTTTGACATCTCTTCTTCCGAAAGGAGCATCGCAGCCCACCAGTAAAACCTCTCGAGAGGATTGTCACAGCCGCTAGGTTAATTGAGATAGTCTAAGATTCGGTGATGTATTTCTTTTCTATTTCGGGCTATTATTAGATTATGAAGGATATATGAAAGTCAGCGAGTAAACTGATAAAGTCTTTACCCTTTTAACCCCTCCTACCCCAGCGTCGAGATGTGTTCGACGGCTATTTATGTAACGCTCAACCCCAGAGTCGATACCGTATCGACGGCATACTGGCCTTTATTTACCGCTGTTATAGGGGTAAACAAGGATCCCCAGATGACGTAGGCGAGTGATTTTATGCATGTATTCATTCATTACTAACCCATACCATGTCTTTTCAGGAAAAAAAAACAGTTTCGAAATGTGTCAGGGTTCTGGATGTCAACCGTAAACGTCTAAAAATAAATAATAATGGGGCTATTCATGATGGGGAAGGGGGCCTAGAAAAACTACATATCTCCCCTTAATAAAACTAAACAATTATTCAAGAACAACATGCCAAAAAAACTGTATAAATTAATAATCTATCTATCTATCTATTGCCTGACGCCGTATTGGCGTCAGGCAAGGGGTATTAATATGTATATCATTATTTGGTATGCAGCAAGTGTGGCAGCGGGCTCTCTGTCCAAAGAAGAGGTTGTGTGGTATTTGTGTGGTAATTGTTGGTATTTGTGTGGTATTTGTGTAGTATTTGGTGTAATTTGTGTGATATTTGGTGGTATTTGGTGGTTTTGTGTGGTATTTGGTGGTTTTTGTGTGATATTTGGTGGAATTTGGTGGTTTTGTGTGGTATTTGGTGGTTTTTGTGTGGTATTTGGTGGTATATGTGTGGTATTTGTGTGGTATTTGTTGGTATTTGTGTGATATTTGGTGGTTTTGTGTGGTATTTGGTGGTACTTGTGTGGTATTTGGTGGTATTTGGTGGTGTTTGTGTGGTAATTGGTGTTATTTGTGTGGTATTTGGTGGCATTAGTGAGGTGTAATGGTTTAGATGCTTATGTTCTGCGTGTGGTGTCCCGAGTTCGAATCAAGGGAGGACCATATGCTTTCATTAGTTTATCAAGTACATTGGGGTTTATAATTGATGATTATGTTAAGAACAGGGTTTGATTAATGGGTTAGTGATGTTATGCATTTACAGAGTTATTTAAATTTCCGAAGTTTCCATGAGATGTGTAAGTTAATACAAATTCATCATATTCCAAGAGAAGGTGGTCCTTAACAATATACGTGAACAATTATAGCTTCTTGTTTCCTTTTCATAGCGAGGACGTACAATATACTGTATATATTACATGCATATTTTATTATTATTCTGTATAAAAACAACATTGATACAAAAAACAATCATATTATTCGAATAATTAATTTAATCATATGCAAAATGTTCTCCTCTGAAGATAAGGTAAACATTCAAGTAAAATGACCCACTTCAGTGTATATATATATATATATATATATATATTATACCTGTATATAAGCAGTAATAGAGGGAAACATGGCTATAAGACAGAGGCGAAGACAGGAAAGTGGAGGTCGCTCAGCAAGAAAACTCATCCACAAACTTTGATGGAGCTTCCACACCACCTCACCCAAGGGACAAACATCTTCCTACCAGACTCCCCCGCTACCGAATACCACTCATATACCACATAATACCACCAAATACAACACAAATACCACAAATTACCACCAATTACCAGCAATTATCCACCCTTAGGAGATACGATAATGCATTTATTTTATATTTGCTGGCTATTATTAGACGATTTTATTCAGAGTAGGAAGGGTATACAGTATATGGATGTCAGAGGGTAATTTCTATATTCTTCTCCCTCTATTTCCCACAGATCCTTCCTAAACTCTATATAATCGTGTAATGAAATCCAGCCTAAACTGTCAAAATGCGTCACAATCCTCAAGGGGTTAATGCAATCAGAGACATCAATAGAGTCAGTTTTTTCGTCCAGGTTGGTATATTAACCCTTTCAAGATCCGGTTACGCATTTCGCTTCTAGTTTCTGGCTATTATTTGGCGATTTTATTCAGATTAGAAAGGGTATTTGGAAGTTAAAGGGTTGCTTCAGATAGACTTTACCCTCATAATTCCCACTGATTCTTCCTAAGCTGCATAACATCGTAAATAATAGCTAGAATAGACTGTCAAAATGCGTCATAATCCTCAAAGGGATAAAGAAATCAATGAAATAAATAAAGTCAGTTTTTTTGCCCAGATTGATATATTTAGGCAAGCATTATCTAACCGTATCTCCCGAGTTAATTTTGGAGATTGAATTAATTACTGTGTCATCATAAATTGCCTTCACAATGACCAGATGATTGCAAGAGGAGAGTTAGAGACTAACCACACAACGGATTACTTGCGAGGTTCGTTCTTTAAGGAAGTTGGAGTCGTAAGCAACGATATCAAACAGAAATACAATAATAAATGTAGTTTTGTGATGGATATAACACTTGATTAATTTAGTTTTACGTATTTATTAATATCAAGTATATCTTACAAATGCACGTGAGCTAATCGTTGTTAGTATACTCCCAGCAGAACTCGAACCTCCGACATTCAGAACGCTGGGAGTATATTTACTAATATACTACAATCGTATTTTAGCTTGTAATTCTGCTAACTATTGATGTCTAGAACTCTTAACCTTTTGAAGATTATGACGCATTTTGACAACCTATTCTGGCATCCGGCTGGTTCAGTTGATAGCGTGCCTGGTTCCCATCCTACAGGCCTCGCGTTCAATCCCCGCTCAGATTGAAAACAATTTCTGAGATATAGCCGGCGGTTACTGTCTTCCCATGAACAAGAGAGATGGGTAATGGTCTCGGGTTGATTAAAGAAGTGTGAAGCGCTTGATAATCCTCGAAGGAGATACGGGCGCTATATATGTAACCAGACGATTATTAGGGGTTTGACCCCTACGGGGAACCCCTATTGTAATCATTAAACCCACTTATTCATCCAAATTATTCTTACACGCCGGTTTTTACGCAATAACTCCAGAACCACTTTTTGGATCGGGATCAAACTTTCACAAGAGGTGCGTTTTTGTAATGGGCAACTTTTGATATGCTAAACATCCGGCATGGCGGCCAAACAGGTCCGTGGCAGCCGATTTCCCGAAAAAAATTGACGCCTAAATACCGTCTCTCCCACTCATAGGAAATGAGTGGGAGAGCCTTGGCTTGAGGCTTTGGCATATGGACTCTACTACTAATGTTCCGCAAATGTTATAGAACAAGTTTTGCTTTTGCACGTGGGTTTTTTTCCGGCAATCTTGAAAAAAACATGAATTCCACTTAAAATTCCACATCTTGAAAACTACGCCGATGATCAAAGCCATGTTTGCGTAGTTGGGTGAGGCTCGCGATTCCGAACGTTTTGATACCAAAAGAATATAAATGGGTGGAATTGTTTGGACGCAGCATTGAAAACTGTCTATTCTTAAATTACTTTAAAACCGCATTCGCCACCCACACAAAGTTTACCGTCTACAGTCTATAGGCTTCCACGCATTCCCCAGTTTTGCTTAATAACATAGTCGATTTATTATTCAGATCTATTAATTTTTGTTTATTTAACTCTCTCAAAACAGTTCAAGTCCCTACGAATTCCACCAATTATTTAGCCAACCTACCTATACATACCTACCCTACCAAATAATAATGAAAATTAAAATTTATTTTTGGTGAATAACAGAATATTGGCTAAGGTTTTTAACAATTCCTCCCTTTGCCAAATGCTTTGTTTAATAACAAAGTTCTAGACCTTCAAAGTTTTGACAATTTTTGGTGTGGTGTGACTTACCTTTCCTCCTCCCTCAAACAGCAAGCAACGTTATCAGGTGTTCAAGAAGTATTGCACGCTTCCATAAAAATATATATAGTCCGTTTTTTACGCAATAACTCCGGAACTGCTTGTCGGATCGGGACCAAACTTTGACACAAGGTGCATTTTTGTATTGGGCAACTTTTGATATGATATCCAAAATGGTGGCCAGACACGCCCATGGCAGCCTTGCACACCCAACCCATCTCGTCCTATCTAATTTTATGTTGAACTCTATTGTACTTCATCCCACTATAGGGCTCGGTAGCCTATTCCACATATCTACAAATCTGTTACTAAACGAATAGAGGCAGATCCCTTACACACCCAGTCGCTCTCTGTCGCTCGTTTGCTTGCACACCGATACAAATGAGGCAGATCCCTTACACATGCAACTAAGATGAACATGGGAATCTGCAGAAAGACAAGTGGCCCACAAAAGGCAGATCCCTTTCACATTCAACCCATTTCGTCCAAATGACTATCTGATTTTATCTTGAAATTCTCTATTGTTCTTGATCCCACTATAGCACTAGGTAGCCTATTTCACATATCTACAACTCTGTTACGAGAGAGGCAGATCCCTTACCCAGCCAATCTCTCTCTCTCTCTCTCTCTTATTTGCACACTTGTACAAATGAAGCAGATCCCTTTCATAATTATGCTACCAAGATGAAAATGGGAGTCTGCAGAGAGCCGATTGGCCCACACACGGCAGATCCCTTTCACACCCAACTCATCTCGTTCTATCAAATTTTATGTTGAAGCTCTATTGTTATTGATCCTACTACAGCACTCGGTAGCCTATTCAACATATCTACAACTCTTTTACCAAGCGAATAGAGGCAGATCCCTTACACAGCCAATCTCTTTCTCTCTCGCTCTTGTTTGTTTGCACACCGGTACAAATGAGGCAGATCCCTTACACATGCAACCAAGATGAAAATGGGAGTCTGCAGAGCCAAGTGGCCCACATAAGGCAGATCCCTTTCACACCCAACCCATCTCATAAACGTTACCTGTTATTTACACTACTTACTATACACCCATGTTATCATATACCTGCAACCAAAACACAATTGTAAGAAATAGGAACACAAGAAAATGGGAGTCTGTAGGGAGCCAATTGGCCCACACAAGACAGATCCTTTTCACACCCAACCCATCTCATAAAAACTCTCTCTCATTTATCTCTGTCTTCCTTACATTTATGACATCCTAGTCTCTGTCTCTCTCACAAATGAGAAAATAAGAAAACCGGAGTTTGCAGAGAGCCGATTGGCCCACACATGTCAGATCCCATTCACATCCCATGCTCTCTCTCTCTCTCATATTTATCGCTATCTTCCTTACGTTTACGACATCCTATTCTCTCTTACCATACTCTCTCTCTCTCCCTCACAAGTGAGAACATAAACAAAATAAGGAAACGGGAGTCTGCAGAGAGCCAATTGGCCTACACATGGCAGATCCATTTTTACACCCAACCCATCTCGTTCTATCTAATTTCAAGTTGAAGCTCTATTGTTCTTGATCCCATTATAGCACTCGGTAGCCTATTCCACATATCTACAACTCCGTTACTAAACAAATAGAGGCAGATTCCTTATACAGCCAATCTCTCCCTCTCTCGCTCATGATTGTTTGCACAATCTGTTCCTTCTGTAGTTTCTCCATGCCGGATAAGTTAAATGATCTTTTGATATCTGTGACACAGCTTTTGTATCCAACACAATACTCTGCTTGCAAAACCGCTCGAATCCCGGACAACGTTGCTTGCAACTTTAATTATTATTATTATTATTATCATTAGACAATTGTATACAAATTAGTAAGGATTTGTGTGAATTAAAAGGGTACACACTATCTCCATTACTAACCCTGACTTCCATATGTCCTTCTTAATCTGTATAAAATCGTCTAATGATAGCCATACAACAGAGAAGAAACGTGTCCTATCTTCGTTAACTTCCTTATAGCCCAAAATTCGCAAGTCACGTAATTCCTCTGCTGTCCTTTTCTTCTCTCTTCTCTTCTTTTATTTGTTTCATATTAAACATTCCAAGTTATTTACCGATGTTAAGTGTTGTTGATTTCGGGGGCTGATGAGTGATTGGTGCTTCTAAATGTTGTTTTATGGGCGAACTGTTGTGTGTTCTTCTCCTGTCACCTCTTTTTCGTTTCTCGTGTTTCTTTCTGATCCTCCCTACTCCTTGTGGGATTAATGGCTGGCTATTGACTGACTGGCTGACAGTGTTGTGTTATTTAAGGGGGGTGACCTGTTTTTGTTCTGTCCTTTTCTATCTTTCTCTGCCTTGTACCCCTTTGGCACCATTCAGCCTACTGTTTTAAGACGTTTATCCCCATCCAGGTGTCAATTTCTTACTGGTGAGTGGTAGTGAGCCAGCATATTTTTTATTTTTGTTAGACAGCAGGCTAAATTTGTACGTTTTTCGATAGAAAAATGTCTCCGGCGAAGCCGGATTTCTTCATATAATGCTGGCTCGCTATCGCTCGTCAGGAAGAAATCGACACCTAGATGGGAAAAACGTCTTAAAATAGTTGGCTGAATGGGGCCGAATGGATACAAACCAGAGAAAGAGAGAAAAGGACAGAAATAACAAAAAGCAGGTCACCCCCCTTAATGGGGTTTATATTATCTTTAACTTATATAGGCTATGTCAAAAATATATATAATTTTTAGTTTGATCCTAGACCTCAATCGAGATTAAAAACACACCCCCAATACTCTCCTTGGAGATAGATTTGAAAAAATTTCGGTAGAAAAAATATCCAACCGAAGGCCGGTTCCTAGTAAACCATAGGCTTGCTGTCGCTCACTAGGAAAAAATAGACACGTAATTTGTACGAAAAGTCTTCATATTGACACAGAAATTGGGGATACAGTTTTGATAATCGCCAAACTAATGAGGGAATGATCATACAATCTCATAACTAATGGGGCTAAACATGAGGGAGAAGCGGGTCCAGAAACACTAAATATCTCCCCTTTAAGAGGCAGTGGCAGATGGTCTTTTTCCACCATAAATCCCCTAGCCCTTGGACATAATAATATTGTTTTTCCTAAGCGGATATTTATTTCCTCAGTATGTGTGTGTGTGTATGTGTATGTGGGTGTGTGCGTGTGTGTCTAGTTTTATGTGTGTGTGTATGTGGGTGTGTGCGTGTGTGTCTATTTGTATGTGTGTGGATGTATGTGTGTGTGTGTGTGGGTGTGCACTTAACAGGACATAGGTGTACCTGACTGTGTGCTCTATATTTATATTATTGCGTGCATATGAACGATAGTTCAAAAATATGTAAGTGTTTATTTATTGGTGTTTATATGATAGCGTTTCCATGTGTGTCTAATAACGTGCTCAAGTATACATTGTATCTTAGGTGCATATATGGCTATGTGAGCGAATGGAGAAATACCTACAACATGAACAGTAGACCACACAATGTCTAGTCCCCCCCTGGTTTTGTTAATGGAAATATAAATAGTATAATGGAATTACGGTAGTTTGTAATTCAGTTGTTAATCAGTGCTATTTATAAACTGTTTAATAAGAAACCACTCTAATAATTCATTCACACTATATATATTTCTATAAATAAATTAAGACGCACACATTAATAGCTACACCATGTACACGGAAACGTTTACATAACTGAGGGGGATGCTGCCTAGTAATCCTTGTACACAGTGTCTGTAGAATACTTGTATAATTTGTATTGCACTGCAAAAGGTGTCTAAACAAATACTAGACAAGGCGATTATGCTAGGAGAGAGAGAGAGGGAGAGTGTGTGGATGGGTTTGTGCGTGCGTGTGTGTGTGTGTGTGTGGGCGCGCGCGCGCGTGAAGGGGGGCAAGCACTTTACCTAAATTATTAAGCTCGGGAAAGACAATTCAAAACATTGGGTTTCTAAACTACCTTATGTATTTTGTTATTATGCCTTCACGTTAATATTACACCATATTTTTAAGTTTGACAGCTATGACTCAGATTTACAGGATTTAAAATGTAAGAATCCCCTTCAACTTAATGATGCTTTAATTTATTAAGCTCAGAATACCATTATCCATATCATGTATAATTAAAACGGTGTCTCAAAGTCAAGGTGTTCGAAAATGCTAGTATATCTCTGGAAATTAATGTATGGCTTTTTGGTCTATTTATCAACTTATATAATTATTTATTCTTTAGTTTCCTCACTAGACCTCCATCAAACTTATAAATACACCCCCCTTAAATCCCCCTTCGAGATATTTTTTTTATATTTTTTGGTAGAAAAATGTCTCTGCCGAAAGTCAATTCTCTCATAATATTACAGGCTCGCTATCGCTCGCAAGGAAAACAAATGTCACTTAAATGGTAGGAAGGGTCCTAATATTGACAAAGAAATTAGGTGAAAGGTCTGAAAATCGCCAAAATAATGGAAGGAACGTTTTAAAATCTCAAAAACTAATGGGGCTAAACATGAGGGAGAAGAGAATAAACAAAATTTAAAAAAAAAACATACCCTCTAAGAAAAGCATAGGGGGTCCACGAATTGGGCTAGAGACTATGGCAAAAACAAACAAAACAATTGTACACTTGGATGTTTTAGTGTCTAGCCCACTCATACGAATTCGTTGAACCCCTGTACGTGTGTGTTGTTTTTTGTGTATGCAATTATAACTAGCTTGTTTCGTTTGGGGAGATAAATCACTTTTCAATTAATAGTATACATAGTTTTGTAGTTGATGTATATAACATTATAATCATAAATTAATTTCCCGAGATATACTTACATAATTTGAAATAGATGAAGTCCACGAATGTTATGAGTGGGCTAGAGACTATGACATCCAACTATATAATATATTCGTGTCTTTAGTATATGAGCTGACAATAGGGTATATAACTTAGCTCAAGGAAAATGCTCTCGATACCAACGGACTCCAAGCTGATTAACACCCTGCTTCATTGCGTATTCATGAAACCGACGTCCTAATCTTACAATGGGGAATCAAGCAATTTCGCACCTTCCTCGCATCAACAGGCATTTTAATGTTAATGTTATTATTAGTGTTGGTTAATCTAATTATTTATTGATTTATGCATACATTAATTTATGTATATATATATATATATATATATATATATATATATATATATATATATATATATATATATATATATATATATATATATATATATATTGTTACGTATCTTGATCCTCAAGTGGTTAACTTGATGAATCTAGATAGCACAGAGATATATATTAAGGTATCAGTCAGCTGAAGGCAAAACAAAAGTAAAATCTAATAAAATTATTTCCTGTTGTTGCTTCCTTTCCTTTTGGATCTTAGGACGTGGTATCCTTTATGGACTGATACTCTTTAATTATGAAAAATACTGAAACTAATTAAAGTCATGTAGTATTTATAAAGAATTATTATATAACCGAAGCTTAGTAGGCTATGGTTATGAACCGAAGAAGTTATATCTAAAGAAGGACTATTAATTCTATAAAAAGTCTTGAAAGATAAATATTAAGGTAAGAATATTTCTGTCTCTTACCCTTTTTTAAATGAATAAATAGTTTTCTTCTATGTCCTTTTATTTATATTTAATGTAATTATTCTTGGTTCTTGTCTTACGTTAATAGTATTATATTATTATTATCATCAGGATTAATATCAAAGTCACATCAAAAGTTAGACATGTATTTAATAATTAGTTAAATGTATTTCTTAACCACGTAATATTGAGGTTTGATTATGAGTACATTAAGTTACAGGATCGCTTCATAGATTCGATTCAGGTCTCACTCAAATAATATGAAAAGCAAAAATAATATTTTGAAGCTAAAAGAATTTTCTTCAGCTTAGGAAATCACTATAAGTAATATTAACACAGCCATGTTAGTCTAAGGCGATATTACTAATATGAGACAATAGCATCACCGTACTAAGCACCGTTAAGCAATGTAAGCTTAATTAAAAGAAAATGAAAGAACTCGTAAGTATTAATATAAAACAATAGTATTACTTTCATCATAACCCAATTACTTAAAGAGTTGCTTTAGTCCACAAGTTAGTCAACTAAAATAGTTAAGTACATAATAATAGCGTTAACGTTAATTCCCAATCAAATAGTTAAGTACATAAATAGTAGCGTTAACGTTAATTCCCAATCAAATAGTTAAGTACAGAATAGTAGCGTTAACGTTAATTCGCAATCAAATAGTTAAGCACATAACAGTAGCGTTAACGTTAATTCCCAATCACATATCTCACTAACCAACATAACGTAAGTGTTTACACCGAACACACTTAACACACACTTATATAATCTGACTGACAGTCACAATCCCATTATAATACTTCACCCCGTCTTCCTCCAGCTGCAAGTTCACCTTCCCCAACTCCAAATGAGACTGATTTGAATGCCCACTACTCGGGTCTTATATACTAAACAATGATGGTGTAGGAACGAATCAGGAGGCGAGTGATGGTGCGCGCCCCTATCATAGCTCCTCGAGTTGCATAGCAGGTGCGTCGTCCAATGGGGGCTCCGGGCGTCGATCATACGTCATAGCGTCGGGTCATCGAAGTAGTTTGCAGGGTCCCCTATGACGCACGCAGGTGTGAAGGCTTGTTTGCTGGTATGCGGACGAGCTGGTTTCCCACTCGCTGGTTCGCTCGCTAGTCTGCTTCGCCGCTTGGGTAGTTTGACACTCCTTCAACTCTAATTCTAACTCTTAAATTAACATACAGGGCTCCGTATGTCAGAATATATATATATATATATATATATATATATATATATATATATATATATATATATATATATATATATGTGTGTGTGTGGAGCAAGATAGAGATAGAGAGAGAGAGAGAGATATTGAGAGAGGTGGAGGTAAAGATATCTGATATATGTATTACACAACAAACCCTGCCACCATGCCCATAGACGTGATCAATGAGCCTTAATAGTATTTACTTCATAGGTAGAGTAAGATTGAATGAGGGACCTCTCGTGTCTGTATGTCTAAATATTTGTGCGAGAGAGAGAGAGAGAGAGAGAGAGAGAGAGAGAGAGAGAGAGAGAGAGAGAGAGAGAGAGAGAGAGAGAGAGAGAATTACATATAGCTACTTGTTACAGAAAGTAATGGATGGAAGAATGTGGAAATCAAATATATACTGCATATCCTAATTACTGTAATCATACTGATAAAAAAACAGCTTTGTTAATGTCCTTCAAGGTTTAAATATTGTTTGGGCATAAATTTACTTAATTACACATGCCTTCACACAATCATCACAACACACACACACACACACACACACACACACACACACACACACACACCCAGATTAACACAAACACACACAAACTCAGAAATACACACACAAACACACACCACAAAAGGTTCCTCATATCAATCCTACACTGGAGTAAACACCATTCAGGACCATTCATCACATCCAGGTGGATAGTGACAGCCTTTCTTGTATAGTAAGCAGATCATATAACTAGGCCATTACTACTCTTCTCTTTATCTCTCTCTCTCTCTCTCTCTCTCTCTCTCTCTCTCTCTCTCTCTCTCTCTCTCTATCTATCTATCTATCTATCTATCTATCTCTATCATCATCCGTGGAATCCATTAAAATTTTCAAGCTGTTTTCGTGTCATGATAGGTGGTAATTTTCAAGCTGTTTTCGTGTCATGATAGGTGGTAATTTTCAAGCTGTTTTCGTGTCATGATAGGTGGTAATTTTCAAGCTGTTTTCGTGTCATGATATGTGGTAATTTTCAAGCTGTTTTCGTGTCATGATATGTGGTAATTTTCAAGCTGTTTTCGTGTCATGATAGGTGGTAATTTTCTCCACATCTTTTCCTCCAGCCTATTTTACAGGACGTTGCTCGAGAACCACCCTTTACAGATCCCCAATAAACTGAAGTGAACTGAGCTGTCCTTGTAGGGGTAAAGTTTCAAGGGGGTTTTCCTGATTGGATTTAGAAGATTGCGCTGGACGTCGGGATCTTTATAGCTAGGTGTAGTGTCTTCGTTTTACAGCTTAGCCCATTGAAGATTGTGACGCGTTTTAGCAGTTTATTCTGGGTACTATTTGACGGTTTTATTCAGATTAGGAAGGGCATATGGAAGTCAGAGGGTTGAATCGGACAGTCATTTACCTTTTTTATTCCCATAGATCCTTCTTAAACTGTATAAAATGGTTTAATGATAGCCAAAATATGCTATTAAAATACATTTTGTATTAACCCTTTGAGGATCATGATGCATTTGAACAGTATATTCTGGCTATAATTAGACGATTTCATATAGCTCTTAGCTCGAGCGTCCCTTGATTTTGGCCCTGTCACTCTTTCAAATCTGGGGGAGGCACTCGCTGCAGGCAGTTATGCCTTTTGTCTCCCTCATTCACATAGAAATAAAAACATGGGTAAAGACTGCGTCATACAGAAATCAAATCCACCAGAACCCACTGGAATCAAACTTTTCACCGGAATTGACGAGAATTACGCGGCCTTAATCGAGTGTGACTTCAGAGTAGAATGCGACCCGTCAATGACCGGAATGTAACTCGAACGTAACTCGATGGACTCGAATGTAACCCAAATATGAGTCAATGTTAACCAGTAAGTGTCTCGAAGGAAACCGGATGTGGAAAGAAGATTATTCGATCCCAAGTCGAATGCAACTCGAATGACCAGAATGAGACCGGAATGTCAGTATATCATGACCAGAATTATATGAAGTTAAGTCGAACGTAAGTGGAACTAAGTTGAACGTAACTCGAACGTAAGTGGAACGTGACTCGAATAGGCAGAAGGTGACTCGATTAGGAACCTTTGAGTATATAAAGGGAGGATTGGTTCACAGGCACACCAGTAGTAACAGGGCACTCACCACGGCAACATAAGCACTTTCAATCACATATACACATACACGTACACGAGGGGAGGGGGGAATGGAGATAGGGTTTTTCTGGACCCCCTTCTCCCTCATGTTTAGCCCCATTAGTTTTTGAGATGTTATGACGTTCATTCCATTAGTTTGGCGGTTATAAAAAAAATTGCCCTATTTCGTTGTTAATATTAAGACCTTTCGTGCTATTTAGGCATAGGTTTATTTCCTGGCGAGCGAAAGCGAGCCTCTAACTTTAGGAGGAACTGGCCATCGGCTGGGACACTTTTCTACCGAAAAATTTACAAATTAATCTCGAATTGAGTGTTTTTTTTAAGCTTTGATGGATGTCTAGCGAAGAAAGTAAAAAAACAAAAATATATATAGGCTAAATAAAAAATAGACCAAAAAGTAACCTTACCCCCTTAACTTACACAGCTGGGGTGAAGGAAGAACACTTTTCATTGGTAGACACAACTGAGGGGAAGCCGGAGTTAAGGTGTGGAGAGTTAGATGAGTAAGTTTGATTCCAGGTACTACTTGAAATACAATGGCCTCGTATAGGGCCGATTTTATATTTTATTTTATTTATTATTATTTTTTTTATTTTTTTCAATCCGTTATATATTTGGGGCCGCACCTAGTCGAGTTATATTCTGGTTGTATTCCAGTTACCATCTAGTTGGATTCCACTTGTATTCTAGTACTTCTAGTCATGTTCGAGTCGACATCCAGTGTACATTCGATACATCAAGCAAGTATGCAGTCATCTACCAGTCATATTCTAGTCGGCATCCAGTTGTATTCTTCTTAATTCGAGTTATATTCAACTCTCATTCCATTACATTCAATTTTAAAGTGGAATAATCAACTTGTCATCCAGTTGACTTCCGGTCATTATCGAGTGGCATCGAGTTACATTCAAGTAATTCGAGTCGGCATCGACTATAAAAATTACATCAGAACATGGCCAGAATAGGTAGAATGCGACTCTAATGCGACTCGAATGCGACCAGGATACGACTAGAATGTAACTCGATAATTTTTAACGTTTATTTCACTCGATAAATCGTAGAAAGTTAACGCATGCACTCACTTTTTGCTCACTCACTCGATCAATCGAGTGACGACTAGAACATCACTCGAAACACAAGAATAGACAAGAATCTAACCAGAACACGTACAAGAATAGACCAGAATGGGGAAGAAGTGGCTAAAATTTGAATTTTTGAATTAATTCCGGTGGGTTCTGGTGGATTCGAGTTCTGTATGACGCGGCCTTAAGTCGAATTGAATGAACCTTTTGACTCACACTCCTATTATATCCAGCTCTCCAACCCAAGAATTGCCAAATTTTAGCAGTATTTCTACTACTCAACAAGTGAACTCTGGAACTTTCTCCTTCAATCAATCTTTCCTTCATCCTATGACTTTAACTGCTTCAAACTTCGTGTGTCCAGGCATTTTGAATCCAACATCCGTTGAATTTGGCTCTGTCACGCTTTTGGCTTTGGGGGAGACACTCGTTACAGGCAACCTGTCTTTTGTCTCCTTCATACACATACAAAATAAAGGTATTGCTCTAGGTTAACCATAAGATAATTTATGATATATAGGTTTTCTGACTAGCTACATTAGACATAGTATATTCTAAGCATGTTGTATTAATCAAAGGTTTAGGTATGGAAGTGGAGGTAAAACAGAGAGTGTGTGAAGGAAGGAAGGTTTTCGGAGCAATGGGAAGTATGTGGAAGACGAGAAATCTCGGAGTGAAAGTAAAAAGTGCACTGTATCAAGGAATTGGTGTGCCAACAGTGATGTATGGGGCTGAGACATGGGCTCTGAAGAAAAAGGAGAAAAGAGGGCTGGATGTGATGGAGATGAGCTGCTTGAGGAGTATGTGTGGAGTTACTCGTAGAGACAGATTGAGCAATGAAGAGATACGTAGGAGAGTGGGGCAGCAGGAACATTTGTCAGCCAGAGTGGACAAAAGGGTGCTGAGCTGGTATGGTCATGTTGAACGAATGGGAGATGAAAGGCTTACAAAGAGAATATGTGAGTAAGGTACAAGGGGAGATAGAAGGGCAGGAAGCCCCCTTTGAGATGGAGAGACTGTGTAAGAAAGGCTTTGGATGATAGAGGAATGACTATAGATCAGGCAGGGGAAGTGGTGGTGGACAGGAGTGAATGGAGAATGCTTGTGAATAGTTGAGTGAACACGTGGTCATTTGGAGTAAGGGGTCGGGTGCAAGTTGGACTAGATAATTTTCCATCAGGCGCCTGGCCCGGGGAGACGATTAATATGAAGGGTGCGCCTGGAAGTGTGGTGGGAGGGCTTGTGGCTTTGGCTCCGCTGCATGTCTGCCTGCCGAGATCGGAACCTCTCCGGGTGGTCGGGGGCCGGGGGAGTGCTGGAGCGACCTTGGTGACCCTGGTCTCTGGGTCTTCTCCTGGGTGACCTGGATGTGTGTGCGTTGGTGCTTTGTATCTGTGTTTATTTGTTGTTTTATGTTCTTATGTGTTTTCCCTATTCTTGCTCTGTCTTGAGTTGGCTACCCCCAAAATGGGGATTGGGCCTGAGCATATAGATAGATAGGTAAGAATAATTTAAGATATACACTTATACAGTATAGTGTTCTAGGTTAACCACATGATATTCTGTGATACATAGGCTTTTTGATTAGCTTTATTAGACGTAGTATATTCTAAATAGTTTGTATTGATTTGATATACCCCTTTTATGTCATCAAGGATTGTTACGATCTGTGCTTGATGTGTAATTTATGTATGTATTGTATCAGTTTGCCTGCAGTTTTATTTGTTTGTCTAAATATATTTGCTTAGCAAATTATATGACTTGTAAGTACGTATTGAAATATGTATAATACGTTCATGAAGGAAAATTATACACCATAACAACTTAATTAGTCGTCGTAAGGACCCCTTTTCCTTCATATTTAACCCCATTCATTTTGAGATTTTAAGAATTTCGACCCATTACTTTGGCGATTTTAAGACCTTTCGCCCCATATATTTTTCAATTTTAAAAATCTTATGTACCATTTAGGTGTTGATTTTTTCCTGGAAAGCGAAAGTGAGCCTGCAATTCGGAGGGCCAAGGTATTTTCTGCCAAAAAATGCACAAATTTATCTCGAAGTAGGGTCTTGTGGGTATATATTAAAGTTGGATTAAGTTCTAGGAAAGAAACCACCAAAAATATATTATAATACAGAATAGTATTAAATGAATGAATATACTGTATATATAACTAATATAAATAAAAAACATCTCCCTTTAACATGAATCCAACACACAACAGCAAATAACAGTTTGTCATGATTATGTTATAGTGTAATTAACAAAATGACAAAAACTAACACCGTACCCTTAGCATAATAAAGTTATGAGGCCAATTAATTTACAATAAAAATCCTTCCATGGAAAATACAAAAGTCTACAAGACAGAGGGGAAGAGTAATGGATAAAGGAGAAGGAAGAAGACGAGGATAGGAAGTAGATAAATATCAAATGAGACAAGGAAGGGACGAAAAAGGTGAGATGTTAAAGAAACTCGAAGAACATAAAATAACAGTTGGTTTTCGAAAACAACAAAGGATCACCAGACACAGTGATATACAATCTATCTATTTATTGTCAATCGCCTTTCTCCCATTTATGAGGGTGGCCATACTCAAGACACCCACAAGCGGACCTGTCTACTGTGAGAAGGACTACCAATGCTATTTTATTGAAGGATTTACCACTCAGCATAGGGTCCGTCCGACTCCGAGGCCCACTATGCATCTTTTTAGTTATTTTTTGTCTACAGTGGTATGCAGCTAGTCCATCCACTAAACTGTTTCACCCACAGGTAAGCTGTACGGATTTGTATATGGCCTATTCCCCTAGACGGGTTGCCGACCAAGGCTGATGAGTCCCAACCACCTGAATTTGTTACCCAGATGGATTGCCGACCAAAGCTAACGAGTCCCATCCGCATGTGATATACTGTGTTCACTTGATATTGGAGACTTAACCATTAGCATATCACTTGACCTTAGTAAGGCTTTTGATATGATTAATCATGTAATTCTGCTTAAACTACAGCATTAGGGAATAAGACATATGGAGCCCGGTTAATTCAAGAGTTACCTAACAGATACATACCAATATACACATGCTAATAAACTTAATTCTTATAATGAAATAGTTTCTACTGGAGTGCCTCAAGGATCCACACTTGGGCCACTCCTGTTTCATATCCATATGGTTTCATAAAATCTTCTAGAACTTTTGAATATATAATATTTTTAGTTGAAAGTTTTTTCAATCGGGACCGAATATCTTATCACTCATTGACAGTGTCCATATGGAAGTAACAATATTATTAGGAGGGTAATAACTACTCAACTGACCTTAAATACTGCTAAAACGCTTTCTATTCTCTTTTCTGGGGAAACAAAATCAAGAATGCACAGATGGGTTAATATACATTGTAAGTGTATTTGAATTTGAAAAGCTTGTAGGTGCAATTATAACCATTAAAAGGATTAATGATAATGGATTGCCTCGATAAAACAAATATAGATGCAGCGATATACATTAAGGTTTACTTACGGTACTACTTATTCCTGCCAGTAAGATGACCCCTTCCTTCATATTATAATTATAAGAGAAGGCATTATTTTTGTTCTGGACTTCCTTCTCCCTCATGTTTAACCCCATCAGGTTTGAGATCTTAAGACGTTCGCTTCATTAGTTTGGAAAATTCAAGACCTTTCGATTTGTTTCTGGACGGGATCCTGGAGGTGCAATTTAAGCTTAACCCCTTTTGTACCGGCGACATCTTTTTAAGTTTAATCTAGCTATATTAAGATGATTTTGTGCAGTGTAAAAAGGATCTGTGGTAGTAAAAATGATTAAGTCAGATTATTTGAAGCCTGTTTATTGCTGGAGACCCTTTTTAAACTTAACACAATCGTCTAATTGTAGAAATAATAAAGCAATAAAGACGTCGCCGGTAAAGGAGGGTAAATAAAGGTATAGGGAGCCAACTAAATAATAATAATAATAATAATAATAATAACGTTTAATAACTAAATTCAGCATAGGGAGGACTTGAGGTAAGTCAAAAATGTAATCAAGATAGTGTTTAGATCTTGAATTGCTTGATGCATTTCCTACTCTCAGTACAATCGCCTAGTGTTAGCCAGCATAAGATGAGAGTGAAGCGACGGTATTGAATGTGTGAGAATGTAAACAAAACACCTATACCATTGCCAATACTTTCCGTCATAAGAAGTTTCCTCCTCTGCCAGCAATCTTCCTTCTATACATACGTGAGACAGATACTTCAAGTTTATTCCAAGTGTATACCGAAATTCAAATTATACACACAGTTGTCTTTCGTGCAGTAAAGTAAATTGGGGCATTACACATTGATTAATTGGTGCATAACTAGCGAGGCTTCTAATGGCTTAAACATGTATGTGTACAATCAAGAGCACAAATAGCGACGCACCATTTGAATCAGTATGGAACGCAAACGGAACAATACAATGCATTAGTATAGTCTAGATGCTTCAGAATTTGGTTTTGAAGGTTTATATATTCGAACTGGTGTAACCGTAAAATGCTGTAAACTGAACATAAATACCCATACCATTCTAATTTCACAAGCAAGCCTACAATAATAAATATATTCTACACGTAAACCCTCCAATGCTTGCCCAGTATACCCCTCCCACCATCCCGCAACTCACACACAGCAACACATACTGAATAATTGAACACATTGCATATTAACCTCATCAGACACCCCCTTTACAAATGCATATCACTTTGCAATTCAAGGATTATGCTAAATCAAAAATATATTTCTATAATGAGGTAGGCAAGTCACAGCGGATAGGATGTGCAGACTGTTTAATGGAGCCCACCTCGCTTTTTTTCTCTTTCTCGCCCTCTCTCTTTGGCTTGTATCCATTCGGCCCCATTCAGCCTACTGTTTTAAGATGTTTACTCCCATACATGTGTCAATATTTTCGTGGCGAGCGGTAGTGAGCCAGCATATATATATTTTTGTTTTGGCAGCAAGCTAAATTTGTACATTTTTCGATAGAAAATGTCTCCGGCGAAGCCGGATTCCTTCATACAATGCCGGCTCGCTATCGCCCGCCAGGAAGATATCGACACCTGGATGGGGATAGACGTCTTAAAACAGTTAGCTGAATGGGGCCGACTGGTTACAAACCAGGGAAAGAGAGAAAAGGAGAGAAAGATAAAAACAAAGCCTGTGACTCCCCTTAATGTCCCAGGCCTTGAGGAATAATGTATTTGGCCGCTATGTACAAAGGAGTACAAAGGAGTACAAAGGAGTACAAAGGAAATCAAGCAACAACAGGTCTAGTGACCCTTCTAGGTTGCTTGTCCTCCAAAACACTGAGGATCAAGTGTCCAAACAGTGGTTTAGAGTGGGTAAGGGAACATTGGAAAGGGAACTACTGCCCTGCCACTAACGTGGCAGGACTAGGAAGTTAGTAGGGGACATATGGGTTAGTAACTGAGGGGAGGATAAAGTTATTCATTTACAAACGCAGTCAGTCGCGGGTTTGATGCGAGATATTTGTCTAGGTGGAATTTAAATGAATCAACGGTGCTGCAGTCTATAACGTCTCGGGGAAGCCCATTCCACAAGTTGACAACTCGATTGAAGAAGAAATGTCCAACCTCTTCAGGTTAATACTATTTCATGCTAGTCCTTACTAACATTTAGCGATATTTATTCAACTTAGGAAGGGCGTCGAAATTGATTAAATCTTTCATTGACAAATAAAATGAGAGGACAACGGTTTTCTAGCAATTTTAATTATTTGCAGTTTATTGGGAAATATTCCGCTACCCAAAGGGGTCGGAACAAGCAGTGTTGTGAGTGGAGACTGAATTCATATGTATTTGTATTCGCTGCTGAAAAAGTTCCAGAAAAAAAAAAAAAAAAATCGGAATTTGGGTCCATAGAAAACAGACATTAAGGGGATAGGGTTTTGTTAATCCCCAAGATCCAGTTTCTAGATAAATTTGTATATTTTTCGGTAGATTATGTCCCTCCTATATTACAGGCTCGCTATCGCTCGCCAGGAAAAAAATCGACACCTAAATGGCACGAAAGGTCTTAATATTGACAAAGAAATTGGTGAAAGGGCTTACAATTGCCAAACTAATGGGCTGAACGTCGTAAAATCTGAACAATAATCGGGCTAAATATGAGGGAGAAGGGGGGCCAGAAATAATGACCTTCCTCCCTAAAAGGCATTATATATTTAGTAATCCCCGAAGTAATATCGGGAAGTCTGGACGTACTGAAACATGCATGAGAGAGAGAGAGAGAGAGAGAGAGAGAAGGGAAGCACAAAGGTTTACTCTTGAACAAAAAAAATAGGGGAGATGAGACGACTATGGAAGACAAATGAGCGACAAAAAATAACGAAGAAAAAAGTGAGAGTGAAGAAAGAGAAGAAATGGACTAAGTGGCAAGAAAATTGACTAAGTGGCAAGAAAATGGACTAAGTGGCAAGAAAATGGACTAAGTGGCAAGAAAATGGGGTGGAGTGAAAGATTTTTTTTTTTTTCAGCCGAGACGTTCACCCATTTAATTTGGCGACTATAACACCATTCGCCCCATCAATGATCAATATTTAGACCTTTCGTGCCATTTAGGTGTCGATATTTGTTCCTTGCGATCAATAGCGAGCATGTAATTTAGGAGGAACCTTCCAAATATAAAAAAAATATTTGATGGGGGGACATAGGGGTGTTTTTTAAGCTTGATGAAGGTCTTGGGCGCAAACTAAAACACATATAAAAAATGAAATGTAAGGCCATATATTGTACAGTTTTCCGTACATATTTCGTTCCACGCCTTCCCAGTAAACAAGTAATTTGGTACCCCGCATACCCCCCACCCCCACCCCCACCCCCACTACCCCCCTCACTACTATGAATCGGACAGTGGAGGGGAGGGAGGAAAGGTGGGCCGGAAGAAGGTAGCAGGTGGAGTGAGGGAGGAGAGTGGGGAGCTGTTTGGGAGGTTATGCCAAATTATGATTTTATTGGGATGGTGAGGAACGAAATATGTGGGTAGAACTGCACGTCTTGCCCTTCTCTCTATCTTTCTCTCTCTCTCTCTCTCTCTCTCTCTCTTTAGGTAATGTTTTCATTATTTTCTCAATATATGCATTGCAACGTAATATAACACTTTAAAGGGTGGTGTCACACGAGTGATTTTTCCGTAAATTTTTACGAGCAATTGTAGTCTGGCAGGATTAATATTTCAGTAATAGCAGACATCAGCCACCTAACATAATCTACCTTCAGTTTTGTTTCCGATCCCAATGTGAAAAAGCGTAAAAATATCACGAGAAGAAACTTGCTCATCGAAAATTGCCGGAAAAAGCGCTCGTGTGACACTGGCTTAAGATACTACTGCGCATTTGTTTTCTGTGTTTTTGCTATTAGTAGACGATTGAATTTAGATCACCAACGGTATGTGGGAACCAAAGGGTTAATTGAGATAGTGTTTACCCTTTTAAATCCCACAGACCCTTCTTAAACTGTATAAAATCGTCTACTAAAAACCAGAATAAACTTCTAAAATGCGTCACAATCTTCAGAGGGGTTAACCCTCTGAAGTTCTTGACGCATTTTGACAGTATATTTTGCCTATCAGTAGACGATCTTATACAGCTCAGGATGGATCTGTGGGAATTTTAAGGGTTAAGCCTATCTCAATTAATTTTCTGATATCCATATATGCTTGCTAATGTATTTCAAATTAAATAATAATTATCCAGAAAGCAGAAGAGCAAATGCGTACACATATCTTGAAAGGGTTAAGATGTCGTTTGTTTTTATTGTTCTTCAGGAGACAATGAAGAGGCAGTCATAATGAGCTTTATTTGCTTGTGTCACTTGAAGTAGGTGACTGTATCTCTCTCTCTCTCTCTCTCTCTCTCTCTCTCTCTCTCTCTCTCTCTCTCTCTCTCTCTCTCTCTCTCTCTCTCACTGGATAACCCTTAGCAGATCTGATGACATATTGCTTTTCTGTTTCTGGCTATTATTAGATGATTATATTCAGATTAGGTAGTAGGGTACGATACGGAAGTCAGAGGGTTAATTGAGATAGTCTGTTACCCGCTTTAATGCTCACAGATCCTTCCTAAGCTTTATAAAAGTGTTTAATAATAGCCAAAATATACTCTCAAAATACATCATAATCCTCAGAGGGTTGAAGGTGGTGTCACACGAGCAATTGTTGCCTGGCAGCCTAAACATTAAAAATCTATAATCATTAAGGGGGGTGACCTGTTTTTGTTCTGGCCTTTTCTATCTTTCTCTGGCTTGTATCCATTTGGCCCCATTCAACCTACTGTTTTAAGACGTTTATCCCCATCCAGGTGTCAATTTTTCACTGGTGAGCGGTAGCGAGCCAGCATATTTTTTATTTTTGTTTGACAGCAGGCTAAATTTGTACATTTTTCGATAGAAAAATGTCTCCGGCGAAGCCGGATTTCTTCATATAATGCTGGCTCGCTATCGCTCGCCAGGAAGAAATCGACACCTAGATGGGGATAAACGTCTTAAATAGTTGGCTGAATGGGGCCGAATGGATACAAGCCAGAGAAAGAGAGAAAAGGACAGAAATAACAAAAAACAGATCACCCCCTTTAAACTAGCTAACATATCTACCTTTGATCTAGTTTCCGATTACAGTGTGAAGGAGCCTCAAAATAGTAAGAGAAAACAAACTTGCTCATCGAAAATTGCTGGAATTTCGCTCATGTGACACAACCTTCATGAAAGTCACAGATCGCTTAGAAAACAGAGCATTTATATATTTTCTTTAGTTTACCATTTGTAGATTATAATGTATTTTGACAGTTTATTTTGGCTATAATTAGACGATTTTATACAGATTGGAAGAATCTCAATTAACCCTCTGCCTTCTATACCCTTCGTAACCTGGTGGTGTAGTGGTTAAGGTGGCAAAAATCTGTGTGTGATAACCCAGGTTCGAATCTCGGTGGATCACATATATACTTTCATTGATTTCATTGGGGGTGTTTGGTGTTATGGTGAAATTAATAAAATATAGAATAATAGCCACACAACAGAAAATAAATACGTAATCGAATCTTGAAAGTGTTAATTATAGCTCTTGCGATGTCTTTGAGAGTTATTTGAGTGATTTGTTTATCATTGTTGCTGATTTTCAATGCTCATGCATTTTTTGAGTAATTTATCATTTACATTACCACCTAAACTAAGAAATATATAGCCTCACAAATCCCTGTTATGATTCTCAGTCCAGTGTTATAGCATCTAGGCCAGAAACCCTCTTAAGTGTGAGTTATAAATTATTATTTTTTTTTCTTCTATATTCCAACTTACTTCCTCTCAGGCATAGGCTGAGAGCCTTAACATTCACCGCTTTACAATGAACAGTGAAGCCCGTGAGGTCTTGTTCCAGTCTAGGGAGTGAGACATGTGAAGCACGTAGAGTACAACGAGCACCTGCCATCTTGCCTTCACATGAGGCAAGGTGTCACTCATGGCCCAAAACGACCCCATCTCTGAAGCCACCCCGCTCCCGTGCTTCACTGTCTCACCCCCTACACTCGGACTCTGACACATACACACACACAACGCCACCTGTTGAGCAGATAACTCACCAAATGCCTAGTTAAAGATAGAAACAACTTAGTGTTTTTGAGTTTCCCGGAAAGAGAGTTAAATCAGTTGAACAGTGAATGTGTGTGTGTGTGTGAGAGAGAGAGAGAGAGAGAGAGAGGTTAAGTGAATAAATGTACATGTGTGTGTGTGTGTGGTGTCAGTTTTTAGATGCTGCAGTACAGTACACCTGCCCAGTGTTGCCAAGTTAGCTACTTTTCCGCTAAATCTACAGGCTTTTACTTCGATCTAGCTATACAGTATTACACCTAGCGACATGACTTTTAGCGTTTTTCTGGATATTTGAGTCATGGTAAGCGATATTCTAGAGTTTGTGGCAGTATTTTACCGATTTCACTAGATCTCATAACTATCTAACGACATTCTAGTAACTTTCGAGGACTGATCTAGCGGTATTTGTCGCTTTGAGTTGGTAGTCCTGTATCAGTTCCTCTCGTAGAGTGGTAAGCCAGTCTCGTGTGTTTGTGTCTCTGTTAGTGAGGCCAGTAAACACAAACCAGATGGTCTGCTGGTCCCTCACTTACTTCTGCTCGCACACCAATAGATCAGAGAGATTTCTGCAGTAGTCCACCTTGATTGGGGCATTTCCTACTGGCCTGAAGCTTTCCCCACTTAATAAATTACCTAGAAATGTTGTAGAGTGTGATCATACAGTCTAGACGTCCAAATATCGCCTTGATAAACATCTTGCCATGAATCTGATAAACATCTTGCCATGAATCTGATAAACATCTTGCATTGAATCCCCGACTAACTGCCATGCGTGTCCCAGTAATGTGACCGTATCAGTATAATACAGTACATAGTATTATCATTTTGTGTTCTAGACCACAGTCTTTCTGTAGCTGATGCCCTTCAATTGATGGTTGTGTGTGCTTTTTTTTTTTTTTTTTTTAGCAAGAACCATTAGGTCTGGTAAGTAAGAAGTGTGAACATAAGGGAGGCATGTGGAGTTAAGAAGTTGGTAGAGCAAAAGGTTGAAGAAAGTGTTCTCAGATGATACGTTCTCATGACAAGAATGCCTGAAGAATGAATAGTTAAAAGGGCTATGACAGTGAAGTGGAAGGAAGAAGAGAGCGAGGAATGCCGAGATGAAGATGGTATGATATGGTGTCAGAATGTGTGTCAAAGCGTGAAAAGGGAATGATTGAAGCAAAACAAATAGCAAAGGACACGAATGAATGGAGGAAGTTTGTTAGAGAGAGTACATGAAGGTCTCTAGACCCTTTTAGATGACAAACCTGGAAGGTACCTGCCTGACCTTTGCTGAGTGAGGATCTGTCCCTAGTGACTCCCAGTGAATTATCTTTGCCCATAGTGTGGTGATAGTGTTAACGCTTTCTTAAAATGGCTGGTGTTGACGAGATTGCTACCTCCTCTCATATTCTCCAGCTTTGTCTTGCTTTGCAAGAAAGGCTGGATAATGTGGAGAGAGAGGTGCAGTCTCTCAAAGACGAGAATTTGGCCTTAAAGCTGACTTTGGCTGACAAGAAAAGTGAGGATAGTGCAACTGCTGTTAGGGATCGTGATGCTCCCTGGACAGTTGTTCAACAAGTGCAACAACCTGCAAATTTCTACGGCGGCCAGTTGCCCTCAGCAACAAGTTCATCACCTTGGATGACGAATGTGATGGTGAGGCTGTGAGGGCTTCCTTCGGCGAGGAAACCAGGAGAAAGGTAAGTAAGTTGCCTCCAAACACAGGGAATGCTGTGACTGCTGCCCCCCCAGGAGTACCTTCAACTGCTGCCCCAGGAGTTCCTGCCGCTGCCGCAGCTGCTACCAAGTCATCGACAAGGAGAGGCAAGTCCTTCTCAATTGTTGGGGACTCCATGGTCAGACACTTAGCTAGGTCCACCTGTACTGATATTAGGAAGCTTGTCTGTCTGCCTGGTGCCGGGGTTGGGAAGGTGTTAGAGGAAATTGATTACATCATGAAAGATATTGGAGATAGCCCCATTATCTGTCTCAGTACAGGGAGCAATGATGTTGGTAAAGGTAGGACGGAAGTACTGCTTCGGCAGTACAGGGAGGTGTTAGATAAAGTTAGGAGGAAGGGAGGCATACCTGTAGTACACAGTATCTTGCCACGGAGAGGGGTCAGCAAGGAATGGTCATCTAGGGCAATTGGTATCAATTGTCGGCTGGAAAAATACTGCAATGCAAATGCAATACCATTCCTTGATAAGTGGACCCGTTTCTATGGTAAAAATCAGTTGTACGCACAGGACGGGGTTCATCTTTCTCGGCTAGGGGTGGCAAATTTAGCTAGCTCAATAGATAGGATTGTCGCGGGGTTTCGCTGAAAGTAAAGCCTGAGAATATGAGTAAAAATAATTGTCTATATAGGGTAAATTGCCGTACTGGTACATCAGATAGGAATAGAAAATATCAGTCACAGGATTTTAATTGTACTGGTAGTAGAAATATTGAAGGTGTAACAGAAGATGGGAATTCAGTTAGAAATAAAGGTAAATCCGATACCAGTAAAATAAATTCATTGCGATTATATTATACAAACTGTAGGAGTTTATGTAACAAAATGGATGAACTTAGAGCACTTGTTAGCAACGAAAATATAGACATTATAGCACTGACTGAAACATGGATTAATACAGAATCAAGATTTTTTTTAGCAGAATTCAATTTTTTTTTTTTTTTTTTTTTTTTTTTCTATATTCCAACCTTACTTCCTGTCGGGCATAGGCTGAGAGCCTTAACATTCACCACTTTACAATGAACAGTGAAGCCCGTGAGGTCTTGTTCCAGTCTAGGGAGTGAGACATGTGAAGCACGTAGAGTACAACGAGCACCTGCCATCTTGCCTTCACATGAGGCACGGTGCTCACTCATGGCCCGAAACGACCCCATCTCTGAAGCCATCTCGTTCCCGTGCTTCACTGTCTCATCCCCTACACTCGGACTCTCACACTTATACACACACAACGCCACCTGTTGAGCAGATAACTCACCAGGCATTGCACCCCTATAGCATATTTTGAATATGGGAATATTCATACAGTGCTATTTAATCAGGGAACAATGAGGGTATTTTATTGACGTTTCGGTGGGCTTGTGGTAATGCACTGATACCAGGTACAGCACAAATTCCATCCCAATAATATCTTCCCATTGATACATCGGGATTTGAACCCGGGACCTTTGGATTACCAGGCCAGTGGCAAGACCACTCCACCACACCTCCCCTATAATACCAGGATATACCAGGATATAGTTTGTTTAAATGCGACCGAACAAGTAGGAGGGGCGGCGGAATAGCAGTGTTTGTCAGGAGTTCTTTAAAAAGCTGTATTACATCAGGTATTAGACTAAATACTGATAACGAAAGTGTTTGGGTAGAGGTTAGCGAAGGTAGTGAGACCATAATTATTGGAGTTATTTATAGACCACCAAATATGAGTAGAAACGAAGGTACAGCTTTATGGCAGGAAGTGAAAATAGCATCAAGGTTTAGCAATGTGTGTATTATGGGGGATTTTAATTTTCCGAATATTGATTGGCAGCATCAAATCGGCGACTCAGATTCAAAAGAGTTTATTGAGGCGGTACAGGATAGTTTGTTATTTCAATTCATAGACTCGCCTACTAGAGGTAATAATATCCTCGATTTAGTTCTCAGTAATAATGAACAAATGATAAATAATGTAGAGATAGGAGACCAACTAGGAAATAGTGATCATAAATAAATTTATTTTAACATACAATGGACAGGAAAGGCTAAAGAGAATACGACACTTATCCCAGATTTCAGAAAAGCCAATTATGGTGGATTAAGAAGAGCCTTAAGAGTCGATCCTATGGTTAAACTATTAAGTGGACCCAGGTGCGCTAATGAACATACTCTCTCTCAGATAACTGTCTTAACTCAGGATAATTTGACAGCTACATATAATCATTTTATTTCTTCACTCCACAATGCGCAAAATAAATATATCCCCAAAAGAACATTTAGATCAACACAGAACCAACCCAAATGGATGAATAATAGACTATTAGACCTTCTAGGAAAAAAGAGAGGAATATATCGAAAAATTAAGAAAAGCGAAATTCACGTACTTGCTTACTATCAGAATCTATCAAGAGAGGTTAAAAAAGGTATAAGGACAGACAAAAGAAATTATGAAATCAGGATAGCCAATGATTCAAAAAATAACCCTAAGGCTTTTTACCAGCTATATAAATCTAAAGTTAGAGATAAAATAGGCCCCCTTAAAACTTCGATAGGAGAAATGACAGAAACTGATTTAGAAATGTGCAGTACATTAAATAGTCAATTTCTATCCGTTTTCACTAATGAAAATTTGGCACAGATTCCAGAAGTCCGTAAGGTATATAGCGATAGTATAGAAAATAGGTTAAGTACGGTTACTATAAGTAGAAATGATGTGCTTAAGGAAATTGACAAACTGAAACCTCAGAAATCACCTGGTCCCGATGAGGTATATGCTAGAGTATTAAAATAATGCAGAGATGAGTTAAGTTACCCATTAACATTTCTTTTTAACAATTCAATAGAAACAGGTATAGTTCCAGAAGCTTGGAAGCTTGCAAATGTAGTTCCGATTTTCAAAAAAGGTGATAAATCAATAGCATCCAATTACCGTCCCATTAGTCTCACTTCAATCATAGGAAAGCTACTAGAGTCAATTATTGCTAGGAAAATGAGAAACCACTTAGAAACATTTAACTTAATCAATTCTTCTCAGCATGGAATCATTCAAGGACGTTCTTGCCTTACTAATTTGCTTAGTTTTTTCTCAGAGGTATATGAAGCAGTAGATAATGACAAGTCATATGATATTATATATTTAGATTTCAGTAAAGCTTTCGACAGAGTCCCTCATGAGAGATTGATGAGAAAGGTTGAGGCACATGGAATAGGTGGGGCGTTGTTAGGATGGATTAGGTCATGGCTAATTGGTAGGAAGCAGAGAGTCAGCATAAATGGTACTAAGTCAGAATGGGGATCAGTCAAGAGTGGTGTCCCCCAGGGATCTGTATTAGGTCCTCTGTTGTTTATTATATACATAAATGACCTTGATTTAGGTATAACTAGTAGGATAAGTAAATTTGCAGACGATACCAAAATGGGGAGAAAAATTGATTCAGTTAGAGATATAGAGTGTCTGCAAAGGGATCTAAATACCTTACACGAATGGTCAGTAAAATGGCAGATGAAGTTTAACATTGACAAATGCAAGGTATTAAAGATAGGGAAGATGCATACAAATTTTAAATATAAACTAGCTAATATGGAATTAGAAAACTCAGACTGTGAGAAAGATCTAGGTGTGTTTGTTAGCAATGATTTGAAGCCTAGAAAACAATGTATAAGCGTTCGTAACAAGGCAAACAGGATTCTCGGGTTCATATCTAGGAGTGTGAGTAACAGAACTGCTGATGTTATCTTAAAACTTTACTTGTCATTAGTGAGACCCAATTTGGATTATGCTGTTCAATTTTGGTGTCCTTATTACAGAATGGACATAGATTCATTGGAGAGAGTACAACGTAGAATGACAAAAATGATCCATAATATTAGAAATCTTCCATATGAAGAAAGGTTGAAGAAATTAGGCTTACATTCGTTAGAGAGACGCAGAGTTAGAGGTGACATGATAGAGGTATTCAAGTGGGTTAGTGGAATTAATAAAGGAGACATGACAAATGTACTAAAGCTCAGTGATAGCGAAATAACTCGTACAAATGGTTTCAAATTAGATAAATTTCGTTTCAGAAAATATATAGGCAAATATTGGTTTGGTAACAGAGTTGTAGATGGGTGGAATAGGCTACCAAGTGATATAGTGGGATCAAGAACGATAGGGAGCTTTAAGATAAAATTAGATAGGCATATGGACGAGATGGGTTGGGTGTGAGGGGGATCTACCAGGTGTGAGCCAATCGGCGCTCAGCAGACCCCGTAATCTTGTGTTAATCTCTGACCGTTTTGGTGGGGTCAGTACTCAAGGTATTAGTGAGATGGGTCTATAATTGGGGTTGGGTGTGACAGGGATCTGCCATGTAGGGGCCGATCAGCTTTTTGCAGACTCCCATTTTCTTATGTTCTTATGTCTTTATCCCTGATGTTGATGTGAAGAGACCTTGTCCGGAAGTATAACATCTGAGGTAAAGCCATTGATTTCGGGGGCTGATGAATGATTGGTGCTTCTGAATGTTTGTGTGCTTGTTTTTTGTGGGCGAACTGTTATGCTGGGGTCACACATTCACGTATATCGCTCCCGTATGCTCCCGTCAGGCGTGATCGCCAATTTTGTGTAATGACGGGCGTAGTCCGGCCGTGTACGCCCGTATAGAGTACGACAATTGCACTTCCCGACATACGTACCGTAACGGGGCCAGTGTTACGTCAGACGTAATGTAGTCGTATGGAGCTACGTACGTGCTTGCGACTTGCGTAAGCATGTCCCCGTTAGTCCGCCTGGGCTGCCCGATTTGCGAGAACACAGGCCACGCCCATGGCCACGCCCCCACAAGACCTACGTAGCTGAGGCCGTACGTCTTGTGAGTTTGTAGGTATAACGTGGACCGTGTCCGGACAATCGTAGGCACACCCCGTCTGTCCAAACACAGACAAAGACAGTCTTTGTCAACCACGTAGGTCTGGGTTGGAATCTGGGAACTACAAAAGGGCAAGAATGGCCACACCATTCCCATTCCTAGTCCTTCATCGGCACCATGAACAACATCGCGGAATTCATCCTGGAGGAGTTCAATTTTGTGAACTCCCTTTATAGAGGAAAGACCATTCATCCTTGTAACCTTTAACCCGCTGAGTGCCAGCCAATTTTGACGGTGTGCTTCTGCCAGTGCCAGAGTTTTTGTTTTTGTTTGGCTAAATCTATCAAGTTGGGAGAGAAAGGAAGGATAATGGTAAAAAAAACACTCCCCTTGTCCATTTTCGCCAGAAATCAGGTCCCCGATGGTCCCGAAAGTAGCTGAAAAGACACTATAGACTACAGAGACTTTTATGGTATCGGAATGTATGGGTGGGAGGGTGGTGGGAGGGTGGTTTTCGGGTTGGTTGGGGGAAGGTAGAAGGGTAGTTGACTTGTGTTACACATATGAAGCCGATTGGTGATGTAGTTTCGCCACCACGGATTTTCCTTTTTTTCCTTATCTTCGTATGGATACGCTGGAAGTGGGTTGTTGGAGGTGGTTGGGGGTGTGGTGGGGGGTAGGCAGAAGGGTAAGGGACTTGTCACACAAATATGGACCCGATTGGTGCAGTCGTTTCGCCGCCACAGATTTTCCTTTTTTTTCCTTCTGACGTGACCGACAGTCAGCGAGTGGGTGGGACGAGGGATTTTGGATTTTTGTGGTGGGTAGCCTAAAGGGTAAGGTACATGTGGTAAAAATATGAAAGCCATAGGTGCAGTCGTTTCGCTGCTACGATTTGTTTTCGGCAGGGTGCAGAGGGTGGCAGGGTTGGCTTGTTGGTTGCTGCTCCGGTGTGGTGAGAGGTGTGACTGGAGTGTCCCCCGCTGGTACCCCGCTGGTCCCGTTGTCCCCCATGACCCCACCGTACAACGGTGCCGCGTCTTGCCGCCAACCCGCAGTGCGGCGGTTCTGCCAGATGCGCCCGGACTTACTTTCACTTTCCCGTTTTACGTGAACATTGTACGATTGGCGGGAGAAACTTACGTTTTACCGGGCTAGCTGCTACGTTTTACGGGGCTGCTCCCGTAAGACGTAGCAGCTAGCCAGGTAAAACGTATGCTTTCCCGACTTTTGACATACGTGAGCGCGAGCCACGTATCTGATTCAAAATCCAAAACATACCGGGCGGCCTTGGCCGCACCCACCACCTCCCAGACCAACGTGGCTACTCCCGCCATGCGTACCAACCCCCACGACTAGACACAATTTAATTTACGTTTTGCGTACTAAGCCCTTACGTTTTACGTATTCGGTTGCCAACTACCAATAAACCTTCGTACGGGAGCATACGGGAGCATATACGTGAATGTGTGACCCCAGCATTATGTGTTCTTATCCTGTCACCTCTTTTTCCATTCTCGCGTCTCTTGCTGATCCTCCCTACCCCTTGTGGGAGTAAGGGCTGGCTACTGACTGACTGACGGACATCTTTGAGTCTGCGTCACAAAAATGCCAAGTTTTCAAAATTGACCTCATAGTTCGCTACAAAATCATCGTCACAGCTGAATAATCGAGATGAGGACATGACAATTTACCATCAGCTGAACAAAAATATATAAATATAAAATAAAATAATAATGCAATATATGTATAGACAAGCACATTCGAGCCAGGAAAACATTTTGCTCCGTTGTCAGCCACTCTTTGATGGTGATTTATTTACTTAACACCCTAGCTAAGTGCTCCCTTGTTGATCTTTCATAAGACACACTCAGCTCAAGTGTGAAAAGGAACAACTTGAGATGGTTCGGCCATATGGAACGTATGGAAAGCGAGAGAATGACTAAGAGGGTGTACGAGAGCGAGGTGGAGGGACAGAGGGGGAGAGGTAGACCGAATATGAGGTGGAAGGATGGAGTGAGGAAGTACATGAACGAAGGCGGTGCTGGTTGGGGGGAGGGGCGTCGACTGACTGGGGACAGAGGTGCATGGGGGCGGTTCGTTCGTGGCCACTCCTTCGGGGATCACGGCGTCAGGCAATAGATAGATAGATAGATAGATAGCTCAACTTTCCTGTGTGCATCATTGGCCTCATTCACCATTATATTAATAGGTAAGGAAGTAAGGGAGTAATAGTGGTTGAATTGTTCTAGTTAATCAGTCAATAGCAAATTCCTAAATTCCTGAAAGAATCATGGAGAGGTGGGGAGGGAATGTCAGCTATCGAGAAGAGAAAGTAAATAGATCAGAGAGAACACAAGTAACAAAAATTTAGTACTAAATTCAATTAACATTTAATCTTTTAGGCCCAGAAATAATTGACTTCACTAGATATGTTAACAGCATTCGTGTAACGAAACACTTCCGTGACATTATATGGGTAGAATACCTTACAGATTATGTCAAGTTAAGAGAAACTTTTAATAAATATTTTCTTTGCAAACTTGTTTCATTAATTTACATTTTTACCGCTCTTCTTCACGCTTTGTCACACAGTGACCCAATACATCCCGTTCGTATAATGAAGAGAGTCTTTACTTCTTATCAAGGAGTCTTGAGTTCAAGCCCCACTCATGCGTGAAGATTTTTCACTAGCCCTGCTTGGTACCATCTCCCTTGAGCAAGGGGATGGGTAATGGTCTTTCAGTAATTAAGTATGTCCACTATAGTCTAGCATGGCTAGCGCTATTGAATCTCGGAGCGAGGGCTAGAATGCCATGGCAATTTACTGGAATTTACAGGCTTTTAAAGCCTCTTAAAGCGCTGCTAAAGGCAAATTTACTGTAGCGCGACATTAGCGATAATTGCTCATTTTAGCGAATGTCTATGGTAGCACTGCGGGTTAAACCGGTGAGCTACGAAGCTCGTTTTGGTGTTATTTTGTAGCTATTTTCTTTTAGTTTTGGCTGAATACATTTCATTTCATTCAAACACTTGCCTAATTAATCAGGAGTGCTTGAATGAGCCCTAATATGGCGGACATAGGCGGAAATATACCCGCAGATAAAGTGTTAATAAAAGACATGAAGATTTTGTTATGGTATTCCAAGGCAAACCCCACCATTGTCTGTGGTATTTCCTAAACTTATACCATATTCCTAGCCAGTCAATATGAAACCCTATACCCTGTTCCAAGTAAGTCGTCCAGAACTCTTGAACATTATCCTCTATAACTCACAAACGACTAGAGTAATCGAGCTAACATTTCTACCAATTGGGATGGTTCAGCGAGGGAGTAGGTGTAGACGTTGACAGCCCATTTGCTCTAGCACTTTTTGAGTAACAGACGTTAGGGTTCACGATTTTGTATCTACTTACTTGGCATAGGGTATAGTTGGTATAATGGTTATTGGAGGTATAAACATTAGTACTCTACTTTCCTTGCAGTTATAACAACTATGGTATCATATTGATTCGCTAGGAATACGATAAAATCTAGAGATATTCTAGGACAGCTATAAGATACCTGTAGTTGTGGCGTGATTTCCGAAGGTTATGGTGGTAAGTGTCAAGCCAGGAGAATGTTGTTCTTAGACTGAATTAATATGAGAACATGTACACGAATATACATTGTTTTGGCCATTTCATCACGTTCAAAGATATAATTTGAACTTTAAACCATGATTTTGCCTTTACATATACAATAATAAGGACTAAAAATAATGGACTTTACTTTCGTTTGACACCCTGGCGGTAAGTATTCTAGGACACTATACAATAGGGGTGTTGAGTGGTACTTGAAAAGTAGACAGAATGGATAAAAAACACCATCTGAGGAAGAGCACTTTATTGACAACGTTTCGCAGATGACCTGATGAAGCTATCTGCGAAACAATAGGGGTGCTTGGGTATCTGAATGAGGTAATCTATGACAGCTATAATGAACATGGATGCGATCTGGTATCGGAAGGATGTAATAAGAGGTATTCTGTGATAACAATGAAATACTCTGGGATAGCTATGACATATTATGGGATATCTACGAAATAGTCTGGCACAGCTATTAAATATTTTGGGACAGCTGTGAGATTGGTCCCAGAATGAAATTAATTGTATTTTTGAGAGTTTCTATACGTTAGGAATTATATTTGCAGAAGCCAGTGTGTTGAAATTCATGATGTATATACAAGAACTCTGAACATTATTACCACCTCGAGGCACCCAGCGTCTTTGAATTATGCTTTCTGGGAACATTTTGTGTGTGAGTGTGTGAGTTGGGCAAAATTAAGATTGTAGCCATATTATGTAATTTATGTATAATAGCTTGTATTTGTTATATATTTAATTAACTAACTAATTGTGCATGTGTGATGGATAATTTACTCTAAATTAGTTAATTGCATAAAGGTGTATTTTCCTAACCATATCTGGGAAACTAGTGCGAATGTTTGATTTGTATAATATATACAGTAATATCTGGTGTTAAAATGCAGCAAACGTTTCAATACGATAATGCAGCAAACGTTTCAATGCGATAATGCTGAAAACGTTTCGATGTGATAATGCTGAAATTTGTTCAGTGGGATAATGCAATATACGATTCAATATGATCTACGTTACTTTTGGCATCAATATGAGAGTGTTGCGGTATCTTACGCATTTAGAGTTGCAGAGACCACCATCAGATTAGGCCTGTCGATCAACATAAGGTAGACAGAAATAATCTCTCAATGGTCAGCTGACATGCCACCTGAACCGCCAATACTTAGAATAGGTGAAGAGGAGCTAACAACTGTTACATCTTTCAAGTACCTCGGCAGCTATCTCTCAAGTAACACCAGCCTAGACGAGGAGATACAATATCGCTTCAAACAGCATTCTTTGGCCGCCTCTGCCCAAGAGTCTTAAAAAACAAAGACCTTACAATATCAATACATTACTGTTTACAACTCAGTGTGCATACCCACCCTACTTTACGCCTGTGAAACGTGTAAAACATATTGACAAAACATAAAAGCTCTGGTGGCATTTTACATCAGGTGCCTTAAAAAAAATCCTAGGCACTACATGGTAAGACAGAATCCCATATATCACAATATTGGAGAGAACCAAAAGCACCAGTATAGAGACAATCATTGGTAAGCAACGACTTCGCTGGATGGTCCGTGTCATCCGTATGCCAGAGGAAAGACTTCCACATAGAGAGGCGTACAGCCATTTCACGAAGGTTGGAGGGTAGCGGGTGGACCCAAGCTCCGATATATAGACCACCTAAAGAAGACACTCAAAAGGTGCAGAATAGAGCCCACGAGCCTTGAGCAATTTGCATCTAACAGGGAAGACTGCAGACGACGCATCCATCAAGGAGTGAACGTCTTTGAAGAGGACTGTAAAAAACACCAACATGAGAAGCGTGCTTGTAGGTACTCCAGGCGGGAACACCCACCACCACCACCTGCCCAAAACTTTCAATGTGCTGACTGTGGCAGGCGATGCTCATCGAGGATTGCCCTCTACAGGCACCAGAGAACCCATAGAAGATGAAGACAGGAGAGAACGTCATCATCGGACAACGATGGACTACCATAAGCAAGCAAGCAGTGTATGGATTTTCTTTGTGAGTGATTGTGAAAGATATATTTATATATTATATATATACAGTATTTTTTTTTTTTTTTTTTTGTTTTTAAGAGACAATGAACGGAGGAAGGACAAACACAGATAAAACAAAAAGGTCCATGTGCCTAAAGGCATCCTCCATTCATAAAATGTTTGTAACAACTGGATTTAAACATTTGTAGATTGTAAGTTTGTGGAAAGCAATTCGAGGGAAGTGAATTCCAAAGAGTAGTAGCTCTGGGGATAAATGAATTCTGATAAGCAGAAGTTCTGCATTGTGGAGGAGAAAGTGTAAATTCATGGGCGCTCTCAGCTACCCTAGTTCTACGGGGAAAGATGTGGAGAGGCGGCACAATTGAAGCAAGTTCCTCGGAACAATTGCTGTGAAAATATCTGTAGAATAATGCAAGGGATGCAACGTATATATAAATATGTATATATATATATATTTATATATATTCAGTATATATATATTATATATAATGTATATACGAACTATACGAACTTTTCAGTAGGGAGATCCCAGTTTGATATTATTGCTGGCTAACATGAGCAGATTTTCATCAGTTTAAGAAAGCTAGCACAGAGACTTAAAAACACTTTAACATTTAATCTCATGCAATTGTTAAGTTATTTGTTTAAATCTGGTTAAGACCAGGCGAGTTTGTTTAATTCAGAAAAGGCTACGAGTTGTTAAAAATGTTAATGAATAATTGACAGTTGTGAACATCATGCTAGGATAAAGAAAACGTTTTTATCTAAGGAGAACCATTTCGTTCATTGATACATAGAGTTACATAGATACACATATATATGTATATACACAGACTGCATAGACCTTGCGGTCCCTAATAGGTAGTCCGGACTTAATTCTAACAAAATTTGCTACTTAGTGGAAGGTAAGGCTAGCAAAGCAGAAGGCTCTCTCCCCACCCACCACTCAGAATAATTAGTGTAAGGATTGTCTACGTGTTTGATTGTGAAATGTATATCAGTGTAGTAGTTACGAACCATTCAGTAAGGAGATTCCAGTTTGGTAATGTCACAATATCCTATTTGCTATCTCACAATGAATGATACAACAGGAACCTTCTTCTGTTTCCTCTAATGTTTACTTATATTTATATTCTTGACCTACTAACAAGTGAGCACCTCCCCACAGACCCCACAGTCCTAGAGCAGGGTTCGAACCTGCAACTCAGCAGCCTCTTCATCACCAGACCTGAGTAGAGATCCTAAGAGACAATGGCCAGCTTTTTCTATGGACGTCATTTTGGTGCCTCAATGATCAAACAATAGGGTTTTATTGTATAATTGATCATGCAGAATGTATGGTTGGCCACAAAAGTTGTGTTCCCCTCCGTGATCTTATACGTGGAAATACAGTATAATGTGCATGATTGGATTACGAGCGTAGTATCTTATGCAGCTACTAGCTCATCTGATTAGTCAACTGGTAATTAAAATGAAACACAGTTGCAGTTCATTCATACCTATTGTACTTGCATGCACAACATCACGACGTGGAACTGAACTTATGTGGGCAACCGTACCGGTACATCCAAAGACCAAACTGTATATCCTGTATCAGTATTGTCGAATGTGTATAATGGTTATGAAGTAATATACGTGTAAAACGGGGAGAATATCACCAGTGGCACCAAGATGGCAGAGGCTGGCCGATCTCTGTTACTATAGGGTCCCTAGACTTGAGTAGCAGAACCCTAACCCATTCAGCCACGGAGTCAACTTTGGACCACTTGACTCCCGGGCCATCACTCATCGTAGGTTTGTTTACATGGAGCTCAACTACCTAATAAAATGTTAAGCAAGGCTGCAGACTGTAAGGGGAAGTATTTTAGGGCTCTTGCAATGAAATTATATTAACTTTCGAGCGTATATGTTTCTATTAGGAACAATTATATTAACTTTCGAGCGTATATGTTTGTATTAGGAACAATTATATTAACTTTCGAGCGTATATGTTTGTATTAGGAACAATTATATTAACTTTCGAGCGTATATGTTTATATTAGGAACAATTATATTAACTTTCGAGCGTATATGTTTGTATTAGGAACAATTATATTAACTTTCGAGCGTATATGTTTCTATTAGGAACAATTATATTAACTTTTGAGCGTATATGTTTCTATTAGGAACAATTATATTAACTTTCGAGTGTATATGTTTCTATTAGGAACAATTATATTAACTTTCGAGCGTATATGTTTCTATTAGGAACAATTATTGGGAAAGTAGATGTGCAGATCGCCTATTATACAGCTTGACAAAATCTTTCAAAGTGACTATTTCTCTAGTATCATGTATATACTTAGACATATACCCGATAGCTGGGGATGGCTGACTCGAGACAGAGCTCAAACAGAAACAACGTTTAAAGTTCCGATGTTAACGGTCCGGGATACCACTTCCGCGTTCCCAAGCCAGTTTCTCTACTTCGGTTAGTAGGTGAATTTTACAAGGGGAGGAGGATTTCTAGCTTCCCGCCCCCGAAGTAGGAAAGGAAGTACAGGAAAAGAGACCAAACGGCTCAGGTTGGGTAGAGGATGCCAAACCTCACTCTTGACAGGACCAGTCCTGGAGTACCATAAAAGTATTAGAGTATATCCTTAAAGGGGGTGACCTGTTTTTGTTCTGTCCTTTTTTATCTTTCTCTGGCTTGTATTCATTTGGCCCCATTCAGCCTACTGTTTTAAGACGTTTATCCCCATCCAGGTGTCAATTTATTACTGGTGAGCGGTAGCGAGCCAGCATATGTTTTATCTTTGTTGAACAGCAGGCTAAATTTGTACATTTTTCGATAGATAAATGTCTCCGGCGAAGCCGGATTTCTTCATATAATGCTGGCTCGCTATCGCTCGCCAGGAAGAAATCGACACCTAGATGGGGATAAACATCTTAAAATAGTTGGCTGAATGGGGCCGAATGGATACAAGCCAGAGAAAGAGAGAAAAGGACAGAAATAACAAAAAGCAGGTCACCCCCCTTAACACACACCAAACCATTACTAATGTTCAAGGTTTGTTTACTTATGTTGGGGACTATGGTTTAGTTTAGTTAACTTAAGTCAAGTCAAGTGGAATTAAGTCAGGTTTATTCAAGTCAAGTTAAGTTAAGTTTTGTTTGGCTTGGTTTAGTTTAGTTAATTTAAACTGTGATACCGGAGCGCGACCCAGGATGTCACACCAGGGACTATTCAAACCAAGCACTTTTTGGTTCACTTTTGGGCGATTTCTCCATGTATTCATTATTTTGCTAGTTTCCTCCTTAGACCTCCATCAAATTTAAAAAAAAAAAAAATCCATTAGATCCCCTTCTAGATTAATTTGCAAATTTTTCTTTAGACAAATTTCCCAGCCGAAGGCCGGTTCTTCCAACATTACAGGCTCACTATCGTTCGCGAGGAAAACAATCGACACCTAAATAGCACGAGAGGTCTAAATATTGACGTAGAAATGAGGCGAAAGGTCTTAAAATCGGCTAATTAATGGGGCAAACATCTTAACATCTGAAAACTAATGGGGCTAAACACAAGGGAGAAAGTGGTGCAGAAAACCGGCCCATGTCCCCTAAAACTATATCCCTTCCTTTTAGTCATCATTATTAAGCATACAATATTAAAGATGTGTTGTCCGGTTCCCATTAAGTTTTTAGAAGTGATATACATTGACCAAAACAATGCTATTATACATGTGTTTTAGAAGTGACACATTGACCAAAACAATGCTATTATACATGTGTTTTAGAAGTGATACATTGACCAAAACAATGCTATTATACATGTGTTTTAGAAGTGACACATTGACCAAAACAATGCTATTATACATGTGTTTAAGAAGTGATACATTGACCAAAACAATGCTATTATACATGTGTTTTAGAAGTGATACATTGACCAAAACAATGCTATTATACATGTGTTTTAGAAGTGATACATTGACCAAAACAATGCTATTATACATGTGTTTTAGAAGTGACACATTGACCAAAACAATGCTATTATACATGTGTTTTAGAAGTGATACATTGACCCAAACAATGCTATTATACATGTGTGTTCTTGTATTCCTATTCCTTCTTGATGGTGTAATAGTTAGAGCGTGTAGGTTCTGTGTGTGATGTTTTGGGTTCGAGTCCTGGGAGGATCACATGCTTTCACTAATTTTATTTAGGGGGTTATTGGTGTTCAGAACGATGTTAAATACAATAATTTAAGGGGGCTAGTGGCTGTGTTTTTGGTCTGTTAATTGATGTATTCATGTATTGTTTAGTTCCTCGTTATACCGCCCTCAAACTTAGAAAACCACCCCTAGACCCCCCATCAAGATAAATGTGTACATTTTTCGGTAGAAAAATGTTCCGGCCGCTATATTTACAGACTCGCTATCGCTCGTCAGGAAAAAAACGACAACTAAATGGCATGATAGGTCTTAAAATTGACAACGAAATGGAGCTAAAGGTGTTAAGATCGCCAAAAAATGGACCGAACGTCTTAAAATATCAAAACTAATGGGGCTAAATACGAGGGAGAAAGGGGTCCAGAAAAACGACCCATTGCCCCTGAAGTCTTCAAACAGTATTGCTCCGTGTTGACACCCTGGCAAAACCTTTGAGCCTAACTATAGATGCCTTCAGAAGACTAATACCACCCAGAAACGCCGAGCGTCTTAGACAAGGCTTCGTATTAAAGATATAGTCTACAAGGGTGCTATGTGATAGAAGTGTGTGTGTGTGTGTGTGTGTGTGTGTGTGTGTGTGTGTGTGTGTGTGTGTGTGTGTGGCAGGTGTGGTTATGTAAACTATGCTTGTCAGACAGGTATGTGTATGTATCCAGTGTGTGTGTGTGTGTGTGTGTGTGTGACAGGTGTGGTAATGTAAATTGTGCGTGTCAAACACATATGTTCATGTATCCAGTATGTGTGTGTGTGTGTGTGTGTGTGTGTGTGTGTGCGTGCTTGGAGGGGGCATGCAGGCGTTTGTTTTCTCTAGGGTGCTTGTTTGTGGAGCGAAAGGGTTGCATCTATCGTAATCTTCGGGGTGTGTATGTATGTAATCTTTGAAGTGCAGCTATGAGCATGGGTGTGTGTATGTATGTGTGTGTTGGGGGGGGTGGGTGGGTGGGGGGAGCAAGTGTATGAGAGAGAGAGAGGGAGATTTAATTTTAGTGTGTGAGTGTATGGGTGTAGGGGATTGCTGGTGTATATGAGCCAACTAAAACACAATCATTATTTCAATCTAGTTTTAGCCTCTTGATCCCAAATTTGGTAAGCACTGGCAATTGTAATCTCCTGTAAACTGATTGGTGCTAATATTTTATATTTTGTGGAGGAAAAGTGTGTTTTGCTTCCTGTCTCGATCTAGCGGATATGGAGGAATTATAGTGATTCATTTAATTGATTTACGTAGTATATACCTGTATACTATATAAAATATATTGACATAGATAGATAGATAGATAGATAGATAGATAGATTGATTGATAGATAGCTAGATAGACACTGTAGATAGATAGATAGATAGAGAGACAGGTATATCATACAATTATGCATGAGTTACATGAAAAAGGTCTCACTCAGGATTTGAACCCCAATCAATCCGAATGAAATCCTGCGTTTTAACCCACTCGACCACGGCGTGATAAAAGTTAAAACAAAAAAAAGTTTAGTTTACCATAAAATATAGTCTGTTTGTTTCCAGCTGAAGGTAATTTGACATGTCCTCATCTTGATTACCCAGCTATTTCAAAGATATTGTAACGAATATATTGTGTTAACCCACGAACGAAACGCCCCCATGCACCTCTGTCCCCAGTCAGTCGACGCCCCTCCTTCCAACCAGCACCGCCTTCACCCATATATTTCTTCACTCCATCCTTCCATCTCTCTTTCGGTTTACCTCTCCCTCTCTGTCATTCCACCTCGCTCTCATAAACCTTCTTAGTCATTCTCTCGCTTCCCATACGCTCCATATCTCAAGTTGTTCCTTTTCACACTTTCCAGCAGATCTACCTCCAAACCACATCTTCTTACTTTCTCATTCGTCTGTCTATCCCTCCATGTAACTCTGCACGCACTTCTCAAGTAACTAATTTCCACCCCTCTCACTCTTGGTCTGAGTTTCTCCACCAACGTCCCTGCTTCGCTTCCGTAAGTCAGTGTCGGTATTACCACACTGTCATGCAAGGACTTCTTCACTTCCATACTGACCACCCTATTTCTTAATTCTGCTTTCAGCGTGCTTACAACCCTCTTCCCCTGTTACACCCTCTCCCGCACTTCTTCATCCATAATCCCATCTTTACTAAGCACACTGCCCAGATACTTAAATGACCTGACAATCTCCATAGCCTGGACGTTCAACTTCACCTCACACTCTGTGGCTTTACCCTTTTCGAAGACCATAACCTTGCTTTTCCCCGCATTTACCTTCAGATTCCGTTTTTCGCACACTGTTCCAAACATATTTACCAGACCCTGCAACTCTCATTCATTATTGCTCATCAGAACTGTATCATCAGCAAACAGCAGTACAGGCAGCTTCCACTCGTTTCCCTCCCTTATCATTGATACACCAACATCCACTGCTCTTTGTTGTATTTCTTTCATGACTCCTATATACAGTAAACAACCACGGGTACATCACGCACCCCTGTTTCAACCCAACATTTAGATCAAAGAACTCGCTCTGCTCATTCTCCACACATACTTCTGCCTTTGCACCCTCATACATGCTCTTCACTGCTTTCAGCAACTTGCCATCTATTCCGTATATTCTAAGTACTTTCCACATACCTTCTCTACATTATGTGATACATAATTCTAATTGATGAACTATTAAGGCACACATGATGCTCGGGTGGTGTAAATAAGTGGCACTCAAAAACTGGAGGCATCGTACATCAGCCATGCTGCCTCGCCCGGCTGTAGTCTGCAGGCGCGGGATGTTTGAAGAGGTGATTCACCCAGTGATGGTGAAACTCCCTTTCCCCCCCCCCTTTATTATAAATCAGCCGGTGCTCTGTGGGTTAAGGTTATTGTATTACATACATATATATATTTAGGTACATCGTGAATTATATGATAGTATATCTATTATAAAAAAAAAAAAAAAAAAAAAAAAAAACACTTGCTCAAATATAAACCAAAATAAAATAGATTATGTTCCAATAATGTTGACAGTTTGACATTTAAATTTTGGAGGGAAGAGCGAAGAGACAGCTAGCTGAGTCAGGCAGTGTTGATGTTATTGTTTATGTTTTGGTCCAGTTTTCATAGTTTATTATAATAGTGCCTGGAGTTGATATGTGGGATGGTGAACTAAATTCATATTTGTTTTCACCAACCCACCAATTAAATTACAAGTAATCAATTATTTATTAATTCACTCCAACACTAATTCTAACTAAATAAATCAATGAAAATAATGAATACATGTGGTACTCCAAGGATACTTACCCCGCATCTCCACCAAATGTGAGCCAGTGTTCAGGCACAACTAGATGAACATATATTAATTACCATAAAGTTATTGTGTGGCCTAGGCCTAACTTAACACATTTCCCTTAGAAAAGAATTAATACATTTGGCTATTTTATAATATATATTTTGCTAAATTATATATAACAAGTCACCCAGAAGATGAAAACTGGACCAAAACATAAATAATAACACCAACACTGCCTGACTCAGCTGGCTGTCTCTTCGCTCTTACCTCCAAATGTAAATGTCAAACTGTCGTCATTATTGGAACAGAATACTGTATATTTTCTTTTAGTTTATACTTGAGCAAGTGTAATACAAATACTATCTTTTAATACACGATGTACCTAAAAATGTATATGTAATACAATAACCTTAATAATATATACACAACTAAAAATAATGGACATACACAATTCCAGTTTCTCTTTTAAATAATGAAAGGTGTAACTTAATTAAAGTCGTAATATCTGCCCCACTACATATAGGAATCAGGTGAGAACAAACGTACAAAACTCTCTCGCGGTATTGTTGGGGAGTCCGAAAGTTGTTATTGGCAAAGGTGAGCCAAACTGTCGCGTAAGAAGAAAGTAACGAATGTCTTACTGTCGGTCTTTAAGTTTCTTCAGGAGGCAAAAGGGTAACAACGATCTCAATTAACTCTAGCCTCTACAAGCTCTTCCTAATATGAATAAAGGCGTCTAGTGATAGCCAGACTATGCTGTCAAAAGCGTGTCATAATCCTCAAGACAAAAGTAAATAATGTCTTACTGTTCGTCTTTAAGTTTCTCTATGAAGCAAAAGGGTAAAAACTATATTAATTAACTCTCCAGCTCCCACATGTTCTTCCTAAGCTGAACAGAATACAGCATATATCGTATACATAGAACTCTCCAAACACACTGACACATGAGGGTGCACATCTAACTGCAATAACTAATTCATGGGGGCAGAGTTAATTTATATGTTTATTTATAATTGTTTTCGCTTCCTCCCTAGACTTCCATCAAGCTTAATACTGTAAATCATCCTCAAGATCCACCCATCGATATTAATTTTGTACATTTCTCGGTAGAAATATGTCCCGGCCAAAGACCGATTCCTCCAAATTAATATACAAGCTCGTTATCACTCGCTAGGAAAAAATCGACACCTAAGTGGCACGAAAGACCTTTATATTGATTAAGAAATGGGACAAAAGGTCTTATAATCAACAAACTAATGGGGTGAACGTCTTACATTTTCAAAATTAATGGGGCTAAACATGAGGAGAAGGGGGTCCCGAAAAAGCCATTACCTCCCCCTTAGCAGCACAAGCTCAAAGAAAATTCGTAGCCCTCTGACGATTATGATGCTGTTAAGGGGGGAGGTAGTCACTTTTTCTGGACCCCCTTCTCTCTCATGTTTAGCATATTAGTTTGGACGTTAGTTCCATTAGTCTGGTAATTTTGAGACTTTTTGTCCCATTTCTTGGTCAATATTTAGACCTTGTGTGCCATTTAGGTGTCATTTCTTTCCTGGCGAGCGATAGCGAGCCTGTAATTTTAGAAGAAACCGGCCTTTGGCCGGGAAATTTGTCTACAGAAAAATATACAAATTTATCTTGAAAGGAGATGTAGGGGGTATTTTATTAAGTTGAAGGAGGTCTAGCGAGGAAACTCAACATTATTTGTATATATAAATACATAGACCAAAAAAACAAGCACGACCCTCTTAACATTTTATTCTGGCTACCACTAGACGGTTATATTCAGCTTGGGAAGGACCGTCTAGGAATTAATGGGGTGAACGCTGTCTCAATCATCCCTCTGACTACCACAATGCCTTCCTAATCTGAAGAAAATCCTTTACATACAGCTAGATAAAAACAGAAGAAATATGTTCTCCTACCTTGAAAAGAATAACACCTTCAGTACCAGTGACGTCTTGTGTATTGGATTTCAGTTACATTTAGACGATTTTATGCAGCTTAGGAAGGATATACAGTATGGTAGCTAAAAGGGTTTGTTGAAATAGTCTGTAGCATTTAATTGGTAGACGTCCATCCTAAGCTGAATAATATCGTCTAATGGTTGCCAGAATATAATGAAAAAAACGACGTCCCCGGTACCGAAGGGGTAAATATAATTAATACCAATTTGTTTTCCGCTGGGGCCCACTCCGTAAATATAATTGTGTCTCCTTGACGGCGTAATTAGTAAAATACAAATGTTTCCCCTCCAGTCCCTTTGATGCCTATTTTCTGCCAGAGTAACCCTTTCAGTACCGGGGACGTCCGCTTTGTCATATATTAGCTATTAATTGGGAAGATTTTATGCAGCTTAAGAAGGATCAGTGGGAGTTATAAGGGGTACATGAGCGAGTTGGAAGTATTTTAATTGCTAGAGAGCCTTCCTAAACTGAATAACATAGTCGAATAGTTGTCATAATATACTAAAAAGAACGTCACTGGTACTGAAAGGGTCAACAAGAAGCCTCTTTGAGTCGACTAATTAAAGGGGGTAGTGCTTGGCTTTTGGTCTATATATTAATTTATTAATTTATTTTTTAGTTTCTATGCTGGACCTCCATCAAGCTTAAAAAAACACCACCTAGACCCCATTTCAAGATAAATTTTTACATTTTTCGGTAGAAAAATGTCTCGGCCGAAGGCCAGATCCTTCTAAAATTAGAGGCTCGCTATCGCTTGCCAGGACAAGATTGACACCTAAAGGGCACGAAAGGTCTTAATATTGACAACACAATGAGGCGAAAGGTCTCAAAATCGCCAAACTAACGAAACGAACGTCTTAAAACCTCAAAGCTAATATGCTAAACATGAAGGAGAAGGGGGCCCATGAAAAGCGAGTAGTACCTCCTTAACCTCAATACTTTTGTTGGCAATCATTTTGGTTTGACTGTGATAAATGTTCATCAAATTAAGGGGGAGGTAGTCGCTTTTTCTGGACTCACTTCTCCCTCATCTTTAGCATATTAGTTTTGACATCGTAAGACGTTCGTCCCGTTAGTTTGGCGATTTTTGAGACCTTTTGCCTCATTTCGTTGTCAATATTAAGACCTTTCGTGCCATTTAGGTGTCATTTTTTTATGGCGAGTGATAGCAAGCCTGTAATTTTAGAAGGAACCGGCCTTCGGCCGGGAAATTTTTATACTGATAAATGTATACATTTATCTTGAAAGGGGGTCCAGGGGGTGTTTATTGAAGCTTGATGGTCTAGCGAGGAAACTAAAAAATATATCAATAATAAATATATAGACCAACAAACAAGCACTACCCTCTTAACTTCACCATCCCTAGTGGCAATTACACGATGAACATCTCTCATTAACACATTACATAAATAAGTAAACACAAATAATGAATTGATCAAATAAATAAATATATGTTGTGCTGAAGTATATAGCAATTACACGATGAACGTATTTCACTATAAACAAAATACTAAATCAAAAGTAAATAAAATCGATACCAAAGTTGAGCTGGAGTCTGTTTAGTTTGTTTTTAATTTCAGTCGAGAACGTGCCTCTCAAATGTTTCTCCTTGAGGCCTTTGATATGTTCCAAGTCTGCCAAAACATACTATTGATGTATAAAGGCCTTGAGTGAAAAACATCTGTGCGTGTGTGTTTGTGTATGTGAGAGAGAGAGAGAGAGTGTGTGCATATGAGGGAGAAGGATTGTATGTGATATCATGCTTCTTTGAACAGTACATTTATTTGGTACCTGAATACACACGAACACTTTCTAAGCCCACCATAGTGTTAAGTTCACAACCTGTGCATAAGACTATTAAAGGTAGCCCACCGCGCTTTTTTTCTCTTTCTCTCCATCTCTCTTTGGCTTGTATCCATTCGGCCCCATTCAGCCTACTGTTTTAAGACGTTTATCCCCATTTAGGTGTCAATATTTTCCTGGCGAGCGGTAGCGAGCCAGCATATATATTTTTTTGTTTAGACAGCAAGCTAAATTTGTAAATTTTTCGATAGAAACATTTCTCCGGCAAAGCCGGATTTCTCCATGCAATGTTGGCTCGCTATAGCTCGCCAGGAAAAAATCGACACCTGGATGGGGATAAACGTCTTAAAACAGTTGGCTGAATGAGGCCGAACGGATACAAGCCAGGGAAAGAGAGAAATGGAGAGAAAGATAAAAAAATAGCCGGTGACCCCCCATAAGTGTATGAAGAACCACTTATGTATGTGTGTGTGTGTGGGAGACGGAGAGAGACTGTGTGTGTGTGAGAGGGAGAGAGACAGCGAGAGAGAGAGAGAGAGAGAGAGAGAGAGAGAGAGAGAGAGAGAACGAGAGAGAGAAAGAGAGTTGTGTATGTGTATGTGTAGGTGTGACATAGAAAGATAAACAAACATATTTTTTGTGTCTGTGAACTAGACAGGTGTCAAGTATATTAGGCGTCATGTTTATAAGGTGTCGTGTTTACAAATATTTGAGTCTATGATGAGCTTATGTTTACTAGGGGGAACTATAACAACCTTGCCTTACTGTTGTTAGTAGGTTAATGTTTAGGTCTGAGAGAGAGAGAGAGAGAGAGAGTGTGTGTGTGTGTGTTGTTTTGAGTATTAACCCATTCTGTACCGGCAACGTATTTCTATATGATTTCAGCTACATTTAGACGATTTAATGAAGCTTAGGAAGGTTATATGGTAGCTAAGAGGATTAATTGAGATTATCTGTAGCTTTTTCATAGGTAGACGTCCATCTTAAGCTGAATATAATCGTCTAGTAGTTGTCAGCATATAATGAAAAAGACTGCACGGGTTAAGGATTTTCAGTCATTGTGGGCGAGCCTATTCCTATCGAGGATTTGTAATGTTTACTCAACTCCCCTTGTAAAATTCTCCTACTCATCGAGACAGAGAAAGGGGGGAGGGAACGCAAAAGTGGTCCCGGACCCTGAGAATTAGAACCCTTGAGTGTTGTTTCTATTGGAGTCGGCCACCCCCAGCAATGGGGTATGTGCCTTAGTATACAGTATACATACTTAAATACATACTCAACTGAGTCACCAGCTTGGCTTCAAACCTCGTCATCACGGGGAATACCACCCCAATGGTATGATTTGTTTGTGTTCTACTCTGCTTAACCCTTGAGGATTATGAAGCGTGTTGGCAGTTTATTCAGGCTGTCATGAACGATTGTATTTCGCTTAGGAAGGGATTATGAAAGTTAGAGAGTTATTTGAGACAGTCTTTACTTTTGTATTTCCCATAGATCCTCCTTAAACTGAATAAAATCGTTTAATGATAGCCAGAATAAACTGTCAAAGCACGTCATGCTCCTCATGGGGTCAATGTTCGTGTTACTTGTTGATGTAATTCCAACTTTATTGTTCCCCTCTTACATATCCACCTTATTCTCCATCGGTTTCCTTTCACCTTAACACTCCAAGTACTGTGACACGGCTCTTTCTTGGATTTTGCCTCTAATTGTTTTATTTTGTAATCTCCATTAAATTTTCAAATGCTATTCAAAAAAATAATAAAATGCAAGACACAAAAAGTGGCACCATGGCATTGAAAGTGTTAAGAGATTGGTGCATATTGATATATAGAATCCCAGAAAAGTTGACAGAATGAATATAGACACCATTTGAGGAGGAGCACATTGTTGACAAAGATTTATGAGAAACGTTGTCAATAAAGTGCTCCTCCTCATATGGTGTTTACATTCCCACTGGGGCGTAACCTTGCAGAGACAAATGAGGAAGTCGACACAGCAGAAATATTGTTGATAAAGAAGGAGCCATAGATCACTGCAGACAGACGTGTGGACAAGAAGGGTTGAGGGTTTTCATTGATTTTGCCACTGTCAAAGGAGTACAAAGGAAGGTCAATGTATTATTAGTTTCTCCCTATACTATGAAAAACGCCTATCCAAATGCTTTACAAAAAAACGCCTAGCCAAATGCTTTACAAAAATAATAATTATAATTAATAAATACATACAACACAAATAAAAGAAGCCACCCAGACCCCTTTCAAGAATAATATATAAATTTTTCGGTAGAAAAATGTCCCGGTCAGAGACCGGCTTCTCCTAAATTGTACTGTAGGCTCGCTATCGTTCACCCAAATAAAATCAACACCTGAATGGGGTGAAGTGTCTTATAATCGCCAAACTAATGAAAATAAAGGTTTAGAAATGTTCATGTTTATCCCCATTAGTATTGAGATATTAAGACATTGGCCCCGTTAGTTTGGTGACTTTAAGACCTTTAGTGCCATCTAGGTGTCCATGTTTTCCTGGCGAGCGAAAACGAGCCAGCTGTTTACGAAGAATCAGCCGAAAGGCGGAGCATTATTCTACCGAAAAATGCACAAATTGATCTCTACCTCTCACACATCCTCCAGCTAACTACTTCCACACATCTCTCGTAATATCAGAAGACAGCGTCATTACCTCGTGTAAACATCACCATAAATTCCGTCAGATTCTTAATTTATTATCGAGGATGAAGGACCACGCTCCCCAAGCCCCAAAGAGTGTTTTTTATTTGTGTTTTCTTCTTTCCTCGTTTTAACCCTTTCAGATACGGTCATGTCTCTCTTATTGATTTCAGCTACATTTAGACGACTTTGTGATGCTTCGGAAGGATATTTGATGGTTAGGAGGATGCATTAAGATAGTCTGCAGCCTTCTAATATGTAGACGTCCTTGTTAATCTGACTGAAATCGTCTAATAGTTGCCAGAATCCAATGCAAAGGATATCACCGGTACTGAATGGGTTAATATACTTTCAATTTCAATAACATCTATCTCTCTATCTACAGTATATGCTCAGGCCCAATCCCCATTTTGGGGGTAGCCGACTCAAGACAGAGCAAGAACAGGGAAACACAAAAACAACATAAAACAACAAATAAACACAGATAAAAAGCACAAAATAACCTAGACAGAGATAATTTCATCTTCTTTTCTCATTTTATGTGTTGCGTACTGGGCTCAAGCTTGATAAAGTAGGTGTATTGTGAATAGATATCATAAATGCGTTGTGATAGTTTTGTGAAATATGCGTATCTAAAGCGCGGATACACATAGACACATAGACACCTTGGATGATTCCGGTGCTATTCCTCCCTCTCCACCCCCCTGTCTCCTACTTATGCCTAATATCCTAATCTCTTCTAAAGATGTATTTTCTACCCTCTCTGGGCTTAATACTAAGAAGGTATAAGGTCCGGACGGAGTTCCTCCTGTTGTACTTAAAAACTGTGCTTCCGTGCTGACCCCCTTCTTAGGCAAACTCTTTTGTCTCTGTCTCTCCTCTAACGTCTTCCCTTCTTTGCTGGAAGTTTGCTCTCATTCAACCTGTCCCAAAGAAGGGTGACCGCTCTCAAACCTCCATCTATCGTCCAATTGCTCTCATCTCTTGTATCTCTAAAGTTTTTAAAACTATTCTTGCTTCCAAATTTCTTAAGCATTTCTCTTCTCATAATCTTCTCTCAGATCGCCAGTATGGCTTCCTTAAAGGTCGCTCTACTGGTGATCTTCTTCCATATCTTACTAACTCTTGGTCATCCTCTTTTCGGGACTTTGGTGAGACCTTTTCTATTGCACTAGACATATCAAAGGCCTTCGATAGAGTCTGGCACAAATCTTTAATTTCTAAACTACTCTCCTTCGGTTTCTATCCCTCCATCTGTGACTTTGTCTCTAGTTTCCTTTCCGGCCGCTCCATAGCTGCAGTTGTGGACGGTCATCGCTCACTTCCTCATCCTATCAACTTCGGTGTTCCTCAGGGCTCTGTCCTATCTCCCATTCTCTTTCTAATCTCATTAGAGGTGTTTGGTGGTGTGGTGAAGTTAATAAAAAATATATTTCATAAATGATCTTTTCAACTGTACCTCCAGTCCCATCCATTCATACGCAAACGACCCTACCTTACACTACTCAATTAGTTGTCCTGAATGCCCCAGTCAGCAATCGCTCAAAGACAAACGTGATTAACCCATGCAACACTTATATTCTGATCTAACTTCTATTTCCAATTGGGGCAGTGAAAACCTGGTTACTTTTAATGCTTCCAAACCCAATTTCTTCATGTTACTACCCGTTCAGAACTCCCAGAGGACTATGCCTTACACTTCAACAATGTAAATATCAATCCTTCATCTTCTCTCAATATTCTCGGTGTTTCTTTTTCTTCTGCTCTCACTTGGAAGGACCATGTTACCAGTCTTGCTAAGGCAGCCTCCCAGAAAGCTGGGTGTGCTCAACCGCCTCAAGTGGTTCTTTACTCCTGCACAGTTTCTTGCTCTGTACAAGGGCACAGTGCGTCCTTGTATTGAGTATTGTTCACATGTGTGGGGAGGATCCTCTCACACCGCACTCCTAGACGAGGTAGAAAGGAAAGCCTTTTGTATCATTACCTCCTGCCCACTCACCAACTCTCTGCAATCTCTCTCTCTTCGCCGCAATGTTGTATCTCTCTCACTATTCTATCGCTACTATAATAATAAATGTTCCTCAGAACTTTCCCAGTGTATACCATCTCCTCTACATAGGGTACGTAGTACCCGCCTTGCAACACAATCCCACCCCTACTCTGTGCAACTCTCCAACCCAATGGTAAAACGTTATTCTCAGACTTTCTTCTATTCAACTGCTGAGCTCTGGAATTCTCTCCCGGAATCAGTCTTTCCCTCTTCCTATGACTTAAATTGCTTCAAACTCTGTGTGTCCAGGCATTTTGGCTCGAACGTCCCTTGATTTTGGCCCTGTCACTCTTTCAACTCTGGGGGAGGCACTCGATACAGGCAGTTCTGCCTTTTGTCTCCCTCACTCACATAGAAAAAGAAAAAGAAAAACACACACACACACAAACAATAACACAAACACACACATGCATACACACACATACACAATCACACAGACACACACACACACACACACACACAGACGGACACACACACACGCACACACTTTTACCTCGAATAAACTTTAAACGAAGCGAAGTCTGAAAGGATTCCCGAAACAAATCATATCTGTCCAAAACGTTCGATAGCAAAGACGTCCCAGGTAAACATTTATAGTAGTTTCAAAAGTATCCCGAGGGGCAATATATCTGGAAAAAAAGTATGGATGCCTGAAGGGGGAGATGGGAAAGAGGAAAGAAAAGAAAGATAGAATAGTAAATCAAATATATAGATTGAGAATAAGTGAAAACTTAGATGACGGGAATATGAACGAACGAAGTGATGTGTAGACAATAAAGCAATGTTATTGCTGCTATATCTCTTATTAAGTTAAGCTGAGAGTATTATTCATCTGTTTATTATTCATATATTTATATTGTTATTAGTTTCCTCCCTAGACTTCCAACAATCATAAAAAATTCACCCTAGAACCTCCTTCAAGTTTAACTTGTGTATTTTTTTTTGGTAGACAAATGCCCTGACCAAAGGCTGATTCCTTCAAAGAGGCCTGTCACACAGGCGTCCCGATCCTTGACACTTTAAAATGACTGTGAATTTTGCAAGGTCCTGCAAGGTGAGGGCAAGGTAAACGGAGTCATGGAAAGGACGTGCCAAGGCGTTGACACCCTCGTCTTTTTTAACGTGTCCAAAAAAGTTGGAATGGTCGGCCCTGGTTCACCACCATCACTAGGCGGCCGTTCGCTTTGGTGGGGCGCAATAAAGATGGCGGGAGATTCACGTGGATGGATGGGTGCTGGGGTGGGTGAGGGAGTTATGCCGAACACTCAACGGAAGCCTCTGAATCAGCCGAGGGACATGGAATAGACACGTGGGTCAGGGGTAGGTTGAGGGAATGACGGGTCAAACACGCTTTGAGGACATTGCACAGTCATCCCGCGGTCATTCGTGGAGACTCAAGGCTACCCGGTAGCAGGGGAAAGGTCGAGGCAATGTTGGGTGCATGGGCGCTAAACAAAAAATAATTGTTTAGATTATCGTGTGCCCACCTATGCCTACCTCCTTCTTTCCTCCTCATCTCTTTCCCTCCTCCTCTCCCTATCTTCCTCAATCTGAATCCTTGCAAGGTCTCCCACATATTGTCCCGCCCCAAAATTCCGTAAAGTCGGCAAAGGACGGCTATGGTCGTGCTGACAATGTCGTGTTTGTGCATTATGCTTAAATTGTAGGATCACTATCGTTCGCCAGGAACAAAAATCAACACTAAAATGGCAAAAAAGTTCATAAGATCGCCAAAATAATGGGGCGAATATCTTAAAACCTCATAACTAATGGGGCTCAATATTAGGGAGAAGGGGGCCTATAAAGCTCCCCTTTAAGAGCTTCTGTATGTATTTCTACTTTTATGTAGTTATTTACATAGTTATACGTTGAGGGGATTATGCTAAGCTGCAATTTTGTCGTGGCGTTTTATCTCCCGGACATTGCCCTTAAGATGCTAAGGTGGGTTAACCCATTCAGTACCAATTCTGCTCTTTTCATTTGATACCGGCTACTAATAGACTATTATGTTGAGCGTATAAAGGGCCTCCAGTAATTAACAGATTTTGAAATATCTTAATTAACCCATTTTACTACTACAAATCATTATTAAGCTGCACAATTAGTGTCTAAATATAGCTATAATAGAATAAAGAAGACGTCGCTGGTACAGAAGGGGTTAATCGGGTGAGGTATACAGCCTGGTACACTCAGATGTCATCGTCTATAGCCCACTCACAAACATTCATGGACCCCCTATATTATGCTTTCAGGATTCGAAACTACATAATAAATCGTAGGCTTGTCCATATTTCATTAACTGTCTTGATAGCGTAATGCATAGTGCGCAGAATTTCGATGTGAGTATCCTGGGTTCGAGTCTTCGGAGTGCCACATGTATTTGTATTACTCCTTCCATTCGTCTATACATTAGGCTACCATAGTGCAGTTGGAATATATGTACATGCTCAGATTAATATGCAGGATTAGAAACTGCATCATAAATCGTAGGCTTCTCCATATTTCTTTAACTGTCTTGATAGCGTAATGCATAGTGCGCGGAATTTACTCCCTAGACCTATATCAAACTTTAAATAAAAGTCCCCCAAGACCTTCCCGGTTTTTCCTAATTTAAGGGATCGCTATCGCTCGCAAGGAAAATCAATCGATACTTTAATTGTACGAAAGGTCTTATATTGACAAAGATATAGAACGAAAAGTATCAAAACTGCTAAACTAATTGGGTGAACGTCATACAATCTCAAAACTACTGGGGCTAAACGTAATGGAGAAGGGGGTCCAGAAAAACAAAACCCTTCCATTAAGAGACTCCTCCTCTCACTCAGTCTTCCTGACATGTTTACTGCTAGTTCGATATTATGTAAGCTTTAAATATTTATAGAAGCTTTTTTTATTATGTAAGAAGAACAACATTATGACTAAATCGATAGAGTAATTAATAAGAAGTCACTTTACATTTTACATTTCAGTGGGAATGTACAGTTGCCCATACAATGTATGTTCCTCGTGATTATCTTGTGAATGGATAGTATGATATGATTGCGAGTGTGGTTTATGAATGGATAGTATGATATGATTGCGAGTGTGGTTTATGAATGGATAGTATGATATGATTGCGAGTGTGGTTTCTTTTAATTGTCTGTTGACTAGTCAGATGAGTTAACCACTGCACAAGAAATTACATTCGTAGTACAATCATGCGCATTATATTTCCATGAATAAGATCACAGTGAGAAACAGAACCATTGTTTGCAACTGTACATAATTATGTACGTTTGTAACGGTCAATGAGTTTTTAATGTTATCCAAACCTAACCATACCTACAGAGCCTAAATATATTTCGACTTACCTTAATATACATCATTCTGTTTCAAAATATTTTGCTTTGTTTACGAATTATTATATAAACCTACATAATAAAGACTATTGCACGATCAAAATTCCACATGCCCATGCACACATAAACATATATTCAAACTCACTCACTCAATAAGCTTACATTATTGTTGTAATAAATATGTAAGTTAGCATATCTGTACGTACTTCTCACATTTGCATTTTCACTGTCTGTCTGCAATTCTAAATAAACCGTTTATTTATACTATTCTTATTCTTATTTGTATTTTCATTATTATTATTAGAATTATTATTATTACTGTATTATCATTATTATTATTATTATTATTAATAATAATATTTACACTCACCCAAACACACTACCCATCTGTCTAACTATAAGAGATCCAATATTTCCGCATGTGAAACAATTTAAACTATGCAATATTTTCACTATCGGAACAAGAGCCTATGCCAAATCCCAACCAAAACATTGTATTAAAACTAGGTTAATAATTTTTACTTTTCAAATGCCTGTTTGTGCTTAATATTTAGATTCTCCATTTTATATTTGATGTTTAGCAATCGACCTACCTATCTGGCTTTCTCTCTCTCTTCTCTCTCTCTCTCTCTTTATTATTATTATTGAAATACCACAGGAACGAAAATTCCTGGGAGCGAAACTTCCACCCCCAACGAGATCCCTCTCTTTCTACCGCCTCCCTCCACATGTTACACGTCTCGTTAATCACAGTCTTCTAATATACAAATCACATTTCCTTACCCCCTGACATTCTTGAAATACCCACTAAGTATATTCAATTAGATACCAACCATGCAGACTATAATACGTTCGTTGTGTGTGGGTACGAGGCGATCTCAAGACACCTTAGCTCCCAGTGCACAACGAACCCGATCATGATTATGTCCGCCTGTATTAAATTATGTATTATGTTGATTTATACCATTGCCTATTTTTGTAATAATTGTATTCAGCTAACTATGATCTCAATAATCATTGATGTAATGAAAATATGAATAGTCTCCTCATACGATTGCACTAGTTCTGTAGTGCTATTATTTACAACCTGTCAATTAATAATTCAGTCACTACAAGCTTGCTTGCTTGCTTGTTTTTTTTTTTTTTTTTTTTTTTTTTTTTTTTTTTTTTTAATGAAATACGTATATACAGACCATGTGACAATTAAATGAGGAAACTATAATAACGCATCTGAATAATGCCAACCTGACTTATAAACACAAATATGAATGTAACCAGACGACGATGCTGTTGTTTCAGTGGAATAATGGCTCTTTGAGCAGTATGTATCGCCTTACTAGTGGTTGTCCCCTCACAGGATGGGGGGCGCTGCTCAATAAACTCGCCCCTCGGGGCAAAATCAAAATCAATCTCTCTCTCTCTCTCTCTCTCTCTCTCTCTCTCTCTCTCTCTCTCTCTTTAAAGTAAATACTGGCAAAAACAAGCCTCCCTGGTTCAATCAGAATATTTGCAAGGCGTTAAGGGAAATAAATAAATATCATAAACTAACTAAAAATTACATAAATAATGAACACTTCACCTATTTATATAAACAAAGTATACAAAAATTAAAGAAATTAATTAGGACAGAGAAGTGTAATTACGGAATTTATATAGCAAAGGAAAGTGAAAAAAAAAAAATTATATGATTATGTTAATGGTAATAACAAAAATAGAAACGGAATAGGGCCATTAATAAATAATGACTAGACAGTACCAGGAGATACAAACATTGTTAATTTGCTTAATGAATATGTTTGTTCCGTGTTTACTAAGGAAGAACTTAACACTACTCCTGAAACAAACGTAACAGCGCATGAAATAGGAAACTTTACCATAAGCAAAAGTGAAGTGTTATGTAAGCTGAACAATTTAAATACTAATAAAACCCCTGGGCCAGATAATGTTCACCCAAGAATTCTGAAAAACGTGAAAGAAGAAATAGCACAGTCCTTAACTAACATATTTCTCTTGTCGCTCAATCAGGAAACCGTACCAAGTGATTGGAAATCTACAAATATCACTCAAATATTTAAGAAAGGAAATAAAGCCTAAGCTAGTAATTATAGACCAATCAGTTTAACGTCAATCATAGGAAAAATTGTGGAAACAATTCTGAGAGACAAGTTAGTAGATTATCTGGAGTCAAACAAATTAATAAGAGAAAGCCAACATGGCTTTAGATCCAGTAAGTCATGCCTAACAAATTTGATAACATTTTATAATGAACTATTTACATATAACGACTCTACTAAACCATTAGACATAATTTACTTAGATTTCCAAAAGGCATTCGATAAGGTACCTCATGGAAAATTATTGGAGAAATTGGAAATGTTGGGCATAAAAGGAAACATTCATGCATGGATAAAAAGCTGGCTATCAAACAGAAGGCAGAGAGTTGTGATAAATGGAGTAGAATCTGAGTGGGAGCCTGTTTATAGTGGAGTGCCTCAGGGATAGGTCCTGGGGCCAGTTTGTTTTCTAATCTATATAAATGACATCGATGTTGAACTAAATAATACTATCTCAAAATTCGCTGATGACACAAAGATAGGAAAATCAGTATTAACCAAAGAAGACAGAAATAAACAGCAATCTGATTTAAATAAAATGGTAGAGTGGTCGGAAAAATGGCAGATGCCATTCAATGTTGACAAATGCCAGGTCTTGCAAATAGGTAATAAACAAAAAATATGAATACAAGATGAAGGCCAGCCAATCAAAACAAGGGCACTAGTTAAAGACCTGGTGGTTCTTATATCTGAAAATCTAAAGACCTCAGATCAATGTGCAGCAGCTGCGAATAAGGCCAATCGAGCATTGGGATATACAGGTATTAAGATAAATTTTACTTATAAAAATGAGAACATTATAGTCTATCTATCTATCTATTGCCTGACGCCGCAATCCCCGAAGGGGTGGCCACGAACGAACCGCCCCCATGCACCTCTGTCCCCAGTCAGTCGACGCCCCTCCCCCCAACCAGCACCGCCTTCGTTCATGTACTTCCTCACTCAATCCTTCCACCTCTCATTCGGTCTACCTCTCCTTCTCTGTCCCTCCACCTCGCTCTCGTACACCCTCTTAGTCATTCTCTCGCTTTCCATACGTTCCATATGGCCGAACCATCTCAATTGTTCCTTTTCACACTTTCCAGCACATCTACCTCCACACCACGCCTCCTTCTTACTTCCTCATTAGTGTGTCTATCCCTCCATGTAACTCCACATGCACTCCTTAAGTAATTCATTTCCACTGCTCTCATTCTTGGTCTGAGTCTCTCAACCAACGTCCATGCTTTGCTTCCGTAAGTCAGTGTCGGGATTACCACACTGTCATACAAGGACTTCTTCACTTCCATACTGACCACCCTATTTCTTGTTACTGCTTTTAGCGTTCCTACAACCCTCTTCCCCTGTTGTAACCTCTCCCGCACTTCTTCATCCATAGTCCCATCTTTACTCAACACACTGCCCAGATACTTAAAAGAGTTGACGATCTCCATAGCCTGACTGTTCAGCTTCACCTTACACTCAGTGATTTCACCCCTTTCGAAGACCATAACCTTGCTCTTCCCCGCATTTACCTTCAAATTCCGTTTTTCGCACACTGTTCCAAACTCATTTACCAGACCCTGCAACTCCCATTCATTATCACTCATCAGGACTGTATCATCCGCAAACAGCAGTATAGGTAGCTTCCACTCAATTCCCTCCCTTTTCAGCGATACACCAACAACCACTGCTCTTGATAGTATTTCTTTCATGACTCCATCCATATATACAGTAAACAACCACGGGGACATCACACACCCCTGTTTCAAACCAACATTCAGGTCAAAGAACTCGCTCTGCTCACTCTCCACATGTACTGCCGCCTTCGCACCCTCATACATGCTCCTCACTGCTTTCAGCAACTTGCCCTCTACTCCGTATATTCAAAGTACTTTCCACAAACCTTCTCTATCCACTCTGTCATAGGCCTTCTCCAAGTCCATAAAGGCAACATACACCTTTTGTTTCTTCTCCAGATATTTCTCCACAACACAATTCAGGGTAAAAATCTGATCTACACATCCTCTTCCCTTCCTAAAACCTCCTGCTCGTCGCCTATCCATTTCTCCGTTCTCACTCTTTGTAATTAACATTATAGTACCTTTATTTAAAAGCATAGTGAGGCCCCATCTTGTATATGGTGTGCAATTTTGGTCTCCTTATCTGAGCAAGGACATTGGGAAGCTCGAGTCGGTGCAGCGTAGAGCGAAAAAGTTGATTCCGTCTCTAAGAAATATATCTTATCATGAGAGACTAAAAAAAAAAAAAAATCACTTAAGAAAAGAAGATTGGGAGGTCAATTAATCGAGTGTTTCAAGATACTAAAGGGATTTGACAAAACTGATGTAGATTCACTTTTCAAAATAGATAATAGTTCATTAACTCGGGGAAATGGAATGAAATTAAAAACCAGGAGGGCGAATCTCGATGTCACAAAGTACTTCTTCTCCTACAGTGTGGTCATCGAGTGGAACAAATTGCCTGAGAAAGTGGTACAATGTAAGACAATTGACACATTCAAAAGAAGTCTTGACATTCATTTTGAGGTGGGAATAATATATATACAGTAGGTTAAAAAAAAAAAAAAAAAAAAAAAACATAGGTTAAGCATCAGTAGTATATAATTTCGCATCTTCGTTCTTTACTATAAATTTCCCAGTAGAAGTTTTTCTCATTCTACTGGGGGACTTCTTTCCCCAACTTAATTTCATGCCGACCAACGGTCGGAGGGAGAGGTGGGTGGGAAGAGAGCCTTCTTCTTTGCTATCCTTGCCTTCCACTTTGTAGCAAATTCTATTTTAGCATTAAGTACGGACTACCTAGTAGGGACCGCAAGGTATGTGTAGTCTGGGTATCTATGTAACTATATGTAAATATCTATATCTATATATCTCTCTCTTTCTCTCTCTCAACTTAATTAGTAAAGAAAATGTGTTTAAGAAAAAGTACAAAAAAACGACACCTACACGAAATTAAGTATATTTATTCTGTTCTCCCACTTACACCCTACAGCAGGGTTATCAAATCATGTTCGCTAGGTAGTAAATAAAAGACGAAAATCGGTAGAATAGTGCCACAATCTCTCGAATATCATTCTAAAGGGACTCAAATCTCCAGATTATCGGTAGAATTCATGTTACTAGATGTAAAAATTTGCCTCTCGGTCAAAGTAAATACCTCTATTGATGTGGCGGGAAAGGCGCTAATTTCGCAACACTACCCTGCAGTGTGTGCACCGTAGAAAGGAGTAAACAAATTATATAATAATAATAATGATGATAATAATAATAACAATAATAATAATAATTAAAGTAAAAAGCCCATCCACCAATCAATGCGCCCCCTTTAACCTTCCCTCTAAATCAGCTGAGTTTGACACTTCGGTCTCGACATAAACATGCCACGCCTTCCCGGCCGACCAATCAGAAGTCTGCGTTCTCGGAGCTGATGGCTATGTGTACCGCCACACCTTCAAACTCGCTCTCACTCTCTTCACCGGCCATTTCCTCTGGTTGCAATGGGTCGAATACATCAGTGCCAGCCCTATACTCCCGTAAGCCACTAAAAGACATTCGCAACCAGCTTCCAGGAATGTATTATGAAGAGAGAAGAGTAGAGGCGAAGAGAGAGAGAATTCAAGATGCGCGGCTAGAGCGACGGGTGGCCGAGCGGCCGGCTCAGCCAATCACAGCGCCGGAGAGCGGGAGGCGTGACTATATTAAGGGGGTGGGGGAGGCTGCAGCGGTCATTCCCCTCTCGGATTCCACTGGGCGAATTTCTTGTAACCCACTTCCTCTCTCTCGCTTGGGCACCAAAGGGAACTCGGAACCACTTATTCCAGCCTCCCAGCCCTCACCAAATGCTCCAGTAAAGACCACCTCGGACCTAGCATCGCTCTCTCCTACTAGGCGGATACACCTTCAGTATCCGGCCGCCTGTCATCACATCGCTGGCTTGCATACCTACAGCCAAGCAATTCAAGAGGGATGACAGATAGTAGACGGGAGCGAAGATTTCCAGAAGAGCTATTGGCCAGCTCTGAGGTGGTGAAATTGTTCCAGCACACACCTAGCAGTATAGAATATATATTTTTAAAGGACCCATATTGGGCCCGAACCAGACTTAAAGAAAGAGAGAAAATGCTTGACTAACCCAGTGGTCCCATAAATAATTGAGGTGTCCTTATAGGACAAACTAAAGAGAAAAGATATCAGACTTTTGTTTATAAATAAAATGATGATGTGTTAATAGGAAAATAGTTATTCTTGTTAGAGAAGGCTCCATGCCGATTAGCTAGAACTAGTATAGGATCTGGAAGCACAACCAATAGATATTAATAGTAAAGTAAAAGGGAATAATTCTTGAGGATAGACACGCAACTATAAGGCTCAGGGGAATAAATAATAGTTGCAATTAGATTAGCTTTAGTTTGAGATATAGGTAGGAAGGACACTAGTTCGTATGATCAACGAAATTTTTGGTTATAAAGGAAACATTATCTATTACCATAGTTAAAGGAATATTCGGTCAGTTCCGTGTTAAGTGTTACAGGTGTTAAGTCCAGGATAATATTGTAATCATAAGAATCTATGTAAAAGGATTAAAATGGAGAATCTTGTCCATGTAGAGGTTTTGAGGTACTGTTTGCATTAGGTTAAGAATTATTATTGACTAGGTGGTATATGTGAATATTACTTGTTTGTAATAGGATTACGCGAACATATAATCTGAGAGTGCTCTCGATAGAGGCAATCAAGGTTATGTGTAGAAACGCCCTGGTCATTTGAGAAATATATTGTATAGGATAAAGATAATATTATATGATCCAAGAGGTTTTAGTGAGGGCAATCGAGGTAACCTGTAACAACGCTCTGGTCATTTGAGTCAATATATTGTATAAGCAAAGAGTGTTTTCGATAGGGAAATCGAGGAAATTTGTAACACAGGCCTGGTCATAAGAGGAAATATATTGTATTAGGTAACGAGAATATTATATAATCAAAGAGTATTTAGATACGGCAATTGAGGGAAAATTGCAACAACGCCCTTGTCATATGAGTAAATGTATTGTACATGGTTAAGAGGAAATATTAATTAAAAGGTCATATGTAGTAACGCCTTGGTCTCTGGAGTAGACATAGTAGGCCTGGTAAAAGTATATAATTCTGAAATTTAGTTTAGGAATATAACTCTTGTTTTAGATAGGTGAATAAAGGTCTGATTCATTGATGCCCTGGTCTCTGGAGTAGACACAGCAGAGCTCGGTAAAAACCATATTATTTTAGAAACTAGTAACGTGCCTTTGGATCGAAGTCGACTTGAGTCAATACCTGAATATCGGGAATCCAAATAGGGAGTAACGGAAGCTCTAGGGTTCCAAAGTACAACCTATGGTGGGTCGACAGAATATTCAATCCGTGTCTTAAACTCATCTCGGCCCGAACAGAGAAACAGTTACTAGAGTAGTAGCAAGTTTGTTAAATAAAGTATACAAACTTCTAAATGACTGTCGATTTATCCCCCACTCTAGTAGTATATTCTAAATAAGAAAATAAGTACCACAATAATTATATTATTAATAATAATAAGAAAAAAATAGTAATTAAATAATAGAGAAACAAAATAGTAATAATAATAATAATAATAATAATAAAAATAATAATAGTAACAATATCCTCACTCTGAATCCAATTTGACTGTGAAGGAGTTATCTACATAAAAACAGAATGAAATATAACAAATTAAAACAAAGCATTATAGGTGGATATACTGTAAACACTTGCTATGAAAAAAACTAGGTTCCTTTATCATCTATGCTATATATCAACACTCTGTCTCTCGCTCTCTTAATACTGTGTTGTATATGTATGAACACATGACCAAGGCCATATCTCTCTCACCCATTCTTCTCTGTTTCCTCATTTACCCTTATTTCACCTTCTGGAAGACGGCACTATTATTTTTTTGTTTCTTTCCTACCAAACCTCCCTCTCTCATGTATTCCTGTCTATCCTTCCTCCCTCTTTTTCATCAGTAGGGGATTACTAGGAAAATGTAAACCAAAAGGTTACTATTACAGGGAGCAAAATACATTACAGCCAAAATTGAACAGTCTATCACAGGAGTGATAACAGAACATTGGGAACGATTCCATTGAATGCCTGACACAAATTTCATCAACACAACTAGCTTCGAATTAATGCATTCTACTAGGGCCCTTTCAAAACCAAATGAAATAAACTAAATAAATATCCCACTCAACTCCCGCACTCAAGCTCTTGTTGTGTCGGTTATACTTGTTTGTAGCCATTACCAGAGACCAGATGAGTTTTTTTTGGGATAAGTAAAAACTATTGGGAGGTTAGTTAAGCTAGATTACATTAGGAATTAACATTTGAAATATATGGAGAGTCTCTCACGAATGGATACAGTATTACAGTATTTCATCCCTTTCGAATGTGTAGTGTTAATTTGAAAAGGCATCCATTTTCCATTCGTATTTCCTTCACCTTTGTTTCACTGCCGTGTTTCTGCTTCTCATAATTCCAATGACTGTAATGCATCATTCAGCCGCACCTATGTTGCTTTGGTTGTATTTCAAGCTTTATGCCATAAAGCTTGAAATACAGACGAAGCAACGAAGGTTTATGGCTTTAAAATCTTAACCCCTTCTGTACCGGCGCCGTCCGATTAACTTTATTCTAGCTATATTTAGACGATTGTATTCAGTTTGAAAAGGGCCTCCAGCAACTAACAAGCTTTGAACTATCTTTATTAACCATTTTACTAAACATATCCTTCTTAAGCTGCATAAAATCGTCTTAATATAGCTACAATAAAGTTAATAGACGTCGCCGGTACCGAAGGGGTTGACCCCTTGTGGATTATGACGCTTTTCACAGTTAATTCTGGTTATTATTAGACGATTGTATCTAGATTAGAAAGGGTATATGGAGGTGAGAGGGTTAATTGTGATAGTCTTTAACATTTCGATGTCCACAGATCCTTCTTAAGTTGCATAAAATCAGATAATGATAGCCATAATATACTGTGAAAATGCAATATTTACTTCTAAGAGTTCATTCCCATCAATTATCATATATCGGGGTTAATTTCTTCCTTATTTTTTTTTATTTATTTTTTTTTTTTTTTAAGAGACAATGAACGGAGGAAGGAAAAACACAGATAAAACAAAAAGGTCCATGTGCCTAAAGGCATCCTCCATTCATAAAATGTTTGTAACAACTGGATTTAAACATTTGTAGATTGTAAGTTTGTGGAAAGCAATTCGAGGGAAGTGAATTCCAAAGAGTAGTAGCTCTGGGGATAAATGAATTCTGATAAGCAGAAGTTCTGCATTGTGGAGGAGAAAGTGTAAATTCATGGGCGCTCTCAGCTGCCCTAGTTCTACGGGGAAAGATGTGGAGAGGCGGCACAATTGAAGCAAGTTCCTCGGAACAATTGCTGTGAAAATATCTGTAGAATAATGCAAGGGATGCAACGTTTCTTCGTATGGATAATGTAGGAAGGTCCTGTGTGATTGCAGGGTTATTGATTAATCTAATAGCTTTATTTTGAATTTTGTCCAACTGCCTCAATGCAACCACTCCACTTCCACCCCACAGAGGTGAACAGTAATCCATCTGAGAACGCACATGACTTTTATATATCACGGCCAACTGCTCGTCAGTGAAGAATTCTCGAACTCTGTACAGGAGTCCCAGTTTTTTAGAGGCATTCTTAGCAATGCTTCTAACATAATGTGTCCAGCTCAAGTTAGTAGTTAATGTTACACCGAGAATGTCAATACTAGGGGAAGTGGGAATATTTACATCATTAAAAAATATATGGGAGTCAGTGAGATTCTGTCGGTTAGAAAATTGAATGTACTTGGTTTTCTGTGCATTAAAGGAAACTAGATTCTTTTGTCCCCATCCATTAATTCTAGAAAGGTCCTGGTTCAGAGAAATTGCAGTGTTTATTTTTGAATTTATAAGATCGGGTTGGGTGACAGAATTGGTAAATGTGAAGGAACTGTGGAGTGTTGAGTCATCTGCGTAGGAATGTATTGGATTATGAGTGGTAGATATGAGATCATTGATATGAATGAGGAACAGAATTGGGGCCAAAACTGATCCCTGGGGAACACCAGCATTTATTGAGTGAAATTGAGAATAAAGGCCATCTACCATTACACGTATTTTTCTGTTATGAAGATAAGAAGAAATTAGTGGAACTAATGATGCAAGGCCGTAGTGTGACATCTTCGACAATAAGGATTGATGCCAGACTCTATCAAATGCCTTTGATATATCCAGTGCTATTGTATGTGTTTCACCATGTTGGTCTGTAGCTTGGTTGATTTGATGCGTAAGAAGGCAAAGCATGTCTGCAGTTGATCGACATCGTCTAAAACCATATTGCCTATCACTGATTAATTTATTATTCTCAAGATGCTTAATTATGTGATTATTTAATATAATTTCAAAGACTTTACCAAGAGTGGAAGTTATAGCTATTGGTCTGTAGTTTGATGGATCTGAAGAGGCACCTTTTTTAGGAACTGGATGGATGTTTGCTTCTTTCCAGGGTACTGGGAAGCATGAGGTATGAGTACACAGACGGAAATTTTTTGCCAATACAGGAGCGAGCACCAAGGAGCAATTCTTAAGTACTATTGGAGGAATTTAATCTGGACCAGGAGCCTTATCTACCGAGAGATTCTGCAAAATAGTTTTGACATGTCTGGTGTGGATCTTAAGTGAGGGAATTTCAGGCGAATTAAAATTAAGTACAGGGACATCTTGATTTATTTCATCTAAGGTTGAGTTGGTGGAGAAAATATCCGCAAGAAGGTTAGCTTTACCTCGTGGGTCACTTACAAGATTGCCAGTCGGAGATTTTAATGGTGGAATGGATGAAGCATATTATATATCCAGCATATTATATACATTACTATAAACGAAATGTATGTTAGGGTAATTATGCATAATTAATTTGGACATTTCAGAAGCGGAGCTACAATATAATTATCATGCTAATAGAGCCATTGATAATTTAATAACCATTACTTTATATAGTGTGATTTCCATAAATCATCCATAAATATCTCCCATCACGGTAATAGAGTATAATTCCATGTCAGATAAATTGATTACCGGATTGATATGTTTAATTAGTAAGTACAGTTGGTAGCAGGAGTTTTGTTCTAACCTATCAATTTGTATTATACTCGTACAGCATGAACCAAGATTATCGTTTATTACAGAGTACTTGAACACAAAGCATGTTAATAGATTTACAGAATAAGAGCGAGAGAGAGAGAGAGAGAGAGAGAGAGAGAGAGAGAGAGAGAGAGAGAGAGAGAGAGAGAGAGAGAGAGAGAATATACAATATATGCACATTTGTTACTAATAGAGGCCTACTAGGGAAACAAGACTTTACTCTATAATTTGCTGTACTAATACAGTTCCACTTATGAGGCATATTTCTACCAAAAAATTCACAAATGTAATTTGAAGTGAGGTTATCGAGGTATTATTTTGAGCTTGATGGAGGTCTTAGAAGGAAGCTAAAAAAAAAAAAGGGATACAATTATATATATATAAATAGATACATACAAATCTCCCCTTATGAGAAAAGTTGCCAAAAGATTAAATCATTATGTTTTAATGTAATCTATGAACAAACAATACCATGGTAAATATCAGAGCAAAACTAATGGTCTGTAAATCTCCTCTCTTATTTCCAGGCCATGCACTTATTTACTTTATGTGTTTCAGAGACCCTGATAAAGGTTCAAACAGGCTGCTCTCAATTTCTCCGTTGTAACCGATAGCAAGCAGCAATTTCCTTTCCTCTCTCTCTCTCTCTCTCTCTCTCTCTCTCTCTCTCTCTCTCTCTCTCTCTCTCTCTCTCTCTCTCTCTCTCTCTCTCTCTCTCTCTCTCTCATGCCTGTTTACATAGACACTTTCTTTTCAACTGACGGTAAACTGCAAAGTTCCCATCAAGATTTGTGTTATATTTAAGATATATGGTGCTAATTATATACTGTAAACTTGATCTTAATATGATGCAGAGACAGTATGGTTTGATATTTGTCCATTAAGTATCGAGAAATTTGCTTCTAAGGGATTCAATTTACCGTCAGATGAAATGAAACCGAGTATAGTGATGTTTCGTCTTATAAACATAATCTAAACTGTCTGGATCTAATTATTGCGCCTTACCTGTTATACCTGGCTTAATTTAAGGAAGAGGTAGTTGCTTTTTCTGGACCCTCGTCTCCCTCATGTTAAGCATATTAGTTTTGAGATTATATGACGTTCGTTCTGTTAGTTTGCCGATTTTGAGACCTTTCGCCCCATTTGTTTGTGTGTCAATACGAAGACCTTTCGTGTCATTTAGGTATCGATGTTTTCCTGGCGAGTGATAGCAAGCCTATAATTTTAGAAGGAACCGGGATTTATTTTTACCGAAAATGTACACGTTTATCTTGAAAGGGGGTCTAGGGGATGTTTTTAAGCTTGATGGACGTCTAGCGAGGAAACTAAAAAATAAAGTTGATAAATAAATATATAGATACAAACAAGCACTACCCACTTAATCCACACTTAGTATTGTTCACTAGGGGAAACAATTATTATAATAATAATGCTTTAAACTGAATCTATTTTTATTTATTATTAACCCTCTGACTTCCATATACCCTTAGTAGTCTGAATACAATTGTCTAACAATAGCCAAAAAACAAAACAGAAATGCGTCATCGTATCTTCAAAGGGTTAAGTATATGAACATTGAACGACACAAGGATTTCACAGTTGGCGATATAATAGGAGAGAGAGAGAGAGAGAGAGAGAGAGAGAGAGAGAGAGAGAGTTGATGTGAATATAGTTTACTCTGAAATAATGCTTTGAAGGAGGTGGGACAACCAAGGGAGATAAACGAGCGATGGAAATTACGGAAACAAATGCAAAATACAGCGGAGAAAATTATTTAATTATAGGACAACAATTTGGAAGATTAGAACTCTACACAATATGAAGCTGTCTTTAAGGGAATTGAGCGGGTAAAGACTATTTCAATAACCCACTGGCTTCCTTATACCCTTCCTTATCTGAATAATATCGTCTAATAATAGCCAGAAAACATAAATTAATTGTGTAATAGGCTCTTGAAAGGGTAAATGACGCCTAATGTTCATGGCCATGCCTTTTCGGGAGTTAAGGTGTCTGGCAAAAACAAATATAATAATAATAAAAGGACTTATATAATAGGTTTATGTAAATTAATATATTAATGAAGTGGTGAGACTGAATGGCACTGCTGGTTTGGGGATTGAATGAGCGAATACCCACATGCTTGCATTCTCAAGCAATTATTTCCATTCGCATCGCCATTCGATCACGTCCACTCTTAATGTTCATATAATTGACAAAGAAATGGAGCGAAAGGTCTGAAGATGTCAAAACTAATGAGGGTGAAGGGGGTCTAGAAAAAACCCAATAACCTTCCCTTGATTAATATACGATACAAATAACTACTGTTTAACTCTCTACCCCAAGAGTGAAACAATTTTCCCAGTCTTTATTCAACTCAACAAGTAAACTCTAGAACTCTCTCCCTCGATCGATCTTTCCCTCATCGTGCGACATGCTTTAAGCTCCTTGTGTCCTGATATTTTGATTCTAACCTAACTTGAATTTCGTTTCTGTCACTATTTCAATTTGGAGGGGACAGTCATTATAGGCAGCTTTGCCTTGTATCCCCTTCTTGCACATAGAAAAACGATAACAATAAAATAAATCATGCAGTATTAAATATGATTTTCGGAAGTAGATATTCATTATCTTCCACTATCATATATACGGTTGGAATACATCTAGGAGGTGTTGTGTAAGCTACAGGAGGGAGGGCAATGGCCGTGTGTATAATAAGTTATTTGCTCGTAGGCTATTTTCCGATACACAAGATTAATGGGGGTTATTTAGAGGTAGTGGTGGGAGTGATGGTGGTGAGGGAGATGGTGTTGGTGATTATGAGAGTGGTGGTGATGGTGCTAGGAGTGATGGTGGTGGTTACGAGAGTGGTGGTGGTGGTGGTAATGATGATGGTGGTGGTGATGATTATTATGTACTGGTACAGTCGGTCACCTTTCCGACTGGGCCACCTAAGGTAATTTCGCTGGGAGTCTTTCGCTCTGATATTAGTAAGATCGCTCACTCCCCCCACCCTAAATCTGTTGCATATTATGTCCCATAGATGGTGAAGTTAGATTTGCCGGGGGGGGGGGGGGGGGGGGGATATTATTGTGTAGGAAAGGTTGGTTATGCAAAACAAACAAACACACAAAAACAAAAATAGTTTATTAGCCTTTGTACAATTTGATCATGGGCGGTTTACATATTAATCTTATTTGATTACAGTATTTTACTATCATTAACTTTTTACAAAGCAGTTTACAAACATTTACTGGTCATGTACTTTTTTGTATTTGGCCTATGCCTATTAACTCCAGATAATCGTATTCCGAAAGTAAATTAGTTGATGAACTACCGTAGGTATATATAATAAAGCAAATGACTATGTATTATATGCCATCCAGGGAAATTGGTATGTCAAAAATTAAAATGAAGTTGGCAACCGTATTTTATGATTGATTGTATTAACGATCTATTGCACAGCTAGATAAGGACTGAAATACTCTGCATCATCAAACTTCCGTTACCTCACTGTAGACGTTTATGCTATTTTGACCTCTATTGTCTGATGACAGAAAGTTGAAAATGGTTTGCTTCAATTCCTCGCCACCCTAACACCTCTGAAAATGCCACACTTACAGTTGTTCAGGCATGCCAACATGTGTCACGATATCAATATATACCCTCTATCTTTATTGTCCTTAACAATATCAATATATACCCTCTATCTTTATTGTCCTTAACAATATCAATATATACCCTCTATCTTTATTGTCCTTAACAATATCAATATATACCCTCTATCTTTATTGTCCTTAACAATATCAATATATACCCTCTATCTTTATTGTCCTTAACACTATCAATATATACCCTCTATCTTTATTGTCCTTAACAATATCAATATATACCCTCTATCTTTATTGTCCTTAACAATATCAATATATACCCTCTATCTTTATTGTCCTTAACAATATCAATATATACCCTCTATCTTTATTGTCCTTAACAATATCAATATATACCCTCTATCTTTATTGTCCTCAACAATATAATGGTTTTGACCCACCTGCGTTATCTTTCAATGCTAAAAAATAACAGGCGCTTGGTGTGCTTCCTGTGAAGTTGTTTTGATTAGAAAAATGTGCAGAATATAACTGTTGGTATGCCTGGAGACAATATATCCTCGTGACTTGCATTGGAAACCATTATTATAGTTATACTAATTAAAATACAAAGGATTACTGTGGTAATTTGATTTGGAACTTAAATAAATACTATATTCAAATAAATATATATTAATTCCTACAACATAACTTATATGTATATATTTAGGTATAACTAGTAGGATAAGTAAATTTGCAGACGATACTAAAATGGGGAGATCAATTGATTCAGATAGCGATATAGAGTGCCTCCAAAGGGATCTAGATACCTTACATGAATGGTCAGTAAATTGGCAGATGAAGTTTAACATTGACAAATGCAAGGTATTAAAGATAGGGAAGATGCAAACAAATGTTAAATATAAACTAGCTAATTTAGAATTAGAAAATTCAGACTGCGAGGAAGATCTAGGTGTGTTTGTTAGCAATGATTTGAAGCCTAGAAAACAGTGTATAAGCGTTCGTAATAAGGCAAACAGGATTCTCGGGTTCATCTCTAGGAGTGTGAGTAACAGAACTGCTGATGTTATCTTAAAACTTTACTTGTCATTAGTGAGACCCCATATGGATTATGCTGTCCAATTTTGGTGTCCTTATTACAGAATGGACATAGATTCATTGGAGAGAATTCAGCGTAGAATGACAAAAATGATCCATAATATTAGAAATTTCCGTATGAAGAAAGGTTGAAGAAATTAGGTTTACATTCGTTAGAGAGACGCAGAGTTAGAGGGGATATGATAGAGGTGTTCAAGTGGGTTAGTGGGATTAACAAAGGGGACATGACAAATGTACTAAAGCTCAGTGATAGCGAAAGAACTCGTACCAATGGTTTCAAATTAGATAAATTTCGTTTCAGAAAAGATATAGGCAAATATTGGTTTGGTAACAGAGTTGTAGATGGGTGGAATAGGCTACCAAGTGATATAGTAGGATCAAGAACGATAGGGAGCTTTAAGAAAATATTGGATAAGCATATGGACGAGAAGGGTTGGGTGTGAAGGGGGATCAGCCGGGTTGGGCCAATCAGCGCTCTGCAGACCCCCGTAATCCTGCGTTAATCTCTAACCGTTTGGTAAGATGATCCTCAGGGTATTAGAGTGTTGAGCCTATAATTGGGCTTTGTAATTGGGGTTGTGTGGGACAGGGATCTGCCTTGCTTAGGCCAATCGGCTTTCTGCAGACTCCCATTTTCTTATGTTCTTATGTTCTTATATTTCTGAACTATAATTACTACACTATAACACGCCACAAGCATATGCAAACAAGCAGGCATGCACACACGCACGCATACGCAAACGCACATAATGGCTATTGTTATGTCCACCAACTATTACATGAGGTGTCACGCAATATATGCTAATGATATATATCTCAATTGCGTAGCATACATTTAGTACTGTTGCTAAATAATGACTTTGCTAAGTGTCCATGTTACAACCAAAAATAATTATCTATAAAAAGCATATTCACTCCGATAATGCTTATTGAGGCACACAATATTCTGAGTGTGTGTGTGTGTGTGTGTGTGTGATTACCAATTATGCCAAGAGTAATGCTTAGTTGACGTAGTTTGTGTTTCCGAGGTTAGAGAGTGATGGTCGACCAATGACTATCACTGCTGTCAATTGCATGAAAATATGTTATTAGTTGTCTTAGATTGCACAGCATATAAAAGAAAAGACAATGCTGTATTAGTATAAATAAATAGTACATTTTTAAAAATAACATATGTAAGGTATCTTTCTGAAGTCATAAGAGTAGGCGAAAATCTATACTATATCATTAATTATAGCATATTTATCCCCACGACTTATGTGACACGAAATGATATTATGGCTTTTAAACAGGTTATATATAGGCCAATAGTAGATGCAAGTTATCAAATAATGACAACATTCGATGGCGGGTCACGCAAGTATAATGTGTCTAACACAGAAGAAAAAACACAATGCCTTATATGGTGACAATGACGTTATATGTGGACTTATTTTACTCCATATCATTATGCGTGTATCTGCTCTTTTGCAATCATATTTACAAGCAGCCTCGTAAGTATCAGTCTATATGTTGTGGCTTGTTTTCCTTTTTACTTATTTGTTAAACGTGACATGTTGGGTACACTTATACAAATTGTGTCACAATCGTATAATAATAATCAGATTATTTCCTTGCTCTACCATGGGTCACACCTATCGATTACTTTACATAATCCGTGCCCGATCTATATTTATGAAAATGGACTGAAACTTGTATTATGGCTAATTATTTTGCATTATTCTTATAATCCTGTTAACAATATATTTGTGTCGTGCATAACTTCACATTGTAGCATGATTCGTTGACATTCCTAATCTCTCACACAAATATATATGAAGCAAATCGAAATCACCAGGCTCCGGTGAAATAAGGTTGGCTAATGTATGATGGCTACTGTCTGCATAACATGTAATTCTAAATATTTAAAAATTCTTCTGAAGTTATATACTTTTAACTATGTTGTTGTTGTTGTTGTTGTTTTTCCTCAAGCTGCCTGGCCGAACAGCCCCAAGGCCCCGAGCAAGGCCAAGGCCGTAACCGAGCGCCCCCACAGAACCCTCCCTGCCGACCACAATAAAGCCTGGGTGACCGAAGCCACTCCATGGCGGGGAGCTGAGGAGGGTGCGGAAACGCCCGGGAAACCAAAGCCCCACCCAGGGCCCTGTGCCCCTCAGCAATTATGAAGAGAAAGTTGAGGGGCAAAGGAAAGATGTGACGCTTTGGCTTCCAATCTTGGTAGATTAGGTCAATCCACGCAAGAGACGCCGTCACTTGAGATCTAGAAAATATATATGTTGTATTGGCATATACAATAGATTTAATGATTATGGTAACGATTCATACAATAATTTAATTGTATTAAAGGTTGTACTACAAACTATTATTAGATCTAGCAAACTCAAAATGACCACTCACATCCCTCTTTACAGAACGAAGACCCATTTATTCATACAGACTTACACTAATATATCGCTATCGCTCGCCAGGAAAAACTCGACACCTAAATGACACGCACAGACAACTAATGGGGCTAAACTTGAAAAAGTAAGGGAAACAGAAAAAAGCCCCATCTCCCCTTAACCTCGTATAATTTATCCGAGTACTCGTATTGTAAACAGATTAGGTTCTCTGAGATAAGGTAATCGTAGGATAGGTTTAACCCCTTCTGTACCGCAACGTCTTTTTCATTTTATTCTAGCTATATTTAGATGATTTTGTGCAGCTTAAGAAGGATCTGTGGTAGAATAAAGGGTTAATTGAGATAGTTCAAAGCCGCTTAATTGCTAGAGGCCGTTTTTAAGCTGAAAACTATCGTCTAATAGTAGCTAGAAGAAAATAAAAAGACGTCGCCGGTACGAAAGGAGTTAAGAAAGACTGAGTAGAACTATTAACACAATTATGGAATTTAGATTTAGATGGTCGCCACGTTCTAAGGATAAACGGTTTACGGATAAAGGAAAAGGACATATTGATATTAGGGAATATTACATAGAAACACAAACAAAATATACGAGAGAATGGAAGTTAATTACATAATAATGACGAAATACGGTAGAAACTCTTATAACTCTATAACTCTTACATTGAAGGCCTTCGATATGTCTAGCGCAATAGAAAAGGTCTCACCGAAGTCCCGAAAGGAGGATGACCAGGAGTTAGTAAGAAATGAAAGAAGATCTCCAATAGAGCGACCCTTAACCCGGCAAGCGCGATAGGCCTCACGGAAGGCTTCCTATAGGGAACGCGATAGGCCTCACGGAAGCAAGACCATAAAAAAAGCCTTCCAAAAAAAAAAAAGGGCCTATCAAAACAAAGGATTTTGTCTCTAGGTGAGATAATTCCCCTCTAGTACTCATCCATGTGTTTCTCACCCCTCCCCCTTCCCTCCTTCCCCACCTTATTCCCCCCTCCCCCCCTCCTCAATTATCACCTATTTATCCTCTTATTATCATCATTTATCGGTTATTTTTCTCTCCCGCGATAATGTAGCACAAGTGGGTTGCATAAAAGATCGTTATGCAACACCCAGACACCGGCACACACCGCCCCGCTCGTCTCAGTTGACTCCCAGACAGCGAGAGGGGAGGGCTGCCTGTGGCTCTCTCTCTCGCCTGAGATTATGACCGGGTGGCCAATATCTTCGTTTTTCACCACCCAAATGCTTTTCCCACTTATTTTAGCACTCTTGAAGGTTCATATATACATCATATATGAAAAATAAAAGCATACCGAAAACAAATAATGCTTTATATTGTAAATATAACGAATTCTGTCAGAATCCAGGGCTAGAAATGCACAAATAACTACCCTAGCACCTAGGTCTATATCGCGCTTGTCAGGTTAAGGAAGCCATACTGGCGATCTGAGAGTAGACTATGAAAAGATAAATGCTTAAGAAATTTGGAAGTAAGAATAGTTTCAAAAACTTTAGAGACACAAGAGATGAGAGCAATTGGACGATAGTTGGAGGGTTGAGAATGGTCACCCTTCTTTGGGACAGGTTGAATGAGAGCGAACTTCCAGCAAGAAGGGAAGACGTTAGAGAAGAGACAGAGACAAAAGAGTTTGCCTAGGCAGGGAGTCAGCATGGAAGAACAGTTTTTGAGTACAACAGGAGGAACACCATTCGGACCATACGCCTTCTATGTACTAAGCCCAGAGAGGATAGAAAGTACATCTTTAGAAGAGATTAGGATATTAGGCATAAGTAGGAGAGAGGGGAGTGGAGAGGGATGAATAGCACCAGAATCATCCAAGGTGGAGTTTTTAGTGAAAGTTTGAGCGAATAGTTCAGCTTTGTCAGAGGAAGAAGTGATGGTTGTGCCATCAGAGTGGAAAAGGGGAGGGAAAAACGAGGAAGAAAAATTGTCGGACAGTTTTAGGCTAGATGGTAGAAAGCTTGGGAAGAGCTAGAGTTGGATAGTTCAGTGCATTATTATTTGATGAAAGAGTGTTTGGCAAGTCGAAGAACAGATTTGGCTTGATTCCGGGCAGAAACATAGGAAGGATAAGATTCTTGAGGTTTAAGGCATCGATACCGTTTACATGCTTTGTCCTTATTGCGGACAGCAGTAGAAAAAGTATGAGTAAACAAAGAATTTTTGCACTAGTCAGAGAGAAAGAAAATGGAATGTATGCCTCCATGCCCGATAGGATTACCTCGGTAATGCGTTCAGCACTCTCCGAGGGTCCTCGGCCACAGAAGCAAAATTCATTCCATGGGAAATCAAAGAAGTACTGCCAGAGAGCCTCCCAGTCGTCAGTGTTACGACCGGCACTACGAAATAACAAGGGCACTTAATATTGGACTAGAAGATAGGCTATATCTGCAACAGCGGTACGCTAATTCCAAACCCTCGAACTATTAAGGGGAGGTTTTTAGTTTGTTTCCTACTCCTCCAGCAATCTAAAAATGTCACCCCTTGACCCCCTTTCAAGATAAATTTGTACATTTTTCGGTAGAAAAATTTCCCGGCCAAAGGCCGGTCCCTCTTAAATTACAGGCTCGCTATCGCTCGCCAGGATAAGATCGACACCTGAATGGCACGAAAGGTCTTAATATGGGGTGAAAGTTCTTAAAATCGCTAAACTAATGGGGCAAACGTTTTATAATATCAAAAGCAATGGGGCTAAACATGAGGGAGAAAGGGGTCAAGAAAAAAATCCCTCAAGTGGAGATCTGCCCTTAAGCCGGTGAACAAAACACTTACACCCTCCAGAGTTAATATACTGGATAACGGGGTATCAATTAACTGGGTTAAATGTACTTCTACAAAGGCTTTCCGATGACAGCAACGCCTACTCACAACAGGAGTACTTACGTTAATAAAATGCTCTCAAGTAATAACAATGCTTAAATAAACTATGACAAGATTTAATAAAGGAGTATATGCTTATGTTAACTTTAGTGTGTGTCTGAACTCAACAATAAACTCTTCAATGCTCTATGAAAACACTGGAAGTCTAGTCCTACAGCAAACAGATATGGAATCTTCTGAAAACGTCTGATGCTCTAAGATGCCTGTCGAATATAGAACAGAAATAATGCAGGGGCAGGACACCAAAGTGTGTATCTTAAATACACCAACAAGTAGGATACATATATATAAAACAAGGGAGTGCAACAACTCTGTGACAGCACTAATAACAGTAGCTCAAAAACAGTACTTCCTTAGCCAAAGTAACAGCCAAACTGGGTTGTGCACCATGCATCAACCTAGGCTAAACCAATACGTGAATAATTGCTAAAGCATACACAGTTAAAGTTAATAAACACAATGCTGTCTTTCTTACTAATAAAGTCTAGCAGCGGCATAAAAGGTACAGGGAGCCTAGGCAGAGCTCAAGCATGCTCGTAGCCTACTGTCTCCCCTGAACAGATTTCCCTTAACTTACGTTAAGTGACTAGGAGGCTCTCTTGGTAAGTCCAGATCTCAAGTATCTGGTCTTACCCTGGCGCTCCTCAAAGGCCAACAAAATGAGGTAGCAAGCATACAAGCAAGAGTAGGCAAAAGCCCTTCGCTTGTATACTGCTAAGCTCGCAAAGGAAAATATGCACAAGGGTTACAGGCTACCTAGCTCCGTCGAAGTCGTACAGGCTCTGACTTGCCATATACATAACTCAAACAACGACCAAAGATACCCTCCACTGTCTAGCATTAAATAGTAACAAAGAACAACCCAATAATTAGAAGCACCCAATAATATGAATCCCTGTGACTATGACTCTAATAATTCCTAAAGATAGTGCAAAACATATATGTGAGAACTGGCGCTGGTAATACGACTGGCCGACTATGGAAGTCGTATGCTAGAACCAGAAGGGAGGTGTGATTGAATAAAGATAAGAAGTATTGGAAAGAAGGAGTTCAGAGAGAGGAACAGCAGTAAAGAGGGTTAGATTGGGGACAGAATGCAAGGGACGTCTAGGACCAAGCGCAACATACCAAGCTCTAAGGAGAGATGAGAGAAGGAAGCCCCACCACCGAGCTAAGGATAGCGGCCTCCAATCACCGGCCACTACGTCATGAAGAGCAGGCATCATATGACACGCCAGGCCTGCCATCCAATAGGGAGCGGTTGGCCCCGCCCAAGCGAGGAATGCACACGTACATACACACGCACATACTACCACCTCGCTCTTCCCTCTCTCTCTCCCTGCAACTATCACACAACATATCTTATAACTCTATCAATGATATAAAATACTTCCAAGTGTCACAGACAAGAATAAAGGCAAACACTGATCTGTCTGTGACATCATGAACACTAAGAAAGAAAGAACATCGTTCTACGATTATTATAGCCCATTTCACTGCCCTGGCGAGCGCTAGCGAGTACGAGTACATTCTGGCAAGCTGGCCAGCGTAACACCCCGCCCAAGATGTGGGACGTTTTAACCTCAGGTAAACGCAACATCTGACCAGACAGAATGCCCACTAACCCCGCATCACCCAGCTACTCCCCAAGTTGTGAAAAACAAGGCACAATCACAAACATAAAAACACTTCATTATATATAAAAAAATCTACACACTTCCCCAAAATAATAGTATCACTTAACAATGTTACGCTCAACGAGCAAGCTTCAACAAGCCTAGCCTACTAAGACAAAAACTCAGAATGTCTTAGATTCTTGCTGTAAAATACTGCACTTATACACTATCAAAAGAAAGAGTTTTATGTGAGGTTTTTGTATTATTTTAATAGTGTTTTTGGCGGCTTTGCACTACAGGGGCAAGCCTAATTTTTCTCCACTCTCAAACCAACACTGGCTGAACGGCGAGGGTGCTCCTTAAAACATACCCTCCCGTGACAAACAATCAGCCAGAACATTATCAGTGCCCTTAACATGCCACACATCCAACTTGTGCTCCGGCAGCAAAACAACACCTGACTGCCCAGTCCATCACAAGACTGGCACTTCTCTTCGCTCTCTCCGGCAACGGGACCTGCCAATAACCTTTCACTATTTCCACCTTAGTGATAAACGAGGCAGCCCCGATGCGGCCTTTGGGGTCGTCAACTCGGGGTAAGGTATAGGCGTCTGTCAGGGATGATGCACCAACACTCTTGCAATCAACACAAACACGGATCTTGCCACTCAACTCAGGTTGCAAAGTCACTGGCAACGACCACTCACGATATCCCTTATCCCTCAGACCTTTTTCCAACATGTAGTCCAGCTCTGCTTTCACGACAGGCTGTCGAGCAGGATTTATACGGTAGGGAGCCAATTTGAGCCTTGCACTGTCTCCAGCCTCCATGTCGGGTGCTACCCCGTACATCAGGCTTGGAGAATCAACAAACATGCGGACGTACTGCCACAGCCTAGTAAACAACTTATCTTGACGCTTAGGAACAAGAGGTTGCAACTTATCTCGAAGAACAACATGCTTAGTGCCCTCCCACAACCCAGCCGGGACCGCAGTTTCTAAACTATAGTCTCCCTCCTTCTCCACCTCTGTCCCTAAAACAGCCAGGTCATGAGAGGGACAATCTGTACCACCTGTGCAGTCACTCCCACAGTTCATAAGTGCTAATGCTTCCCCGCCAATACCGTACATGCGCACCCCCGCATTCCTTGCGACTACATCTGCCTGCGTAGCATCACCGCCTTCAGCGCCACGGCCATATACAGTCGGTCTATGGTAGGGATGTTGCATTTTACTAGGGCAGCATTGGGAGACTATGCGACGATCGGGCGTAACTACTCCATAGTTAACCTCACCAATCTGCTTAACCCGTGGAGCCCCGGCTAGTTTTGTAATGTTTGCGCACCAGAACCCGGCCGGTTTTCAAAAAATGGTTTTATTCCAGAAACAATAGCGAATGGGTTAGGAATGAAGGAAAAACCACGAAAAACCGCTCAAAAAGCTTAAAAAATGGTCCTACAGAGCCCCCGAAAATGGATTTTATAAGAGTAAAAAATTGAAGGCAATTATCCCAAAAAAACAGGTTATTGCGCGCTCGCGCGCACGCACGTGGACTTTGAGAGTTTTCAACCATCGGCACGGTTGCGTGGGATACGTACACAGTTCCCATACAAATCTGAGCCCTCTTGAGTGGCTACACCTGAGGTTACGGTCGGCGCAATTAGGGTGACGCGCCAGGCGCGTCTCTGGGGCTGTGCGTTACATACATCGCCGACGCGTCAGGCGCGTCGCTGGGGCTGTACGGGTTAATGGCCTGATATTGACCACCACCCTTAGCAGCCAAGGGTCGACCCTGACCTGACAACCATGTAAAAGCCTCGTCGCCCACCTTGAACAACTGAAACAACGAGGCCAACGGTTTACTCACACCCAAGTGACCTGCCAGCGGAACATCATGCACCGCATGAATTGTGAGGCCTGGGTGCTCGGCACGAACAGTGGGGTATGAACCGAGCAGGTGCTGGATCGCTGCACACTGTTGCTCAGGCAGGTGCTCAAGTGCTTCCACAGCTACCTGACTCGTGTTCCCCGCCCACTGATCCGCCGAGACATGACAATCCCAACTTTCCACCACCTGTGCCTCACTGCCCCCCTCTCCTTCTCCACCTAGGCCGCTGCAGACCAACACAGGGACAGTAGGCTGCTCAGGTGGGTGCCTCACAAACTCCTTCAACAGGTTCACATGACATGCTTCCCCGTCCTCGTTGAGTTCAATAGCCCCGTTCCCACAACTCTCAAGACTAGGATCTTCTAGTTGCACCTGGGAACTACTCTGTCACGGAGTGCCATCACGCCCTACCATGTCACTAGGGGGGACAGGTTCTGGGGCCACTCCGGAGCTCAAATTTGGTGCAAGTACCGAGTCACCAAGGTGTGTCGCTGGGTGCAAACTCTCAACCCGACCACCAGTATTGACTTCCTCCTTCCGACCCTTTCTCCGCTGGTCTGAAACCTGGGTACTAGGCTGTGACACCTGAGCGGACTGAGATCTGGTGACAGCACACGCCATCTGCTGTGTCTGGCACCTCTCGAGCCCCTCTTGCCCCTCCCTACACGTGTCAGCCGCCCTCTCGGCAACGACTAAGGGTGGAACCTCGGAAGTAGGCACCACAAAGTCGTTACCGAGAAGGAGGTCGACCCCCTCAACTGGCAATTTCTCCACGAAACCCACATCCAACTCCCGTGTCACACCATCCACCTCAAGCTCCACTCTGACCAGCGGGCAAGACCGCGTAGCATTGATGCCTTGAACCACCACAACCCGAGCCGCGTTAGTAGGCTTGCCAGTGAAGTTCTTAAGAAGTGTCTGGGAAGCGCCCGTATCAGCGTTGTGTATGTGTGTAAGAGTGAGAGTCCGAGTGTAGGGGGCGAGACAGTGAAGCACGGGAACGAGGTGGCTTCAGATATGGGGTCTCTTCGGACCATGAGTGAGCACTGTGCCTGATGTGAAGGCAAGATGGCAGGTGCTCGTTGTACTCTACGTGCTTTACATGCCTCACTCCCTAGACTGGAACAAGACCTCACGGGCTTCACTGCTCATTGTACAGCTGTGAATGTCCAGGCTCTCAGCCTATGCCCGAGAGGGAGTAAGTTGGAATATAGAAAAAAAAAAAAAAAAAAAAAAAAAATCATGCAGCAACTTAAGCCTATGCTCCACACCAGCCCACCTCACAGTGCCGTGCTCCCTATGACCGCAAAAAGCATCTCGGACGGGTGACGAGCCCTCCTGCTGCTTCTGCACCGACTGTGACTTCGCAACCGACATTTTACCCCGAGCAAACGCGGAAGACCTCAAAGACACACCGATGTTGCTCACTAGTGACACCACTGCTGTAGGCGGTGTGCTCGGACATGAGCGCGCAATATGCCCCTTCTCATGACACTTGAAACACTCCACTTCGCTCTTGGACTTCCTCTGAGGTGAGAAAGGGCCCTGGCCTTTCTTTAACGGGAAGGGTTTCGACTTGGGATCAAATTGACACAAGTACTCTTAAATTTGTAATTAGTTGTGTCATTAATTCGGGGGGGTGGAGTGGTATGCCCCTGGTTACCTGCCTCAGCTCTCTGTGCAGACCCGCACCCACGAATCAAAGACAACCTGAGGTCAGCCAGCTCAGCCGCCTCCTGCAGAGTTTTAGGTTGCTTTTCTTAAAGGTTAAGAGTCAAGTCACTGCCAGTACATTTGAAAAATTGTTCTTACAACACTAGCCTAATTGCTTCACTGCATCAAAAGTAGTTGCTTTCTCCGACCTTAACCAATTCTCAAACGCATCTGACAGCTCTCTAGCGTGTATCTGGAAAGTACTCTCCTTTCTCTTAGGAACAGCCCTAAACTTCAGCCTATAGGTCTCTGGCTGCAATTTATACGCCCTCAGGACAGCCTCTTTCAACACCTCATAATTCACACAGGAATCTAGGGGCAAAGCATCGTACGCCTTGAGCGCTTTCCCCGTCAATCGTTATGAAACAAGGGCTGCCCACTTCTCCTCGGGCCATTGGTGCTCCCGGCACTTTTTCTCAAAACGGAGAAAGAATTCTGTAACTCCTGACTCATCAAACACTGGAACCAACTTTAGTAGATGTGACAGGGACTGGTCATGGTGTCGACCCCCCTGGACGAAACGGTTCCCCGTCACCTCTACACGAGTTTTCTCTAGGTCAACATCGGCACAATACCTTGCAGACTCATACTTGAGCTCAGCCTTTCGCTGCTTGAGCTCAGCCTGTCGCTGCTCGAGCTCAGCCTGATGCTTTCGCTGTTCGAGCTCAGCCTCATGCTTTGGCTGCTCATGCTCATGCTCAGCCTGTCGCTCCTGCTGCTTAAGTTTGGCGAGCTCGAGCTGAAACAACATCTCGGGAGTCAAACCCTGAGGAGGGGGTGCTACTACCGGGGACCCACCCCGTGAGTCACCTAGAGGCATACCCAACCGCCAGCGGACATCGGCCTGCGGGAACGTACTCGGCTCCGGAACCAGAGGGGGCGCCATGATAGGAGTTGAGTGGAATGGGGGCTGGGACGAAGGTGCCCCAGCTCCCGCTCCACCCGAACCCCCATGCACCCCACCCAGCACACAGGTAACCAGCTCACTTCTTGACAAACCGCTAGTACCAGAAAACCCTAAGACCGTGGCTACACATTGCAGTCCGTACCGGTCCAGTCCCGACACCGGTCCGCCGTCACAGGCTCCTCCAAAAACCTCCGAGCATCCTCCTCATCGTTCACCACCCGAACGCCGTCTAACAACTCCACCTTCTCCACCTCCTCTATGCTAACTATGCTCAGACCCGTCCAGTGACATGATGGAGTCAACAACAAAAAATCCGAAGTCAAGACAAAAGTAGCCAAACTCTCGCGTAGCTTTATTCACAAAAATTATTCGAAGATGTTTTAAGTTCAATACTAGGTCACCAATAAACTCCAACAAGTTCCATATATCCTCAAAACAATGTCCACTGCCAACACTGCGAGAAATAAATTCAACCCCAAATGGCAATAAGATTTCTCAAAAAAAAAACTGCAAAATTCAGTTCACTATATACTGGACTAAGGTCGCCATTTGTTACGACCGGCAATACGAAATAAACAAGGGCACTTAATATTGGACTAGACGATAGGCTATATCTGCAACAACGGTACGCTAATTCCAAACCCTCGAACTATTAAGCCGGTGAACAAAACACTTACACCCTCCAGAGTTAATCTACTGGATAACGGGGTATCAATTAACTGGGTTAAGTGTACTTCTACAAAGGCTTTCCGGTGACGGCAAAGCCTACTCACAACAGGAGTACTTACGTTAATAAAATGCTCTCAAGTAATAACAATGATTAAATAAACTATGACAAGATTTAATAAAGGAGTATATGCTTACGTTAACTTTAGTGTGAGTCTGAACTCAACACTAAACTCTTCAATGCTCTATGAAAACACTGGAAGTCTAGTCCTACAGAAAACAGATATGGAATCTTCATAAAACGTCTGATGCTCTAAGATGCCTGTCGAATATAGAACAGAAATAATGCAGGGGCAGGACACCAAAGCGTGTATCTTAAATACACCAACAAGTAGGATACATATATATAAAACAAGGGAGTGCAACAACTCTGTGACAGCACTAATAACAGTAGCTCAAAAACAGTACTTCCTTAGCCAAAGTAACAGCCAAACTGGGTTGTGCACCATGCATCAACCTAGGCTAAACCAATACGTGAATAATTGCTAAAGCATACACAGTTAAAGTTAATAAACACAATGCTGTCTTTCTTACTAATAAAGTCTAGCAGCAGGGAGCCTAGGCAGAGCTCAAGCATGCTCATAGCCTACTGTCTCCCCTGAACAGATTTCCCTTATCTTACGTTAAGTGACTAGGAGGCTCTCTTGGTAAGTCCAGATCTCAAGTATCTGGTCTTACCCTGGCGCTCCTCAAAGGTCAACAAAATGAGGTAGCAAGCATACATGCAAGAGTAGGCAAAAGCCCTTCGCTTGTATACTGCTAAGCTCGCAAAGGAAAATATGCACAAGGGTTACAGGCTACCTAGCTCCGTCGAAGTCGTACAGGCTCTGACTTGCCATATACATAACTCAGACAACGACCAAAGATACCCTCCACTGTCTAGCATTAAATAGTAACAAAGAACAACCCAATAATTAGAAGCACCCAATAATATGAATCCCTGTGACTATGACTCTAATAATTCCTAAAGCTAGTGCAAAACATATATGTGAGAACTGGCGCTGGTAATACGACTGGCCGACTATGGAAGTCGTATGCTAGAACCAGAAGGAAGATGTGATTGAATAAAGATAAGAAGTATTGGAAAGAATGAGTTCAGAGAGAGGAACAGCAGTAAAGAGGGTTAGATTGGGGACAGAATGCAAGGGAAGTCTAGGACCAAGCGCAACATACCAAGCTCTAAGGAGAGATGAGAGAAGGAAGCCCCACCACCGAGCTAAGGATAGTGCCCTCCAATCACCGGCCACTACGTCATGAAGAGCAGGCGTCATATGACACGCCAGACCCGCCATCCAATAGGGAGCGGGTGGCCCCGCCCAAGCGAGGAATGCACACGTAGATACACACGCACATACTACCACCTCGCTCTTCCCTCTCTCTCTCCCTGCAGCTATCACACTACATATCTTATAACTCTATCAATGATATAAAATACTTCCAAGTGTCACAGACAAGAATAAAGGCAAACACTGATCTGTCTGTGACAACATGAAAATAAGAAAGAAAGAACATCGTTCCACGATTATTATAGCCCATTTCACTGCCCTGGCGAGCGCTAGCGAGTATGAGTACATTCTGGCAAGCTGGCCAGCGTAACATCAGCGACAAAGTGCCACAAGCGCCGCCTGCTAAGAGGATCAGGTGGCCGTACTGGAGAGATAGGAAGGATGACAGAGATAAGTTTATGGTCGGAGGAGCCCAAAGGAGAGAAAAGATCGACAGTATAAGAAGAAGAGTTAGAAGTTAGAAACAAGTCAAGAATGTTGGGCCAATCTCCGAGGCGATCCGGGATACGGGTAGGTTGCTGAACCAACTGTTCTAGGTCATTTATGATAGAAAAGACGTAGGCTTGTTCACAAAGTTGGTCAGTAGAATTAGAGGAGAGCCATTGGTGGTGATGAACGTTGAAATCTCCTAAAATGGAGATTCAGAGAAAGGAGAAATGGCTAGAATGTGTTCCACTTTAGAGTTTAGATAATCAAACAATTTGGGAAAGTCGGTAGAGTTAGGGGAAAGACAGATATCACATAAATATTTAATATGAGAATGACAGGAAAGTTTGAGCCAAAAAGTGGAGAATTCAGAGGAGCCAAAATCGGAAATACGAGAGCAAGTGAGTTTGTTGTGCACGTATGCACAACATCCGCCTTTGGCTTTGAAACTAGGATAGAGAAAGTAGGAGGATACAGAGAAGGGGCTGATGGCAGTTGCTTCAGACACCTAAGTTTCACACCCACTAAATATGTCAGCCTTGGCTGGGATCGAACCCAGGTCAAGCAGATTCACACGTGAGCGTGCTTGCCACTCGATCGCCGTGGCTCCAGTGCTGAATGAAATTATCAAGCACTAGTCTCAATAAAATGTATGATTGCAGCCAAAACAATAAGGGTGAACAACCATGGTCGGGAGGTTCATGGTCGATGCATGAACTATTAACACGGATATTATATGTGATTGTTGTTACAGGAATGAATGGAGGAGGTTTGTTAGGAAGAACATGCAAAGGTATTTGTAACCTTTTATTTGACAAACCTGGAAGGTCATCATCCCCAATGTTTTGAAGAGACTTTGTTGTGGAAGTGTATAATTATCATCTGAGGTGAAGTCAATGATATTGAGGCCTGGTGAATGTTCCGAATGTTAAGATACTTGCTTGGGAAGGTGTTTATTGTATTCATTTTCTCCCGGTCATCATTGTTCCCTTTTTAATGTCCCTTGCTAATCCTCCCCATCTATTTAACGGGAATGAAGGGTTGGCTATTGACTGTCTGACTGCCTGTTACACATTCTGTGGTAGCAATATGCTGGGATCACACATTCTCGTATATTGCTCCCGACAGTTCCTGTCAGACGTAAACGCCAATTTTTTGTTCTGTCGGGCGTAGTCCGGCCGTCTATGCCCGTATCACCACGATTATTGCATTTTCCCGACAGACGTACGTGATGGGGCCATTGTTACGTCAGTCGTAATGTAGTCGTAATGAACTACGTAGGTGTTTGCGACTTGCGTAAGCATGTCCCCGTTAGTCCGCATGGGCTGCCCGATTTGCGGAAACACAGGCCACGCCCATGCCACGCCCCCACAAGACCTGCGTAGCTGAGGCCGTATGTCTTGGGACTGTTTAGGACTTACCTCGACCGTTTCCGGACAATCGTTGGCACACCCCGTCTGTCCAAACACAGACAAAGACAGTCTTTGTCAACCACGTAGGTCTGGGTTGGAATCTGGGAACTACAAAAGGGCAGGAATGGCCACACCATTCCCATTCCCAGTCCTACATCGGCACCATGAACAGCATCGCGGAATTCATCCTGGAGGAGTTCAATTTTGTGAACTCCCTAATAAAACCGGAGAACAGGCATAACACGCGGCTAATGCAATGGATTCTTTCCTACATCGAAATCTTGGAACTACTTGCAATAGCAAACTTCATCTATCAAGAGGAACAAGACAAGAAGGAAAGGAGCAAGAGGAGAGTGTGGGTGTGGCCATATCTGCAACGAAGGCTTGAACATGGCCATTATGAGAACCTGATGCAAGAGTTGGCCAGAGAATGTCCAGAACTATACAGGAACTTCACCCGGGTAGACAAAAAACTTTTTGATGAGACAGTGGAACGTGTCACCCACCTCATTCAGAGGAAACCTACGTTCTGTCGAAAACCATTCCTCCTGGTCTGTGGGTGGCCATCACCCTACGTTTCCTCGCTACGGGTGCATCCTATAAGAGCCTGCAATACTCCTTTCGGGTTGCCCACAACACCATCAGCCAAATTGTTCCAGACATCTGCCAGGCCATCATTTCTGTCTACGGAGATCAGGAGATCAAAACGCCACAATCGCCTGCTGAATGGAAGGAGGTTGCCAGCGGCTTTGAGGAACGATGGAACCTGCCGCATTGTGTAGGAGCCATTGATGGCAAACATATACGGATCCGCAACCCCGCCTTTGGTGGCACATATTACTTCAGCTACAAGAAGTTTTTTTCCATTGTCCTGTTGACAATTGTTGACTCCAACTACAAGTTCATCTACGTCGACGTTGGTGCCATAGGATCAGAGTCTGATGGTGGTGGCTTTGCACACACTCGTCTGTCTAAGTTGCTTGATAGACAGAACGCAAAACTGCACCCTGCCGAGGTCATCTCTACCGATCGCACTGGACCACCCACGGACTACTTCTTAGTAGGTGATGATGCATTCCCTCTGTGCGCCTACCTGATGAAGCCCTACCCCCAACGATCCCTCACGAAATCTGATCGAATCAACAACTACAGACTCAGCAGGGGCCGCCGGACGGTAGAGAACGCCTTTGGCATTCTCGCCAACCGCTTCCGAGTATTACACACTGCAATATCTCTGAGACCTGAACATGCAGAGGTTGTTGTGTTGGCCTCATGCATTCTGCACAACATCCTACGAGGACAAAATCCACCCCGAGCAGAGGTAGATCAAGAGGACCCAAACACCCACCAACTCATACCTGCCGCCTGGAGGAATGACCCCCCTGTAGGAACCAACATCCCAACCGTGACCCGCAACACTGCAACCAGGCTTGCCAAGGAACAACGGAAGTACCTCAAGAAATACTTCTCTTCCCCTCAAGGATCTGTGGCTTGACAGGATGACAGTATTTAGGTTAGTTATATCTACTTTAATACTTCATTGACATTTTTAAGGTTTTCCCCTGTTTACTTTGTTTTTTGCTTTATATTTCAGTTTCATCTTACATTTAACTTATCGAGTCTTTGCCAGTTTGCTTTGTATTGTACTTTTATCTGTTACTTTTGATTTTCTTTAAGTTTGTAGGTTCTTCCATGTTTTGTTTATTTTATAATTTGATATTTCCTTTAATTACTGCATTTGTTCCCTGCTTACTTTATTTTTCATCTTTTACTTTTATATTCCATTCAAGTTTTTAATTTTTTCCATGTTTCATTTGTTTTGTACTTTATGTTTTACAGTTATATTTCATTTAAGTTTTCAAGGTTTTCCATATTTATTATTAACCATATTATCAGTATTGCGTTTCAATTACTCATTTCATTTTTATTCTTACTCATTACTTTCATTATATATTTCATTTGTCATCTTAATAATAAATAATTTAGCTACAATATTGGAAATAGAAACGTCATTACAAAAATAGATATATTGTTAAATACAATTTCCATAACAAGAGAGACAAGGATGGTTGCTGCTAGAAGGTTCTTTTTATCGTTCCTTCGTGGGGGTCTCCAGGCTCTGCTCGCCGGGATCGATGGAGTGCGCGGGCGTGCCTGCAGGTGATTGCCCTGCCGCCGCCATCAGATCCACGCAGAAACTGGAGGAGGCAAACTGGGAGAGGTCTAACTGCGACAGTGAATGGGTTGGTGTGGAGGCACCAGGTGGCAGGAAGGTGTGAGGGGGTGTCGCTGCAGCCGCCGGCCGCAGCAATGTCTGCAAAGCTGCCACCTGGTGTGCAGGAAAGACGAAGCCACCAGCAGGCCTGGGCTGGGTCGGCAGGGGGTGAGGCAGGGTGCTTGCCGGAGTGCCCTGGTACAACACCGGTTGACCCTGGACGCCTGCCACTGTGGTTGCCGGAGGATGCTGCTGCTGCTGGGCCTGGGGTTGGATTTTTGGCGCCGGAAAGCCAAAGTTCCGGTATGCGTGGAGCATTAAGTCCGGACCAGGCTTGGCGACTCCCTCCTCATGGGCATTTTGGAACCGGTGGATGGCTGCCATGAGTTCCATCTTCACTGCGGTGTTGAATGATGCCGGCAGCCCCACACAGTCCTTGGCCATGACATCCAGGGAGGCGTGCCAATACTTCATTTCAGGCTCCTCAACCACATCCATGACCCCACCCAGGTTGTGGCGCACCTTTTCCGCAGTTTCTATGAGCTGGTTTGGGAACAAGGAAGAAGAGAACATTAACACATTGCACAACACACGAAACATAACATATTTCAATATTTGACCAATTAGGAATTTTAACAAATAACATTTTGTGGTATTCTGGGAAGCCTAATATGTTCAAAGTTATTGTTGCTATTATGGTGTGAACTGATGAAATCTTTAGTACTTTACCATAACTTTATGTTATTCTAATCATTTTTAAAACAGAAACACATTTTCTAATAATAGCCTGGAATTGCAATGGGTTGCCTACAATGAACAATGAAACTACTATTTCCTCTACTCACTTTCTCCAGGGTTCCGTGTGCTGTGGCTCCAGGAACAGCACCAGGAGGCTTCCCCTTCTTCACCCTCTGCGCAGGCCTGGAGATGGCTGGGGTGGTGTCCTCCTGACTGCCGGCAGAGGGGTCATCACCATCGTCTGTGTCAGGTAATGGGGCGGGGTCAGGTACAGGAGCAGGCTCAGGGTCGGCAGCTTGGGCAGCAGACTGTTGGGACATGAATGTATAATTAGTAACATGTACATTATGTATCAACTGTAAAATACCATTCAACATAACCATTCATCCTTGTAACCTTTAAATAACATGAATAAACTGCTTTGTGTTATTATGTGTTTCATTAACAAAAATGTTAGGTAATATATATATATAGGTTATATATAGTTATGGTAAAGTACTAAAGATTTCATCAGTTCACACCATAATAGCAATAATAACTTTGAACATATTAGGCTTCCCAGAATACCATTTTTTTTTTGTATACATTAGGTTATATATATATATATATATATATATATATATATATATATATATATATAAGGCTAAAAACTTAAGTGAACAAGATAAATTGAAAAAAATATTTGCATCATTATAAGCAAAATTATTCAGAAAAAGACAAAAACCTGTCACTGTCCTGAGGACGCCAAACCTCTTGGCTTCCTATCGCTCGCCAGGAAAATATTGACACCTGGATGTGGTTGTATAATTAATAGTGAAATGGTTGGCAAACATTAAAAATATACACATACCTGAGGCATACCAAGTGTCCGGGGCTTGCTTTGGCGCACGATGTGTGCCTTCAAGAAGCTAAACATGGTGACGATCCACTTCTCCCTCTCCGTCATCCTGCGGGCCCCATCACCACTTTTCTGCATGGAGAGCCTGCCGAACCTGGAGCGGAGAGAGAAGAACCACGTCTTCAAGTCCTCGGTGGCGATGGGGGGGTCCAGACTGGCTGCCTTCTCCACCCAAACATGTTCAATGTGTTCCTTCTGCTTGTGCCTGGGATCGCCCTTATCATATATATAAGGCACCTCGAACTCCAGCCACTCTCCCAGCATTCGCTCCGTCTCCTTCAGCAGGATAATGTTGGTGCTCTTCCGGCGGCGGTTTGCCGGTTGTTGTTGCTGTTCGCCGCCGGAAGGTGCAACGGCATGGTCGTCCACCTCGTTGTCGTCGTCATCACTGTCCACCTCATCCTCGACATCATCCTCCATGACCTCTGCACTCTCGCCGACGTTGATCACAATTTCATCGGGGTCAGCCGAGGTGGACGAGGTGGCAGGAAGAGAAGTGGCAGGCGGAGAGGAGACAGCCGGATAGGTGGCAGGCGGAGAGGTGGCAGGCGGAGAGGTGGCAGGCGTCGAGGCGGCAGGCGTCGAGGGGCAGGGGAAGGCTTCCTGGCCTTCTTCATGTTCCTCTTCAGCATGGTGACGGACGGCAGGGCAGGTGAAGCATGCAGAGGGTGGTAGGGTGGCAGGGTTGGCCGGAAGTGGTGGTGGTTGCTTCTTGCGGTGTGGTGAGAGGTGTGACGGCAATGCGTCCTGCCGGTCCTTATATACCCCGCCGTACAACGTTGCCGTGTCTTCCCGCCACCCGCAGTGCGGCGCTGTTGCCAGATGCGCCCGGACGAACATAAACTTTCCCGTTTGACGGGAATTTTTTACGATTGACGGGAGCCGCTTACGTCTGACGGCAGAGCGTTTTACGTCTGACGGGGCTGCTCCCGTCAGACGGCCGTGATGGCCCGGACGGTCGTAACATTTCCCGACTTTTGACATACGGGAGCGCGAGCCACGACCGTGATTTAAATTTCAAAAGAAACGGCACGGCCTAGCCCACGCCCAGCACCTCCCCGACCCGCGTGGCTACTCTCGTCATGCGTACCAACCCCCCAGACTGTACACAATTTCACTTACGTTTTGCGTAATATGCCCTTACGTTTTACGTAATCGGTTGCCAACTACCAATAAACCTTCGTACGGGAGCAGTCGGAAGCATATACGGGAATGTGTGATCCCAGCATTAGCATGACCAGGTGCTGTCTGTTATATACTAATGACTATACTGTTTCAGTGACCAGGTAGATGTCAATAGTTCCAGCTGATTGACTTGTGCGACCGTGATTATTTAAACCTTTAATAATTAATAATTACTAAAGGACGAGACATTGAACACTATCGCATGAGCCAATCAGCTAGACTTATTGACATCTCACCTCAGCGTCGCTGAAACAGAGTATAGTGATCCAGCAGCCCACATAATGGACACATTAACAATACCCAACAAGGTTTTACAAACTAATGGTCCTCGGAGTCACCGTCCTACAGATATCATCTGCCATCACTCACAGTGGTTTCAGGCTAATTCGCCCCGAAACCAAGTCGCCCCGCTCTTGGACAACGAGTTCGTCCCGTTTATACCCCCCCTCCCCCCCCCCGCCCTCCACCACCACCACCACCACTCCTGGAGCTTACCACTTATGTCCATCCCTCTCCCAACCCCTGAGGTCTTCTGTAGTAAAAACTGATGCAAAGAAGGAATTGAGGACATTACTCATTTGTTAGGTTAGGTTAGGTTAGGGTTAGGTTAGGTTAGGGTTAGATTATTTTAGGTTAGGTTAGGTTAGGGTAAGGTTAGGTTAGGTTAGGTTTGGTTTGGTTTGGTTAGATTAGATAGATGAATAGAGGGGGAATTCTTCAGTACCCCTTTAGGGTGGAGGGGGGACATTAATGGGGCAAACTCGAGGCGGGCCTACTTCTCAAAGCGGCGCGAACTCGTTTCGGAGCGAATTCTCCAGTATTCCTCACAGTGCACTCGGTTTATGGTTATTTATGGTTACGCATATAGTTATTAATGATTATATAGGGTGACAGTCTCTTATCTAACTTATACATTTTACTGCACATAATATATAGTTGCCCTTGCATAGACTTAATCATGAGATATTTAACGTTAACATAGTTATATCGGCATTTAAACCCCCCCCCCACCCCCCCACACACACACACATACAGCTGCCACGTGGAATTGTGATATAATTATGGTCTCTTCAGGCCTAGCGTGGTTGCTAAGTTTCAGTATATCTTAAATAGTTCCTACGCATGTTTTTCTCTTCCAGAAGCTAATAGGTATAAGTCATAACATGATTGGTTGTTAAAATATCAGTGGATATATCTTTTTCATGAGCTACCCTGGTAACCTGTAACGCGCTGAGTTAGTTGCGAAAGATAATAATTGGTAGAAAGTGCGATCCCTGTGACTCTCCTGCCAAATCACTATTCCTACAGAGAGAGAGAGAGAGAGAGAGAGAGAGAGAGAGAGAGAGAGAGAGAGATGGCTAGAGCCATAACATATACTGATATGCGCGTGCATGCAGTGAAACATTAGTGTTTATCGAAACACAAGTGTGTGTGTGTGTCTTTGAAAGCTCATATTAACATTCTTGATTAAAAAGTTTCCCAGAGGTTAGGTTTGCTCAATCGTCTGTTACCCCCTTATCCCCGTACAGCCTCTTTCTCCGTACAGGGACACTGTTGTAAGCGTATCAGGTATTGTTCGCATATGAAAAATGCCTCTGAAAGGGTGCAGTCATAGGCATGTAATTTCTACTCTTCTCCACCATATTGTCTACAATATCTCCACATTGTGAAAATGGCATGTACAGTATATTACTGTTTTGTCATTATTATAATCAGTGTTCTTCACAGCTGTCCCAGCGTATACCTCTCACTCTGCAGAGCCAAAGGGCCACCCGCTTCGTAACTCATTCCCACCACTGTTCTGCCCACCATTCAAAGCCAACAGTTAACTTAAATTTCCCCGTAATTGTTCAGCTCAACAAGTAAAGTATGGAATTCACTCCGTAAATGTGTCCATCCCTCACCCTATGACTTTGTTTCAAGCTTTGCGTGTCCTGCAGTTACATTCCAGTGCACCTTGAATATGGTTCTGTACTAAGCATTCTGTCCTGACTGGGGTAAGGGGGACAATAGGACGTCAAATTGTTTATAAGTAGTTTTGCCTCTTGTCTCTTTCATAAACAGAGAAAAATGTATTAAGTAAAGGGAAGTGGAGAACATCAAACCTTTGATTGTCATATCGAGGAATTGGGTTGCTTGTAATGGGAATTTGCATTACATAGGTGAAGTGGCTCTGCGGGTCATGTTTTTGTCATATGTTTAGATAAATATATAGAGTAAACATTACCGAATACTTATTATTTTGATTAATAAATACTCTATCCACAGATATTAGAGTCAAGCTTTCGTGTATAAGTATCTTTGTGAGAAATAAATTGACTACACCGGTATCTGGGGAATGTTGGCAACAACCTTCTGATAGGGTAACCTCACTAGAGTGAACAATTTCCTACCAGAACCCGGCGATTGAATATATTGTAGAGATTAATTAATGTTAGGTAATTTAGTACTGTATAAGATTACCTTGATAAAGTTAATTTAGTTATAAAATCTTGTAGAAATAAGTTTAGAAGAACTGTAAAGAGGATCAGTTTAAATATTCCCGCGACCGCATACGCGATCCACCGTTTGCTTTAGGGTCGTTAATATCTTGATATTATGTTCACTAAATCGTTGTGAAACGATGTTCTATCTATCTATCTATCTATTGCCTGACGCCGTGATCCCCGAAGGGGTGGCCACGAACGAACCGCCCCCATGCACCTCTGTCCCCAGTCAGTCGACGCCCCTCCCCCCAACCAGCACCACCTTCGTTCATGTACTTCCTCACTCCATCCTTCCACCTCATATTCGGTCTACCTCTCCCCCTCTGTCCCTCCACCTCGCTCTCATACACCCTCTTAGTCATTCTCTCGCTTTCCATACGTTCCATATGGCCGAACCATCTCAAGTTGTTCCTTTTCACACTTTCCAGCACATCTACCTCCACACCACACCTCCTTCTTACTTCCTCATTAGTCTGTCTATCCCTCCATGTAACTCCGCACGCACTCCTTAAGTAATTCATTTCCACTGCTCTCACTCTTGGTCTGAGTCTCTCAACCAACGTCCATGCTTCGCTTCCGTAAGTCCAGTGTCGGGATTACCACACTGTCATGCAAGGACTTCTTCACTTCCATACTGACCACCTATTTCTTGTTACTGCTTTTAGCGTTCCTACAACCCTCTTCCCCTGTTGTACCCTCTCCCGCACCTCTTCATCCATAGTCCCATCTGTACTCAACACACTGCCCAGATACTTAAAAGAGTTGACGATCTCCATAGCCTGACCATTCAGCTTCACCTCACACTCTGTGACTTCACCCCTTTCGAAGACCATAACCTTGCTCTTCCCCGTATTTACCTTCAAATTCCGTTTTTCGCACACTGTTCCAAACTCATTTACCAGACCCTGCAACTCCCATTCATTATCACTCATCAGAACTGTATCATCCGCAAACAGCAGTATAGGTAGCTTCCACTCAATTCCCTCCCTTTTCAGCGATACACCAACATCCACTGCTCTTGATAGTATTTCTTTCATAACTCCATCCATATATACAGTAAACAACCACGGGGACATCACACACCCCTGTTTCAAACCAACATTCAGGTCAAAGAACTCGCTCTGCTCACTCTCCACACGTACTGCGCCTTTGCACCCTCATACATGCTCTTCACTGCTTTCAGCAACTTGCCCTCTACTCCGTATATTCTAAGTACTTTCCACAAACCTTCTCTATCCACTCTGTCATAGGCCTTCTCCAAGTCCATAAAGGCAACATACACCTTTTGTTTCTTCTCCAGATACTTCTCCACAACACAATTCAGGGTAAAAATCTGATCTACACATCCTCTTCCCTTCCTAAAACCTCCCTGCTCGTCGCCTATCCATTTCTCCGTTCTCACTCACTCTCTCAATCACTACCCTACTGTATACCTTCCCTACTACGCTTAGAAGACATATTCCTCGGTGGTTACCACACACTCCTCTTTCCCCTTTGCCCTTATATAGGGGGACTATTATAGGGGGACTAAACGATATTCACCTTTATAATTATATAATTTATATGCTGATAATGATTTATATGATTTCGTGAAGAGGGAATGAACCCTTGGTAACGAATTAATATATAGTTTATTTAAGAGTCGGAAATTGAAGTTCCGATCAGACGCTAGTAAACATCTGAACGGTAGAGACGTGTCCCGTGATCTCCTCCACCACAATTCCCACGCCCGGCCCGGAGTCCTGACCTATAACCCTTATCTACCGAAGCCGGAATCCTCTGAACTAAACCAGGACCCTAGTTATAGCTAAGTCATTGATATATATGGCCATTTATACAATGTTTAGTTAGGGCATCCTGAGAGATAGGCTACCATAGTTCATACCATAAGGTAGGCGATCTCAGACTTTATTTTTATTTATGTTGATTAATTTAAGATTTCGATTGGTGTGGTAAGAGATAACCTTTGGCCATAATATCCCCCACATTTTGGTGCCCCGAGTGAGGATTCCGATCGGTGTGTAGACTAGGGGTTAGTTTAGGTCAGGTCAATTTTGTTATTAACAGTTAGGGTCCCAATTTCTATAAATGTATAAGGTCGCATTTGTGGGACACAGTTTGATACCCCGCCATTTTGAGGTCCCTAACTGTGAAATTAGATGCTATCGAGCCCCAGGAGGTAGAGCCCGTAATTTCATGACAGACAGGCGACTGAATCGTGTACTCGATTGGCCTCACCAATTGACCATCTTATATTTGGGAGGCAACGACGTACACGAAACAGTCCAAGTGTCAGAAATTACGGATGACATCATCTCTATCATCCAACTAATTGAGCAGCACTGTGGCTCTAAGGTAGCAGTCGTCTTGCTGGAGCCACGAGAGCTGCCCCCCATTCCTGAGGGTGAGCCAGGTGTAACCCGCGGTCATTACCGCACAATATACCAAGCCGTGAATCGGCGACTGCAGAGACTACTGCGCGGCTATCGAACGTTCCAGTTTGGAGCCAGACCATATCGCCGCAATTTGCGTCGTGACGGCGTCCACTGGAACCATAGAGCTCAAGCCGCGCAGGTAGCCCACTATCACGAGTACATCGTCGATTCACGGGCAGATTGGTTGGTTTACCAGGTGATGGCCGTGGGTGAGTAGCACTGGCATGGCGTTTAAATCCTGTGGTAGAGGACTGGTAGGAGGGCCTGCAACTTTGCGTTCTCTGGCGTTTGTGAAACTCGGAGCTTGAGCTTCGTTGCAGTCCCTAAATTTCCCCCATATTTTTCTTATTTAGACCATTTTATGTCTCCGCCCTTAATGTCACCCGCGTCTGGCAGACTAGGTCGACCAGCTAAATGCTCGGGACGGAGCATATACCAAATTTAATAAATAAATGTGTTCCCCCCCCCCCTTTTAGAAAAATGCTACTACCACAGGTACCCACTAACATCTGGGATAAGAAATCAATGATTAACTAAATATTTACAGTTTTAGCTTCATTCTTGTACCTAAATTCTCCCTATTATTTGTTAATTTAGGCCATTTTTATGTTTCTGTCCTTTAATGTCACCTGCATCTGAAAGACCAAGTAGACCAGCTAAATGCTCGGGACGGAGCATATATGACATTTAATTCAATAAATTCCCTCCCCCTACTAGCGTGCGTTCCCACGTATTAGGTAAATTATATTGTGGACTTAATGTTTTCAACTAATTATTCATCTGAATTTGTAGCAAATAATGGTACGCATATAATGCTAAAGATTAACAGCTAAATTGAGTATGTGTTAGGCTATATCTAAATATAATTTTGATTGTTGAAAATTAGTCTTCAGTATAAACATTAATAATAGTCCAGAAAATAATTACCAATTTCCAAAATGACTGATACACTCTTGAGAAAATCTATGGTGGGGAAATTAGGCTGGGTAACTAGAGCATTAAATAATTGCCAGGAGGTAAAAAGACGTGACCCCTGTCCAAGGGAGCTGTTAAAATCTCAAATCCAAGATCTTAAAACCCGGTGGGCTAATTATGAAGAGTCTTGCAATAAATTGGAAGACTTTTGCATCAAACAAGAACAATCTGATAGGTTTGAGGAATTACAGCAAGCCTATGCAAATGCCCGTGAAAATTATTTGGATCAACTAGCTGGGTTCGAATCCTTGGCGACAGAGACAGTTACCGAAACAGGGAGTAATGGTACCAGTAATGGTACAGCGGCTCCGGGACAACAAAGCTTTAAGTTGCCACCTATAACCTTACCTGAATTTGATGGGCAATCTGATTGGAATACCTTTTGGGACAAATTTAAAGGTTTAGTTCATGACAGGTTAGATATTTCTGCAGCAAATAAATGTTCATACTTGTTGGGTCAACTTAAGGGTTTTGCATTGGACTTTATCAAGGAACTTCCCATAACAGATGCCAATTATACAGCAGCTCTAGACGTACTCAAGGAAACTTTTGAAGATACGGAGTTGACTCTACAGCACCTAGTTTACAAATTGCTGGAGTTATCAGGACCAAAGCATACGTACCAGGATCTTCAGTCATTCCGGATCAGCTTGAATTGTGTTTTGAAATCACTTAGTACCCAGAAAGATCTTGATTCAGCTTTTTGGCTCTTGAACCATATTGTACAACAAAAGCTCTCTCAGAAAACCTGTGATGAATTGTACCACAGGTATAAGAAGAACTACTTCACGTATCAAGAGATAGAAGAGGGTTTAAGAGAGCTGTGCAAACACATGCAGGTTTCCAAGAATGATAGCGATATCAAGGAAGGAGACAACAAGGTTAAATACACAAAAGTGTCTACAACAGGGACTAAGGAAAAAGCAAAACCGTTCAAGAAGGAAGAGGTTGGTACCTATGTGACATCCGTCCAGCAGAATAATCAAACTAATACAGTATCTAAAACAAAAGGTGTTTGGGGAGAGAAAAAAATCCCGTCTCAATTCTCCAGTGACCCAAGAAGTAACCAGAAGTATTAACCCCACACCAGGGATAAACCAAGAAAACCGGAAGGTGTGTATGTTATGTTCAGAACAACATTCCACAGTGTATTGTAGGACTTATCCCAATCTTAAGGCTAGACTTTCACGACTCATCGAACTAGGTAAGTGTCTTGTTTGCCTTAGCACAAGACATTCTACTGAGGAATGTGCCACTAAATTAAATTTATGTTTTCGGTGCAAGACTGGTGTACATCATACCGCGTTGTGTCCCAAGATCAGTGAAGTACAACCCAAACCGACAAGTGTAAATATGAACCTGACCACTGGAAACCCAATGCATACGCCGGCAGCTACTCCTACAGCCGAGATTCAACTGATCAGAGGAAAAGAGGTTATGCCGGTCAAAGCACTCTTTGATACTGGAGTGCAAAAGACCTTCATTGCCGGAAATGTTGTCAGAGCCATGAATTTGCCAACAGTAGGAAGAGTGAACATGGCAATAACTGGATTTTTGTCAAATAAGGAAACACAAACATTTGACGTGGTTAAATCCCTGATTAAATTGGACAAATATAAATGTAAGGTGACTGCGGTGGTTAAGGAAGACATGAACACTTCTGTGGTAAATAAGGGTTTAAAGGAAGCATCTAACTTCTTAACAAAGAAGGGTGTTCAACTAGCAGACCGAACTAAAGAGTCTGACGTAGTAGGTCCAATTCAACTGATCATCGGCTCCGACTATTGTGGTCGCTTCTTGCGAAAAATGACTCGGAAACACGGTATCCAGTTAATTTCTTCATCAGGTGGATATATAATCATGGGATCTCTACCCACATGTGGCCCAAGTGAATCAGACAACCGGATGGATCCAGTCTTTGTGACTCCGGCACAATCTCTGGTGGTGGCTAGAATTGGTGCAGAATTAATACCATCACAACTAGGAGACATTCTGGAGCAACAAGAACCTGTTCACAAACTTTGGGAACTGGACACTGTGGGTATAGAAGCAGATCTTCCCACCCCTGAAGACATCTTAACATATAACCACTACCTAGACACAGTTGAGTATAAGGATGGCCAGTACTGGGTAGGACTTCCGTGGATGATAAATGCCCCTGAATTACCAACTAACTACCAGAGTTCAAGATGTCAATTAAATAAAATGGTGGAGAGATTGCGTCAACATCCTGAACGACTGGACATTTATCATAAAATAATTCAAGAGCAGTTGGAAAATGACTTTATTGAGGAGGTCCCAGGTGAAATAAACCATAAAGAGGGTCATTACCTTCCTCATCATGCTGTAAGTAAGGACTCCAGTACTATCCCACTCAGAGTGGTATTTAACTGCAGTTCTCGAGCAGCGAAGAATGAAGCAAGTCTAAACGATTGTCTCTATGTAGGACCAAAACTGACTGAAATACTGGGTGATGTACTATTAAAATTCAGGACGAAGAGATTTGGGTTTGTGGCAGATATCTCCAAAGCCTTTTTGAGAATAGGGTTAAAGGAGCAGGACCGCAAATTCACAAAGTTCCTTTGGCCTGAAGATCCTTTTCAGCCTGGTGGGCGGATAAAAGAATACCGCTTTCGGTCAGTGTTGTTTGGTTCCTGCTCTAGTCCTTTCTTGTTGTGCAGCACTTTGAGATATCATTTCCAGAAGACAGAGAAACCGGAAATGGGTCAACTGTTTTACATGGATAATCTTCACGGCGTTGCCGACAGTGGAGAAGAGGTGTTTGAAATCTACAATTTGGCAAAGCAAGAATGTAATAAAGCCAATATGCCACTACAAAGTTGGAATTCAAACTCTCATATTCTTTTGGACCAGATAAGAAGAGACTATCCTGACTATCAAATACCAGAATATCAACCAGTACTAGGATTGCTGTGGAAAACAACTACTGATGAGATGTCTCTAAAGCCCCTCAAGTTTCCCGATGAAAAAACTCACAAAACGTACACTCTTAAGTCAGGTCTCTATGATGTTCGACCCATTGGGCATATTTAGTCCCATATCAATTAAAGGGAAGATTTTAGTTCAGGAGGGCCTGGAGAGAAGCACTGAGTTGGGATACTCCATTACCTGAAAAGTATACAGAAGAGTGGAACAAATTGCAGGTGGAATATGAGAAGGTATCCTCAGTCAAGTTTCCTAGAAGATGTGATCCTACCTCTGATAATGAGTGTGCTCAATTGCACATATTTTGTGATGCCTCATCTAAGGCGTATGGTGCAGTAGCTTATTATGTCACTGAAGTCCGATCTACTATGATTATGTCCAAATCCCGAGTAGCGCCATTAAAACAACGTACCCTTCCACAGTTGGAGCTGACTGCTGTTGAATTGGGAACTAGGTTAGCTACTTATTTGAATGGTATGTTTCCCTTTTTAGGTGAGACATATATATGGACACATAGTGAGATATGTTTGCACTGGATAGCTAAGGATGATAGTCACATAGTTTATGTGCGTAACAGAGTACACAAAATAAAGGAACTGCAAATGAACTATATATTCATGCATGTTAAGTCCAAGGATAATCCGGCTGACTTGGTGAGCCGAGGTGTTGGTGTCAAGAAACTGATTAACGAAACTCTGTGGTTTCAGGGTCCGGTTTGGCTACGTCAGAGTGATTGGCCAGAACAAAAATCATACCAGAAGGTTAATGATGATAAAGTTCATATGGACCCAATAATTATCCCAGAGCCTTCAGTGATTGACATCACCAAGTTCTCCAATTTGGACAAACTATTAACTGTAACTAAATTTGTGTTTAAGTTCCTGAGCAAGAAGGTAAAGATGGATGAATTAGACCCACTTACCTACTGGATCAGAAGGATACAAGCTGAAAAGTATGATGAGGAATTAACACAGCTACGTAAACCCAATCCCAAGCCAACCAAAAGAATGAAGGACCTTGGGCTGTACCTAGACAATCAAGAATTAATATGTTGTGGAGGTCGTATTGGTAAAGCTGATCTACCCCTCAAAACTCGGCATCCGATCCTATTGCCCAAGGATTGCGACCTCACCAAATTGATGGTTTTAAAAGCGCATGAAACCACTAAACACGGTGGGGTAGCAGACACTCTAGCCTATATGCGACAAACATATTGGATACCCCAGGGACGACAAGCTGTTAAACGCTGTATCAAGAATTGCATTATTTGCAGGAGGTATACAGCTATCGCTATTCCTTACCCTGGACATCCAGCTCTTCCGCCAGACCGCATTCACCAAAGGACACCGTTTGAGGTAACAGGTATAGATTATACTGGTGCCATCACTCTCACAGGAGATGATGGTCCACCCAAGAAGGTTTACATATGTCTATTCACCTGTACCAGCACTCGGGCTATCCATTTGGAAATAGCGGAGGACATGAGCTCGGAAACCTTTATTAATTTATTTAGAAGATTTGCCGCTCGGCGAAGTTGTCCCAGACGTTTGATTAGTGACAATCGGACAAATTTTGTGGGCGCATCACCGTTGGTTTCTGAACTATTAAAGAGCAATGCAGTACAGCAAATGCTAGATTCTAGAAATTGTTATTGGTCATTCACAACTCCCAGAGCCCCTTGGCAAAATGGATTTACAGAGAGAATGATAGGTATTGTAAAATCGTGCCTGAAAAGGGTTCTTCACAAGTCCAAGGTCACCTTGGATGAGTTAAGAACTGTTGTCACCGAAATAGAAACCAGAGTAAATAATCGACCACTAACGTATCAAGATGACTCCAATCTGGAAATTGAGGCCTTAACACTGGCTCATTTATTATATGGTAGACGATTGGACCCAGTCCCCCGTTTGGACGTGACCGAGGAATTAGTGGATCCCTCCGTTAATGAAGCAGAGGCACACTTGCGACGAAGCTACCATAAACTCTGCAAAATACTGGACGCCTGGAACAAACATTGGGCATCTGAGTATATCTTGAGCTTACGGGAGAGGTATTATGGTGCGAATTCTGCTAGTAACCGTCACAAACCGATAGTGGGAGACATAGTCTTGTTGAAAATGGACCAACCTCACTCTAAATGGCCCTTAGCAAGGATCCAAGAAGTCTATCCTGATTCCGAAGGAGTTATCAGAACCGTTAAGGTTGTATCTCGAGGACAAACCACTCTCCGAACTGTGGATCGTATCATACCTATGGAACTCGCCATCCCACCGGAAGAAGAACAGCAACCCCTAGTAATAGGGAGCCCAAGAACACCACGAGCAGCTGCTGCGGGGTCTAGAAGAAATTGGCGTGATTTGTTAGCCGCAGGTGATATAACATGATGCGACACATCATACTTCGCCGGGCCCCAATCTGTGAGAAATAAATTGACTACACAGGTATCTGGGGAATGTTGGCAACAACCTTCTGATAGGGTAACCTCACTAGAGTGAACAATTCCTACCAGAACCCGGTGATTGTATATATTGTAGAGATTAATTAATGTTAGGTAATTTAGTACTGTATAAGATTACCTTGATCAAGTTAATTTAGTTATAAAACCTTGTAGAAATAAGTTTAGAAGAACTGTAAAGAGGATCAGTTTAAATATTCCCGCGACCGCATACGCGATCCACCGTTTGCTTTAGGGTCGTTAATATCTTGATATTATGTTCACTAAATCGTTGTGAAACGATGTTCACCTTTATAATTATATAATTTAAATGCTGATAATTATTTATATGATTTCGTGAAGAGGGAATGAACCCTTGGTAACGAATTAATATATAGTTTATTTAAGAGTCGGAAATTGTAGTTCCGATCAGACGCTAGTAAACATCTGAACGGTAGAGACGTGTCCCGTGATCTCCTCCACCACAATTCCCACGCCCTGCCCGGAGTCCTGACCTATAACCCTTATCTACCGAAGCCGGAATCCTCTGAACTAAACCAGGACCCTAGTTATAGCTAAGTCATTGATATATATGGCCATTTATACAATGTTTAGTTAGGGCATCCTGAGAGATAGGCTACCATAGTTCATACCATAAGGTAGGCGAACTCAGACTTTATTTTTATTTATGTTGATTAATTTAAGATTTCGATTGGTGTGGTAAGAGATAACCTTTGGCCATAATATGACGATGTATTCGTCCATTTAGTTCGTCTCTCCCCTTCCTTCTCGCTCTTTCTGAACGGTTTAATTATAATTGCATTGCTATCCAAATGTATATGCTAATAACAAACACCTTTATCATACATATCAACATTGGGAAATGCAAACCACTAAAACTTCTCTGGGGCTACTTTGAAAATATATAACGTTTGCCAATGACATTTTAGTAGGACCTATTTTTCTTATAAGTTATAACGACTTTGAAGTTTGTAGCACTTTTTTCCGAGCAAATCATTTATTTGTTTCTATTTAAATAGGTTACCAGTTCTAAAGTCTGATATTTTTGTACTGTATTTTAGTCATATATATATTTTTTCTTCTCCAAACCTCCATGTCAAACACAAAATACACATCTGGAGAATATCATAATTATATCAATATACTGTATATTGCACTGCTTTTATTGCTGAATGACCGATTTTCTCTTACAGTGTAGGATTCTTTGGTGTAAGCGACTAGTTATGAAAGCTGTTATTTTGGTATGGAAATTTCACTAATGAAGACTAGATGGATATGGATATGCAATACATTATTTTATTTTAAGTAACAACACAATGCTACACATATTGCTGTATTTGAAGAAAAAGGCATGAGACAGAGAGGTATGAGGAACCCCAAAACAAATGCCGCAAATCGACAATACGGGCCAGGGACCTCAACCAAAATTAAGAGACCAACATTAACCCAAAGAAGAGCAAATGAACATCAGCTAAGGAAAAGACTAATCTATAATGTGGAGAGATATAGATAGATAGATAAATAGATAGTGTGAGTGAATGAGTGAGAAAGAGCTGTCTTACTAAATAGATAGTGAATCTAGCAATCCCTACAAATTGGTTTGCAAACTATAATTACACATAAACAAATATTTCTTAAAGGCAGATTTCACTAGCAAAAACTATGTACATCTTAATTAATATCAAGAGATAAAACAGTAACCATAACACTGGTGAAATAATTCACGTAACCACCCCCCCCCCCCCTCCCCCCCTACAATACACACGTCCACACAATACTCAGTATAACTAAATAAGTTGGTCACCAATTATTTTGCAATATTTGAACACGCATATGGATTTTATATGCTCTAAACATAATATGAAAATGTGTTTTAAGCCTCGGCAAAACCTAATAAAAATATATAGTACTAAAATGGAATTTTGTCGAAACATGGTTGTCAATACCTTCCTATAGACGGCACCGATTCGTACACACACTATTTTCACCTGTCTGCCGAGGTCTGTCCACCAGCTTTTTAGTCCACTCCACCTGCCCATCTCTGTCGATAGGTTGGGTTGTTTGGTTAGGTTAATAAACTAGGTTTGAGAAACAAGATTCGTAGTTGCGGTAGTATTTACGGTATCTGGACACTTCGAGCGAATTCATATTCGAGCGGAGGCGCATTTAGGTTAGGTTAGGTTAGGTTAGGTTAGGTTAGGTTAGGTTAGGTTAATTAGATTGTGCATCCGCTTGATCAGGAATTCGCTCGAAGTTCCTCGCATTCGTATTTACAGACACGGCCGAATACCGGTAGGCTACTAAATGGGCGCCGGCCCAACCACCATGTTGTATCCCATGTAGGCCTACTAGGTACTACGGACACATTGTAGGTGTTAGGTGTGGATTAGGCTTGTATCCAATGTACTAGGTCTATGTTACTGGATATTTATGATATAAATAAGTGCTACGTTTTTGATAAATCTGGTTATATGGCTTTGCAATTAGGGAACTCATGAGCCGATTTCCGACATGTAGTTAGTCTTTTTCGATTCGCAAAATCGAGCCAAGTTTTGCCAAAACTTGGCTCGGGTTTTCCAAAATTCGGGTTTTATGCCTTTGCAATTTCGGGAAACCTGAGCCAAATTTCTAAATGAGGTTACTGTCATTTTGTTGTCTACAAACTCTCAAAATCCGAGCCAGCTTTGGCCAAAACTTGGCTCGGGTTTCCGAAATATTGGGTTTTAGGCCTTAGAAATACCTTAAAACCCGAGCCAAGTTTTGCTAAAATATTTTTTAATCGCCGTTTTACGCATTTAACCCCTCATTTTCCCTGTACTTCATAGCCCTCCCCACTATCGGGCGGCGTGTCTTAAGATGGTTGTATAATGGGGAAAACGGTTTCGCCGAGGGTTGCAATTATTTCCAAACACTATATATTGATGAAAACTAACAGGGAAAAATAAAAAAATCCATGGGAAAATTGGTGACCATCTTATTTAGTTTTTCCCAATACTCCCCCACCCCTCTCCTTCCCAGCAAATCTAACAACTCCATCTATGGGACATAATATGCAACAGATTCATGGTGGGGGGGAGTGAGCGATCTTAGTAATACCAGCGCGAAAGACCCAGCGAAATTACCATTAGGCGGCCCAGTCAGAAAGGTGACCGACTGTACATTGGTATCCAACTGTACATATTAATGGAAAGATTCGTATTTGTAAATTTCACTTGTGTTCATTATGTGTTTGGGTTCATTGGTTTGTTTAATTATATTTTCATGAAACATAACTGAGAACTTTTGAGGTGGTTCAGTTCAGCCGTTCGGTTTTCATTCATTGTTGTGTTTTCTAGTTGGTTCCACTGAGGTTTCTTGGTGTGTATCCTTTCTGGTTTGTGGCGAGTTTAGTTTCTTATTTCTCGTATGACTGTGGGCCAGCCCGGTGTGTGTGTGTTTGTATATTGGTTAATCATTACAAGCAAGAATTATCTAATCAGGATAGAGCTCCCAATTGATCCCTAGCCTTGACCAGAGCACCCCTGGAACTCACAATTAAACCATCAGGGAGTGACAAACAGTAAGCCTACTATTTTAGACATAGCCGTATAAAAATTAAAAAAAATGAATAAAAAAAACATAAAAAATAAATAAATAAAAAAAATAAAATAAAAATAAAAAATAAAAAAAAAAAAAAAGGAGCTATTATGGAATGTGAACAATTATGAGATATTGAGTACTACAAGCGGTAGCCTATATATATTAGAAACTATATAGTTATAGCTCGAATATAACCGTTTTCTATAGAACGGTATATTCTCTATTGAGGGGTATAAACTGTATAGTTACTGTTCGAAATGAATCGTTCGCTATTGATGGGTGCTTGACCTGTTAGATGGGTAAGTAATCAGGTGCCTCCAACCAACAAGCAGGAGAGTCGCCCTCTTCCTTCTATACTCTCCTTGATTACAAGGTAACGAGGTCCTTGGTTGTTTTGAGTCACTTGTTTATGCGCTCTTTCGGTGTGACGAGATAGGATCTACCTCTAAACTTCTGCCACATGGATTTGTATATTGTGTTTTTTCACCATGACTCCTTTGTTCTCAGCTAAGTTGTTATGATTGTTGGCTGTCTTTTCCTACTAGTAATTATGAGTATTCGTTAGATTTGTCTAATGTGCCAACAATTGGTCAATATAAAGATCTTGTAATTAAATTGGTCTAAAAAAAAAATCTGATTAGTTTTTATCTAGTTTAG